>CM061560.1:108324334-109524334 GCA_030864225.1 Capsicum baccatum var. pendulum
GGTTTTCTTGTGAACTTGGGAGGAAAAGGGATCATGTATTTTATGTATTATGGTTATGAAATGATAAAATCATGTTAATATAAATCACATGATAGTTTAGGATGTAAATGACTTGTTTAACTTTGAAAAATTGAAGAGAAATGCGGGTTTTTGCATTTCTGAACAAGGTACATGCCATGCTTAAAATTGAGGAGAACATGGTCTGTGCCATGCTAAAATTGCGCACCCTCAATGGTTCCTCAAGAAAATGTTCATAACTTCTCTCTTGGGTATCAAATTAAGGCGAAATTAGATACGTTCAAAAGAGGACACATTTATCTATGATTTGGTGGTCTTCATATCCAATGTTCTATATATTCAAGAAGTTATACACATTCAAAGCTGAACCTTGTAGTATCGAATACCAAAATTTGATATTGCTAACTAGAACATAATATAGCTAACAACGAATGAATTCAAACAAATAACAAGATAGAATAATGTAAGCTCAATGGTGTCTAAAAAATATCCACAACAATACCTGTGACAGTAATCCACAAAGCCGCTAACAAAAATAAATTAATCTAAGATGGGACATGCCCCCGATGATAAGCAAAAACAAGTCCAAGAAAAGTCTACGATAATAGATAAATTAAGAAGCAACGATCTTTTGAAAGAAGGAGGCTCACAACTTCAAGTTGACTATTGACAACCTGGAAATCCTTCGCTATGCAGGAAAAATAGATATGTATTCATGTCCTATATCGCATGGGGATACTACCTTCGAAGATAGTTAGGGGGTTGTGAGCTAGAATATAACTCAGGTATAAGGGGTAAGATAATGTCATAATTCGTAGTTCAAAATCATTTAAAATCAGTGCACACAACTATACACAAATATATACATATATATCATGTTGGGGGAGGGAACATGGTTTAGCATAAACTTTAAAAACTTAACCTGGATTGCGTAGCTCAACCATCATAAGAAGTCACCCATGAGCTATATGGGTTCTGCTTTGCCCCAACTGAAAGGGCCCCAATGCATGTAGACCAACAAACCAGAGCATAATCATTTGTACATATGTAACATAGGGTAATAGAACCTCCCGGTCATATATTAAGAGTGATTTAAGCACCCAACCATTTAATATGGGGGACTCAAACCACCCAATTATATAATAAGGGGGACTCGAACCACCAATTTATTTTGAACCCCATTACAACAAATGCGGTTTCTAATATTGTCCCTTGTGACCTCTACTTTTATTGTCGAGCTACACAACTCCCTTTAAGCCTAATTAAAATACTTTTCAAACATTCTTCATTCAATGAATCAATTCAGTCATTAAGTCATACCGTTGGTATCGACATACCAACTTCACTTACTAATATTATCATGCCCTATCAATTATCTATTATGTAGGGGAATTCATATACCCCTATGTTAAATTGTTCATTCATATGGGGAATAAATAATTTCCAAAGTTTAGTTAAATTAATTTGTGGTTCATGATCCTTTTATCCCATGTAATAGTATAAGAGAGCAAGCTAACCACATGACAAAATCATATTTCAATTATAAATTTCATAAATGGGTTCAGTGAATAAAATTTCCAAAACCATATGCCATGAACAAATCATGAAATTGGGAAAAACTATGACCCCTTAGTGTATTCACCATACCCATGTATCACACAAGTTCAATACTATATATAAAGCAAAAACAATGCAAAATAATTCATGGGATAACAATTTTAGAATAGATCATGCCAAAGCCCACAACTCATAAAAGAACCCATGGAAAAATTTGCATAAATAACCATATAAATTCATGCTTTAATGTAAGACAAGTTTAAGGGTAGAGTCACATGCTTGAAATTATAACAATTATGGAAGGAATTCACCCTTGGAACCTCTAGACAATTAACCTTGAGAAACCCTAGGTGTTCTTTAACTTAGGTATTTGAGAGAGTAAAGAGAGTGTTTTGATTTGTTAAAATAATAAAAATAATGACCCAAATATGTTTTATGGTCGTGGTTCTTAAGTGAGAAAAGAGGGAATTTACCAATATACCCATAATTAAAAGCTAAAAATTTATCTCCAATGACATTAGTTCATCATACGACTTGTAGGATCTCCTTACTAGTTGTCACCATGACTTGTAATGAAACTCTTTTTTTCTGGACCTTAGAAAATTTCCTAAAATTTTGTTCTATCGACCAAATATGACTCATGGGTACGAGCCGTATATTGGTGTACAAATGGTATGGTCCAATTGTATACTGACCAGTATTTGCTGGTGAGATGTATTTTTGTATGTACGACATAGGGGTACTAGTCTTATTGGTAGTTACATATCATTTGGTTCCTTAACTTAATGTTATACTTGGTTAATTAGGTTGGATATGAGTATGAGTGACTCACCATAAGTTGTAAGAAAGGGTATTAATCATAGAGTTATAATCCAGGGTATGAATCGTACCAAGGACTCATATGGTGGACAGTGTCCAACTCCCTTAGTATTTTATTTTTCTATGGATACGAGTCATTGCTACGGATCATATGTTATGGTTATGACTAGATTGGATGATTTGTATACTGGAAAATATTTCGTCTAATGAGGGAGGTTCAGGATATGAGTGGTGGATACCAATTCTTATTAGGAGGGAACGACTCATGAGGGCCAGTCATATCCCTGTGATGGGAATTTTGTGCAACCTAAGTAGGGGTACTATGGACATTTCCTTACTTATCCTAATTGGTTCCCACAACTTCTAACCTACTTGGAAGGTTATTTACCCTAAAATTCTATTCATTAACTCTTAGATACTCTTCCTAAATACTATAATTCTCTTAAGAGCTTTTGGGGAAAGAGATCCAGGGTTTAAACTAAAGGATCAATTTAGGGCTTATCTTGATGATTTTTTTCCATCATCATTATTTTGTAAGGTATGTTTCTCTTTTTTCATTGTTAATTTAATTAAAGGTATGGTTTATATGAATGTTTTTGTGTTTTTACTATTGCATGACTTTGGATTTCAAATATGATTTGGGGGTTTCGATGTTAATTTCTTGGTTATGGTTTCCTATGGTTTTAATTATGCTTTTATATGCATTAATAGTGGTTTTATATAATCAAATTGAATGAGAATGGTTTATTGGTAATTGGAACCAATGTGTTTAATAAAATGCTTATAAAGATATGTTCATTGCATTGACTTCTTTTGATGGAACTCTTGTATGTTTTAAACTTGGTAAAGGAATTATTAATGGTTTAAAAGGTTTGGAAAGGTTAAAGTCTAATTGGTTATGCTTGTGGGGACCTTGAATGTCTCGCAAGTGGTTTAATATGGTAAATTAAAGGGCACTTGATAGTCCCCTTAAGCTTATAAATGGTTTGATATGGATGATGCTTGTATATAAGGGTTGGTATGACGATACCAATATCAATGTCCTTGGTTATTAAATGAACGATGGTTTTGTTATTTGGAATTTGGTTTTAATTGGGCAATAATGGTGGTAGTTGTAGCTAAGCTGTGGAAAGTGGAGGTCCCGGTGGGAACCAAACCTAAAAACTCATATTTGCCGATATGAGGTTGTTCTTGGTGACTGTGTGCATGATGTCACACTTTATTTTAGGGATATACTAGTCATCCAATGGGATACTTCCCTGGTCGTGCAACTAAATGCACTAGGGCCCTTTCAGCAAGGGGAGATGAACTAATATAGCCTGTGAGTGGTCGAGAATGATAAAGTTACACAACCCAATAAAAGGTTTTAATGGCATGCTAAACCTGATTTCTTTCTCCGGAATGGTTATATATATATGTATGGTTGTGTGCATATGGAGGAATTTTTGTTAGTTTTATAAATGGTATTATTTTATCCTCATCCTAAGAGAATGTTAGTGGTCACTCGCTAACCCTATCTATTGCCAGCTATATACCAACACTATGTAGGAACCGATCATTCTACTCCTTCTACATAGTGATTGACTCAGGGATAACATTTGGAGTGATGTAGTGAGCTTCCATTCTTTTGAAAGGAATTATTTCATGTTATGGATATTTTTAGATATTTTGACTTTATTTTTTTACTTGTTTTGGCTATGGTTGAGGGCATGTCCCAATCAAATTTTATTACTCTTTTGGATAGAGACTTTATGGTACTTCTATGGGTTTAAATTGACGGGATCGGTATTTGTGTCAAACTTTGCATTGGAAAAGGTAGGAGGTTGGCATTATCAGACATAATTTCTTACTATTATGTCATATTACATATTGGGATTAATTATATTTTTTTGGGAACATCTTTGGTTATGGCCTGGTTTATGGCTCTTGTTTGAAATAGTTTGACATGGTTGGATTTAAGGTTTTGTGATAATTAGACTCAGTTGGGTTTGTCACGGTTTTGATCTATTCCCAGAGTCTTTGTGTGAGTAGTTACACTACTTTGTTATCTTCTCAGAAATTTGGCCAACTAAGGGCAGGTAGCTGGATGTTGGGTTGGGTAATGGGGGTGGCCTGTGGTCCGAGACAGACTTGGGACACCCATTATGACAAGGCCCCAGGGTAGGTCGTGTCATGTTGGCATCATAGCCTAGGTTCATGGTAAATTCAGAGTCTACAAATTTGTATCGAGTAGAGTCTTATTTAAGGGTGTGTATCATGCCACACTCATAAAGGAGAGGCTACAAGTCGTTTAGGAATGTTTCACTTTCTTGGTATTCTATCTTCAAGCACGAATTCTCAATCCTAAAATCTTCCTTAATCCTTGTTTGTTTGTCCTTAAGATCATTCGTCATAGATCTGGAACTTAAGAGAATTCTTCAATCCCATCTAGAGATAATAATGATGGAGTGCATCCAACTTTTGTGGTTTATCTTCAATCTCCTAGTCCTATCTATGATAATCTTGGAGTGCCACAGGTAGCTACAAGTCCTCCTCAAGGTGAGGTGACTAATTTAGAATTTTGTTAGTCTATTCATACTATTGCTAAGTCTATTGCTACTCAGGATGAGCGGGATATGTCTTGTGCTTTTTCTGCTGAGGTCACGAGGGTTGGCCAATTTATGAAGATATGTTCTTCAACTTTTTTTGGAGTAAAGGTGGAAGAGGATCCAGAAGGATTCTTGGATGAAATGGAAAAGATATTTTGGGTAATGCTGGCTACTAATGTGGAGGGGGTGAACTTTGCAGCTTATCATCTCAAAGAAATTACATATCAGTGGTATGAAAAGTGGGTTAGGGATAAAACAGATATGGAGGAGTCATCTTTGTAGGATGCCTTCTCTAGTGTTTTTCTGGATCGTTCTTTCCCCAAGTGTTGAGGGAAACAAAGATGGAGGATTTTATAAACCTCAAGCAGGGGAGAATATCCGTGAAGGAATATTTCTTAAAGTTTCACTAGTTGTTGAGCTATGCTCTTGATTTAGTGGATGACACTTCTGGGTTGAATTGAGATTTGATTTTAGAGTGAAAGACTCCCTTTCTTATTAAATAGATGGACATCACTAGGTTGACTATTCATATACAGCAGGTAGAGGATTAGAAGAGGAAGCTTGCAGAGTTTGGAGATATGTAGGGTAAGAGGAACATGTTTTCTGATCAGGAAGGTGCTTAGTCTCATGGTTCTAGATATGGTGGCAAATGGGAAAAAAAGAAAAAGGGAGAGTTCTAGTTCCTACTCCTCTGCTAGTGCTCCTTATCAGTCGGGCGACAAACATTATCATGGTGGTGAAAATTATCGTGTGTACGGTGCCCAATCTTAGGTGAGCAAAGGTCAGTCAGTTAATTCATGTCTTTCATGTTGATTCTACAGTCATCCTCATCAGGGTTCTTGCGATAAATAAAGGTACAAATGACTTAAGTACGGCTAGGTAGGCTTCAGTTGAGGGATTGTCCAGTTAATAAGGTTACTATTGGAGTGAATAGGATTCTTGTGGCTTAATCTTTTCCTCCTGCACCTGGTGGTTATGCATCTGCTTCTGTTACTAATCCTGGTTTTAGTTTTGGTCAAAATAGGTTGTATGCTTTAGCATCTTGACAGGAATCTGAGGCATCACCTGATGTCGTTACTGGTATGTTACAACTTTTCTCTCATGATGTATATTATTTGCTTAATCTAGAGTATACTCTCTTCTATGTGACTCCTTATGTGGCTATATCTTTTCATTTTGATGCAAAAATTATTTTGGATTATTTTTCTATTTCTACCCCAGTAGGTTACTCGATTATTGCTAAGAGAGACTATTGGAGGAGTGTGGAATCTTTTGGTGGCAAGCAGACCTTAGTGGATCTATTTTAGTTAGATATGGTGGATTTTGATATTATTCTGGGTTTTGACTGGTTACACTCTTGTTACACATCCTTGGATTATCGAACCTATAAGTTTATATTTAGGTTCCTTGGTGAACCAGTTATAGAGTGGGAGGGTGTTTCCATAACTCATAAGGGGAGTTTTATTTTTATCTTTGAGCTCAGAGGTTAATCTGCAAAGTTTCTCTTTATTAATTGGTTCGGGTTAAAGATTCTAACTGGGAAGGTCCTTCTTTTTAGTAAGTCTGATGGTTAATGAGTTTCCAGTAGTCTTTTCGGATGATCTTCCTACTGTTCCTCCAAATAGTAAAATAGAGTTCGGTATTGATTTGCTTCCGAACAATCATCCAAATTCTATTCCTCTATATAGAATGACTCTGGATGAATTAAGGGAACTCAAAGGGCAACTTTAGGATCTTCTGGATAAGGGGTTTATCCATCCTAGTGTATCTCTTTGGGGTGCACCAATGTTGTTTATATGCAGGATGGATAGTTTCCTTCTGATGTGTATTGACTACTGGAAGTTGAATAAGGTGACGGTCAAAAATTATATCCTCTTCCAAGTATAGATGATCTGTTTGACCAGTTGCATGGTACCAAGTTCTTTTCTATGATAGATCTTCGGTCTAGGTACTAATGTTGGGCGTATTTACGCACTCTAGTATTACTATTCTAGCTTATTTAGCCATGTTTTGAGGATAATTCATGTGCGTAATGTGTGAATGATGATATAAATAAGCATATAAGTGTTCATGGTCGTGATTACAATAGTTAAAAATGTTTTCCAACAAGTTTGTACTTAATTGAGTCATTTAGAGTTCAATTGAGATAACTAGTTTTACTAGCTTGAGCTAGGTGTGTCTCTAGTTGGTTTCATAGGATTCTAATGTGTTAAATGAGTTCCAAATGGTTTAAATGTGTGATTATATGTGGAATAAATTTTTGGTGATTTGCAAAGTTCAATTTTATTAAGTGTAGAGGTGGAACAATAAGTTGAAGGTCAACATGAACTTGCCTAGTATTAGACCTTCTTTGGATTCATCGTTGTGGATATTGTGTTTTTATTTTCTCTAGTCTGTGGTGTGTGATTATTTAGGAATCTTTGTGAGCTGAATTTGATAATATAAAGGTTGGAAATCATTAGAAATACACCACAAGACAAGGGATGAAAGATTGGACAACAAGTAATTAACCATTATTTTGGATGCTAATTACAGTGAGACAACGTGATTTAGGTGTGGCACATCACTTTTTCCTTTCATAAACCAACATGGCATGTTTGATATTTAATTAAATAGGTAAGGCAACGTGTTTTATTCTCCATGACATCATCAAGGTGTTGCATTGGGCATTCAACACACGGCCAGAGTGCTAGTCTTGTCCTACACGACTTTGGCATGTTAGTCCATACTATAAATAGAACATTGTCATGTTTTGTAGTAATGTTTGACATCTTGGAACATCTTGGAAAATTGATGGTCTGCTGCAACTTCATCTTTTACGTTTTTCTTACTTTAATTTAGTTCATTTATATCTTTAGTTGTTAATTACAATCTTGTGATTACGATTATGACTGTGCATGGCTAAATGTCCTTTTTTCGGGGTTAAAGCGAAGAACATGAATACTATTGTTTTGGATCAAGCTCGTTTTATTTTCTTATCATTATTGGTTGTGTGGTCATTCTTGTTTTAACTATTTTAAGGATTGAACACCCTTAGAATACATCAATTGTCAACCCTATGATCTTGGGAGAGGGCATAGGGAGATAGAATGTGGGGAATGAACAAAGTATATTTTTTATTCTTTTATGAAATAAGGAATTCAAATTTGCGTGCAGAATAGGAATATATTTAGAGGCCTTACTTGATTCACACGTAGGATGATAGCTTAAAGAACTTAATTGGATTATTACATTCCCACTCAATGATGTAGTTGTAATGTCCAAATTAGCTAAATGGTTAATGGTCAGGAGAGCATGATTATGCGATTAACCCTACTAATCAACAACCAAGATAAGCAAGTTAACGAATGAAGTTCAATAATATAGTATGATTATTCAGAGTTCTTTAACCCTAGGCTTTACTCCATTTACTGTCTCAAATATTTTACTATACGCATTGTTTACTTTACATTTAGTTACTACTTTAAAACTCTCTTTTGGTTACTCTTGCATCAATTAAATCAGAATAGTGAACTAAATCCGAAGAGTTGTTACAACAAGTCCCTGTGGGATCGATACTCGGCTTTCTTGAAGGCCTCTATGTTACTTGGTAGACCACATACACTTGCGTGTGCACTTGGGCACTGACAAGTTTTTGACCATCAACTAAATATTAAGGAAATGGATATCCCTAATACACCTTTTCGTACTTTGTATGGGCAATCTAAATTTTTGGTGATGTTATTTGGGTTGATTAACGCACTGGCAGCAGTTATGGATCTGATGAATAGGGTATTCAGGCAGTACTTAGATCTCTTCATTATTATGTTCATGAATGACATTCTGGTTTATTCTAAGAGTGAGGTGGATTAAGCTAATAACCTCCATGTTGTTTTGTAGACCTTAAAGGAACAAAATTTATATGCTAATTTCTCCAAGTGTGAGTACGGTTGAACGCTATGACTTTCTTGGGTCATATTATTTTTAGTGAAGGGATCATGGGGGATCCGTATAAGGTTACTGTAGTGAAGAGGTGGCTTAGACCTATGACTCCATATGATATTCAGAGCTTCATGGGGTTAGTTGGGCATTACAGGTGGTTTGTGGACATTTTTTTGTCGATAGCTCCTCCTTTGCCTAACTTAACTCAGAAGAAGGTCAAGTTTTCTTTGTCAGATGCTTGTAAAGGAAATTTCGAGAAGTTCAAGATAAGTTGACTTTTGTTCAAATTTTGACTATGCCAGAAGGCAATAATCGATTCGTGGTTTATTGTGATGTATCTCGGGTAGGTCTTGGTTGTGTGTCGATGTAGCATGGGAAGGTTATTGCCTATGCGTCCAGGAAGTTGAATGTACATGAGAGAAATTATCCTACTTATAATTTAGACCTGTTGGCAGTTGTGTTTGCTTTAAAAATATAGTGGCATTACATGGATGATGTCCATATGGATATCTTTTTTAATCATAAGAGTCTACAGTATGTGTTCACCCAGAGAGAGCTTAATCTCAGGAAGAGGAGATGGCTTGAGCTTTCTAAGGATTTTTATATGAGTCTTTACTACCACCCAGGTAAGGCTAATGTGGTTGTTGATGCTCTTAGCAGGTTATCCATAGGGAAATTGGCTAATATGGAGGTAGGAAAGCGAGAATTGGTGAAGAATATTCTTTGCTTAGCTAATTTTAAAGTTTGTCACTTAGACTCCAAGGATGGTGGTGTGCTAGTGCAAGAAGTGATTCGACAGTTTTTTTGTGTGCAGATCAAGCAGAAAAAAGTTCTAAGTCCTATCTTGATAAAAATCAAGAGTGACATTGGTGGGCAAAACTTAGTGGTGTTTGCGATCAGTGGTGATGGTACTTTACGGTACAAAGAAAGGTTGTGTGTTTCTAATATCGGTGAGTTGCGACTAACGATTTTAGTAGAGGAGCATGAGTCGCGTTTTGTTTTCCATCCCAGCTCAACTAAGATATAGTATGATCTCAAGAAGATCTATTGGTGGATGGTATGAAGAGAGATATGGATGACTTTATAGCCAAATGCATGGTGTATCAATAGGTTAAGTTGAGAACATAAGGCTAGGAGGACTATATCAAGAAATAGATTTTCCTAAATAAAAGTGAGAAGTAATCAATATGGACTTTGTTACCAATCTTGCTCGGTCTCAGAGTTAGTATGATTCAATTTGGGTCATCGTGGATAGGGTTCCTAAGTCTGTATACGTTTTTCCAGTACGTACTACCTTCTCGATGGTGGACTATTTGAAGCTATATGTTTAGGAGATTGTGAAGCTGCATGGGGTACCTGTTTTGATTATTTTTGATCATGGAGCGTAGTTTACATCTCACTTCTAGAGATCATCCTAGAAAGGGTTGGGGACTAAGGTTAGTCTTAGTAGTGTTTTTTTATCTATAGAAGGATGGGAAAGCAGAGAGAACTATTCAGACATTAGAGGATATGCTTTGGGCCTTTGTGAATGATTATGCTGGAAATTAGGTTGAGAATCTACCTTTTGTGGTGTTTGTTTACAGCAATAGTTATCATTCTAGTATTGATATGGCCCCCTTTGAGGCATTGTATGGTAGGAGGTATAGATCTCCTATTAGTTTTTTTGAGCTTGGTGAGGTAGAAATGTTTGGTCCCGACTTAGTTTACCAGGCTATAGAGAAGGTGAAGGTGATTTTGGTCCCGACATAATATTGTTTCCATGTCGAGAAAGTGCATTGCTGATCCTTCTACGGTTGTTTCTTTGGAAGGATTGAGTCTCATGGATTCTTTGTCTTATGAAGAGGTCCCAAGTGAGATCTTTAATATGCGGTTTCTTCGGTTCTGGACTAGATCAGTTAAGGTTCTTTGGCGGAACCATAAGGTAGAAGAAGCTACTTATGAAGCAGAAGAGGATATGAAGTCTAAATATCCGCATTTGTTTTATGCTCTTGGGATTCATGCGGAAGTTTTCTGTTTTCAATACATCTTTATTTTCTAAGTTTGTTAAAGGAATGTTTTGTATCTTTTCCTTTTTTTTTCGAACTTACTTAGAGATTGGGAATACGTTTGATAAGATAACGCAAATGACTCTAGCGTGTTCTTGCCCCTACCTTGTTCGTCATCCGGGGATGAATGTTCCTAGTGTGGGAGACTGAAACACCTTAGTTTTTGGACCTTAGAAAGTTTCCTGGAATTTTGATCTCTGGGCCCAATACAACTTAAGGGTACAAGCCATATATTGGGGTACAGATTGTATGGTCCAGCCGTATACTGACTAGTGTTGGCTGGTGGGATGCATTTTGGTTACTGGAACAGGTATGACTTAGGGGTATGAATTATATTGGTTGTTACGGATCATTTGGTTCCATAACTTAATCTAAGACTTGGTTACTTTTGTTGTATCTAAGTATTAGTGTCTCACCATGAGCTATAAAGCAGGGTATGAATCGTACCATGGACTCCTATAGTGGACAATGTCCAATTCCCCAGGTATTTTATTCCGCTAGAGATACGGATCGTGGATATGGATTATATGTTGTGGTTATGACTTGGTTGGATGAGTCATATACTGGACAGTTTCTGTCCAAGGGTGGAGATTCAGTCTACAAGTGGTGGATACTAATTGTATTGGGGGGGTACGATTCTTGACGTCCAGTCGTATCCCTATGATAGAAATTTTGTGCAACTTAAGTGGTGGTATTCTGGACATTTCCCTACGTATCATAATAGGGTCCCATGATTTCTAACCTACTTGGGAGGTTATTTACCCTAATATTCTATTCATTAACACTTAGAAATTCTTCCTAAAACTCCATAATTCTGTTAATAGCTTTTGGGGAAAGAGAGCTATGGTTTAAACTAAGGGATCAATTTAAGGCTTATCATGGTAATTTCATTCCGTCATCTTCTTGGTTTAAGGAATGCTTCTCATCCCTTATTGTTAATTTAATTAAAGGCTTGGTTTATATGAATGTTGACATGGTTTTACAATTGCATAACTTTGTCTCTCAAATATGATTTGGGGGTTTTGATGTCAATGGCTTAATTATGGTTTCCCATGGTTTTAATTGTTTTTATATGCATTAACAGTGGTTTTGGATAATTGGATTGAGTGGGAATGGTTTATTGGTAATTGTAATTGGTTTTGGTCATTTTATTTCCCCAATGTGTTTGATAAAAGGCTTATAAAGATATGTTCATTGCATTGACTTCTTTTAATGAAACTCTTGCTTTTTTAAAACTTGGTAAAGGAATTAAGCATGGTTTAAATGGTTTGGAAAGGCTATAGGCTAATTGGTTATGCTTGTGGGGAATATTAAAGTCTCCTAAGTGGTTTAATACGGTAAATGAAAGGGCACTTGAAAGCTCCCTTAAAGCAATTAATGGTTGGCTATGGATGATGCTTGTAAGTAAGGGTTGGTATGACTATACCAATATCAATGGCCTCGGTTAACAAATGAATAATTCTTTGGTAATTTTCAAATTAGTTTTAATTGTACAATAATGGTGAGAGTGTATCTAAGGCATGAAAATTAGAGGTCACGGGAGGGACAAAATTTGGAAAATCATATTTTCTGATATGAGGTTGGTCTTGGTGACCGTGTGCATGATGTCACAGTTTATTTTGGGGATATACTAGTCATCCTATGGGATTCTTCCTTGGTTGTGTGTCTACACGCAATGCGTCCCTTTCTGCAGTGGGACCTAAACCGATATAGCCCGTGGGTAGCTTAGAACGGCAAAGCTACACATCTCAAGTAAATGTTTTACTGGATGCTAAACCCGATCCCTTTCTCCCGGCATAGTTATATATATATATATGGTTGTGTGCATATGGACGAATTTTCTTTGGTTTTATAAAGGACATTATTTTGTCCTTATCTTAAGATATGCTAGTGGTCACTCGCTAACCCCGTCTATTGGCATTTGTATACCCACGCTATGCAGAAATCAACCGTTCTACTGCTCCTACATAGTGATTGACTCGAGGTCAACATTTGGATTGATGTGGTAAGCTTCCATCCTTTCTAAAGACATCATCTCATCTTATGGATATTTTTATACATTTTAACTTGATTTAGGATATTAGTTTTGGCTATGGTTGGGGGCATGTCCAAACCAGATTTCACTATTCTTTTGGATAGAGGCTTTGTGGTACTTCTATAGGTTGGAATGGGTGGGATCGGTATAGGTGTTAGCCTTGGCATTGGAATAATCTGGGAGGCTGGTATCATCGGACATAATTTCTCACTGTTTTATCATATTAAATTTTGCGATTAATTATATTTTGTTTGGAACGTCTTTGGTTATAGCATGGTTTATGACCCTTGTTTGGTATGGTGTGGCACGGTTGTATTTATGGTTATGGGATAGTTGGGATCGGTTGTCTTGGTCATTGTTTTGATATATTCCCAGTGTCTTTATGTGAGCTGTTACACTACTTTGTTATATGCTCAAAAATTCTACGAACTCAGGGCAAGCGGTTGGAGGTTGGGTTGGGTAACGGGGGTAGTCTCTGGTCTGGGATGGACTTGGGACACCCATTACGACAAGGCCCCAGGGCAGGCCGTGTCACATAATCAAAGCAACCTCAAGGAATCCTCTATGTATAGGTCATGAGTCTCATCTTACGACTCATTACCAAACCATATGACTCATATATTCATACTCGTGTGAGAACAGAAAATATGGGCAATCACACAGGTGAAACTGTAAGTCACACATTATGATTCGATATATCCTACCACGATTCGTCAAGTCCCAAACATAGTTAGGATAGAAAATTATGGAAATCTTGGAAAAGTTACTGATTAGGCTATGATTTGGGTCATACGACCTGTAAGGATTCATCCTAACTCGTTAAGTCTAGTCATTTTCTGGGCAGTGAACTCAAAGGTTATGAAATTTCCAAGGGCCAAAATCTGTGGTGTTACATTCTCCCCCACTTAGGACCATTCGTTATCGATGTATTGGTCAAGGTATCTATTAGCTTGATTTAATACAAAACACAATTATGTTGTCCATTAACAATGTATGAATACACTGATATTAAGGAATACACATACCTCAAGCATGGTTATCCAAAGAGGGAAACAAAAATAGTTATTTGGACTTCATGTCCTTTATGGATTCCCAAATAGCTTCTTCCGCCTTATGGTTCCTCCAAAGGAACTTCACCAAATCCAAATCCTTAATCCTCAAATGTTGGGACTTGCTTATCAAATATCTTAGCTGGGAAATCCTCATAAGACAAGGAATTAAAAACACCCCCACTCTCCAAGGGAATAATCAAGGAAGGATTACCCATGAACTTCTTCAATATCGAAACATGCGAAACCAGGTGAATGGAATCCAAACTCGAAGGCAACTCCAACTAATAAGCCACATTATCCCCTCTCCTAAAAATCAAGTAAGGGCCAACATAATGAGCACTGAGCTTTCCCGTCTTTACAAATCTCACTTCTCCCATTATGGGAAATACCCTCAAGAACACCCAATCACAACCGTCGAACTCCAACTCTTTATGACTCACATCAGCATAGGACTTCTTTTGACTTTGGGCAGTTCTAAGCCTATTCGAAATCACCTTCACATTCTTTGTAGCTTAGTGAACCATGTTGGGACCTAACAATCTAGTCTCACCAACCTCAAACCATCTAATAGGAGAACGATATCTCCTAACATAAAGAGCCTCGAAAAGATCCATTCCAATACTATTGTGATAACTGTTATTATATCCAAAATCTATGAGTGGAAAATGATCAACCTAACTTCAACCAAAATCAATCGCACAAGACTTTAACATATCTTCGAAAGTTTGAATAGTTCTTTTCACTTATCCATTTGTCTAAGGATGGAAAGCGGTGGTAAGGTTAACTTTAGTCCCTAATCCTCTCTAAAATGACTGCCACAAGTGAGATGAGGATTACATACCTCGATAGAAATAATAGAAATCTATGCACGATATAACTTGATAATCTACTGAATGAAGAGCTTAGCATAATCCTCCATAAAATGATTAGTCCTTATGGGAAAGAAATGAGAAGACTTGGTCATCCAATACAAGATGACCCAGATTGAATCAAACTGACTACGGGATTGCGAAAAACCAGTAATGAAAACCATATTAATTACTTCCCATTTCTAGACAGACAACTAGATCTCTTGGGACTTACTATCGGGCCTCAGATGCTCTACCCGCACTTGTTGAAAAACTACACACTTAGCCATAAAATTAGCTATATCTCTCTTCATGTTATTCAACCAATAGATATCTTTTACATCATGGTACATCTTCATCGAACCAGGATGAACAGTGTACCTTGACTCATGTTCCTTAACAAAAATCCTTTCCTGCAACCCATTGAGATCAGAGACGTACAATCACCCTTAGTACCTCAAGATACCATCACCATCAATTTCAAAAGCCTAGACTTTCTACTGACCCACATCTTCCTTAATCTGTATTAAGGTAGGATCTAAAACCTGTTTCTACTTCACCTCAACATCAAGACATAACTTCACCACCTATTGAACAATCACACCACCATTATCAGAATCTAAAAGATGAACTATATGATTTGCCAACTGGTGAATATCCTTCACCAACCCCCGTTTCTCTTCATCTACATGAGCTAGGCTCCCTATATTTAACCTTCTATGAGAATCAACAACCATATTACCATTAAGTGAATGATAATGGAGACTCATGTCGTAGTCTTTGAGAAACTCAAGACATCTCCGTTGCCTTAGATTCAACTTATTTTGGGTAAACACATATGCAAGATCTTATTATCTGAATATATGTCAACATGAACCCCATAAAAGTAATTGTGCAAATTCTTTAAAGTGAAGACCACTACCAATAACTCCAGGTCATGAGTCAGATAGTTCTTCTCACGCACCTTAAGCTGCCTAGAAGAATATACCACCACCTTGCCACGATGCATCAACACATAACCCAATCCTACGCGGGATGCATCACAATAAATAACAAAGCGATCAGTACCCTCGGGTAGGGTCAAAACTGGAGTTAAGTCAACTTATCCTTCAACTTCTCAAAGCTACCCTTACAATTATCGAACAATAGAAACTTCACATTCTTCTGATTCAACTTAAACAATAAAGTGGCGATCAAAGATATACTGTTCAAAAACCTCCTACCATACCCATCTAAACCTAAGAAGCTCTAAAATTGGTTGGAGTTATAGTTCTAGGCCACTTCTTAGCCACCATAGCCTTTTGTAGATCCACCATGATCCCTTCATTTCAAAAAACATGACCTAGTAAAGTAACAACATGAAGCAGAACTCACACTTGGAAAACTTAGCATACAAACATTGATCCTTAAGGGTCTACAACACTATATGTGGTGATTGGAATAATTTTCTTCATATTTTGAATAAACCAGGATATCATCAATAAACACAATAATGAATAGGACCAAAAATTGATGTAATACTCAGTTTATAAAATCTATAATTGTCGTTGGAGCACTAGTCAAACCTAAAGAAACAATGGCTATATTGGGTACGGAGAGCAGTCATTCGGATATCTACCTACCTAATATTCAATTGATGATAACCCGACCAATGATAAATCTTAGAAAAGTAATTAGAACCCTAAATCTAGTTAAATAGGTCATCAATATAGGAAAGAGGGTACTTATTCTTTACTATCACCTTATTCAACTGGTGGTAGTCTATACACAACTGAAGAGAACAATCCTTTTTGCACGCAAAGAGAACAGGATCACTCCATGGAGAAATACTAGGGAAAAAAAACCCTTAACAAGAAGATCTTTCAACTACTCCTTAAGTTCTTTCGACTCAATCGGAGCCATTCTATGTGTAGAGATAAAGATAAGATAGATATATTCAGTAGAAGGTCAAGCCCAAAATCAATTTCCCTATCGAGAGAAATACCAGGAAGATCATTAGAAAAGACCTTAGGAAATTCGTTAACCATGGGAAATGATTACAATGAAGGATCCTCTGGGTTAGAATCTTTAACCCAATTCAAATGACAAAGACACCCATTGGAAACCAACTTCCAGACTCCAATATAAGAAATGAACATTCCCTTGGACACTAGGGAACTCCTTTCCCATTTAATAACAGACTCATCAGGAAATTTTAAAATGACCTTTTGGGTTCGACAATCTATAGAGGCATATCACGAATAAAGCTAATACCTTCCGAAAATAGCATCACAGTCTAATATGCCCAACTTTATTAGTTTTAATAATGTCTGTCTATAACATATAATTATCACACAACCCCTATAGACTCTCCTAGCTATAATAGAGTCACCTACCAGGGTAGACAAAAAAAAGATCAGGAATACATTTAGGATCGAAGGAAAAAATGAGTATCCACCTATGGGGTCACATAAGAGAGAGTGGACCCCGAATCATATAAATAATATATCTCATGAGAGAAGATCTTTAACATACCAATGACAACATTGGGAGATGCCTCATATTATTGATAGGTGGTTAAGGCATAGAGATGATTTTGGTCAGCGCCGGCACTACAAGTTTCACCCTTTTGTGTAGGAGCTGATGACGTGGCAACCAGAACTTTATTAGCGAAGAAGCATACCTAAAAGGATAATCTCACTACATGTGACCAAGATTAGCATACTTAAAGAACTTATTCTCTCCTCATTGGATAGTCCACGATGCATCACCCCATAAAAATGACAAACAGAATAATATGGGGTCAAATGAGTTCCACTAGCCTGAGACTAGGCACCCTATGCCCTATACCCACTGTCGGCCAAGAATCGATGATCATCAGATGACTTAAGATACAGAGAACAAGCCATAGAGTAAGAACAAAAATTTCCCCATATCTTCTTAGAATACTGTATTCCATCACTAACACCATTTAGTTGGCCTCCACCTTGCTCAAAATACCTAAATTTCTTACTCTACCTCTCCTCTATTCCTGATTTTTCTTCTTTTAACCTTCAACTTGATGAATATTCACCATAAGAATAGAGATATATTTTCCATTATTCAGCATTGCAACCTCACAACTCTAGGACCAAGTCCAGTGACAACCTAGAAGTCAACTTCCTTATCCTAGACCTCATGCTAGACACTAGCTTAGGAGAATAATAGGACAATAGATGAAATTTCAGGGAATACTTTTTCACAGTTATCCTACGCTAGTTTTGTTTTGCGAAATCCTCAGTTTTTGCCTTCCTCAATTCCTGAGGAAGGAAAGGATCAAGAAAATCACTAGAGAATTCATCTTGTAAGTTAAACTACGCATCATCACTAATTAACTGGCCCCCCTCCTCATACCACTGATACACTACATCCTTCAGCTGATATGAAGCAAATTCCACACCTTCAAAATCAGTACCCTGTATCACCCTAAATATCTTCTCCATTTAATCAACAAAAACTTGAGGACCCACTTCCACCTTAGAGCTAATAAATGTCGAAGGATCCAGCCTCATAAACTATCCCACTTTAGTAACCTTAGAAGATAGAGCAATAGAACAAACACGATCAAGCTAACGAGACGGAGAACTCACCAGCTTAGTTAAAATAAGAATAGATCGATGAAACTCGGTATTAGAAATTTCTCTTGGGGCAGTGGGGAATGATCATCATTAGCCTGAATGGCCCAAGAATGACTGGTAGAAATTGATGAATCTTTACGAGGGGCAATATAATCAAGAACAAGGGCTCTATACTGGGTTTAAACTCCATAAGTAGGATGAGTTCCATTACCATTGTTCTCAGGTTGGATAGAAGAGGTTCCATAAGCATCAAATCTTAGGGGAGGCATGATCCGAAATTCAAACAAATGGAGATTAAAGGTATTTCAATAACTTAGAATTTATAGACCAAATTAGAACACAAGAGAGAAAAATATTCCTAAATGCCTTATAGCCTCTCCCTTATAAGTATGACATAGTACATACCCATAAAAGAGACTCTACTTGACATCGCTTTTTGGACACCCGATTGACTATAAACCTAGGGCCTTGATGTGAAGGGTATCTCAAGTCCACTAGGGACTGAAGACCACCCTTTTTTCTTAGCTAACAAAAACATAATACATCTTGTAAAGAATGGATTCTGAACATGTAATAATGTTGAATAATGTATGCTCAAAGGATTGTAAGATTATCCATAATAATATCCAGTCCTCTATATTAACAAAGCCTCTACCAAAATCAAATCAATCTAAGTCAGGACATCCCCCTAATGATAGCTAAAAATAAGACCAAGAAATGTCTATGATAATAGATAAACCAAGAAGCAATGATCTTCTAGAATAAGGAGTCTCACCACTTCAAGATGACTACTAACAACACAAATATCTTATTAATTCTTAGGAAAAACAAAAGTATCTCTGTATCATACATCGCGTGGGGACACAACATTCCAAGAAGGTTAGCGGGCTGAGCACAAACATGAAACTAAAGGATAAGGGATAAAATAAAGTCATGATCCACAATACAAAATTATTTAAAATTAGTGCACACCACCACACATAAGTACATACATATATACATATATGTATATATATATATGTCTGTGTGTATATATATACACACATATATATCATGCCAGGGTAGGAAATAAGGTTTAACATGAACTTTAAAACCTTAACCTAGACTATGTAGCTCAACTATCATAAGAAGACATCTACAGGATATATGGGTTCAGCTCTTCCCCAGTTGAAAGGGCCTCAATGCATGTAGCTTTACGAACTAAAGAACAATCATATGTTCATATGTACCACGAGGGAATCTAAACTCTCGATTGTATATTAAGGGTGACTTAAGAAACCAGTCAATTAACATGGGGGAATCAAACCACCTAGTCATTTAGAACCCCGCACTGGCAAAAATAATTTTAAGTATTGGTCCCTCGGGACCTCTACTTTCACGGCCCATCAACACAACCCCCTTTAAGCCTGATTAAAATACTTTTCACACATTCCCCTTTCGTTTAACCAATTCATTCATTCAGGCATATCATTGGTATCGTCATACCAAATTCACTTGTAAGCTAACATTATCATGCTGTATTAATTATCCATCACATGGAGGAATTTATGACCCCCTAGGTTTAATTATTCATTCATACCTAGAATAAAAAATTTCCAAAGTTAAATAAAATCAATATATGGTTCATTAGACTTTTATTCCATGTAATAGTATAAATACGCTAGTCAAACCATATGACAAAACCGTATTTCAATATTAATTTCACAAATGGGTTGAGGGAATGTAATATCCTAAACCATATGCCATGCCAAATTCATCAAATTAGGGAAAACCATGATCCCTTAGTTTATTCACCATACCCATTTATCCTACGATCTCAAAAACATTAATAAAGAAAAAACAATGCATAATAATTCATGGGAAAATAATTTAAGAATTAACCACGCCAATGCTGTAACACCCCGTAAATTTTTTCGTACACTTATCGCGATAATATGGAGTCCTAAAGGCTTGCGTATGGGTTAAATTAAGTTTATGGTGTTCGGAAGTATCCCGTCAATAGTTGTATGTGTAGGTATTGGAATAAACTTTCCAATGATATAAAGTTTGCCCAAAACAGAGGAGTATTTCATATAAGCGAGCACATTCAAAATTTCAAAACGGTGGCCGAGAAGCCTGTGAACAGTAAATCTGCAGGAAAATTACTGCAGCTAGGCAATTATTTTTTTGGATCAACTTTAGACGATCATAACTCCTTGTACAAAAAGAACTGTGTGAGCTGCTATATATCGATGAAAATCTCCGAGAGTCTTCTTTTCGATTAAATTTGTTTCATCCAAATCAAATATCTGAGTAAGGAGCTATACCCGTTTTACTACAGCCTATCAAAAAAAAACTGAATTGTGGGACAGATTTTTGGATCAACTTTAAACAACCATAACTCCTTGTACAGGAATAACTGGGTGGTATACATTATATGAAAATGAAATCCCTTTGAATTATATTTCCAATGCAATTGGTTTCACCCAAATACGATACCGGAGCAAAGAGTTATGATCGATTTACTTCAGCCTGTCAAAACTGTCCACTGGCGACAGATTCGGATTTATTTAAATTTTTAGGGCAAAATGGTCATTTTCTATTACCTCTTGGACGAAAATGGGTCTTTATAAACCTAAACTTATCCTCATATATATCATATACCATCCAATTAATAAGAGAAGGTGAAACCCTAGCCTAATTTCAACTTCATATATTTTGTGATTCAACCGTAGAAAATTCGAATTGGTTCCGTAGTTGTGTTCACCATCTCGAAAGCTTCGAGAAGCACCCCATGGTTATGTAAGGAGGATTCTAAATACAAGAGTTCATTGTTAAGGTATGAATATTATTTATTCTTGATTCTTATCCATGAATAAGTATTGATAAAGGATTATGAGTATTGTCTTGATGTTGGAAGATATCTAGAAGCATAGTTATGAATTGTTTTGTATAAATTGTTAGTAGTAAATTATGGAAGTTGTTGTATTGGATTATGGAGGATGAATTGTGGTGATATATCATTATATTAGTGGTTATGTATGCCTAGTGATCATGTTGGTATTGGATGGTGATTAAGAAGGGAAATAAAGGCTAAGAGTGATGTTGAGGGATATTTCATGAAAATGCATGATATGTGAATGTAATAAGAGTATAAGAGGATGTATGTAGCACTCTTATTGATGAGTTAAAGTATTACCTCCTAGACATTATTTGGTGAAGTTAATATCTAAATGGTAAGGTTTGGTTGCTAATACTAGTTTGCCACAAATGACTTATTGTAGATAAGTGTTCGAAGAGTACGGGAAGTCAAGTTGGACTTGAATTGAAGTGGTTATATCAAGGTATGTAAGACATACTCTATCTAATCTTTGGCATGAATAATGACCCATGGCACTCTCAAGTAATCTTCCAACATTGTCCTACGACACATTACACATAATAACATCATATGATCTTCGACACTACCAATTGAACTTGTTTTCACTTTTAAGATGTCCGGCTAGTCAAAAAAATTGTCCATATACTATTGTTGACTCCGAAATGGTTTAATGAGGTATCCATGATCTCTACTTCATTTTCATGATATTGATTACCTATTTACATGTTTTTCCTATTGAGGTATCATGGTTTCAAGTTCCATAAGGTGTGGCCACAGAGTAACCAATCTCAAAGATTAATTGAATTAAGAAATGGAATGTCTGTATTTTAAATTAATGATATGATGTATTGTATTAGTACCACTGATCAGTTGGCCATTGTATTATAAAGTTTATGTATATATGCTATTCCAGGGGTGGTCCCTGATGTATTGTATTAGTACCACTGATCAGTTGGCCATTGTATGACATATGTTATGTATTGATAAGGATTACGGGAAGGAATGTTATGAAAGTAATGTGCTGGTATCCCATCAGTTCTTTTGAGTGTGGTCTACTCATACTGTTTATTCACTGGTATCTGGGTTCTGTTGATCTTTTGTATCTCATCTTGATACTCACTGCCTTACATACTCAGTACATATTTCCATACTGACGTCCCTCACGGGGGACCCATATTCATGCCTGTAGGAACAGGGCCAGGACATTCTGTTGTTAGTGGTGAGCTCCAGTTGTTTCGGGGCATCCCAAGTCGTGTCTATATGTATTTTTGGTATTTGTATAAAAGTCTATTGTGGGCGGGAGTTTGTCCCAACCCTAACTCAGTTGTGTATCTATGTAGAGGCTTTTGTAGACATATTGTACAGCCATAGGAGTGTTTGGTTGATAGACGTGATGGCTCTAACGGCCAATTACTGTTTATATATATATTTATGCGTGTCTGCTGGGCTGATACAGGTACTGTTTTCTTCTATTTACAAGGAAGTGCTGCCCAAATTTCTAATTTTCATAAGTAATGTAAATGTGAATGTATAGGTTATGAACGGGTTCTCCCGGGCCTCCTCGGCTACGGGTGCTAGTCCTCTCCAATGGGATTTGGGGTATGACAGAAGTGGTATAAGAGAAGTTCGTCCTAGTGAGTCTACAAAGCCGTGTCTACGTAGAATCTCTATTATCGGTTTGTTGTGCACCACATCTATAATCAGGAGGCTATTGGACATTTAAAGATTGTTTCCACTCTCCATTTCTTAGATCGCGCAATAGAGCCCATATTAGAGATAAAGTCATAATCGATCGCTTAATCCAATTGTTTTTTTTATTATAGTAACGATGCCGGTTACAAGGAGAAAGAATAAGTGGAAGCGAGTGGATGTAGTGGCCGGAGAAGGTACTAGTAAGTCACCACCGGCACAAGCTGAACAAAGTGAGTCACAAGCTGAGCATATATCAGGAACTTCTTCTCCTCCGGAAGGGCCATCTATTAATGCTGTTCATCAAGATTTGAGGGATACAGTACAACTTCTGACACGTATAGTTGTCGGTCAAGTTGAAGGGCAAGCTATTCCTACCATGGGTTCTAGTGGTACGGATAGAGCAGCTAGCCTTCGAACACAGGATTTTCTGAAACTGGATCCTCCTACTTTTACCGGATCAGATATTAACGAAGACCCGCAGGACTTTGTCGATCAAACCCAAAGGGCTCTAGATGTTATGCACATATCCGGTAAAGAGATGGTTGAGCTAGCAGCATATAGACTAAAAGGAGAGGCTATATTGTGGTACGAGGATTGGAAACGATCTAGGGGTATTGATGCACCTCCAACTACATGGGGAGAGTTCAAAGATGCATTGATTGATCATTATCTTCCATTTGAGACTCGTCAGGCCCGTGCAGATCAATTCTTAAATCTTCGTCAGGGTAATATGAGTGTAAGAGAGTATAGTCTTTGATTTAACTCCTTATCTCGATATGCTTCTAATGTGATAGCTACTATGGATGACAGAGTTCATCACTGTGTGGATAGATTGAAACCATACTTGGTTAGAGATTGTACCATTGCTGCTTTAAACAAGGACATGGATATAACAAGGATACAATCTTTTGCTCAGAAGATGGAAGATCAGAGGCAAAGAAGAAGAACCCAGGAATCAGAAAAAGAATATTCTAAGCGGGCCAGAGCTATAGGGCAGTTTATGGCATCTCAGGGAGGTTTTAGGCATTCGTTCTCTCATAGATTGCCTAGCCCGTTATCTTCTTATCCGGAAATTAGTGCTCCACCGCAATTTCAAAGGTTCAGAGGTAATCAGTTTGGGCAAAGCAGTGAATATCAGAGTTCGCGAACAGTGGGGTATCAAGGGAAAGGAAGTATGAGTCAATTGAGACCTCCACGACACCCGTGCCCCATATGTAGAAGATTTCACTTTGGCGAATGTCGGCTTGGAATGAACAATTGCTTTTGGTGCGGTAGGCCGGGGCATATGGCTAGGGATTGCCCACGCAGGACCACAGGTGGTATAACATGACCTACCGGATCAGCTGTTGCATCATTATCGGTGCCTCCTTTGAGTAGAGGTGCATAACCTATGGGTCACGGTAGAGGTGATAGAGGAGCAGCTAGTTCCAGCGGAGCTCAGAACCGTGGGTATGCCCTAGCAAATCGGCAGAATTTAGAGGCTTCTGCAGACGTGGTTACAGGTACGTTGTCAATCTTTGCATTTGATGTGTATGCCTTAATTGATCATGGTTCTACATTATCGTACGCTACTCCTTTGGTTGTAGGAAGGTTCGGGAGAACACCCAAATTATTAGCCAAGCCATTTGAAGTATCAACACCAGTGGGGGAATCTCTTATAGCTAGGAATGTTTATCGAAATTATGTTGTGAATATTTGTGGTCGTGATACGATGGCCGATCTTGTTGAGTTAGAAATGGTAGATTTTGATGTTATTATGGGCATGGATTGGTTAACGTCTTTTTATGCTACAGTAGATTGCCGTTCTAAGAAAGTGTATTTCCATTTCCCAAATGAGGCAGTCCTTGAATGGAAGGGTAATGTTGGCGCGCCGAGAGGTAGATTTATTTCTTACTTTAAGGCAAGAAAAATGATTTCCAAGGGGTATATATACCATTTAGTTAGAGTAAGGGATACAGAGGCAGAGCCGCCAACTTTTCAGACCGTTCTGGTTGTGAATGAATTTCCTGATGTATTTCCTAAAGAACTACCAGGTTTACCTCCTGAACGAGAAGTGGAGTTTGGTATTGATATGTTGCCAGACACACAGCCAATCTCAATTCCTCCTTATAGAATGGCACCAACAGAGTTGCGAGAATTGAAAGAGCAACTGAAAGACTTGCTAGAGAAGGGATTCATCAGGCCTAGTATGTCCCCTTGGGGAGCACCAGTATTGTTTGTGCATAATAAAGATGGTTCGCTGAGGATGTGTATTGACTATCGGCAATTGAATAAGGTGACTATCAAGAATAAATACCCTCTTCCCCGAATTGATGATTTATTTGACCAGTTGCAGGGTGCCCAGTGTTTTTCCAAGATTGACTTGAGATCAGGCTATCATCAAGTGAGAGTCAAGGACAAAGATATACCCAAGACAGCTTTCCGAACACGGTATGGTCATTATGAATTCCTGGTTATGTCATTCGGGCTGACAAATGCACCCGCAGTTTTTATTGATCTGATGAATAGGCTGTTTAAGCCGTTTCTAGATGTGTTCATGATAGTTTTCATAGATGATATTCTGGTCTACTCTAGATCAGAAAAGGACCATGTTAATCACTTGAGGCAGGCGTTGCAGATTTTTCGTGATCGTAAGCTGTATGCGAAGTTTTCTAAATGTGAGTTTTGGCTCAAGTCAGTGGCATTTTTGGGCCATATTGTATCCAGTGAAGGCATAAAAGTTGACACTCAGAAGATTGAGGCTGTGAAGAATTGGCCAAGACTCACGATGCCTACGGAGATTCGTAGTTTCCTCGGGTTAGCAGGTTATTATAGAAGGTTTGTTGAAGGTTTTTCTTGTATTTCTGCACCCTTGATTAAGTTGACGCATAAAGCCTCCAAGTTTCAATGGAATGATTCCTGTGAAAAAAGTTTTGAAGATCTGAAGAGCAAGTTGACTTCTACACCGGTATTGGTACTTCCTGAAGGCACAGAAGGGTATGCAGTGTACTGTGATGCTTCGAGGAGTGGCTTAGGATGCGTATTAATGCAACATGGTAGAGTAATAGCCTACGGCTATAGACAGTTGCGACCACATAAGAGGAATTATCCCACACATGATCTTGAGCTAGCTGCAGTTGTATTTGCTTTGAAGATATGGCGCCACTACTTATATGGGGTTCATGTTGACATATATACCGATCATAAGAGCCTGCAATATATCTTCAGCCAGAAAGATCTAAACATGAGGCAACGGAGATGGCTTGAATTATTGAAATATTACGATGTTGATATCTTGTATCATCCAGGGAAATCGAATGTGGTAGCGGATGCACTGAGCCGTAAGTCTGAAATGGCATCTATAGATAACAAAGGGATGATTAAGGATCTTCATGATAACGCTCAATCTACAGCTCTCGTAGGAGTGTAAAGCAGTCGTTAGCAAATATAGAACCCAACTGGGTTGGGTATCGATCCCTCAGGGAATAGCTTGGTCAACGAGTAAGCAAAAAGTACTAGACTTTTGGTGCAAGTCTCGTAAAAAGGGGGGATTGTAATGTGTAACCAAAATATCAAAGTAAAAACTGAAAAAAGCAAAGTAAAAGAAAGAATAGTTATTAAGTTGTAAACAATGAGAATTGAGAAGTTGGAGTTATGTCCACCTTCTGAGTTATACGTCTCTATTGACTATGAGTGTGTTGAATTCTGACATGCATGTGCTTATAAAGAATTGTATTCGATGGTAAATCTAGGCGTCTTTCGACCTATTCGAGGATTATTTCACTTTAACTCTTTCGAGCTTAAAGCGTGTCTAACGGTACGAATTCTCCAAGAGGTTAATCCAGTTACGACACTAACTTTTTAATAGGGGATGGGACCCTACTACCTTGACATTATCTCTTTTCCAGATAGATAACCTTTCTTTCAAAAAAGTTAAATGTTATACTGGCGTATTCTTGCATTGGCAACCATAAAGAATTTAGGTTAAGATGAAGAGAATAATGATATAAGCAGCATACGTGTCACGAACTCACAAACTCATAGTAATAGATAGTATCTCATTCGGCTTTCATAACCCCAACAGAGAAGTTTAGTTACCCATTAGTGCGAAGGAAATCACAATTGACATTGTTATTATATCACAATAAGAATTTCGTGTAGCACAAGTGTGGTAGGCGTTAGTCGTGATTTCTTGCAAGTAACGTTTCTCTTGTTGCGGAAATTAAGAATAAATGAATAGAAGAAGAAGTAGAAAGATGAATTAAAACTAGAATGAGAATTGTTGAGGAATAGTAGAAGAATGAAATTAGAAGTAGAGTTGATTATAGAAGAATGAATATAAATCTCTAGCCAAATAGGGTATTTATAATGCCTATATCCTATTCCTACTAAGCTAATGAAATACTTAACCAAATCCTACTAAGCTAATGAAATACTTAACCCAATTGTACTAGGTTAATGTATCATTATCCTAATCCTAATAAATTACTGCTAGTCCCAAAGTCTTCAGAATTGCTGTTTGTGCCCGGGACATATTTTCCATGCGTCACTTTTGGTCCTTAGGCATCCATGCTTCCTTTTCTCCATTCGTGAAGCTTTCTTTGGCGTCAAGTAATCCATAAAATACTGAATTCTACATCATTTATACCTGAAACTTTGTTAATCATGTTCGTTAGCTCACTTACAAGAAAAAGGACTGAAAGTGCATGAAATATATAATTTGTTCTCAAAACAAGGCTAAAATATGGGTAAAATATAGCACTATAGGCGTGTAAATTCGCCTATCATCAACACCCCACACTTGAAGCTTTGTTCATCCTCTAACAAACTATCATGTCCTTCTAAACATTAACTTAGGGTTTCACAGTAACAACACAAAATATTCATCAAGACAAGCACAACAATTATCAACAAAGAGTCGTTTTCTGCTCATTAGTAGAAACAATTCAACCTCCAATATAGACTCGTGATGGTGGTTAATTCATATCCAAAATTTAAGGTACAAAGAATCATACACAACTAACCAAAACTCGTCAACCATGTGTGTCTCACAATATATTTTCCATAATCACTAACAAGCATAGTATATTTGTCGAAACATGGGTAGAAGGGTATCCTTGCTCTCGCTCTCACAAAGAATTCATATGTAGTAACTGATGACCATAGGCTTGCCCTTAGTGTAATGCTCCACTAAATGTCAGAATGCTAGGCTTAGAATCAAGTAGGTCTTTTGATGGTTGTAATGTAGGCTAAGGGACGGGTAGGACTATTTTGGCCAGAAATAGTGACTATGTTCCTAAGCGCTTTAATACATCACATTGTATCATTAACACTTTTCTTTCAAACAACCTTTCTACTTTCTTTTATTCTACCACCCTTTTTCTCCTCTTTTGTTTTTCAATTTTAAGCAACTTTTCAGCTTTCCTTTCCTTTTTCTTTTCTAATATAGCTCTTATGATAGCACTTTATTTTTCCTAACAAATTCAAGCACCAATACATTCTAAATCATCATACTCACCCAATTTCCTCTTATTTTGTCACATGAATTTATACTTTAAAGTACTTAGGAATTTGGATCAAATTATGGTCTTGAAAAATGGATTAAGCTTACATATGAGGCTGTCAAAGAAAATAGGCTAAAGGCTCAAAAGGGTTTAACTAGGATAATGTCCGTGGGTAGGTAAAAAGAAGGTAAATAATCATAGGTTGCCAAAGAAATGCCTAAATCATCTCCTAAACTTACACTCTTTATTTTTGCTTTACATACATACCAGGCAAGTTCTAGCATCAGCCACAAACATAGAATATACTATCATCTCACACACAAGGCACATGGTCGACTTTATTGGGAGTAGTATAGGCTCTTGACCAACAACTGAAGGAATTATACCACACAATATCACATAGTGAGTCACAATTAGAGCCTAAACGTATCAATAGTCATGAGTTTAGCACAAACTCTTGTTATAATCTCATGCTGCCTATTAGAATAATTTCATGCGAAGCTAAGTAAAAAAAAATTAACTTAAAAAAAAAATGAAAAAAAACCAATTTCGAAAAACAACAAACTAAGCAAACAAACATAAATAAATGTAAATGCGGATAGAGAAGTAAAGCATGCAAATATCACCTGCCCTCAGTGGAAAATAAATACCAAGAACCTGGTCAGTCGGACTACTCCTCTATGTCGGGGGTCATATCCCCTTCATCGGAATCATCATGGGAGTCGTCGTCATCAGAATTCTCCTCCATGTTGGAGTCTGGTATGCGTCGATCATCATCGGTCGGCACATCATCATCAAGAGGTTACTCAAAGTATGTACCTACTCCACACATCTCCCTCGCATGTATATTCATTGGATAGTCATGGTCCAGCTGTTGGAGCTCTGCAGCAGTTGGAACACGACCTCCACTCATCATGGTGAACTGTGTCATGCCATAAAGATGACGGAAAAAACTCTTATCTCGAGCATGTCTCTCCGCAGTAGTAAGGTTGACGCCATCTGTTGTTTCAGCATCTTTGACCTTTGTGAGGTCAACCTTCTTTGGGTTATGTGGGAGTTTGTGGTCAGCTGGTTCCTCTTCGGTGTCTTCCTTCCGCAAGATTGCTATCAACAGATTGCCAAAAGTGAAGTGGGACCGCTTGTGTAGTCTAGCCTTCTGCATTGTAGAACGAATAATTGCCCCAATGTTGATAGGGACATTCGTCATCAAAGCGTAGACCAAACACACTCTATCTCTTGTTATTTTGGTGTACTGGGTCCCAGGAATAAGATAAGAGTTGACAATACACAACCATATTCTTGCTTCCCTATTCAAAGGAGCATAGGGGAAGGTGTTGTGTCGTCCGGTGTCTTTTTGTCTGCTCCACCTTGCCATGGATCTACTTCCACAAAGTGTGTGTCGAATTTCTCTATAAGGAGGTCTGCTGTACAACTCTTTGAATGGTGCTGGATCGACTGAAGGTAAGCCAAGAAAGGAGTTGCTCAAATCCGCATTAAGTTGTAAAACTTGGCACCGAATCTTGACCTCGCTGCCTGTGGTTTTCGGCGACCAATTGGCATAAAATTCCCTTGTTAAATCAAGGTTACATTCTCCCATGTCGCGGAAGATGAAATCCAGATTTAATGTCATGATTTTCGCCAACATGCGCGGCTCATTCTTCGCCAGGCTGTCCTTGTTGATTAAGTTGACATGAACATATTTTCTTTCATTGTTGTTCCTATACCATTCCTTGGCTTCCTCCTCAAGAACCCATTTTATTCCAAACATGCGGCGTGGTAATTGCATTGAGGATGATTCTCCTTGGTCCTTGCAACCTCTTTTCTTGACCTTTTGGGAAGTGGTATCCTTGTCTTGTCTTGCTTTAGGAGCCATTGTACCTGAGACTTAAACACATTCATGTTGATACAATCTATAAACAAGCCATAGGGGTACCACCCCACACTTAATTTTGTTTATACAAATTAGTGAAGTGAAAGTGGTCGATTACTTAGACTTCGTCGACATACATTTTAGGGGCTATATTCCGACAAGAAAATCAGAGAGGTAGCACTTCTTGAAACTTTTGCAATACTTTCATGTTAGGTATAACAATACTACTACATAGGGATGACATCATGGTATAGTTTCTATTAATAATCACAACCTCCTATGTCGGTAGGCAACTATAAGACTTATTCCGATGAATGGGATATGCTAACAATTAAGTATTCAAGTGACAATATTATGCAATGTTCATGACACTATCAATTCCGCAAGTAGTATGACAATGCACCAAAATCAAATTCAAGTCGGAAATAGTTTAAGATCATCCTAGCGTATATATTCATTCACATGGTTTTGTATCGACAATTCAAACACATTAACATCACCAATATTTCTTCAAGATGTAGCAATTTATAATAGACATAGCAACGTAGTACTTACGACAAATAGATGAAGAACAAGAGAGTACTTACGTGATTGAAGCCTTTGGAGATGTTCTTGTGAAGTGGGAGAGCAAAAAGAAAAGTTTTGGGAGGATTTGGATGCTATGTGCGGCTCCTAGGTCAAGTTTTCAATGTGTTTATGTTTCAAGACTAAGTCCCCTTTATATAGGAAAAGAATGGGTCGGGTTTTGACCCATTTAAAATCGATTTTGGAGACAAAAAGAGACCATAGGCGGCGCCTTTAGCTTTGCCTAAGCATGGTATAGGCGGCGCCTAATGCAAAGCATTTGCTAGCATAGGCAGCGCCTAGTGAAATGCCTTTAGTGACCACAGGCGGCGCCTTTAGCATGGCATATGAGATTTTGAGACTAAATGCTTTAGCATAGGCGGCGCCTATGCTATGGCATACTTGAGCATGGGCGGCGCCTATGCCTTTGCACACTAGATTCCGAGACCTTAGGCTATAGTATAGGTGTTGCCTTGTTCGTTGCCTAGTTTTACCTAGACCTAGCCTTGCTCGATGCCTATTTTGTCATGAGAAATTGTCAATCCATAGTCTTATGCATCTTAATTCCAAACTTAGCACCTTTACCATGCAATACGTCCAAATCGTCATTTGAAACCAATCTCCTCATTGAATACATCATGCACCTACATTTGCTCAAAACTAATGAAAATGATTAGTACGATGGGTTGCCTCCCATATAACGCCTTAGTTTTAGTCATGGCATGACTCTTATTTTTGGATTTTTAGTAATCAAAAGCAAAACACATACTAAAAAAATGAAAAACGATAAAACGATAAACGATAAACGATGGGTTGCCTCCCATCTAGCGCCTTATTTATTGTCATAGCTCGACATAGTTACCTCGAGTACTTAGACTTCGTCGAGATAAGTGATGGCCATATAATTCATCGAGTCAAGAGGACCGATATAAGGTTTAACACATTGACCATTCACCTTGAAGACGACACCATTATTGTCTTCCAATTCAACTACTCCAGACGAGTAGACTTGGATAACTTTGTATGGACCAGACCACTTAGACTTTAACTTACCTGGGAACAGCTTCAATCTAGAGTTGAAGAGGAGCACCATATCATCCTTTTGAAAGTTTCGTCGAATAATCCGCTGATCATGATACTTCTTCATCCGCTCCTTGTATAGGTCTGACCTTTCATATGCATGGAGACGGAACTCATCTAATTCCTTCAGCTGCTCCAACCTCAGATTCATCGCATCATCACAATTCAAATTCAATTGCTTCAACGCCCACAATGCCTTATGTTCGAGGTCAATGGGTATATGACAAACCTTCCCATAAACTAGTTGATAAGGGGACATGCCGATGGGTGTTTTGAATGCAGTCCTATACATCCATAGTGCATCATCTAGCTTCCGAGACCAATCCTTCATATTAGCACTTACCGTCTTCGCAAGGATTTGCTTGATCTCCCGATTGGAAACCTCGACTTGTCCACTCGTTTATGGGTGATAAGGCGTGGCTACCTTATGTTGCTTGACACCATACTTGGCCAACACAGATTTGAATAGCTTGTTGCAAAAGTAAGATCCTCCATCACTTATGATAGTACGTGGTACTCCAAAGCGAGAGAAGATATTCCTCTTTAAAAATGCTACAACACGCTTTCCCTCGTTGTCGGCCAATGCTACAGCTTCAACCCATTTCGAGACATAATCTACAGCAACTAAGATGTACTTCATTCCAAACGAATTCACGAATGGACCCATGAAATCAATGCCCCAGACATCAAAGAGTTCTACCTCAAGAATTTTCGACATGGACATCTCATGGTGTTTCAAAATAGCACCTTGTCTTTGGCATTGGTCACATCTTCTTACAAAGTCATAGGCATCTCTAAATATCGAAGGCCAATAATATCCACTCTGCAATACTTTTCTTATCGTCCGATTGCCTGCGTGATGTCCTCCAACTTGGGAAGTGTGGCATGCTTCCAATATATTAGGCACCTCTACATGGGATATACATTGTCGGATAACACCATCCGCGCATCGTCGAAACAAATATGGCTCATCCCAATAGTAGTTTTGTACGTCATGCATAAACTTCCTCTTTTGATGGTATGATAAATTGGCAGGTATTACATTACTCACCACAAAATTTGCAAAGTCGGCATACCATGGTAACTTTTCTGTTATCGTCGCTAGGATCTCCTCATCAGGGAATGCATCATCAATCTCGATATCAGGTTGCGCCACATGCTCGTTCTCGAGTCTAGATAGATGGTCCGCCACTTGGTTCTCGCAACCTCTTCTATCTTTAACTTCGAAATCAAACTCTTGCAGCAGCAATACCCATCGAATTAATCTTGGTTTTGCATCCTTCTTTGTCATTAGATACCTAAGAGCTGCATGGTCTGTATAAACGATCACCTTAGTACCCAATAGATAGGCACGAAACTTCTCAAACGCATACACAACCGCTAGAAGCTCTTGTTCTGTCACAGTATAGTTCCTTTGGGCTTCATTTAGGACCTTACTTGTATAGTAGATAGGATGAAATAATTTCTCCTTTCTCTGACCAAGCACAGCTCCAACGGCTGCACCACTAGCATCACACATGACTTCGAACGGGAGAGACCAATCTGGTGCTACCATGATAGGGGCTTCAATGAGTTTTCCTTTGAGGCATTCGAATGCCTTTAAGAAATCTTCATTGAAGTCAAACTTTGCATCTTTCTCCAAGAGTTTGCACAATGGACTAGCAATTTTGGAGAAGTCTTTGATGAACCGACGATAGAAACCTGCATGGCCGAGAAAACTACGAACTCCCTTCACCGAAATTGGAGGTGGTAGATTCTCAATGACTTCGATTTTTGCTCGATCAACCTCAATTACTCTTTCGGAGATTTTGTGCCCAAGAACGATTCCTTCTTTTACCATGAAGTGGCACTTCTCCCAATTCAGCACTATGTTGAATTCTACACATCTTTGCAACGCCATACTTAGGTTTGCCAAGCACGCTTCAAAAGTCTCACCAACAACTGAAAAATCATCCATAAATACCTCCAAAGTGTATTCAACCATATCAGAAAAAATTGACATCATACAACGTTGAAAGGTGGCTGGTGCGTTACATAGCCCGAATGACATACGTTTGAAGGCAAACTTACCATATGGGCATGTAAACATTGTCTTCTCTTGGTCTTTGGGTGCAATACAAATCTGATTATAGCCTAAATAACCATCTAAGAAGCAAAACCATCCTTTCCCCGCTAATCGATCAAGCATTTGGTCCATAAATGGCATTGGAAAGTGATCTTTGAGTGTCCAAGAATTCAACTTTCGGTAGTCCATGCATACTCTCCATCCAGTGACGGGTCTGAGTGGAATAAGCTCATTCTTCGCATTCGCGACCACCGTCATGCCTCCTTTCTTGGGAACACATTGTACCGGGCTTACCCATGTACTATCAGAGATTGGATACACAACCCCTGCGTCTAACCACTTGATAATTTCTTTCTTCACCACTTCTTTCATAGGTGGGTTTAGACGTCTTTGATTCTCAATGGTGGGTGTGCACTTCTCTTCAAGCTGAATTTTATGTGTACAAATCCCCGGTGGAATACCAATAATATCCGCAATGGTCCATCCAATGACTCTAATATACTTCCATAGAATAGCAATGAGAGCTGCAACTTGTTGCTCACCCAAATCTGGTGCAACAATGACTGGAAGTGTGTTTCCGCTTCCTAAGAATGCATACTTTAAATGTCTTGGCAGCTCCTTCAATTCTAATGTGGGTGCAAGGAATAGTGAAAGCGCTGGGGTCAGCCTTCTTCTGAACTATTGATCGGGTAGCGATTGCGCTGCAGTGATGAACATCATATTTCAACTCATAACTTGCTGCCCGCTTCTTTGTCAAAAGATCCTTCATAAATTTCGCATACCCAGGCATTTGTTCAAGTGCCTCCACCAATGGAACATTAATGGTCAGCTGCTTTAACATAGTCATGAATTTGCTGAACTTCGTGTCATCCGCCACCTTCTTCAATCTTTGAGGGAAAGGTGGTGGTGGGTATAGAATTGTTCTCTCCACGGATTTTTTCTCCTCTTGCTTCCGTTTTTCAGCCTTTTCAAGTTGCAAATCTTTGGGGTTGACGTCATGGACGTCGTGGCCTTGTTCTGCAGATGCTTCTCCTTTTACTTTATCATCAATATTCGCTGCTTCGTCAACCACTTGCTTATTTTTAAATGAAGTTTCCAGCACCTTACCACTTCGGGTAGTAATGGCCATGCATGACCCATCATTCCTTGGGTTTTGCACAGTATCGCTAGGTAAAGTGCCAGCCTTTATTTGATTGAGTGCTGTTGAAAGTTGGCTCAATTGCTGCTCTATTTTCTTGATTGAAGTGGAATGAGAATCAACTATTTGTTTCATAGAGGACAAATCATTAACTACCTCCATTACACCCGTGCTAGTTGCTTCCACTCCTTTCAATATTTTAGCCAGCATGTCTTCCATACTTCCAGAACTAGATGTGGTGGCATCACGTCTTCCAGGGGGGACGTACAAACCACTCTTTTCATTGTTGTTCTTCCAACTACCTTGATCCTTGTTTCCAGATTTATCATAATAGTTCCGACCTTGGTTTCCTTGGGTATTACCTCGGAAACCCCCCTGATTGTTCATGTAGTTGGCCTCTTCTTCTGAGTCAGATTCATCTCTTCCTTTAGACGCAATATCTTTCACTTTTTTGGTCTTCCAAGATAATAAATGCTTTGTAAGAAGATCCACATGTGTTTTCATGTGCGCCATATCTTGATCATGTTCTTCTTCTCTTCTTTTTTGGTCTGCAGTCATGCCAATAGATAAAGTGGGGCTTGCTACCTAAGAATCCCTGGTATGCCAAACTCTACTTTGCTTCGTCATACGATCTAGCATATTGCTTGCTTGACCAAAGGAGAGGTCCATAAAAGATCCTCCAGCTGCATTATCCACCACTGGTTTAGTTATTGAATTCAAGGCTCTGCATAATATCTCCATTAGGTGAACATTAGTCATGTGATGGTTTGGGCATCTCGCTAGCTTTGTCTTGAACCTCTCCCATGTTTCATGAAGGGCTTCAGTTGGAAGCTGACGAAAGTTGCTGATTTCATCTCTCAATTGTGCTCTTTTGGATGGCAGAAAGAATCTTTCTAGGAAAGCGTCTCTCAATTGCCTCCAATTTGTAATAGAATCAGGAGTCAGCCCATTCAACCATAAAGTTGGATCCCCAGACAGAGACAATGGAAATAGACGTAATCGAATTGCATTCTGACCAATACCAGGATTGTCAAATTACTTGCATGTAGAAATAAAATTGATGAGATGAATATTCGGATCATCGCCTGCTAGTCCACCAAATAATCCCTTGAGTTGCAATAACTGAATCATGGTGCTTGTGATGTTGAACTTGGCTCCGGGCGCTAATGGTGGAGGAATTATGGCTCCAGTGGCTCCGGCTCCATCAAGATCATCATCATCGTCATCAAAAGCTGGTTGCATGGGTTAGCGATTATACCAAAACCGAGCTTGACGACCTCTTCTGTTGGCAGGTGTTGCAATTTCAGCATCATGCCTTGGGTTTAGTAACTCGTCATCACCTAAATCCTCATCGTCGGGATTTGTTGCTCGCCCAGGGTTATCAATGTTTTGTTGTTGAACTTGAGCGGCGGCAAGAGCAGTTAATCTCGCCTATTCCTGTTGAGCAGCCATCCTTTCAATTTCTGCTTGTGCTTCCATTCTGCCAATACGTTGTGGTTCAGGATTGATAGGTAATAACGGTTGACCAGAACTTCTAGTATGGGGCATGTACTGAATAAAAACCTGCAGTAAACAAAAACAAAAACTGAAAGTAAAAGTACGAGAATCTTTGACCAAAGGGTCTAGTAATTATCACAAACTTAATTGACACTCGTATTCCCCGGCAACGGCGCCAATTTTTTATAACGCTCAATCTACAGCTCTCGTAGGAGTGTAAAGCGGTCGTTAGCAAATATAGAACCCAACTGGGTTGGGTATCGATCCCTCAGGGAATAGCTTGGTCAACGAGTAAGCAAAAAGTACTAGACTTTTGGTGCAAGTCTCGTAAAAAGGGGGGATTGTAATGTGTAACCAAAATATCAAAGTAAAAATTGAAAATAGCAAAGTAAAAGAAAGAATAGTTATTAAGTTGTAAACAATGAGAATTGAGAAGTTGGAGTTATGTCTACCTTCTGAGTTATACGTCTCTATTGGCTATGAGTGTGTTGAATTCTGACATGCATGTGCTCATAGAGAATTGTTTTCGATGGTAAATCCAGGCGTCTTTCGACCTATTCAAGGATTATTTCACTTTAACTCTTTCGAGCCTAAAGCGTGTCTAACGGTACGAATTCTCCAAGAGGTTAATCCAGTTACAGCACTAACTTTTTAATAGGGGATGGGACCCTACTACCTTGACATTATCTCTTTTCCAGACAGATAACCTTTCTTTCAAACAAGTTAAATGTTATACTAGTGTATTCTTGCATTTGCAACCACAAAGAATTTAGGTTAAGATGAAGAGAATAATGATATAGGCAGCATACGTGTCACGAACTCACGAACTCACAAACTCATAGTAATAGATAGTATCTCATTCGACTTTCATAACCCCAACAAAGAAGTTTAGTTACCCATGAGTGCGAAGGAAATCACAATTGACATTGTTATTATACCACAATAAGAATTTCGTATAGCACAAGTGTGGTAGGCGTTAGTCGTGATTTCTTGCAAGTAACATTTCTCTTGTTGCGGAAATTAAGAATATATGAATAGAAGAAGAAGTAGAAAGATGAATTAAAACTAGAATGAGAATTGTTGAGGAATAGTAGAAGAATGAAATTAGAAGTAGAGTTGATTATAGAAGAATGAATATAAATCTCTAGCCAAATAGGGTATTTACAATACCCATATCCTATTCCTACTGAGCTAATGAAATACTTAACCAAATCCTACTAAGCTAATGAAATACTTAACCAAATCCTACTAAGCTAATGAAATACTTAACCCAATTGTACTAGGTTAATGTATCATTATCCTAATCCTAATAAATTACTGCTAGTCCCAAAGTCTTCAAAATTGTTGTTTTTGCCTGGGACATATTTTCCATGCGTCACTTTTTGTCCTTAGGCGTCCAAGCTTCCTTTTCTCCTTTCGTGAAGCTTTCTTTGGCGTCAAGTAATCCATAAAATGCTGAATTTTGCATCATTTATACCTGAAACTTTGCTAATCATGTTCGTTAGCTCACTTACAGAAAAAAGGACTAAAAGTGCATGAAATATATAATTTGTTCTCAAAACAAGGCTAAAATATGGGTAAAATATAGCACTATAGGCATGTAAATTCGCCTATCATCACATCACCAACTAGCTAATTTGGGAGTTCGACTTTTCGAAACTCTAGATGAAGAGGTTATTGTACGTAATGTAGCGGAATCTTCATTGATAGCTGAAGTAAAAGAGAAGCAGTATGCAGATCCAATTTTATTGCAGCTTAAGGAGGATGTGCAGAGTGGCACGACAAAGGCATTTGAGCTTACGCGAGAAGGAGTGCTTCAGTGTCAGAATTGTTTATGTGTACCTGATGTAGTTGAGCTAAGAAAGAGAATTATGACAGAAGCACACTGTTCAAGGTATTCCATCCATCCAGGGTCGACTAAGATGTATCAAGATTTGAAAACAATATATTGGTGGAATGACATGAAGAAGAATATTGCCGAATTTGTAGCTGAATGTTCGAATTGTCAAAGAGTCAAAGTAGAACACCAGAAACCCGGTGGTTACATGCAATGTATAGATCTTCTAGTCTGGAAGTGGGACAAGATCAATATGGATTTCATCACGGGTTTGCCTCGTACATATCGGAAGTTTGATTCCATATGGGTGATCATTGATAGGCTTACCAAATCTGTGCACTTCTTACCAGTTAAGACAACTTATACGGCGGAAGAGTATGCGAAGTTGTATATTAAGGAGTTTGTTCGGTTACATGGAGTGTCAATTTTCATTATATCCGATCGAGGAGCCCAATTTACCACGAATTTCTGGAAGTCTTTTCAAAGGAGTTTGGGGACACAAGTAAATCTAAGTACGGCTTTTCATCCTCAAACGGACGGACAAGTGGAATGTACCATCCAGAAACTTGAAGATATGCTACGAGCATGTGTATTAGATTTCAAAGGCAACTGGGATGATCACCTACCTCTTATCGAGTTTGCCTACAATAATAGCTATCATTCAAGTATCAAAATGGCACCATATGAAGCATTGTATGAAAGAAAGTGTAGATCACCAATAGGATGGTTTGAAGCAGGTGATGCGGTCTGGTTTGGGCCAGATCTTGTTTATCAAGCAATGGAGAAGGTTAAAGTGATCCAACAACGGCTTGAAACAGCTCAAAGTCGACACAAATCTTATGCGAATGTTAGAAGAAGAGGACTTGAGTTTTCTATCGACGATTGGGTATTCTTGAAAGTATCACCAATGAAAGGAGTGATGAGGTTTGGCAAGAAAGGAAAGTTAAGTCCACGATACATAGGTCCGTACAAGATCATTCAAAGATTTGGACAAGTTGCTTATGAGTTAGAGCTACCTCAAGAGCTCTCAACAGTTCATCCCGTATTTCATGTTTCGATGCTTCGCAAGTACATCGGAGATCCATCGCACATCACTACTACGGAATATGTACAAGTTACAGAAGATCTCACTTTTGAAGAAATGCCTATTGCTATTCTTGATCGCCAAATTAAAAAGATAAGGAATAAAGAGATAGCATCGGTAAAAGTACTTTGGAGGAATCAACAAGTTGAGGAGATCACATGGGAAGCCGAGCAAGCGATGAAGATTAAGTACCCTTACCTATTCAACGATGAGGAGGAAGTTCATGAGACCGAAGAAGAACAATAACAAGTAAGTGTTTATTTTTATGCAAGTATGTTATGATGATGAATATGTTAATTGTAAGCTTGGACATGTATTAATTGAGTAACTATGCTAACATTCAAGGATGAATGTTCTTAAGGGGGGGAGAATGTAACACCCCGTAAATTTTTTCGTACACTTATCGCGATTATATGGAGTCCTAAAGGCTTGCGTATGGGTTAAATTAAGTTAATGGTGTTCGGAAGTATCCCGTCAATAGTTTTATGTGTAGGTATTGGAATAAGCTTTCAAAAGATATAAAGTTTTCCTAAAACAGAGGAGTATTTCATATAAGCGAGCACATTCGAAATTTCAAAACGGTGGCCGGGAAGCCTGTGAACAGTAAATCTGCAGGAAAATTACTGCAGCTAGGCAATTATTTTTTTGGATCAAATTTAGACGATCATAACTCCTTGTACAAAAAGAACTGTGTGAGCTTCTATATGTCGACGAAAATATCCGAGAGTCTTCTTTCCGATGAAATTGGTTTCATCCAAATCCAATGTCTAAGTAAGGAGCTATACCCGTTTTACTACAGCCTATCAAAAAAAAAAAAACAGAATTGTGGGACAGATTTTTGGGTCAACTTTAAACGACCATAACTACTTGTAAAGGAAGAACTGGGTGGTATAATTTATATGAAAATGACATATCTTTGAATTATCTTTCAAATGCAATTGGTTTCACCCGAATCCGATACCGGAGCAAAGAGTTATGATCGATTTACTTCAGCCTGTCAAAACTGTCCACTGGGGACAGATTCGGATTTATTTAAATTTTTAGGGCAAAATGGTCATTTTCTATTACCTCTTGGACGAAAATGGGTCTTTATAAACCTACACATAGCCTCATATATATCATATACCATCCAATTATTAAGATAAGGTGAAACCCTAGCCTAATTTCAACTTCAAATATTTTGTGATTCAACCGTAGAAAATTCGAATTGGTTCCGTAGTTGTGTTCACCATCTCGAAAGCTTCGAGAAGCACCCCATGGTTATGTAAGTAGGATTCTAAATACAAGAGTTCATTGTTAAGGTATGAATATTGTTTATTCTTGATTCTTATCCATGAATAAGTATTGATAAAGGATTATGAGTATTGTCTTGATGTTGGAAGATAACTAGAAACATAGTTATCAATTGTTTTGTATAAATTGTTAGTAGTAAATTATGGAAGTGTTTGTATTGGATTATGGAGGATGAATTGTGGTGATATATCATTATATTAGTGGTTATGTATGACTAGTGATCATGTTGGTGTTGGATGGTGATTAAGAAGGGAAATAAAGGCTAAGAGTGATGTTGAGGGATATTTCATGAAAATGCATGATATGTGAATGTAATAAGAGTATAAGAGGATGTGTGTAGCACTCTTATTGATGAGTTAAAGGATTACCTCCTAGACATTATTTGGTGAAGTTAATACCTAAATGGTAAGGTTTGGTTGCTAATACTATTTTGCCACAAATGACTTATTGTAGATAAGTGTTCGAAGAGTACAGGAAGTCAAGTTGGACTTGTATTGAAGTGGTTATATCAAGGTATGTAAGACATACTCTATCTAATCTTTGGCATGAATAATGACCCATGACACTCTCAAGTAAGCTTCCAACATTGTCCTATGACACATGACACATAATAACATCATATGATCTTCGACACTACCAATTGAACTTGTTTTGACTTTTAAGATGTCCGGCTAGTCAAAAAAAATGTCCATATACTATTGTTGACTCCGAAATGGTTTAATGAGGTATCCATGATTCTCTACTTCATTTTCATGATATTGATTACCTATTTACATGTTTTTCCTATTGAGGTATCATGGTTTCAAGTTCCATAAGGTGTGACCACAAAGTAACCAATCGCAAAGATTAATTGAATTAAGAAATGAAATGTCTGTATTTTAAATTGATGATATGATGTATTGTATTAGTACCACTGATCAGTAGGCCATTTTATTATAAAGTTTATGTATATATGCTATTCCAGGGGTGGTCCCTGATTTATTGTATTAGTACCACTGATCAGTTGGCCATTGTATGACATATGTTATGTATTGATAAGGATTACGGGAAGTAATGATATGAAAGTAATGTGCAGGTATCTCATCAGTTCTTTTAAGTGTGGTCTACTCATACTGTTTATTCACTGGTATCTGGGTTCTATTGATCTTTTGTGTCTAATCTTGATACTCACTGCCTTACATACTCAGTACATATTTCCGTACTGACGTCCCTCACGGGGGACCCGTATTCATGCCTGCAGGAACAGGTACTTCAGGTCGTACACCTCCGCATTAAGAGCCAGGGCATTCTGTTGTTAGTGGTGAGCTCCAGTTGTTTTGGGGCATCCCAAGTCGTGTCTATATGTATTTTTGGTATTTGTATAAAAGTCTTTTGTGGGCGGGAGTTTGTCCCGACCCTAACTCAGTTGTGTATCTATGTAGAGGATATTGTAGACATATTGTATAGCCATAGGAGTGTTTGGTTGATAGACGTGATGGCTCTGACGGCCAATTACTGTTTATATATATATTTATGCATGTCTGCTGGGCTGATACAGGTACTATTTTCTTCTATTTACAACGAAGTGCTGCCCAAATTTCTAATTTTCATAAGTAATGTAAATGTGAAAGTATAGGTTATGAACTGGTTCTCCCGGGCCTCCTCGGCTACGGGTGCCAGTCCGCTCCAATGGGATTTGGGGTATGACAAATGCCCTCAAATCATATCAAAACCCATGGAAAAATTCGCATAAATAACTATATAAATTCATTCTTCAATGTAAAAAAAGTTTAAGGGTAGAGTCACATGCCTGAAAGTATCACAATTATGGAGGGAATACGCCGTTGAAAGATCTAGACAATAAATCTTGAGAAACTCTAGGTGCTCTTTGACTTAGTGATTTGAGAGAGTAAAGAGAGTGTTTTGATTTGTTAAAATAATGAAAATAATTCCCCTTAAGAGTTTTATGGTCATGAGTTTTATGTGGGTAGAAAGGGAATTCACCAGCATGCCTCAGTTAAAAGCTGGAAATTTGTCTCCAGTGACAACAGGTCACTATATGACTCATAGGGTTTCCTTACAAGTCATTACCATGACTCATAATCAAAGAAGTACCTCAAGGTATCCTCTATGTTCAGGACACGAGTCTCACCAACAACTCATGACCAAACCATACTACTCGTATAGTTGTAATCATGGGCATAAATAAAAATATGGGCAATATCACCAGTGAGACTTCTAGTCACATATTATGACTCGTAATGTCTCACCAAGACTCATCAAATCCCAAATTTAATAAGGAAAGATACTTATGGAAATCTTGGACAACATACTTGTCTGGATATTATTTGGGTCATACGGCACCCTAATGAGTCATCACGGCTCATTGAATCTAGTTTTTGTCTAGGCAATGAGCTCAAAGGTCATGAAATTTCCAAGGGACGAAATCTGGGGTGTTACACATTGGGACTAAATAAACACAAAAACGTTGAAAGGGTTGAAATCTCATTTGATCAAAGTAAGTTAGAGTGGTAAAAGAGTGGATGAACCATGGACAAAATCAATTTCGATAAAATTTCCAAATCATCATATTTAGTTCCAAAGGCTCATAAATCATTAAATAAGGTGGTATGATTCCATTATTAAAGAATCTATTTTATAAGTGAAAGGTGGGAATAAATTCGGTTATAAAAACAATAGTAAAACCATTATTTTGGTTTGAATAGTTCCCCTAAGTGAGCATGAATATGCATAAAAGTATGCATTCCATCTTCTGTATGCAAGTAATACAACCATAAGAGTTTAAGCATCTATAGACTAAAGCCATATCCTTTATAAGGATAGCATACTCACCTGGAGTCCAACTAGTAACCACGACCTCGGTCCCAACATTGTATATCTAGCATAATAGTAATACTAAAATAGGGGAATCCAGTACACTAAGTTAGTTAGTAAATCTTATACTAAAAGATCCTAGCCACCGAACTATGGTTAACAAGCTTATAACCTAAGGTGATAGGATTCTATAGACATAGCAAGTATTTCATCCTACAGGTCAGGTTACCTTTCTATTTCCAAACTCCTTAATTAGGCTAAATCATGATACACTAGTCATAAACATGTCATATTTTTTTTCCTAGAATGCATTCTATAGTATACACCATCTAAGAAGAAATCTAGACTAAAGCCTACCTCGAAGTGGAAACCGCAAGTCTTGAATCGTCCATAAAGTGTTCGTCTTTTCTTCACAATCTTGAAACATCACCACACTACATGTCAATAGGAGTAAAATGATACCACTATTTCTACATAAAAGTTTGGATAAAAATTCATCTAAAAAATGGGTCCACATAGCCTACAAATGGAATCCAAAATTGATTCTGTCATGAGGTCCCTCGAAGATAAGGAATGTGTGCTCAAAAGTTAAGCACAAATAGAGCATAAAAATGGATCCCAAATCAGCCGCTAAATTCATAGGATTTTAAAGACTTCATTTCTAAGAATTTACAATGAAATTGGATTGAATTTTGCAGGAAAATAATGGAAAATGACCATGGAGTTTTGGTATAACTTACCTTAGCTTCAATGGATGATTCCCCACTAAAACCATGCTTCAAACTCTCAAAAATAGGGGAAATAGTTTAGAAAAGAATTGGAAAATTGAGTGAAGAAGGGGGATATTCCGCACCCTATGTCCTGCTAAAGCGGTCACTAGGTCGCTTAAGCGACTACCACTTAAGCGGCATATGTCTGCTTAATTAGTCGGGCAAGGAAAGGTGTGGATCACAAAAAAGACATCCTAGGCTGCTAAAGAGACTTCCTTTAAAGTAGACAAGAAGCATTGGTTTGACCTTCAACCAAACAGTCAAATCTATAAAGCTGATTTATGTCACGATGTGACTACCCTTAAGCGGTCATTTGGTAGCTTAAGTTGTTGTACCAACACCTTGAGGCATTATATTTTTAAACTCCAAATGGACTCTGATTGTGTGCTTGGGATTTTTTTGTAACCTTGTCCATGCTGGATACCATACAAAATTTAATAAAACCATCAGAGTTTACATCCGAGATCATATCGACAAAATATAAGGCCCATACCTATAGTTCCAATTTTCACAGAATCCACCCAATAGCCCAAAATAAATTTGGAAGAAATAGGACCTAATGAATGGTCCCTATACCTTGAAATTAATGTTTTGGTGTTGATGATGCTATGGAAATTTTTATCTAAAATCATTTACTAGGTGTTTTGGTTCGAGACCAATTCCTTAACAACGATAACTCCAAATTGGGAAATAAGCCTAAATTACAAATGAACTACCTGTTAACCAAACAGATAGTTTTGACAAATCATAATGAACCATAGATGGTGTGGGATGAATCGAAATGCCAAAAATATTTTAAAATTAAGGAAATGACCCAAAGGGTCATTGCAATTTTCACTACCAAAAAAACTTTCATTGGTGAAAGTCAATAGATATAAAGATCCTGAAAGCTCAAAAGTTTGAGGTACAGGAATCACATGGTTTGAGCATGACTCACTAGATAACCTTTACAAAGAGACAATTCTTCCAAAGGATTTCACTGAAAGCATTCTTTTTTTAACTTTCTTACTTCATTTCTCAAACAGTCAAAGCTCAACCTCTATATGTGACTGACCTCTAATCAAATCGAGAATAGAAGATATATGCATTCCCAAACCACGACACGCTGATATCACACCAAAACAAGCACAAACAAGAAAAAACTCATCCAATATAAAGGAAATCCAAGTCATGAATCATAAAAGAAACTACTATATCCAAATATAACATTCCTTTGTCTTTCCAAACATGCTATCCCCTGTGAACCATGCAAAATGTTACTCATGCTCTATTCACACAATCCCATCACACTAATCCTTAAAGAACTGAAGCTGATTCACAAACAATCCATAAAGGTAAGCATAACAATAAGCTTATATGTCACTGTCTAGATTCATAAATAGAGATGGTAAAAGGCGACAAAGTACAAAGTCATGAGATAGAATGATGTAACCCAGATCTCCCCACCGACAATGGTTGAAACCATTGTAAGTTCAACTTAAGCACATTTATTTTGTTGATTAGATATTCAAAACATCGAGTAAGACTGAATGAAAGGTTAAAAACTAAAAACACCATCATCACATGTCAATGAGCTACAATCCAAACATCAATCAACCATAATCTATCTAAACTAAAATAGATCAAATAGGTAGATAAAGAGTAGGATTAGATAGCCTATAAATGAAATCTTAACTATTTCAAACATGATGCAGAGGCTGCAACCAAGTTAGACAATCCAAACTATTACTTCGCACTTAAGCTAAACTACTTAATCCTAACTCAAAAAATCAATCGTGTGGATGAATAAGAATCCAAATGGAAAAATCTATCATAATGTACAAGTTACCATTCTAAAGAATCAAAATCCTAAAACTTGAGAAGATAATTTAGAATGAAGATCAAACACCCAAATCAACCTCGTTATCCAAATTTAGGAATATAACTCAATGGTCCCTGGAAGAACCAAAACTAAAATATTGCTGAATAACAAAATCACAACAAAGGAAAACAACCGACAGACACAAGCCATCAAATCCATATCTAGTGAATGGCATATTGCATCAAGGCATAAGCAGGAACTAACCAAGGATCCAAATAGTACTAGTTATAGCCAAAACTATAGCAGTCGACAAAATATATGTCATACTAAATTTGTCCAATCCTATACTCAAACTACGAATAAAAATATCCAAAGGAATATATCACCAAGAAGAATCATTACATGATATCACAGTAGGAAAAACACATGCATAAATGAAGTTTTCCTAAATACACCCATTTAAACATTTTTTAATTTGACTGAACCATAAGAAACATCATAGATAAAATAGAGTATCCAACTCCACACCATTACCAAGATCAAAGTTTTCACTAGGAGAGGAACTTAACATCTAGAAAGGAAAGTCTTAGACCTTCCAACATCAATATCTAAGCTACTACTATGTGATGAACTAGACAAATGGAATAATAAGTCTCAAATTTATCAAACTCATAAATAGGATAAAGATAAGGATAGATAATGCTAAAATATCCATAATCCAGAAGGTCTGTCCTTGAATCTCAAACTCTAAAATGGGCAACAAAACCAAATATCTTACACTAGAACCATAACAAAGCCATGGAAGGACAAACAACCTTCACTTTCATAGCCCTCTAAACAACCGATCTAGCCTCACGAACAAAATAGGAAAACAACAGACATCACTTCACTAAAAGAGATAAAATCATGAAACTGAGCTAGCTTTCTAGGACAACAAATAAGAAATGTGAGAAAGGGAATTCTAACTAGATAATGCTAGTTTAGTCATGTATCAAGTAAGGAACAATCAATGTCCAAACAATGAAAATAATAATAGCAGCAAAAATGACACTAGTATAAGGTGTAGGTGGTAACAAAAATAAAAAAAATAACATGTATCACTCTAGGGCTATAAAAAGGCCAAATGCCAAAGTAAAGTGACATTAACCCAAATGCTACACCCCATGAAAGATACGATATGGAATCACTCCTACCACAATAAAAGGAAATCATCTACAGGGTAGTCTAACAATAATGAACTCTATACCATGGCACACAAAATTAATATAAAAGTACCAAGCCTAATTATCATGGATAGTTAGAACAAACCCTAATTAAAATTAAATCAGAGGTAAAGGTAGGAAATGAAATATGCACAAATCATGGTGGAAACCTGAAATCATAAGTCTAGTGTGTATGAAGGAGTATGTATCGGAGTGAGTCCAAAATCAAACTGAGCATCTAAATCACAAACTGCGGTACTAAATGCACTACCTCTAACAAAAGTTGCCACAACACAATGAGATTGATTTGGATGAGATAAATGTCTATAATCCTATGTTAATAAATCTCTCTGGACTAATGATCGTTATCTATATAGTCATAACAAAACCTTGAAGCCTTAACCTAGCGAAAAATATGAGATAACCCCGACGGGATGACCAACTGAGGATACAGACACTCCCTAATTAAATGACCCTATTCCCCACAATCGTACCATACCATATGACCTCCAAGGTAGAGAGTAACATATGTTTATCCTGTTTAAACATCCAACTCACGTTTGAGGCATATTCTAGACAAATGGCCAATCTCACCACAACAAAAATAAGCTTCTAAAATACTCTGGGCACTACATACACTGATCCAAACACAACCACCATAGTCTACAAACCTTATTTAATACTTTATAAGGTGCTATAAGAAATTTGCTTATTGTGACCACCATGACTGATCAGAAAGCTAACTATAGTCTAAGTCAATACTTGTGAGAAACTCATAGGCTATAAGTAATGTTGATCCCTATCAAGATGATCCCTATCCTGAGAGGGAGTAGCAAAAATATTATATTGATGATGCGGCCTCTTAGCTATATCTCCATATATCATAATACATACTCTCTCTATAGTCTTTATATTAATGACCTAAGATAAAGAATACCTAATTGTTATTGAATGCTTTGGTTCTCAAAAAATTTGGAAAAGCTATTCCTTTAATAAATCCATGCACAATTTTATGATCAAAAGGATATAGAATAAGAGTATTCCTGGAATACTAAACAAACCCAATGTCATACTTTGAAATTAACAAGGAACCCTATTGTACAACAACACACAAAGCTCTAGTCCAATAACTTCTCGATGTATCAGACATTAACTATAGTTGTGAGGTATTTGTAAAAAGGTTCCAAATCCCAAATTCAAAATTTTGAAAGGTTGAAGTAGTCATAGACTCTAACGGTGACTAGACTTTTTCAAAATCTTTTAGCTGATGCTAAAGTTCTTTGGCATTAATCTATGACTACTTAGCCTTATGATAAGCTAAAGCTCTAGAAATAAGTGTTGATGTCTTATTTGTTTCTAATGATAGCCTCCTATCATCAATCTAGTAAACAATGGAGTTAAATGAAGCACTAGAGATTCATTGAAATATTGACAAATGACATGGAGTTGGAAATAAAATTTCCTAAGAGTGCCCTCTAGCCTTTAGGGGATTTAACACAGACGTGTCCGTATCAATCTGCAAAACTCCACTACACACTTAAATCTTGTACCACTGTACTAGTTAACCTATTTTATGATACTAATTTGTCCTGACCCAATTTCTCAGGTCATGGTGGAACCTACTTTAACTCAAGAATAGATAAGCCAACCTATAGTCTAGAAAAGCTAGTAATGGACTATTAAAATAAATGTAGAAAAATAGTGGATTAAATATGAAAGCAATTAATATAGATACATACATCAACCTAAGACCTATTGAAATTAGTGCAAGAGCTTCTAATTTAATTAGTGTATAAAGTGAAATACATTGTAAATATATGTACAAGACATCACTTAATACAATGTAGAGATGAGCCAATCCATGAAATGAAGAGTAGTAATACTCCAAGAATTAGGAGCCCACCCCAAATCTCTGATCCATACCTACACTGAATAATACACAAAATAACAACAATAACTCATATTTGATTTGTAGGCTGAAGAAGTATAGTGTGAGTACTAATCACGTGGTACTAAGTATACAATTATTGACTAAGCTCCAAAGATAATGCAAGTTTAAATAACATATACGCTAGAATATAATCGCATAAAACTATCTAAGAAATGAAACATAATAAATATAATAGAGCAAATCATAGACTATCCTAGTCTTAGATTATTCAGGAGCGAAAGTAGCATACCGGATATCACTAACCAATATGCAAATAAAATGTGTAAGAAGGATATATAGTAGTATACTGGGCTAAAGAATACATATATGACATAAATTGACAAGGAAGAGAGGGATATATGGTAATACCATATCTATATATACATATAAGTATACAAGAGTAACTCAAAGGCAAAAACCTAAGGTAGCCAATCTAACCTCTCTAGGAAATCCTATCCAGGTTCAAAAGCTAAAGCTAGCATGATCAAGGCCTCTATTGAAAGTGTCTAACCATAAATAAATTATCCATAATTCAATTTACTATGATAATGTAAAGAGCTCAGAGACATATTTACCACCTCTGGTACCAGTCCACTATCAATATTCCTTGAACAAACTATAGTAACAATAATAGGTAAAAGGCTACATAGGATAAATAATACCTAATTTCACTCCCATGATTTGAAAATTTTGAATCAACACTTAGAAAATATTAATCATAGCTTATACCTATGTAACCCCCATAAGACCGATAAATATAAGCACTAAACAATATCCTAGTGATAGACAATGCACGTGAATGAATAAATAAATGTAAAGTAAATCCATAATACCATATCTAATATGAGTGCCATAGTATATGAAGTGTATATACCTCTTCCAGATCAATAGCTCATAGAGGCAGGGCCTATGGTGACCTGTCTTCTCCGATTCTATGGTTCAGAAATGAAGGCCCCCTAGTAGATTCAAGAATATTTTAATACACTTCTTGGTCATGATTCGAGAATTCAAATCATCATAATCATTAATATATTCCATATAGTATCGAAAAGATGTATATAATATGTGTACGAACTTAAATTGTGGATAAAAGAGTGTAAGTCATTAATTGCATTGCCCAAGATCAACTCTGGGATAAAATTAGCATAAAACATAGAATGGGTTGGAATCAGCATCTATCAAAGTAAATATTAGTGGTTGAAGAGTGGATGAACCATGGTTCAAAATTAATTCCAGTTTACTGTCAAAAAAATAATCTTTCCTTCCATAAGCGCATAAATCAGTAAATAAGATGGTACGATTCCTTTGATAAAAGAATTCATAAAAGTAAAAGGTGGGAATAAATCCCTTTATAGAAAATAATGGTAAGATCCTACTTTTGATTGGAATCCTACCCCTGAGTGAGAATGAATGTGCCTAAATATATGGATACCATCAACAGTACCCAAATAATACAACCATTATTGTCTAAACATTAAGACACTAAAACCACGTTCTTTATAAGGAAAACATACTCATCTTGAGTCCGACTGGTATCATAACAATGACCATAGGACCAACAGTATAAAACTAGCATAATAGTAATACTATAATGGGGGAAACTATGATATAATCCACTAAGTGAAAAACTAAATCATATGCTATGGGATCCTAAATATCAAACTAAGGTTAAGATACTTTTAGGATAGGGGTAGAGGATTCTATATCCCTAAGAAATGTTTCATGCTAAGGGTCGAGTTACCTTTCTATTCCCAAACTCCTTAATTAGGATAAATCAGGATACACTAGTCATAACCATGTCTTATCATCCTTACCTAGAATGAATTCTATACTATACACCATCACATGGAGAAATATAGACTGAAGGCTAGCTCGATGTGAAAATAGTAAGTCTTGAATCCTCTATAAGGAGTTCGTCTTTGCTCCGCAAGATTAAAACATTTCCATATTATCAAGATAACACTATATATATCAATAGGAGTAAAACAAAACCTATATTTATTTATAGAAGGTCAAGTTAGAATTTGGGTAAAAAATTAGTCCATGGGGCTTGTAAACAAAATCCAAAATTAAATCAATCACAATGTCTTTTAAAGGACAAGAAATGTATACTTAAATTTGAACACAAATGGATCGTAAATTGAGGGCCAAATCAGCCCCTAAAGTCTACGGATTTTAAATACTTTATATATATCTATATCTATATCTATCTATCTATCTATATATATATATAATTTAAAATAAAATGGGACAAAATCTGATGGGTAAAATAATGAAAAATGACCATGGTATGTTGGGCTAACTTACTATAGCTTCAATTAATGATACCCCATACTCTCTATGCTTCAAACTCTCAAAAATAGGGTAAAATAGTTAAGAAATAAATGGCAAAGTTTGATGAAAAATGGGGGCGGGGAGGGAAAGAGTGGAAGGGGTTTAACACCCCAGGTAAAAAGCGGCCACTTTATCTCCTAAGTAGCTATTGCTTAAGAAAAATTATTATGCGTAAGTGGTTAGGCAAGGAAAGTCAGGGATCACTAAAGTAGCATCTTGTCTACTAAAGAAGACAAGGAGCGCTTAAGCGACCCTCTGCTAAACCACCATGGCAGCTAATGTAACTTAGTGTCGCTAAAGCAAATACCACTTAAGCAATTATTTGATTTCTTAACCGACTGCATTAGTAACTTGAGGCATCATATTTTTCTATATCCAAATGCACTCTGATCGGGTGCTAGGGATTAATTTAAAACCCCGTGCATGCAGACAAACTATGCTATAGTAGCAAATTTGATATTTCAGACTCAATGAAACCATCAAAACTTTCATACAAGATCATTTTTACTATATATGGGGCCCACACCTATAGTTTTATTTTTTATAGAATCCATCCAATGACCTAAAATAAGTCTAGAAACCTTGGGACCAAAACCAAGGGTCCCCCTAAATTGAAATCAAATCCTACAGCTAATGGTAATTTCATAAGTCTAATATAAATTTGTGTACTAGTAGTTTTTGTTCATGACTAATTCCTTAATAGCGATAGCATCAAAATAAGGAAATAATTTTAAAACCCAAACGAATTATCCCATAACTAAACTGACAATATTGGCAAGTCAAAAATGACCTATAGCCATTATAGGAATCCTTGAAATACTAAAAATATTTGAAAAACAAGGAAATAATCTGAAGAGTCATTACATAGCACCACTTTCCCATTAATCTGAAATGCATTGGCTTTGGACCCTTAGAAAATTTCTCTAAGTTCAACATTCTAGATATCTTATATTTCACAATGTTTTTAAGGACACTTGCTATCAAAGGTACAGTAGAACATCTTACTAGTTGTTAGTTGGGGTCCGAATGGTATGTTGCTTAGTCGTACAATGCCCTAAGTGTTGTCTAAAGTATTCTATCTAGGGTATGGGTTATAGGGTACTTCTATTATGTTATGATATAAGTTAGTCATAAGTGGTGGTATGTTAATTTGTATGGGGGTTTCAAGGGTACCACTTTTATCCTAGTGTATGGTTTAGGGGGATGGGTCATGCACTCCCATATGCATGTTTTGATCTTTTAAGCTCTTAGTATTCCAGAATTTTCAATTCCAAAACCCTCAAGTTCCCATGTCTTAAAACATGTTGTGGCCTCTTATAACCCACTATTGAATGATTAAACACTCTAAAAAACACTATTTACCCTCTCTCTTAAAGATTGGGGATAGGTTTGCTCAGTAGTGATCATCTTGAGGCTTAAGAGTCAATTTTCTTCCATGAATATTTTTGAATAAAAAATGTGACTATTCCCTCATGATTAGTTCTTAAATATCATGTTTTTAATGTATGAGTATGATTCTTAAATGGTGGTTTTGAAAACAAAAAATTAGGGTTTTGTTGCATATGGTTGAGTATTGTTTACTCTTGGTTTAACTTCTTCTTTACATGTTTTTGGTGATGGATTACACATTTGGGTACTTGGTAATTATTGTTTAACGAATGGGCCGAAGGTTAATATAAACTTGATGGTTTTTACCTTGGTTTTGATCTTTATAATAGTATACCCTCAAATTGTTTGTGAAAATTCCTAAAAACATAAACTAGTCACATGTTAATGATGTTTATAGCCAAGGCATCGACCTAATGATTATGAATGGTTGGTAAATACTTTTGTGAAGGCCTTGTTGGCTATGTTATACTCTAACTAGTAACCTTGGTGGTTTAAATTGTTAAATGGTTTTGAGTCCATAAATATTTACTTGATTTATGTCTTTGTTTGACAATGGGTTTGAGTCCTTAATGAATGTTGAGTTTAGTCAATTGGTTTATATGATTTCTTTGTTGGTAGCTTCTTAGGCTGAGCATGGTGTATCAGCTACTCCATCTTCTAAGCCCACAAGGGTTGGGAAATTTATGAGGTTGAATCCTCTGACTTTTATGGGTGTTAAGGAAGCGTAGGATCCTCAGGGTTTTCTGGAAGAGATGGAAAAGATTTTTATAGTGATGCATGCCACTATTATTGAAGGGGTGGAGTTTGTTGCCTACTAACTAAAGGTTATGGCGTACCAATGGAATGAGAAGTGAGATCAAGCAAGGGGTGATAACAATGAGTCATCTCTATGGGATGATTTCTCTAATGTACTTCTAGGCCACTTCTTATTTTAGGAGTTAAGAGAAGCAAAAGGGAGGAGTTTGTTTATCAGAGAGGATATCGGTCAAGTAGTATACCATAAAGTTTAACCAGCTCTCTCATTGTTCTCCAGAGATGGTGTCTGATATAATGGCATAGTTGAGAAAGTTTGCTTCAGGACTGTCTCATGAGTTGATTCTCTATAGTGAGGTTGCCTTGTTGATCAAGAACATGGATATACCTAGGTTGGTTATTTATATGCAACATTAGAGAAAGAGAAAAAAAGCAGTAGTAATTTAGTGAGTGGTAGGTAAAGAAGTTTAGCCCTTTTTAGCAGAGTGTTATATTGTGTGGTAAGTGTAAAAAAATGAAGTGGGGGAGTTCTAGTTGTCTCCACAACTAGTTTTCCTTACCCAAAGTCATCGGGTGATCATCGATCTCAGCATGATGGTGGGTCCTTGGCACAGGGTGCCCAATCTAAGGCTAGTCGGGCTTAGTCAGCTCCATCCCACCCTCTTTGTTAATTTTATGGGTAGTTGCACCATGGGTTTTGTGAGGAAGGAAAGAGCAGGAGGTTTTATTATGGTTAGATTGGTCACATGCAGTGTGACTGTCATGCAAGAATAGCTTCTAGGGATAGTAATATTTTGGTTGCCTCTTTATCTACTCCTACACCAAAGGGTGACGCCTCTACATTTGTTTCATTTTTTTGTACCGATACAGGTCAAAATTAGTTTTATGCGCTTACGTCTCAACAAGATTATGAGGAATCTCCCGATGTTGTCATATATATGTTGAATCTTTTCTGCTGTGATATTTATTATTTACTTGATCTAGGGTGCACTCTTTCTTATGTGACCTCATTTGTGGCTGTGCATTTTAGTTTTGCTCCTAAATTTATTTCTAATCCTTTTTTTGTATCTACCTAGTTGGTGACTTTGTGATTTCTAAAAGAGTATATGGGGGTGTATGGTATTTGATAGTGGTAGAAAAACTCATGTGGATTTGAAAAAGTTAGATATGGCTAAATTTGATGTCATATTTAGGATGGATAAGTTGCATTCTTATTATACTTCATTAGATTGTTTGACCCATAAGGTCATGCTCAAATTCCTTAATAAGATGATCATTGTATGGGAACGCGATTCTTTAGTTCCTAAGAGGAGGTTCATCTCATATCTTAAAGCCTAAAATTTGATTTCCAAATTAAAGATTCTAACTTAGAAGTTCTTTCTCTTGAATCCATTCTTGTTGTTAATGAGTTTCTCAAGGTTTTCCCTGATGATTTTCCTAGTGTACCTGTTGCTAGGGAAATTGATTTTGGGATTGATCTTGTTTAGAACACTTATCCAATTTATATCCCTCCTTATAAAATGCCTCCAACTATGTTGAAGGAGCATAAGGAGCAATTGAAAGATCTCTTAGATAAAGGTTTTATCCATACTAGTATGTCTTCATAGGGTTCTCCTATGTTGTTTATGCGTAAGAAGGATAGTTCCTATCAGATGTGCATTAACTATCGTCAGTTAAATAAGGTGACCATAAGGAATAAATATCATCTTCTTAGGATTGATGATTTTTTTGATCAACTTCAAGGTGCAAAGTATTGGGTTATCATCGGTTTAAGATCAGGGAAGTGGATATCCCTAAGACTGCCTTTAGGACCTGGCATGGTCACTATGAGTTCCTAGTCATGTCTTTTGGGGTTGACCAATGCTCTGGCTATGTTTATGGATTAGATGAATATAGTTTCCATCAGTTTTTTAATTTATTGATCATTGTCGTCATTTATTACATTTTATTCTATTCTAAGAGTAAGGCAAATCATGTTGATCACATTCGTACTGTGTTTAACACCTTGAAGGATCAACGTTTGTATGCCAAATTCTTCAAGTGTGAGTTTTGGCTGAAGCTTTTGACTTTTTATGGTCACATTATCTCTAGTGAATGGATCATGGTGGATTCATTAAAGGTTGTGATGGTTAAGAAGTGGCCTAGACTTGAGACTCCAACCAATATTTGGAGCTTCTTAGGTTTAGCAAATTACTATAGGAGATTTGTGAAGAGTTTTTTTAACTATAGCTACCCCATTAACTAAGTTGTCCCTGAAGAAGGTCAAGTTAATGTTGTCAGATATGTGCGAGGGTAGTTTTGAGAAGTTGAAGGATAAGTTGACTTCAGCTCCAGTTTTGACCCTACCCTAGGCTAGTAATGGCTTCATAATTTACTGTGATGCTTCATGTATTGGGCTTTGTTGAGTGTTAAAGCAACATGTTAGGGTGATGGTCAATGCTTTTAGGTAGTTGAAAGTTAATGAGAAGAACTACGCTTTTAATGGCTTGGAGTTATTAGTTGGTATTTGCACTGAAGATTTGGCATCACTATCTCTATGAGGTTTCAGTTGACATCTTTTCTGATCATAAAAGCCCACAATATGTGTTTACTTAGAAAGATATAAATCTTAGGCATAGGAGGTGGCTTGAATTGATGAAGAACTATGATATGAGTCTTTACTACCATCCATGTATTGCTGATGCTCTTAGCAGGTTATCCATGAAGAGTCTGGCTTATGTAGATGAGGACAAATGGGAGTTCGTGAAGGGCATTCACCATTTGTCTAGCCTTGGAGTTCATCATACGAACTCTGAGGATGGTGGTATATTTATGCATTAAGTATCAAAGTTATCTGTCATTTTTGATATAAAGGAAAAATATTTGTTAGATACAGATTTGATAAAGATTAAGAGTAATACACGTCAGTAAAAGGTTGTTGACTTTGTGATTGGTAATGATGGTTTCCTGAGGTACCAAGGTAGGTTAGGTATTCTCGATCTCGATAGGTTGGTGGAAAATATTCTAGCCGAAGCTCATAAATCTCATTATGCTATTCATCCTAGTTCTACAAAGATGTATCATGATTTTAAGGAGTTCTATTGGTGAAACAATATGATATAATATATGGCTAGCTTTTTGGATAAGTGTATGCTATGTCGACAAGTGAAAGTTGAGACATGAGACCCGGTGATTTGTACCAAAGGATTAAGTTGCCCGAATAGAAGTGGAAAGTGATTAATATGGATTTCGTTATTGGTCTTCATCTGTCTTGAAATTAATGCAATTTGATTTGTGTCATTATGGATAGGATGACCAAGTTCGCTCACTTCATGCCGGTGAAGATTTGTTATTTAGCGGATGATTATGCTAATTTATATCTTGCAGAGATTATGAGGCTGCATGGTCCCCTAGGTATTATCATTCGGATCATGGTGCTCTATTCTCATCTCACTTTTGGAAGTCATTTCAAAAAGGTTTGAGAACTAAGGTGTTCCTTAATATAGCTTTCCATCCGCAGTTAGATAGGCAAGCGGAGAGGACCTTTCAGACATTGGAAGATATACTTTGTGCTTGCGTGATTAACTATGGTGATAGTAGGTTTCACCAGTTGCCTTTGATTGAGTTTACATTAAATAACAGTTATCACTCTAGCATTGGTATGGTTCCTTTTGAGCCATTGTATGGTGGGAGGTGTCGTTCTCCTATTGGGTGGATGAAGTTGGTAAAGGTACGTTTTTTGGCCTTGATTTGGTTCACCAAACCTTGGAGAAGGTGAAGGTGATTCATGATATATTGAAAGCTGGTATAATTAATAAAAAGTCCTATGTGGATGTAAGGCATAGTCATTTAGAGTTCAAGGTTGGTGACTGGGCATTCTTCAAGGCATCTCCCATGAAGGGAGTAATGCGGTTTGGTAATAAGGGGAAGTTAAGTTCTCGATATGTTGGTCCCTACTTGGTTTTGAATAGGGTTTAAAATTTTTCCTATGAATTAGAGGTGCCTTCTAGTTTGAGCTCCATTCATTTGGTTTTCCATGCCTCAATATTGAGAAAGTGTGTGGGTGATAATTTATCAGTTATTCCCTTTGAAGGGTTGGGCATGTCAAATTCATTAACTTATGAGATAGTCTCGGTTGAGATCTTGGATCATCAAGTTCATTGGTTGCGGACCAAGGATGTAGCTTTAGTTAACGTTCTTTTGATGAACCACAAGGTTTAATAGGCTTCTTAGGAAGTAGAAGAGGACAAGAAGTCCAAGTATTTGAAACTATTTTCTTCTCCTTGAATTAGTGCGGAAAGTATGTGTTCTTCATCATACTTTTGTTTTCAAACTTTGTTAAAGGAATAGTTGATTTCCTTGCATCTTTGTTTTCTAACATAGTTTAAGGTTTGAGTCAAGGTGTTGGTGTGTTAACCCGCTCTTGTTCTTGCCTTACCTGTCATTTGAGGATGAATGATCGAAATCGGGGAGAATTGAAACACTTTGGCTTTGGCCCTTAGAAAATTTCTCTAAGTTGAACATTTGGACATCATACAACTTGTGCATGCTAGTAGTATGATGTGGTACTGTTTAGGGGTCCTTTCTTGTATGTTTCACAGTGTGTTCAAAGCCACTTACTGTCCAAAGTATTGTTGAACATCTTACTGGTCATTAGTTGGGGTATGAATGGTATGGTGCTAAGTGGTACGATGCCCTAAGTCTTGTCCAAAGTCTTCTGTCAAGGGTATGGGTTATATAGTACTTCTCTTTTTATAGGATATGAGTTAGTCATGTGTGGTAGTTTGTTAGTCAGTATGGGGTGTCCAAGATGATGCTAGGGTCCGAGATAAGTGTACCACTCATACCCTAGGGTACGATTTAGAGGGATGGTTCGTACCCTCCTGTATGCATATTTTGAGCTTTTAAGCTAGGGGTATTTTAAACATTTCCCATTCCAACACCCTCAAATCACCACGTCTTAAAGATGTTGTGGGCTTTCATAACCTACTATTGAATGATCAAACACTCTCTAAACTTTCTCTTGAAGATTCGGTCTAGGGTTCTTCAGAGGTATCATCTTGAGGCTTAAGATTCAAGTTTCTTCCTTAAATCTTCTTTAAGAAGGTATGTGACTCTTCCCTCATAGTTAGTTCGCAAATATCATGTTTTAATACTCGGTACCTTCTTAACTTAAATTCATCCCTAGAATGTTAAGAGATAGCTTTCTAAATGAATACTATTTATTTCGTACGATATTGAATAATCTTTTCATCGATACCAAATTCACCTAAATCCGACACTCAGTGAAGGAGTTATTGCTATTTTTTGTTCCAGTTGTAAAACACCGTGATTTGGACCATTAGAGCATCACGGAGAAATGTAAAATGATGATTGTCAAATTCCAGTGGCCCTCCACGATATTGGCGCATCGCGGAGAGGACTAATTTCCCATTTGGCAATTTCCAGTGAGACCTTGCATTACTGGAGAATCACACTAGTGGTCAAAATGACAAACTAAAGGGCTCCGTGGTCGTGGAGTGTTATGGAAAAGGTCTAGTTCCTGCTAGTCCATTTTCCAATGAGACAACACAAGAGTGGCGCATCGCGGTGCCCACCAAGTTTGAAAAAAGAGTTTGCTTTTCCAGTTCCGTCTAAAGGATAAAAAAGGGTACTTTGGTTATTCTCCCAGCCTATAATTCGTCTTAAACAATGAATTAAACCCATCCAAAGAACTTTAAATTCACTTTCATCAAATCTCTCTCAAGCAAAACCCTAGCTCATTCAACTTTCTCCCCAAGAAATCCAAATTCCTCCATTAGTTCTCCAATGAATTTCAAGATTGAGAATCCCAACACAATAACTCTAAGAATTCATCGTCAAAGCATTTATAGGAATCCAAGATTGAAGCTTTTTATCAAAGATCATCAATTAAGGTATGTGGAGTTTTTCAACAAGGATAATCCTTTCGTCCTTGTGCCCAAAAAATTTTAAATTCAATTTATTGAATTTTATATGATTTTCCATCAAATTCAAGTTAGGGTTTACACCCATCATTGTTATTTTCAAGTTTATGATATTTCCAATGATTTAAAAGTTGAATTCCATGATTATGTTCATATTTTCATGCATATTACTGAAATTTCAAGATTTTATGATGAATTATAAATTTTTATATTACCAAGCCTGAATTTTAAGATTTCTTAACATGAGATTGACGCATGGGTTATATATCCCAAGATTTAGTATTTTTACATTAAGAAAGATGATGCTTTAAGCATCTGATGAGCAGTTTATTTATAGTTTTTCAGTAAAGCTTTGATCTTTCGATCATTGGTTTAGCTTTGGAATCCACTACAGTTTATTATAATTACAAAACTTAGAACAACTTTATTTACAGATTTACTTAGTTAAAGGTATAATTGGTTTACATATTAATCCTTATGCTAGTTTTAAAAGTGGATTTCCAATGGTTTGAGAATACAAATTTAAGAGGGAGTAGTATTTAGCACCGAGCGGGAAGAATGGGATTAGCGTGCCCTATTTTCCACAGAACCACGAGCCAACATAGGTACTGATTGAGATTATATTCATTTCTATATGGATGACATATTTAGCTAGTGATCGATCACCTATATCATGTTATACTCCCTAGAAAGAGTATGAAACCTCTCCCCAAAGTGAGGTTTCTTCCTTAGGAGGTCAAAATATTGGACTCCATGTAGCTTACATGGTTTATGTCGGTTAAGAGAACCTCTCTAACAGTAAAGATTTTCAGAATAAGTTTTCATATTTCACTTAGCCTATACGATTTGAGATTAAGAACAAAATGCACATTTTAGAACTATGTATAATGGCTCACAATATTTACAATATATGCTTTATTATTTTTGATTTATGATCTTTAGATTTTAGATTTCTCAAGCCTACGTGAGTCATTTACATTTAGCATGCATGACTTTGTAACTTGTGATGATATTGCTCATTTATTGCATTCACCCCCATATACTCAGTACATCATCAAAATACTGATCCACATATATGTCTGTGTGTTAAATTATCTCATAATGTAGGTTTAGGTGCTCAGACTCATCAATGTGATTGATTTTTGAGCATTTCATCTACATCTCTATAATTGGTGAGTCCTCATAGTTCGGAGACTTAGATATTCATATTTTTATTTTATTAATAGATGTTTCCGTATTTATTTAAGATAGTTTGAGTAAGCTATGGGTCTGTCCCAGTGACTCACTAGATTTAGTTAGTAGAGGCTTGTCGAACTACTAGATTCAATTTTAGACATTTAAATCATTATTCACAATCCTTCATATCTCCTATTTGGAGATTCAAAATTAGTAGAAGGCATCCATGGTTAGCTCAGGACTATTTGTAGTTTGGAGCACCATTTGGCTTTCTGGGAGCTCAGATTTTGGGTCGTTACAAACTTGGTATCAGAGCCTAATGTTTATAGAGGCAAAGGAGTTAGACAAGCCCCATTACATAGAGTATTGATCATCTGTGTGAAGCGCGCCACATCTATGAGCAAGAGGCTATGGAGCATTCTTAGGAAATCATCTCTTTTTTCATGATCTACAGTGCATTCAGTGTCCATATATTCTACTAACTCATGCTTTTACATGATAGTTGAAAATGCCTCCTCGTTGAGCTAAGGCCCACAGAAATGATAATCAGCCACCTTAGCCCGCAGATCTTTTGAATGAGAATGTGTCACATTTAGAGTTTCGGGCTTCCTTTCAGGCACTTGCCTAAGCTATGGCAGTTAATGATTAGGGCAACCGTCAGGCTGCTGTCCCACCTCAGCAAGATGAGGACTTATCTATAGCTAGAATGTAAGATTTTATAAGAATGAACCCGCCAGAATTCTTTGGGTCGAAGGTATGTGAGGACCTACAGTTGTATTTTGCTGAGGTGAAGAAGATCACCCAAATTATGCATATCTCTGAAGAAGAGAGTATAGAATTGACATCCCATAGGCTTAAGGATGCTGCATATAATAGGGTGGTGATATGAAAGAAAAGTAATGGGGAGAATGCCAATCCCATGACTTGATAGATAATTAAGGATGCGTTCTTAGACAAGTTCTTACCATGTGAGATGAGGGAAGCTAAGATAGAAAAGTTCATGAACATGAGGCAATGCTCAATGATTATGAAGGATTATTGTCTCAATTTCAAACAGTTGTCTAAGAATGCCCCTGAATAGATGACTGACCCTAGGTCAAGCATGAGTAATTTTGTGACCGGTGTGTTTGAGATGGTAGTTAAGGAGTGTAGGACTGCTATGCTCATTGGAGCTATGGATCTTCCTAAATTGATGATGCATGCTCAGCATTTTGAGGTAGAGAAGATAAAGGAAAGAGAGAGAGTAAATAAAAGGGCTAGAATAGGGCAGGTTGATCATGGTCAGAATAGGTCTGGAGTAGGAAATTGTTCGTAGTTTCAGAATCGTTATCTATGCCTGCACTATCTTCAGCCAGTGCAGTTGTGCCCAGAACCAGACAAAAATAGTTGGATAAGTCTTCTGTGTCCAGATCTCAGAATAGCATGAGTAATAGGCCTAGTTATCCTCAGTGTGCTAAGTGTGGTAAGAATCATCCTGGTGAGTGTTTGGCAAGTAGGAGAGGTTTCTATAGTTGTGGCCAGCCAGGCTATAGAATCAAAGAGTGTCGATTTGCTAGGTAATAAAATAAGGATGCTCGCCCTCAGACTCAGCCTAATAGTGCACCAGCTCCTCTAAGTAGCCCAACCCCATCTCAAGGCTCCTCGTCCAATACCGGTCGAGGTCAGTGCCAGAATTAGTTTTATACTTTACCATCCCATCAGGAGCAGAAGGATTTACCCGATATTATGACTGGTATGCTTTGTTCCTTTAATCTTGATGTCTATGTGTTATTAGTCCCTGGGTTATGTTTCTCTTAAGTGACCCATTAGTAGCAGTAAATTTTGAGATAAGTTCTGAAAAGTGTCCTACTTGGTTTCTACTCTAGTAGGCGAGTCAGTTGTTGCTAAACAAATCTATTAGAAAGTGTCCTATCACTGTCCTTGGTTTCTACTCCAGTAGGCGAGTCAGTTATTTCTATACAAATCTATTAGAAAGTGTCCTATCACTGTCCTTTATAAGGTTATTTTACCAGACTTGATAGAGTTAGACATGGTTGATTTTGATCTTATTCTTGGTATGGATTGGCTTTATTTCTGTTATGCTTATAAAGATTTTTGCACCCTTGTTGTGAAGTGTTAATTTTGCAATGAGCCAGTCTTTGAGTGGTCCGGTAATTTGGTGTCCCCCAAAAGTCATTTCATATCTTATCTTATAGCCAAAAAGTTGATTTCGAAAGGATGTATCTATCATGTTGTTTGAGTCAAAGACACTAAGTCAGAGACTCCAATAATTCAGTTAGTCAGTATAGTTAATTAGTTTTCGAATGTTTTTCCAAGCGATCTCCCAGAGGTGCCTCTTGATAAACTCATAGAATTTGGTATTGACCTTCACCCCGATACTCTGCCTTTTTCTATCCCTCCACACCATATGGATCCCACTGAGCTTAAGAGGTTGAAAGAGAAGCTACAATATCTTTTAGATAAAGTTTTCATAGGGCCTAGTGTTTCTCCATAGGGTGCTCCCGTCCTATTATTGTGAAAGAAAGATGGTTCTTTACGTATATACATTGACTATCGTCAGTTGAATAAGGTTACAGTCAATAACAAATACCCTCTTTCTTGGATTAATAACTTATTTGACCAACTCCAAGGTGTGAGTTATTTAACAAAAATAGACCTTAGATATGGCTATCATCAGCTTAAAGTAAGGGAATGTGATATTCCAAAGGAAGCTTTCAAAACCCGTTATGGTCATTTTGAAATTTTAGTCATGTACTTTGGGCTAACCAATGCTCTAGAAGCTTTCATGGACCTCATGAACCGAGTGTTTAAATAGTATTTAGACATGTTTGTCACAGTATTCATAGATGGTATCCTTGTGTACTCCTGTAGTGAGGAACTATATAGATCATCTTAGAATTGTCTTGCAAACTCTTAGAGATCATCAATTGTTCTCAAAATTCAGCAAGTGTGAATTTTGATTAAAGTCAGTAGCTTTTCTCAGTGATATTATTTCCACCAAAGGCATTAGAGTTGATCCCTAAAAGATAGAAGTTGTAAGAAATTGGCCTAGACCCATCTCTCCGTCAGACATTAGGAGTTTCCTGGGTTTAGCTAGTTATTATAGATATTTTGTTAATGGTTTCTCATCGATTCCATCTCCCATGTCCATATTGACCCAAAACAAAGTTAAGTTCCATTGGTCAGATTCCTGTGAGAAGAGTTTTCAGGAGTTGAAGATTTGTCTCACTATAGACCTAGTCCTAACCTTACTTGATGGTATAGATTGTTTTATGGTGTATCATGATGCCTCTAGAGTTGATTTAGGTTATGTGCTGATGCAGAGAGGTAAGGTCATAGCCTATGCCTCTAGACAGCTTAAGCCTCATGAAAAGAATTACCGAACCCATGATCTTGAATTAGCTGATATGGTATTTATGATGAAAATTTGGAGACACTATCTGTATGGTGTAAATGTTGATGTGTTCACACACTACAAAAGTTTGCAGTATGTGTTTACCTAGAGGGAGTTGAATCTTTGTCATAGGAGATGGTTAGAATTGTTGAAGGATTATGACATGAGCATGTTGTATCATCCGAGCATGGCTAATATAGTGGCAGACACCCTTAGTAGGTTGTCTATAGGTAGTGTTGCTCATGTGGAGAATGATAAGAAAGAGTTAGCTCGAAAAGTTTGTCATTTGGATAGATTGGGCGTTAGGTTGGTTGATTCAAAAGGGAATGTATGGTTTCAGACTAGTTTCAAATATTCCCTAGTTTTGGAGGTTAAAGAGAAGCAATATATGGATTCTAGTTTGGTCAAACTAAAGGTGTCGGGTAAAGACCAAAGAGTAGAGGTTTTCTCCCATGGGAGAGATAGCGTGTTGAGATTGTAAAGTAGATTGCGTGTGACATGTGTTGATGGGTTGAGACAGAGGATTATGGATGATGCGCATGGTGCATGTTATTCTATTCATCTAGGTGCTACTATGATGTACCACGACTTGTGGGAAATCTATTGGTGGAGTGGTATGAAGAAGGATATAGTAGTGTTCATAGCTAAGTGTGTAACTTTTCAATAGGTTAAGGTAGAGCACCAAAGACCTGGTGGTACATTGTAAGAGTTTGGCATCCCCACTTGGAACTGGGAAGAGGTAAATATGGACTTTGTGATTGGTTTACCCCATTCACGTCATCATCATGATTCAGTTTGGGTTATCATAGATAGATAGACTAAGTCAGTGCATTTCTTGGTAGTTCATACATCCCATACAGCTGAGGATTATGCTAAGTTGTATATTCGAGAGTTAGTCGGATTGCATGGAGTTCCCTTGTCTATCATCTCAGATAGGGGTACTCAGTTCATTTTCAAGTTTTGGATAGCTATTGAAAAGGGTCTTGGTACGCAAGTTCATCTTAGTTCAGCTTTCCAACCTCAGAAAGATGGTCAGGAAGAGAGGACCATTCAGACTCTAGAGGATATGTTGAGAGCATGTGCTCTTGATTTCGAAGATAGTTGGGATGAGCATTTGCCGTTGATTGAGTTCGCTTTTAATAACAGTTACCATTCTAGCATATAGATAGCCCCATTTGAGGCCCTTTATGGGAGAAGATATAGATCACCCATAGGTTGGTTTGAAGTGGGTAAGGTTTTTTTTCTTAGGTTTAACGCAGTATTTGAAGCTATGGAGAAAGTTAAATTGATTAGAGAAATATTGAAAACAATCCAAAGTCATCAGAAATCCAATAAATATGTGAGAAGAAGGGACCTTGAGTTTGAGGTTGGTGATTTAGTGTATCTGAAGATTTCACCCTTGAGAGGAGTGAAGAGATTTGGCAAGAAGGGGAAACTTCAGCCCCGGTATATTGGCCCTGATACTATTGTGAATCGTATTTGGAAAGTAGCTTATGACCTTGATTTGCCGGCACACTTGTCAGCCGTTCATCTTGTATTCCACGTCTCAATTCTTAAGAAGTGTACCGATGACCCTATCATTGTAGTTCCTTTTGAAAGGTTATATATTCAGGGCAACCTTTCTAACAAAAAGATTCCAGTTGAGATTTTAGATCATCAGATCTGTAGACAGAGGAACAAAGAAGTTCCCTTTGTGGAATTAGTCTGTTGATGGTCCCACTTAGGAAGTAGAAGCAGATATGCAAGCCAAGTACCCTCACCTCTTCTCTGCAAACTCAGATTTAGCCGAAAGTAATACAATCCCTTGATATAGTTCTTTTCTAATCATATATTCACCTATATAGTTTTCCTCATGTTAGTTCATGCACTGACAAAATTACTCAGAAGCTTAGAATGATTTAGATTCAGTTGCTCAGTTTATTTTAGTTGTGCATGATAGCTAAAGTCTCAGATTTCCTCAGTATTCTTAGTCTAACTAGCAACATTTGAGGACGAATATTTCCAAGGGGGAGATATTCTAATACCTTGCACCTTCTTAGCTTAAATTCATGCCTATCATGTTAAGGTATATCTTCCGAAATGAATAATTTATATTTCATGTGGAATTGAATAAGCTTTCCATCGATACAAAATTCGCCTAAATCCGACACCTGGTGAAGGAGTTATTGGTATTTTAAGTTCCAGTCGTAAAACACCATAATTTAGGCCATTTACACATCGTAGAAAAATATAAAAAGACGATTGTCAAATTCCAGTGGACCTCAGTGATATTGGCGCATCGTGGAAAGGGCCAATTTTCCATTTGGCAATTTCCATTGAGACCTCACGCTACTGCCGCGTCGCGTCAGTGGTTTAAATGACAAACTAAAGAGCTACGCGGTTGTGGCGCGTCGTGGATAAAGCCCAGTTCCCTCTCATCCATTTTCTAGTGAGCCACCGCGATACTGGAGCTTCGTCGTAGCCACCCAGTTCGCAAAAAGAGTTTGTTTTCCCAATTTCCTCTAAAGGATAAAAGGGGGTTCTTTGGTCATTCTCCCAGCCCCTAATCCATATTAAACAATAAATTAAACCCTTCCAAAGCACTTTACATCCACTTTTCATCAAATCTCTCTCAAGAAAAACCCTAGTTTATCAAACTTTCTCCCCAGGAAATCCAAATTCCTCCATTAATTCTCCAAAGAAATTAAAGAATTAGAATCCCCAACATAAGAACTCTAAGAATTCATCTTCAAAGAATTATAAGAATCCTAGATTCAAGCTTTTCATCAATGATAGTCAATTAACGTATGTGGGGTTTTTCAACAAGGATAATCCTTTCGTCCTGGTGCTCAAAATTTATTTTAAATTTAAATTTACTGAATTTTATATTATTTTCCATGAAATTTAAGATAGGGTTTACCCCAATCATTGGTATTTTCAAATTTTTGATATTACCAATGATTTAAAAGTTTAATTCCATGATTATGTTCATATTTTTATCAATATTGCTGAAATTTCCAGATTTTATGATGAATTATAAATGTTTATATTACCTTGCATGAGTTTTAAGATGTTTTAAAATGAGATTGACACATGGGTTATTTACCCCAAGATTTAGTATTATTACTTCAAGAAAGACGATGCTTTAAGCATCTTATGAGCAAATTATTTACAGTTTTTCAATAAAGCTTTAATCTTTCAATCATTGGTTTAGCTTTGGAATCCACTACAGATTATTGCAGTTATAGAACTTGGAACAACTTTATTTACAGATTTACTCAGATAAATGAATAACTAGTTTTCATATAAATCCTTACACTTGTTTAAAAAACTGGATTTCTAATGGTTTCAGTATACAAATTTAAGAGGGAGTAGTATTAAGCACCGAGAAGGAAGTGCGGGATTAGCGTGCCCTATCTTCCACAGAACTATGAGCCAACGTAGGTACTGATTGAGATTATTTCCATTTCTATATGGATGATAGATTTAGCTTGTGATCAATCACCTTGTTTAGGTTATACTCCCTGGGAAGAATATGACATCTCTTCCCAATATGAGGTTTCTTCCTTATAAGGTCAAGACGTTGTACTCCATGTAGTTCACATGGTTTAGGCCAGTTAAGAGAACCTCCATAACAGTTAAGATTTTCAAAATAAGTTTTTAGATTTCACTTAGCCTATATGATTTGAGATTAAGAACACAATGCAGATTTCAGAACTAAGTGTAATGGCTCACAAGATTTATAGTGTATGCTTTATTATTTATGATTTATGATCTTCATATTTTAGATTTACTCAATTTTACGTGAGTCATTTACTTTTTATATGCATGATTTTATAACTTATGATGATATTTCTCACTTATAGCATTCGCCCCATATACTCAGTACATCATCAAAGTATTGTTCTACAAATATGTCTATGTGCTACATGTTCTCATAATGTAGGTGCAGGTTCTTAGTCTCAGCAACGCGAGTGATTTCTGAGCATCTCATCTACATCTCTGCAGTTGGTGAGTCCTCATAGTTTGGGGACTTATCTATTCATATTTTTAGTTTATTAATTGATGATTCTGTATTCATTTCAAACAGCATGAGTCAGCTGGGGTCCTATCCCAGTGACTATCTAGATTCAGTTAGAAGTGGCTTGTCAGGCTACTAGATTCAGTTTAAGACATTTGATTCAGTATTTAGAATCCTTCAGTATTGTTTTACCAAAACTTTATGTAGCTTTTTTAGATAAGATTTCCACATCATTATGAATTTACAATCATATCTCCTATTTTGAGATCCAGACTTAGTAGAAGGCAACCAGGGTTAGCTCCAGACTACTTATAGTTCGTAGCACCGTGTGGTATCCCGGGAGGTTAGATTTTGGGGCGTTACACATGTGATTAAACGTCAGATTATGAATCTTAAATGGTGGTTTTGAAAAAAAAATTTAGGTTTTATTGCATATGATTGAGTATTGTTTACTCGTATTTTAACTTGTGCATATACAAGTTCTTAGTGATGGTTTACATGTGTAGGTGCTTGTAATTTTGGTTTAACAAATGGGTCATGGGTTACGCTAAATTAATGGTTTTTACCATGGTTTTGGTGTTGATAATAGTATTCCCTCAAAGTGTTAGTGAAAATGCCTAACAGAATAAACTAGTTACATGTTAATGATGTTTTGAACCATGGTGTTAACCTAATGATTATGAGTGTTGGTAAATGGTTTTGTGAAGGCCTTGTTGGACATGTAATGAGTTAAATGGTAACCATAGTGGTTTAAAATATTAAATGGTTTGAGTCCCTAAATATTAAATTTATTTATGTCTTTTTTACTCAATGGATTCAACTCTCTAAACTTTGGATTGAACAAGTGTCTTTGTTAGACGATGGGTTCGAGTCCCAAAGTCAAATGAATGGATGGTTGATTGATAATTGTAATTCCATGTGGTATACTTGCAATTAGTGTTGGTATGAAGATACCAAAGAAGTGTCTTTACTAAGTAATTGGCTTAATGGCTGTGTATGTGGAATGATGGTTTTAAATTGGGCTTTAAAGAGGGATGTGTAGCTGCGCCGTGAAAGTGGAGTCTGAAGGACTAACACTGGAAATCACACTTAGCTGGTGTGGTCGGGTGGTTCCAGTCCACCAAATGAACGTATGAAAGGGAGGTTCGAGTCCACTTTGCTACATGTATTGGTACTTAAGTCACTTTGTGACATTTTTCGAAACCGGCCCTAGTCGTTTCAGCATCTCAAGCCCAACATGGACCGGAGATTGCCCCGTTAACCAAACCTAACTATCACATTAATCCACAAGCATCGGGTGAAATCCAAACATATAAGAAGATAGAGGAAATAAGACTAATAGACACAACTTAAGAACGTCTAATCATTCTATCATGTCAACATGCAACATCCAACCTACCCAATTCCACAGTCATACACAAGCCTCTACCAATCCGATGTCGATAATTTGTAAGGACATGCCCCCAACAATCGCCAAAAACCAAGTCTAATACAAATCTATGACTTAAGATAGAAATACTATGCCTTTTGAAGTATGGATGCTCACTTCTTCAAAGTCAATACATGATCCGCTCGAACACCGGGCTAATGCGCAGGAAGAGAACAAGATGCTCCGGCCCTTATGTCGCTTGGGGACATAGCGTCTGAAGACGGTTAGTGGTTCAAGCGCTAGCATGTAGCTCAAGAGTAAGTCTAAAATTGTGTCATTATTCGATACCAAGTCAAACCATCATAAGCCAACACATTCATACACATAGACATCTAGATATATGAAAATACATCAAGTGCCAAAAGATAACAAGGCCATAGCATGCATTTCAAAACACCCAATCATGAACCATGAGTTGGAGGACTCTAACCATCCACCAATGTAGGTTATATCAAGCAAGATGACTCTAACCACAAGTAGTCTGATTATGAAAGTGGACTCTGTCTACAACCCTTTTTACTATACAAGTGGACTCTAAACACAAGCTATTTTGTTAGATAAGTGGACTCTACTGACTAGCCATCTTATCAAGAAAGTGGGCTCTAACCACAAGCCATCTTATTACACAAATGTACTCTAACCACAAGCCATCGTGGCCATTTCTAGTCAACATAAAGACTCTAACCCTTTGTACATGCATTCACAACCACTGAATTCAACATTTAAGAACCTTAACCAACATAGCCAATTCAAGCCTTCAAGGCAACAATTCAACACAATATATGACCATAAACTCTTTATGAATCATTTATCAATCAATAACCTTAATAGTGCAATGCCTTAGTTTCACCTACCATTCAAGTCAAATTGTGGTCATCAAAACCTTTATCAAACCATTCATTAGCATCCCTACACCACGCTTTAGTTCAACACAATTCAATTTCATGCTTGTGGACACACACCCTTTTTTAACCAAACCAACAAGACCTTTATCAAATCATTTATTTGCATTCCTGCACTAAGTTTTGGTTCAAGACAAATCAATTTCATGCTTGGGGACTCAAACCTTTTTTTAACTAAACTAACAACCAGGGTCACTAAATAACTCATTAAAGGGCTGACAAGGCCTTTCCAAGGTCATTTACCAATAATTCTCACTCATTAAGCCATTACCTTAATTAAAATCACCATCAACATGTGACTAGCTATTTCTAGTAGATATTTTCACAAACTCTTTTAGGGCATACCTTTATCATGACCAAAACCCAAGCGAAAACCATCAAAATTAGGGTTACTCGTGACCCACTCGTTAAACCACATTCAATAAGCACCCACATATTAAAATCTTCACCAAAAACATGTATAGACACAAGTTTGAACAAGAGTAAACATTACCCATCACTATACATAATAACCCTCAACATTTGTTTAAAAAACCACCATTAAAGATTCATAAACATTGTTTAAATAAAATAATATTTGAGAAATAATCATAAGGGAAAATTCATTTGCCTTATACAAGATGATTCACGAATGTATTCATTGTCCTCAAGCCTCTACAAGGACACCTCTTGAAACCCTAGCTTCAATCTTGAGAGAGAAGTTTATGGAGAGTGTTTTAGAATTTTTTAGAACTTGTATATTTGAAGACTGAAGGGCCAAATAACGTTATAAGTCATGGGCTATAAGGGTTGAGGGGTGGAAATGTCTAAAAAACCCTCATCTTAAAAGTTGAAAGTTGCACCTAGGAGGGTATGAGTTTCATACCCAAGTTATACCCTAGGGTAAGAGTGGTACTTTAACTCATACCCTAGATCTCACTATGGACCCCTAAACTGACTAACATACAACTCCACATGCATCTCTTACCCTAGTGTATGAGTGGTACCCTACAACTTAAACCTAAGTTAGAATACATTTCTCAAGACTTCAAGCATTATACGACTAGTATACATACAAACCATTCCCTAACATATGACCCGGAGAGGCTAAACCACACCTTGGACAAAATATAACCCCCACTACAGTGACTAACATATGAGTGAGAGGTCCTTAAGTCATATCATAGGGTACAACTAGTCCTTTTGAGCCATACCTTTCCCAGAAACTTCAACTAAGGGAATGTCTCTAAAGGCCCGAAGCCTAGGTGTTTCAATTCTCCTCCACTTGGATCTTTCACCCTCGAATGATAGGTATGGCATGCATAAAAATGAGTTAACAGAAAATTATAAATCAAACAAACCTTTAACCAAGTTAGAACACAAATACATACAATAAAAATGAGGAACATGTCGTGATCATTATCAATCATATCATTCATTCTATTAATTTTGGGACTCGACCCCATTGTCTATCAAAACACTTGTTCAATTCAATGTTTAGGGACTTGAACCCTTTAGCCAATATAAGACACAAATCAAGCTTGGAAGATTAAAACATATGTCAATCATGATTTTCCAGAATGGAAAGTAAATGCGGATACTTTAGACTTCATTTCCTCTTTTGCCTCCCAAGTAGCTTCCTCAAACTTTTGGTTCCTCCATAGAACCTTCGCCTAAGCCCCCTCTTTTATTCGCAACCAGCGAACTTGATGATCTAAGATCCTCAAGGGGACCTCATAATAGGACAAAGAGTCAAAAATACCCTTATCTTGCAAGGGAACAACTAATGAAGGGTCACCTATACATTTATGCAACATAGAAACATGGAATATTGGATGGATGGAACTATATAGGGAAACTCCAACTCATAGGCAACATTACCAACCCTCTTCATAATAAAAAATTGACCATCATAACTGGGACTAAGTTTTCCCTTCTTACCAAATTGCATCACTCCTTTCAAGGAAGATACCTTTAAGTATACCCAATCACCAACATTAAACTCTAAATCCCTACGGCTCACATCTACAAAGGACTTTTGGCTACTTTGAGAGGCTTTCAAACTATCACGAATCACCTTCACCTTTTCCAAGGCTTGGTGAATCAAATCGGGGCCAAACTACTTATCCTCACAAACCTGACATGACCATATAGGAGATCAACATATCCTACTATACAATGCCTCGAAAGGAGCTATACCAATGCTATAGTGGTAACTATTGTTACAGGAAAATTCAAGTAAAGGAAAGTGGTCATACCAAATACTACCATAATCAATCACAAAAACATACAACATATCTTTCAATGTTTGGATAGTCCTCTCCGCTTGTCCATTCGTCTGTGGGTGGAAAGCAGTACTAAGGCACACCTTAGTTCCCAAACCTTTCTGAAACAACTTGCAAAAATAAGATGAGAATAGATTACCATGATCTGAGATGATAGAAATTGAAGCACCGTGCTACTTTTCAATCTCTGCATAATACAACTTAACATAATTCTCCATTGAATAACAAGTCTTTACCTATAAGAAATAAGGTGACTTGGTCAACCTATCAACAATGGCCAAAATAGAATCTCATTTATTTGGACACCGGGGAAGACCAGTGACAAAATCCGTACTAAGCACTTCCCACTACTATTCGGGAAACTCCATCTCTTGATATAAGCCATTGGTTCTTAAGTGCTCAACTTTCATCCATTGACACACCATACACTTAGACACATAAATAGCCATATCTTACACTATATTATTCCACTAATAAAACTCCCTAAGATCATCATATATTTTTTTAGAGTCGGGATGAATGGCCTAAGAAGATCCATGATCCTTGTCCATAATCCTTCCCCTCAATAAATAGACCTTGGGGTCACATAGCTTACCTTGGTACCTCAAGATACCATCACCATCAATCGCAAAATCGACAACCTTTTGTTTACCTATATTACTCTTAATCTTTATAAAATTGGGATGCAATATTTGCTTTTCCTTTCTCTTAGCAACAAGATATGACTGCGATACTTGAAGCACAAGTACACCACTATCTTCAGGGTCCCTAAGATAAACTCCAAGATTAGCCAAATGATGGATGTCTTTAACCGATTCCCCCTTATTCTCATCCACATGATCTAAACTCCCCATGGATAACCTACTAAGAGCATGAAAAACTACATTAGCTTTGCCTGGATGGTAATGAAGGCTCATATCATAGTTTTTTAGCAACTTAAGTAATCTCCTTTGCTTGAGATTCAATTCCTTTTGAGTGAACACATGATGACGTATCTAATGATGAGAAAATATGTCAACATGAACCCCATAGAGATAATAAGGACAAATCTTCAATGGAAAAACCATTCTAATAACTTAAAATCATGAGTAGGGTAGTTCTTCTCATGAACTTTCAATTGCCTAGAAGCATAGGCAACCACCCTTCCAAGTTGCATCAATACATAACCAAGCCTAATATGAGAAGCATCACAATACACTACAAAACCATCATTACTCTTCAACGAGGTAAAAATAGAAGCCAAAGTCAATTTAACTTACAATATCTTAAAACTACCCTCACACACATCTGACCATAAGAATTTGACTTTCTTCTCGATCAACTTAGTCAATGGAGCAGCTCTAGTTGAAAAAATCTTCATAAATCTTTCATACGAACTGGCTAGACCCAAGAGCTCTGAATATCGGTTGGATTCGCACGTCTAAGCCACTTCTTAACTGTCACAACCTTTTGTGGATCCACTATGATCCTTTCAATAGAGATAACATGACAAAAGAAAGTCACATCCTTCAACCAAAACTCAAACTTTTAGAACTTGGCATACAAATAATGATCTTTTAAGGTTTGCAACACAACAGGAAGGTTATCAACATGGCCTGCCTCATTTTTAGAATAAACAACGATGTCTTCAATGAAGATAATATCAAAAAAATCCAAAAATAGATAGAAGACCCTATTCATCAAATCCGTGAATTCCACCGGGGAATTGGTCAACCCAAAAGACATAACTAGGAACTCATAGTGACCATATCAAGTGCTAAGGTGGTCTTAGGGATATTTGATTCCCTAATATTAATATGATAATAACCCAACCTAAGATCAATCTTAGAGAAACACCTCGCACCTTGAGTTTTTTCTAAAAAATCATTGATCCTAGGAAAAGGATACTCATTCTACATGGTCACCTTGTTCAACTGATAATAATCAATGCACATTCAAAGCGAACCATCTTTCTTACACATAAACAACACAGGAGTACCCCAAGGAGACACGTTAGGATGGAAAAAACCTTTATCTATGAGATCCTTCAATTATTCCTTAAGCTCCTTCATAATCGCTGGAGTTATTCAATAATTGGAGGGGGGGATAGAAAGTGCATGAGTGTCCAAAAAAAAATCAATCCAAAAATCAATTTCCCAATTAGGAGGAATACCAGGAAGGTCATTGGGAAGGCCTTGGGGAACTCATTAATCTTGGGAACAGATTTTAGAGAAAGGCCTTCTGAGTTAGAATGTTTAACTTAGACCAAATAATACAAACAGCATTTCGAAATCAACTTTCAAGCCCTAAGATATGAGATATAAACCTCCCTTTAGGAACTAAATAACTCTGTTCCCATACAATGACTAGCTTATTAGGGAAATTAAACATGAACTTAGGGGTCCAACAATCTAAGAAAGCATAGCACGAATGCGACCAATCCCTCTCCAGAATAATGTGAAAATCAACAATGTCTAAGTCCATCAAGTCTACAAGAGTTTCCCTGCTACTAACAATTACCATACACCCCCTATAGACTCTTTTAACAACCACAGAGTCTCCCACTGGGTAAAAATTGAACAAGCAACAGACAGATACTTAGGACCAAAACCAAAATACACAACCACAAATGGGATCATATAAGGGAGAGTAAACCCTGATCAATCAAACAATAGACATCACGATAGAAAAGTCCCAACATACTCTTAATAACATTTAGAGTTGCCTCAGATTTTTGGCAAGTACCTAGTGCATATAAGCGATTCTGCTAGTGTCGTACTAGAAACCAAAGAAGAAGAAGCACCCTTTGGAGCAAGAGTAGATGAAGTTCCCATAGGGGCATTATTGGTCCAAGTAGCTACTAGAGAGGGGCACTCTTGCTGTATGTTCCTAATCTTACCATATCTAAAATATATGTTCCTCCTCTTCTCAGACTAGCCATGAAAATGTTGAACACAGAATCTATAAAGAGGGTATAATGAAGCCGATTGTGCCTCACTAGTATGAGAATGGGATCCCCATGCCCAGAACCTACCATCAAACTAAGACCGACAATCACCATATCGCTTCAACCAAAAAGTACTAGCAAAGGAGGAAAAAACTAGAACTCCCCTATTTCTTTCTTGGCCACCTACCACCATATCTAACACTTTGTGCAAAAGGCCTAAATCTCTTCTCTTGCCTTTCGCTAAACTCAACCAGTTTATTTTTCTCTTCCTTCACTTATTACATATACACAACCAATCTATAGATATCCATATTTTTATCAATAAAGTTTCCTTACTCTCAAGGATAAACTAATGAGGCAAACTTCGTTATCTGAGCCCTCATATCCGACACCATCTCCGGAGCATACCTAGATAATTTGTGAAAAATTATGGCATACTCCTTGAATGACAATTTTCCTTGTTTAAGATTAACAAACTCCTCCGCTTTCTTGATTAAAAAACTCCTCTGCTTTCCTTTCTTTTCCTCAACACTAGATGAGAGAAGCAGTCCAGAAAAGCATTAATGAAATCTTTCCTCAAATATGACTCATCAACATTACCCATTGTCTGTTCCCATTCCTTGTACCACTAGCACGCCACGTTCTTTAACTAATAGGATACGAAATCCACCCTTTCCACGTTAGTGGCATGTATAAGTCTTAAAATATTTTGTATCTCATCTTGAAAACCTTGGAGATCTTTCTCCACCTTAACACCAGTAAAGGTCGGAGGACTCAACCTTATAAACTAGCCAACCCTTGTGGCCTCGTAAATAGATAGAAGATAAACCAGGCTTAGTATGAGAAGCTACCAACTGAGAAATCATATCAATTGAATGAAAAAACTTGACATTTGATATGCCAGCCTGAGAAACAAAGGACTAGAGAGAACCAGTAGAACTCTCGAACCATCAGGTATCAGACCACTAGACTGAGTATGGACTTTATAAGTAGCATGAGTCTCATCAACATCATCCCCAGTTAGGAAAAAAAGTTTTGTAGGAACTTCAGATCTTCATGGAGGCAGGATATAAACGTTGAGCAAAGGGAAATCAGAAGGATCCAAGACCTTAAACTCTATAGCTCAAAATAAGACAATAAGAAAGTGAACATTCCTAAATACATTGTAGCCTTTCTTATATAAGTGTGGTGCTCTACAAACACATAAAAGAGACTCTACATAACATAGCTTTATGGACACCCAACTAACCATGAATTTACGCTCAAATATCAACTTGACATGACCCAAAACCAGTCCTTGTTATATGGGAATCTTAAGCCTAACAAAGATGAGAGATTTTCCCATTAACCCAACTTAACCATCACATTAATCTACAAGTATCAGATACACTCTAAACAAATAATAAGATAGTATAAAATAAACTAAAAAACATAACTTAAGAATGTCTAATCTTTCCATTCATGTCAACATACAAATTTAACCTACCCAAGTCCATCGTCATACTCAAGCCTCTATCAATTTAATTTCGATAATATATTGGGACATGCACCCAATAATAGCCATAAACCAAGTCTAATACAAGTCGATGACATAAGATAGAAAGACTATGAAATGTATGCCTTCCAAAGTATGAACCCTCACCAATTCAAAGAAAATACATGATCCACTCAAATACTTGGTCACTGTATTGTAATAGAAGAAGATGATCATGCCCTTGTGTCGCGTGGGGACACGGGGTCCGAAGACAGTTAACGGTTGGAGCACTAGCATGTTACTCAAGCGTAAGGATAAAATAGTGTTATTATTTGATACCAAATCAAACCCTATGAAACCACTCTATTCATACACATAGACATGTAGATATATGTAAATGCATTAAGTTCCAAAAGATAACAAGGCAATAGCATGAATTTAAAAACACTCAATCATGAACCATGAGGTGGAGAACTCTAAACTTCCACCAGTGTATGTTATATAAAGCAGCATGACTCTAACCCAAATCATTTGATAGTGCAAGTGGACTCTAACCACAAGCCTATGGGTAGACAAGTGGACTCTAACCACCAGCCATTTTACTAGGCAAGTGGACTCTAATCGCTTGCCATCTTATCAAGCAAGTGGAATATAACCATAAGCCATCTTATTATGCAACTGGACTCTAACTACAAGCCATCATGTCCATTTCTAGTCGACATAGGGACTATAACCCTTTGTCCATGCATTCACAACCACTTTTTCACTATTTAAGGACTTTAACCCACATAACTATTTCAAGCCATCAAGGCCACAATTTAACACTATACATGACCATAAGATCTTTATGAATCATTTATGGATCAAATAACCATAATAAGATAATGCCTTAGTTAGTAAAATTATGGTCAACAAGACCTTTATCAAATAATTCATTAGTATTCCTACACCAAGCTTTAGTTCAACATAATTCAATATCATGCTTAGGGACTCAAACCCCCTTTTAATGTAATCAATTACCAAGGTCACCAATTAACTCATTAAAGGGCCGACAATACCTTTAAAAGTTCATTTACCAATCATTCTTACCGACTAGGACATTACCTTAGTTCAAATCACCATTAATATATGACTAGTTATTTCTAGTAGATATTTTAACAAGCACCATGAGGGCATACCTTTATCATGACCAAAATCTAAGTTAAAACCATTAAAATTAGGGTTACTCATGACCCATCTGCTAAACAATATTCAACAAATACCCACATAAGCCAATCATCACCAAAAATATGTGTAGACACAAGTATAAACAAGAGTAAACATTACCTATCACTACACATCCAAACACTCAACATTTTTGTAAAAACCAACCATTAAACATTCATAAAATATGTTTAAATAACATGATATTTTATAAATAATAATATGGGAAGAGTGACATGCCATATACAATATGCTTCACAAACGGATTCTTGGTCGTTAATCCTCTAGAAGAAAACCTCTTGAAACCCAACTTTAATCTTGAGAGAGAAGTTTTAGTGTGTATTTTGGAATACTTTTAAACTTGTATATGTATGAATGAATGGCCAAATTCGGTTATAAGTCATGGGTTACAAGGGTTGATTGTTGGCAAATGTCTAAAAGGCCCTCATCTTAAAAGCTAAAAGTTGCACCCTGGAGGGAATGAATTCTACACCCAAACCATACCCTAAGGTATGAGTGGTACCCTAACTCATACCCTAGAACTCACCATGGAACCTTAAACTAACCAACGTACGACTCCACATGCATAACTCATAACCTATGATACGAATGGTACCCTACAATCCGTACCCAAGTCACAATTCTTTTCTCAATAGTTCAAGCATCATACGACTAGGCAACATACTACTCGTACCTTAATATACAACTTGGGAGAAGCTAAACCATTCCTTGGATAGAATGTGACTACCACTACCCTGCCTAACATACTAGTTATAAGACCCTAAGTCATATCCAAATGTACAATTAGTACCCTTGAGTCATACCTTGCCCAGAAACATCAACTAAGGGAATATTTTTAACGGTTCAAAGACTAGGTGTTTAACCTTGACTACGTCGAGAAGTTCGAGTCCCCCCATAAAGGCATAAATAGATATATATATTCTCTAGTTTGTATGGCTACACACACTGGGGCCTTTTAGCTAGGGGAGAGTTTGGACTATATAGCTTGTAGGTGTCTTGTTCTATAATAGTCAACTACATAATATAGGTTAATGAATTTAAAGTTCATGCTAATCCTGTTCCCTATCCTGGTATTGCATAAATATATATATATATATGTATATGTATAACATTGGTAATTGATTGGTTTTAAACTATTAGCACTATTTTATCCTTATTCTTGAGTAACATGCTTGTGCTCTAACCTCTAACCATCTTCAACATAGTATAGCGATGTGATGTAGGCATTAGTCATACTACACCTTCTACTCAGTGATTGGACTATGAGAAGAGCTTTAATTGACTTGAAGTGGTTAGCTTACATACTTTGCAAGTCTCCATTTCTATTTTTAGTTTCTTAGGTTTACATTGGTTAGACTTGGAGATTGGTTTTGCCTATGGTTGGGGGCATTTCCTGATCGAATATTATTTTAACTTTGGTAGAGGATTTGTGAGGATATAATAGGTTGGTATAGGCGGTGTCGATAGTGGTGTTAGCCTTGACATTGTTATTGGTATTGGAGTTGATACCGTATAACTATATTTGATCTTTGATTATTCCATTTAATTATGGTATGGATATAGACTTGGTTATTATTTTGGTTTTGGTTATGTTTGATGGTTGGAAATAGATGGTTATACATTCTTGGGTTGGACATAGTTATGGACCTATCTCAAAATCATTAAGTCGATAATTACTATATCTTATTATATGTTCAGAATTCATCTGAATTAGTGTATATGATCAAAAGTTGGATTGGGTATCATGGGTGTTATTCGGTCCGTGTTAGACTTGGGATACCCATTAAGACAATGCCCTTTTTAAGGTCCTATTAAGTGTATCACCTTTGATCAATTACTTCTTTATCGTCATTCAAATTTATAACATTATCCAAATTGTCTTTTTTGCACAATCTTCTCAATTCTAGGAGAAATCTTCTATATTAAGCTTTATTTTTCCTTGTAACCTACAATTGTGATAATATTTGGGTGTAGAGTTATATTATATCTTTATTTTCTGGACCCTTGTCTCCTTATCTATCTCAACATGTTTGGGAAAATCGATAGCTAGATCCATTTGTACTTTCATTATTGCAAAATCAGAGTGTGTCTTCTTAATTACAGCCAAATCTTAGTGAATTGTCTTTCCTACAACTGAATCTAATGAAAAAAGACACTTTCACAGAGAAGGTAGGGAGCATATTCAAGAAGGACATACATGGCATCACTTGTGTAGTTTCTTCCCTTGGTTTAAAATTACTATCATAAATAAGAGGTCTCATTTTATATGCTATGGCATATTTTTGAAATTGTGTTGTACATATGTTTTGACATCATATTAATAAAGTCTTCCATCAATTTAAATCTAATTAGTATATGTCTATTTTCGAGTAACCCAGTCTTTTAATCTCTTTTAATTTTGCATTATTTAGGTATCTGAATCTCGATATCTTCTAATTTCTATAACCTTTAAGAGAAATTTCAAATTATTGTAAGTTAGAAATCCTCAATAACGTTCATCTTCTTTACTTCCTCCTTTGTTAAAGTGATTTTAGACACACCATTGTTGTATTCGATGACCTATATTGTAATTGATTCTTGTATTTTTTGGTTTTATTATTGGGAAAAGGGTTTTATTAAGTCTATGTATTTCAACTTATTACCATTCATATCAGAGCTACCTTTAGATTTTCTTTAATTTGCACTAGGCAAAAAAATAGGATGGATATGCAATTTAGGCTAATTTGAGAATTAGGATGATATTATTCAGGAAAATTTTCTCTTGACCTAATATATAATATTTGGCAAGCCTTATCAGGTTAACCAGAGGCCAAGTTAGTCATGTCGACAGTAAAAGTAGGTCAAAATTTTGGGTTGGAGAAAACTAGGGTTTCAGCAAGGGTTCACAATTGTTTTTTAAATCATTGACCTATGCTACACAAGCAAAGTACTAAATAACTAGGTGAAAGAGCCCATACAAATTAATATAAAGAAAAATATAATATTGATCCTGATCCAAATTCATAGAACCAAATTATATGACATTTCTATAATTTTTTCTTTTATTTCTTCTTTTCTTGTATATTACATACATGATCATAGGAAATTATGTGGAAAATTATTATTAAAATATTTATTAATAAAATAAAGAGAAAGATTTTGTGGCGAGATTAAGACAAATAGGAGTAAATTTTAGAATTTGTAACATAATGCAAAATAGATATATTGAAAAATATTTCACAAAATCAAAAATATTGGAAGAGCAAACATAGTGGAAAGGCCAAAAAAGATGAATCATTGGACGAAGAAGTGCATGTGTGTGTGTGTGTGTACATATATGATTTTTTCTAGCATACTAAATGAAGGTAGTGTGTTTGAAAAATACCTATTTTTTGATATCCTTAAATATCCTTTTCATATGATTGATTGTACTTAAAAATTAGTTGTTATTTTTTCATTTCAGCATAACTACACCCAAAATAATTTCCTTCTTTTCTTTTCATGCTTCTTCTTTCCCTTGTCTTTCTCCTTTTGTAATTCTAGCTAAACCAATCCATTCACCTTTCTTTACCTTTGAAACTCACAGTCGAATTTAATCCTCACTCTCACCATCTTTTTCTCCTATTCCCTTCTTTTTTTACTTCCCACTTCTATAATGAAACTTTTTCTTTTTCAAGTAGGTTTAGAAAGTATAGGTTTGTTAAATTTAAATTAAGCAAATTTTGGTCCTAAATAATACAAAATATAAAAGATATAAAATAAAAAATTATTATGGGTTTTGAATCTTCCATTTTAGTTCGTGAGAAAAAACAAACAAATTAATCAAATATATATGAGAAAATCAACCATTAGAAATTGAAAAAGTTATGGTAACAACTGAATGTAAGTCTGGAAAAGAGAGTTACATATGAAACAATAAAGTAGTAATGTAAGGACTTGATTTTGTGAATAATTATTTTTTTTTGTGTATCAATCATTTTACAACTCCCCGTCGTTGTTATGTTATGTTTTGGGTGTGTGGAGATGTTTGACATGGTTTCTAATGCATTATGGTGTGTTATGTGCGAGTTTGTCATTTTTGGAGGTTGAGATGGCTTTATAATTGGCTTAGGACAACATCAGAAGGCTAAATGAACTACGCCTGCAGATTCAGAACATTGATTTTTGGTTTGTAGCAGGGTTGGTATCTTTTTGTGGTTTTTATATTTAATCTCGACCCTCAATCTAAGAAATTATGAATTTGGGTCACGGGGCTCATTTCTATGAATCATACTATTTTCAGAAACTGATATTGCCATTGAGTATGAATCATCAAATTTGACAGCGTAGCATAGTTCATTTTCATTATCAATATTTTGAATGAATATCAAGGTATTGGTGGAGACTTGGAATTATCAAAGTCTTAAGCGCCTTTTTGGTCACATAAGTGAAGGGCGTCTTAAGTTAGAAGGTTGCCAGATGGTAAGGCGTTTAAGTGAGGCCCTTTCACTTCAGTAGGGTCTAAGGCTGGGCGGGTTCCACAATAGTGATAGTCGCTTAAGAAGTGTAGTTTCAATTAAGTGACACCTAAACATCCTTAATTACCCCTTTCTCAATTTTCTACCATTATTTATACTTTTAGTTTTGGGTTTTAGATTTTTGAGAGATTTCATCCATTGTCAAGATTGGGTAAGCTCCAGCTCCCTATTTAATTATTTTACTTTGATTCTTGTCATCTAAAGCTCGTTAAAATATGATTTGAAAAGTAAAAATTGGGAATTTTTGCGAGAAAGACGAAAATAATTTTCAACTTTAATCATCATTTTAACCTGTTTTTACATGATTTTTCAGCTATGAATTTCATTAATCATGGGTAATGTGTTTGTGAACTAAAATTTTAGTTTTACCCTTCTTTTAAAAACCCCGTATAGGGGGTCCATTTTGACCCCAACTTAGAAATGAGAAATATGGGTGTTCTAGGCTTCCTTTTGATGCATAGATTCAAAATTTGTATGTTTAGTTAAGTTTGAGGCCATTCATGAGAAGAAGTCTTCATGATTAGAGGCTTGTGGAGCAGGATTTCTTTGTTCCACGCAGGTTATGGCTTAACTTTTATCAGATTGGGCTAGGTAGTTAATGTTGATATAAAACCATGTTAAGGGTACGGTTACTAATAATATAACTGGTGTTATTACTGTTTTGTTCTTAGTGGTTTGGGACATTATTTGCTATGTGTGACCAATGTGGTTTTTTTTTATGATGTTGTCGGCCTTGTGTATGTATTTTTAGTTGTTTTGTTCCTGGTGAAAATTCCTAAGTTAGGGTTTATTTGTTATCAATGACATATTACTTGCATATCTCATTATAATGGTACATGGATTATATTGGATAATGAATGGTTTGCTTATTGAGTTGATTCTAGATCACGTGCTTGTTTATTGATTGGATTTCAAATTCTCAATCTAGTTTGGTTGGGATTATTACATTCTCATATCATATATACATTCATAAGGCATTGGTACAACTATGGAAATACAAGTTTTCTAATAGAAATATGACACTTTTAAAAACCCTCTACTTAGGATCATGTGTCAGAGAGGAGTTATAAATATTAGATTGGTATTCGTATTGGTTATTGTACAGTATATGGTTTGCACACCCCTCAACGGTCCTACCTCGGGTGCAGTACTTTGTAGGTGTATATAGTGGTTTTGGAACAACCTCAGACTGATCACATCCCTGTCATCATCATTTCCATTCTTATTGAATTTAATACATTATGAACTTTCTATGATTGTAGCTTCGTGTTTGATTTGATGTTTATCTATTTTGTTCTTCTTATTCATACTTGTATTTGTTATATATATTATATTTCAAACTATTAATGGAGATGATGTGTACTATATTTTGGGATATTTTATGACTACAGGTAATGTGTCAGTAGTGAGTATTTAATATAATTTAGTTTCTACTTTGGTCAGCTAGTAGATGTTTCAGGACCCGAGACTACCCCTAGTTGTAACCTATGACTGATTACAACTGAAGTTGATATAGTTACTTGCTCGAGACTACTACATAAAACCCCACATTTACTTTTCCAGTTCTACCCATTAACTACAACTATCGAGATCCACAATTCCACGTGTTCTCTTGGGATTCGACCCCAATGTTTGCTGGGTTACAATATTTTTACAGCGACCATATCATCTTCTGAAAGTAGGTGTACTTTAGACATCATCAAAATTTTGGCATCATTTTTAGGGAACATGGTGTTGATTTGTGATTTAAAGTGTTGTAGTTTTCGAGTTATGTTTTTTTTTGTTATTAGTTGGGTATACATTAGTGTATGCCTAGCAGACGGAGTCGAGGTAATCCCTTACTTTTACTAAATCCGATTCCAGAAAGGATCCTACAAACATCTAGTAGGATGACAGACCCAAAAAGAAATGATTTGCCTCCCCCTACTCCTAAAGCAGTTCAGGACATTATTGATCAATGGACTAGTAAACTTATTGCTCAAGAAAAAAATATGAGGAGGGTAGTAGAGGAAGCTCAACTCATAGATCAGGGCGAATCTATCTTAGAAGAGACAACCAGCAGACCGCTGAGTAGTACTCGGTGGAATTCAAAATAGAGCAAAAACTTCCCATCACCAAGTTGTCCCAACATATTAGTATGTGCAGCCATGTGTTAATGATGAAGAAGACCTGGCATGCTTTGGGTCAGTAGAGACCGTAGCTATCATTCCACCTATAGTTCTGCCTGATGTTAAGTTCAACATTTCTAGTGCTGTGATTTAGCTCTTATACTTGAAGGGTGTGTTTGCAGGGTTACCTATAGATGACGCAAACTAGTATCTAGAAAATGTTAATGGGATCTGCACTTCGCATACCATACCTGGGTTAGATTAAGAGGCATTGAGACTGAGAATTTTTTTTGTTTCTCGCTTATTGGAGAAGCATCAGTATGTCTAGGAGAACTTCTAAGAGGGTCTATCACTAAATAGAGGGAGTTACGCTGATAATTCTTAAACAGGTTCTTTTCTCCATGCAAGGTGTTGTAGCTCAAGGACAATATTTATAACTTCAGCCAGCTATAGTCAGAATCTAAGTATAAGGCATGGTTTAGGTTCATCAAAAAGCTTAGCATGGTGCCCAACCACCGGATATCAGGGACAATCTTGTTAAAGATCTTCAATAGAGCATGACTATCATTTCTAGAGCAATGGCAGAAACTAGAGAATGACTATCATTTCTAGAGCAATGGCAGAAACTATCTTTGGATGAGCCTTCATAAGACTGCGCTGGGAGGCAGCTTCAGAGATGTTAGATCATAGCTTTGTCACTAACTGAGGGTGGCAAACTCGGGAGAAAGAGAAGAGATTTGGAACATATGCTATTGGTGCCTCCTGCATCCAGAAAGTAGTTAATAACATAGTAGAGCAAGAGATAGCATTACTAAAAACTGATCTTGGGGTACTCATAAAATAGCTTATAATAACAAATTTTGATAAATTAAATGAAATAGCAACATAGGGATCAACTTCCAAAGATTATGAGTAAAAATTAGAGGAGGAAGTAAATTATCTGGATCATTAGTTGGCAGGTTTCCAAACCCAAGGGCAAAGGAAGTAAGGTCTAAACTACTATAACAGATACATAGATTATAGTACAGAGCGAAATGGTGACTGGAGAAGGAAGGATGTCTACAGTGTGGATGGAGATAGGTACATTCCATGTAGAAGAGAAGATGTATAATTAAGAATGGAAGAGGTGCTGGCTAAGCTGGTGAAGGGAAAGAAAATCAAGAGATCAACCTGAAGGATATTAAGGCTGGCATTTTAGGATTGACCCAGAAGGTTGAGTTATATTCTACTATTATCAAGAAGTTGGAGCACTAGTTTGGGAAAATGTCAGCGACACTAAACCAGAGGCAGGCAGGTACCTTTTCGAGCAACACAATGCAAAATATGAGAAGTGATAGTCAAGTAATTTCTATTACCACGAGGAGTAGGATCACTAAGATGGATCCCCCATGACCTACTAAATAAGTTGTTGATAATAAGACACCTGATGTTGAGTCCGAGAAGGTAACATATGATAAAGGTAAAGCTATTGAGGATAAAGGTAAGGGTCTGGTCGTTAAGGCAGAAATTAGACTAATTTTGAGACCACCCCCACATTTCCCCTTGGGATTGAATAAAAAGAAAGAGAAAGGTAAGTACAAGTGATTCATTGAGATACTACAAGAATTGATCTTAAACATTCCTTTTCTTGAGCCATTAAAACAAATGCCTAGATATGCTAGGTTTATGAAACAATTACTTATAAGGAAGAAACAAGTGATATTTGAGGATATTGATAGTATGCTCCGCTGCGGTGCAGTCACAACTAGGTCTTTGGCACAGAAAAAGGGTAATCCCAGAGCATTCACTTTATAATATACTATTGGGTCATCTCAATATTCCATATCTTTGTGTGACTTAGGAGCCAACATTAATTTGATGTCGCTGGTTGTATTTAAGAAATTAGGCTTGAACTGTACGAGAATGACTTTGATGTAGATGTTGATGGCTTACCATAGAGTAAAAAAGCCTATTGAAATCTCGTTTGATGTGATTGTGAGGGTGGTTAACTTTATCATTTCAGCAGACTTTGTCATCCTAGATTGTGAGGTTGAAATCGAGTTGCCCATTATTTTAGGAAGACTATTTATGGCCACAGGTAGAGATATGGTTGACATGGAGAAAGGAGAGTTGAAATTCAGAGTCAACGGTGAGGAGGCTACAATCAGCATCTAAAAGTCAATGAAACAACCAACCAACATGAGGGTAGTATCGGTGATTGATCGTATTGGTGACCCTCGAGGATACTCTAATGGGTATCTTAATGAATTTTGACTAGTCAATATACACGCATTATGCCGCAATGTTAAATCAACCATTGTATGAGAGGAAAACCATAGGCTTGTTGGTGAAGTATAAGTTACCTTCATAACCATGTCGTGCCACGACGTTAAATCAAGCATGGTATAGGAGGCAGTCCACTATTTTTAGTGTTCATGTTTCTATTAATTGTATTTTTTGTAGGTTTTTAGCTCTTGGACTTAATCGGAATATGGTAAAAATTGCTACATTCATCCCTTTCCATTTAAGGGGGTTGTGTGATCAACCCATCATAGTCAAAAGTCCCTCGCGGGAGGTTGAGTAATAAGTTGAAAAGTTGAAATTTTGTGGATAAAAAATGGAAAGTTATGGACTTTTGAATCTAATTAAACTTTTTTGAGCTCAAAAATATGTTACGGTACCATAAGTAGCTGGAAAAATTTTGACACGCCAAGTCCAGATTTTAAGAAAGCGGGATAATACATTTGGACCATCCCTTGTGGCTTGCACCTTCTGGCCACAGGTGGTAGACGCAGGTGGAAGCCGCATGTAGGTCATAAGTGAGCCCATTTTTCAATACAAAGTTGTGGCCCACCAACACATATATATGACATAAAACATCTCCCACCTATACATAAAAAACCTTAACCTCATTCTAACTCATTCAAATCCTTAAAACTTCACTTTTCTCTTTGAATTCAAACTTCCGTCTTAAAATACTAACTAACCCCACACTTATGTAAAGGCTACATTGACAATGATTTCAGATACCAACTTATCCCAACACACCAAAAACATATACCATCTTTGGTTTTGCTTGGCTTTTTCATTATTCACACTCGGTTCTTCATAAAAGTAGTAATTTTCTCAACTCCTAATGGTTATGTTTTGATCTATTTATTATTTAAACAAGTTGATATGTTTATTCAATTGAAAAATATATAGAATCTATCATTCTTGTACGTAGGAGCCTTGTAGTAGCCTAAAATCTTAATGTAGGACTTTGTTTTGAAGAAAAATCAAAAGTTAGGCCATAACGGAAGTTGAACTTTAATGAACAAAAGTAATATCACTAGTTGAGCATGTTTGTTTTGTTTGAAAGCTATGATTTATTATAGGTGTTACCATATTGGAATTGTCGGGATTTCAAATAGGTTAAAGGTGTGTGAAAATACAGGAAAAATTCAAACTTTTCAAATGTTGAGTTTTTCTTCAAATTTTACAATTCCTCACTATTGTAGGAAACTAACAGCTGGTTTTTCAACTATATATGGCACCTAAATCTATGAAGAAGAAGAAGGCCGATACCACGGGAGATAGACAAAGTCTCCTGAGACTATCCATGAAATTATCTTTGGCCCAAATTACATTACTCCTTTACCTACAGCTATGTGAGACAACATGTTGAGGGTCGCACGTGATCGGCATATCATGCGGGAGCCTTTGCACCAGTGAGAAATGGTTGAGATAACTAGATGAATAGCTAGTTATATTTAACCTTTGGGTGATGTGGGCCCAAGGATTAAGGATCATTCTATGATCAAGAAGGGCCTATTCACATTTGAGGTAATGTTTTGGTAGTTAATGAATAGATACTGATTGATACCCACTTCATTGGATAATACATTAACTTAGGAGAGAGACTCAATAGTTGCTTGAATAATAGCCAGATATGCAATTAATTTTGTTGTCATTCTCCAATATGAGTTACATGATAGAGCATTTAGGGAGTTAACTACTCTGCCATTTCGTTGCATGATTCAGAGGCTGTGTTATGAGACTGTTGTTCATGAGATATTGGGAGTAGACAAGAGGGTACATATGATGGAGACTGTGTAGTGATGTTGGGTGTATTTATGCACTCTAGTGTTGCTATTTTAGCTTATTTAGCATTGTTTTGAGGAAAATTTGTGTTCTTTATGTATGATGATTATACAAACAAGCATATAAGTGTTCAAGGATGTTACTATAATGTGTAAAGGTGTTTTCAAATAGGTTTGTACTTAAATGGGAAACTTACAATTCAATCGAGGAAACTAGTGTTACTAGATTGAGCTAGGTGCTTGTCTTGTCTATCTTGATGGGTTTTAGTGTTTTAAATGTGTAACAAATGGTTTACTTGTATGTTGAAAAGTGTAACAACTTATTTATAATGTGTTTTTGTTAATTGAATCCAACCAAGAGTCAAAATAATAAGTTAATCTTCAATATGAGCAAGCTTAGTTTAGCTCGGGTTTTGAGTTCATCGTTATTGATATTTGTTGTGTTGATCTCTAATCCTTGGTGTATTAAGATGTAGTATTGTAAAGACCCAAAATCTCCTCCCGGGACATCACACGGTTCTTAAGGCTACAAGTATCCCGAAGCTAACCCTTTGAGCCTTTTTGTACTAATAACACTCATTTCAAGACGAAATAATTCAAACACTAGCATAGTCATATCATATGAAAGGAAATGCAGAGAAAATGCTCAATCCAAATGACCACAATATTGGAAACCTAAACACGAACCCAATCTGATAACTAGTCTGACATAGCCTCTACTAATCCATGAACTAGAGAGCCGTTGGGATAGGTCCACATCTCATAACTAGTCTAAATATAGGTCCTCGAACCACCATAAGGACTCACCACCATAGGAATATAGATAGAGGTACGTGAACATCACTGACGAGGCTGGGACTGAGCACCTGAACCTACATTATAAGATAATGTAGCACATAGATGTATATGTGGATCAGGACTTGAGAATGTACTGAGTATATAGGGGTGCATGCATTTACATAAAACAACATCAATACTCTTTAATCAAATAATTCATGCAATAAGTAATGACTCACGTGGCTTAAATAAGTATAAAATGCAAAGCTCATGAATCATGTAAAATGAAACATGTAACACAATCTCGAGAGTCATTATACTTTATCTTTAAAATTTGTACTCTTCTCTTATTCTCATTACTCAAGGCTAAAGGAAACTTTAAGCATTAATTTCAACTCATGCATATGTCTCATAGAGTGTAAAACTTGTTTAATGCTCAAGAACTCATGACTCTTTTGAACTCAAATGCTTTTAATTCAGAATCATATAACCTTGGAACATACTAGAAGGCATTTCATTCACTTTCGGAAAGTATCTCATTTCAAGATTTATGAAAAATACTCATATCAAGGGAAAATATTTTAGTTTTAAAGGAAAATATCTTATCCCAAAGCTGTAGTTTTATGGGAGATTCTCTTAACCGACATAAACCATCCGAGCTATATAGAGTCCAAAATTTTATCCTCCTAAGGAAGAGACCTAACGTTGGGGAGAGGCGTCATACTATTGCTGAGGAGTATAACCTCAACTCAGTGATCACTTATCTCGGCCTCGAGCCTAATATCTCGCCCTTAGGCCCAACAATCATCTCGGCCTTAGGCCCAACCTATGGTGGTACATAGTTCTAGGGTAAGAAATTGTGGTAACTTACACAACTCGGTGCTAAATACTACTACCTTTAGTTTATCTCGCTCATCTCATGAAAATCAACTTTAGAATTATCTCCTAGTTATATAAGAACCAAATAATCAAATCTGTAAACTCATGTAGTAGGGTGGATTTCAAAACACCATGACCATTAGGTCAAAATATTTCTCAAAAATCTCAGAATACTCAAATAACAAGTGCTTATAGCACAATAGTTCATAAAATTTCAAGTCTCAAGTAGGGCTTAATAACCTATAATTCAATCTCAAGTTAGAACTCATCAAAAGCATAATAGATAACATATAGATTCATAACTCATGTAGAAATCTAGAAATTTCAGCATTTATCTCAAAATCTCAACATACTCATATACTTCAATATTTCAAACATTTCAACAATTAAATTCTCAAGGATTAAAATCATGGGGTATAGACCCAGCTGCAATTTCTCAAGAAAACATATAAAAATTATGCCATTAGACTGTCAATTTAAGGGAAACATCAAAATCTTGCAACAAACAACAATAGGTGAAAAACTCCAATTCAATTTCATGTAAAATCTCATAAAATGTAGAGAATTGTAGTTTAAATAAGCCTTTGGGCTGAAGTGTGAAAGGATTACCCTTGTTCAAAACCCCACATACCTTGAATTAGAATCTTTGGATGAACTCTCGCTTTTGGAACTCTATTCGTACTCTTGATTGATGGTTGTTGAAGCCCTTGACTTGGGAACCTTGAACCTTGACTCAATTTAGAAAATTTATGGTGGATTTTTGAGATTCTTGGAAGAGCTTTTTGAAAGTTATGATTTTTTTTTGAGAGAAAAATTGAGAAAAATTTCATAGAATGCTTGTGAATGACTTAAATTTGGTGTTTGCATGGTTTAAGAGGCATGTAAAAAGTCTAAAGTGCTCCTTTTAACTTCTGTCAGAAGCTAGAATAATTAAACTGGGAACCCAACTTTATGGGCCACCGTGACGCGAAACTATCACGGTGGCTCACTGGAAATTTACAAATGGGAATCTGGGAGTCACCGCGATGCAGAGCCATCGTGTTGTCCCACTAGTTGTGTCCTGGAACTTCAGTGCTACGCGTCACAATTGCGCTAGGCCGGTGGAAATTGATTATTGAGAAATTTGGATCCTCCGTGACGTGCCACTATCGCGGAGTTCCAATCAAATTTTATAATGATCAAATAGACCCTCTCCGCGACACGCCAAGCACTAAAATGACACTTTTTACGACTAGGTCTTAAATTGGCCATAATTTCTTACTCGGGTATCGGATTTGTGCGAATCTTATATCGAAAGAAACCTTATCAAATATCCCATTTAATTAAAATTCACAATTAGGGTAATTCTATATAGTTAACACGATACTCACTTATGAAGTCACTTCTCAATCTATTAAGGCTGGAGTCACGGTTCACTTGACATGCCCTAAGGCTCATTCTATGGTAGTATTTTTTATGGGGTCTTACAATATCTCCACCTTGGAAATATTCGTCCTCGACTGTTGCTAGTTAGACTAAGAACACAGGAAAAACTGAGTACACATTGCTGAAGCAAGTTGATAATATGGGCTCAAAATCTCTCTAAACTCTTGAATGCCTCGCAAATTGCAAGAGCTCATACAGGGATAGATGCATATAGCTGAACTTTAGATTAGAAGGGCTGAATAAAGGAATAATAATATCTTTAGATTAATCTTAACTTTCAGAAAAGAGGTGCGAGTACTTGGCTCGCATGTCTGCTTCTGCCTCCGAAGTAGCATCCTCAACAGACTGGTTCTGCCACAAAACTTTGACCAAGGGAACTTCTTTGTTCCTTAGTCTACGGATCTCAACAGAAATCTCATCGAAGGAAAGACTATTCTAAATATCGGCATTCTCTGAAGGATCTACAACAACGGAATCACAAATATGCTTCTTAAGCATAGAGACATCAAAAATAGGAAGAACAACTGATAACTCTGTGGGAAACTCAAGCTCATAGGCCACCTTACCAACATGACTAAAAAATCTATACGGGCTAACATAACAGGGACTAAGATTCCCCTTTTTACCAAGTCTTTTCACCTCTTTCATGGGTGAAATCTTCAAGTATAACAAATCACCCACTTCAAACTTAATATCTCTTCTCCTCACATCGGCATAAGACTTTTGACGACTCTTGGCGGCCTTCAACCTCTCCTTAATTAACTTAAATTTCTCCATAGCTTCAAATAGTGCATCAGGCCCAATCACGGCCGCTTTACCCACTTCAAACCAACCTATGGGTAATCTACATCTCTTACCATACAAGGCCTCAAATGTTGCCATCCCAATGCAAGCATTGTAACTATTGTTATAGGCAAACTCTATTAATGGAAAATGCTCATCCCAACTACCTTTGAAATGAAGAGCACATGCCATCAACATATCTTTCAGTGTATGTATGGTCCTCTCAGCCTGATCATCTATCTACGGATAAAAAGCGAAACTCAAAAAGACATGGGTACCAAGACCCTGCCGGAATGCCCTCTAAAACTTAGAAGTAAATTGAGTGCCCCTATCCAAAATGATAGACGAGGGAACTCTGTGTAGCCTGACTAACTCCCGAATATACAATCTATCATAATCCTTAGCTGTATAAGACATATGCATGAGCAAGAAATGCGTGAACTTAGTCAGCCTGTCTACAACAACCCAAATAGAATTATGATGACGTTGCGAAAGAGGCAACCCAATTACGAAGTCCATATTCACCACCTCCCACTTCCAAGTGGGTATACCAAACTCTTGCATCACACCACCAGGTCTTTGGTGCTCTACCTTCACCTTTTGGTACATTGCATACCTTGCTATGAACTCATATATATCCTTCTTCATACCATTCCACCAATAGATTTCCCGCAAGTTGCGGTACATCTTGGTAGTGCCGGGATGAATAGAATACCGTGCGCCATGCGCTTTAGCCATAATCCTCTACCTCAGATCATCAACACACAGAACACATAATCTACCATTCAATCTCCACACGCCATCTCCCCCTTGGGTAAAAACCTCTACCTTTTGTCCCTTAACTGATTCCTTCAGTCTGACCAAACTAGGATCCCTATCTTGCTTCTCCTTTACTTTTGAAACTAAAGAGGATTCAGAATAACTCTGCACCAACGTACTCCCCTTGACTGAATCAAGCAACCTAAAACCCAATCTTTCTAGAAAATGCACATCGCGAGCTAACTCTTTCTTACGTTCCTCTACATGAGCAACACTACCCATAGACAATCTGCTAAGGGCATCCGCCACTATATTAGACTTGCTCGAGTGATAGAACACACTCATATCATAATATTTTAACAACTCCAACAACCTCCTCTGCCCAAAGTTCAACTCTCTCTGAGTAAACACATACTGCAGGCTCTTATGATCAGTAGACATATCAACATGAACACCATAAAAATAGTGTATCCAAATTTTTAGAGGAGTTGACTTATCTGGTCCTGTTCCCAAAGTATATTATCAACAACATAAGCGGTTTCATGAATCCCTAGAAATAGAAAATCTTTATGATCCAGGAAGTCCAACAGCCTAGGACATGGAACCTCCTCCTACTTTACCCGGATAAAAGATTAGAACTGACCTAGGGTTACAGGTCATCAAATCCCTTGAGGAGTATATTACAGACCTCAAAGCCGTTGAGGTCCTATTGTATCTTCCAAAAGATGCAATAAAAAGAAAATGGTACACTAGTACCTATTCTAAAGAGAAGCAAAAGGAGTTCGGTCGGCTACGGATAGTTGATATGAAAAGACTTCGATGCAACATCAAATTCTTTAAATGTTTTGAATTCACTGGAAGAATGGAAAACCAAAATGAATCCCTTAACGTTATCATTAATAAATGGTATACGCAGAATAACAAAGTAATTGAATCCGTTACTCCTCCCCTTGAAGGAATAAAAATTCCTCATTCCAATGAAATCCTCAATGCTTCACCCTTTAAGAAGAAGCATGATAGACCCCTATCAGCCCCCATTTACAGAGGCCTAGATAGATTAGTTGAACAAAACAACTATACTAATCAGGTCCTTCATACCATCTCTCGACAAATAGGAGATACTAAGAGCTCAATGCTTCCTTTTAGCTCAGCCACTCCTGAGAAAAGTATTCCAAGCCCTAGCCTCATTAACAACCCTATCTTTAGAATCCCTGAGTTCCAAAAGGAGAAATTCCCTAATCTCAGCTATGACTTTAATGTTTCTGGAAAAATCTTTGAGCAAATCAATGAGAAGCTCTCTAAATTCAAAATTTCTGAAAAGGAGAAAGGCGAGACCAGCAACCAAAAATAAAAGAACTCTCTTTCCAAACTCACTAATGAACGTTTTTCTACTAGGAAAAACTATTACAAACGACCCTCTTCTCCAGACGTCCAGTTTGAAGAAAACCCTTACCTCTCCACTTCTAACAATGATGGTAGAGGAATAACCAAATGAAATGTTGATGGTTTGGCTGAACACCAAATCTATAACAAACTCCATGAAATGGGCATTGCCATGACAGCTTATAAGATTGGAGGAGCTTCTGACAAAGAGGCAGCCACGATGATTGTAGCAGGATTCACTGGTATGATAAAACACTGGTGGGACAACTACTTCACAGATGATGTTAAGAGCCTTATCTATGAGGCCACAACCATGAAAACGGTCGTTGTCAAAAGTGAAAATGGATAAGAAAGTCTAGAACAGGTCGCGAAAGAAGATGCCTGTGCTACCCTCCTATATCATATAGCTAGACATTTTAGTGGAGAACTTAAATTATTTCAAGATAGGAGTTTAGAAATCCTTAACAATCTCACTTGCAAAGATTTGGCTGACTTTAGATGGTATAAAGACACCTTTTTGGTCAAAATCATGATTTGACCTAACTGTAACAATGACTTCTGGAAAGAACGTTTTATTAGTGGACTCCCTCTTCTGTTCACCGACAAGGCATTTTATTAGTGGACTCCCTCCTCTGTTCGCTGACAAGGTTAGAACCAAAATCAAAGATAGATTCGAGGGAAAAATTCCTTATGAAATTCTAACTTATGGGGATATTATAAGCTCTATTACCACCATAGGGATAGACCTCTGCACCGACTTAAGCTTAAGAAGCAACTTATGAATGATAGCACTTCCAAATATGGGCTAGGAACCTTCTGCCAAGATTTCGGTTTCACGAATCTATCCTCTCCTTCTAGTAAAAAACATAGGAAAAAATCCTATAAGTATCATAGAAAATCCAAACCTAGAAAGGAATCCTCTAAAAAAGAGTCTTACAAATCTAGTAGAAAAACTAGAAAAAATCCTCTAGAAATAAAGATGTTTGTTGGACTTGTGGTAAAACTGGCCATAGAGCTAAAGATTGTAAATCTAGCAAAAAGAGTAAGATCAACCAATTAGGTCTCTCTGAAGAAAGCAAAGAGAAATTATTCTCTATAATGGAAGACTCGTCAGACTCTTTCGACTCTTTTAGCTCTTCTAGTGATGATTATAGCGATGAAGAATTTATTAACGCCGCTTATGAGTCCGATCAATCCCAGTTGGCGAAGATTGTGCTTGTAATGGTACCTTCTGTACTTGCACAAAAAAGACTGTTAATGTCATCTGTGGAAATCCTAAAGAAATCCTGTTTGACATCATAGAACACATCCAAGATAATGAGGCTAGAAATAAATATCTTCTAGAACTCAAAAGATTGATGCTTTCTCATGAAGAAAAGCCCCCCAAATCCATCATTTAGCCTTTCAGCATAAAACAGGTTATGTATCGATTTGATAAACCTGCGAAACCATCTATAGAAGAACTCAAGGGTGAAATTTCCACCGCCAAGGGAGAAATTAGATACCTAAAAATCAGACTTGATCGAGTGGAACTCAATATTCTTACCGAACAGGTTCTGAAGATGTGTCTCCTCCAAAGAATGTCTCCACACCAGGATCTCCTAGAACTTTCCCAATAATCAATGATCTTATTCAAAATGATCATTTCAAAGAGCTAGGTTTATTCCCTGGCTTAGATTCTTCCTCTACCTCCGGTACAGCTATCATAGCCATTAAAGCTTACAGCAAACACATCGCTACAAAAATTGTCATAAACAAAGACTTCGTTCTTAACAGAGTCACCCTCTTTGATACTGGAGCCGATAGCAATTGTATAATCAAGGGACTTGTGCCCACCAAGTATCTACCAAAACGCACCTCTCGTCTATACTCCGCCACAGGGGAAAAGATGAAAATCGATTATAAGCTTTCTAAAGCTCATATTTGTAATAATGGAATTTGTCTTGTTAATGATTTTGTCATCACTGAAGGTATCACTGAAGATATCATTCTAGGAATACCTTTTGTCAATCAAATTCAACCTTACACTAGTGATTTTGATAGAATTCGCACAACAATTTTAAATCAAACTCTGTTCTTCCCCTTATTAAGGCCCCTCTCACAAGAAGAAGACAACCTTATTAAAAAGAGCACTGCTTTTAAAATTAAGAGAATTTCTTCACACATTTGTTTTCTTAAACAAGAAATTCAAATAAAGAAAATTGAACAATTTTTAAAAACCGCGGAGATGGTAAATAAAATTGCCAATCTTTAAAAAACTTTCGAAGAAGAAATTTGTTCCGAATTTCCTAATGCTTTTTGGGAAAGAAAAAGGCATTTAGTAGAACTTCCATACATTACTGGTTTAAACGAACAAGCCATCCTTACTAAGGCCAGGCCCATTCAAATGAACCAGGAAATAATGGAAATCTACAAAAATGAGATAAACCATTTGCTAAAAAATGGGATTATCAGAACCTCAAATTCTCCTTGGAGTTGCTCTGTCTTTTACGTCAACAACAGTGTAGAAAAGGAGAGAGGAATTCCTAGGCTTGTAATAAATTACAATCCTTTGAATGCGGTTTTGCAATGGATCAGGCATCCTATTCCTAACAAAAGGGATCTTTTAAAAAGATCTTTCAAAGCCAACCTTTACAGTAAGTTTGATATAAAGTCAGGATTCTGGCAGATTCAAATTGCTGAAAAGGATAAATATAAGACTGCCTTCAATGTCCCTTTTGGGCATTATGAATGGAATGTCTTACCGTTCGGTCTTAAAAATTCTCCATCAGAGTTTCAAAACATCATGAATAATATCTTCAATCCTTATAGTCATATGTCGATTGTTTATATTGATGATGTGCTTATGTTCTCAAAGAATATTGATTATCATTTTAAACATCTCAACACTTTCTTTAAGATTGTTAAGTTTAATGGTTTAGTCATAGGTTCAAAGAAAATGAAGCTCTTTCAGACATCTATAAGATTCTTAGGGCATGATCTTTATCAAGGTAGTTATAAACCTATTTGCAGGGCCATAGAGTTCTCCTCCAAATTCCCTAATGAAATACGATAAAACCCAACTTCAATGGTTTTTAGGAAGTCTTAACAATGTAGCAGACTTCATCCCTAACATTAGAAAAGTCTGCGAACCTCTTTACAAAAGACTTAAAAAGACCCCAGTTCCTTGGAGCTCTGATCAAACTAATTTTGTCATTAAGGTAAAGGAACTAGTCAAAAACCTTCCTTGCTTAGGAATTCCTAACCCTGAAGCCTTTATGATTGTTGAAACTGATCCTTCTGATATCAGATATGGAGGTATATTTATACAAAAGGTTGATGCTAGTTCTTCTGAACAATTAGTCAAATTTACGTCTGGAATATGGTGTGGAGACTAGAAAAGGGTCATGAATCCTTTCGGGACTCATTTTGAAATTCATAGCCATAACTGGGGTCACATAGGAGAGACTTGACCTGTGGTCCAATAACACATAAACATCAAAACAAAAAACGTGGATCATACCAGTAATAACATTGGGAGAGTCCACCTGCTCCTGACGGAATGGTAAGGTATAGAATCTGTTGTGGCGCTGATCGCCAGCAGTGATAGACGAAGCACCCTAAGCATGGGCAGGGTGGGGTACTGGAGCTGGTGTGCTAGTAGCCTGTGCCTGAAGTCGTGCATCTCTGTTCCCTTGTCTAACATGAGAACTATCTCTAAGTCTGTGGCCCTGCTTTCTACAACCAAAATAACTCCTTAGATCTATGAAACACTCACTGGTATGATCCCTACTATACTTAGCATAAGGGGGATAATGGGGACTATTACCAACACTGTTCTGTAACCTAGACATAAAGGATCAAACCCTTGCTCCTGCCTACTTCTAGGCACGAGAGCACTACCTAATAAAGGCACTGGAATAGATAGACGCCTCTAAAACTGAGGAAGGTTCCCTCCATGGAACCTAGGTTTGCTATACTTATACTGCTCAGATCTAGCCCTCCTATTACCCCTCACTCTGTATCTCTCTCTAATCTTATCTTCCACTATCCATTGTACATGTGTCATCAAACTAGATAGATCCATATCTTTATGTAGCATTGTAGTCCTACACTCTTTCAGTAACAAACCAGAAACACCTATCACGAACATGCTCATACTAGGTCGGGTATTAAAAATCAAATAAGGAGCATACTTGGCCAACTAGTTGAAGTTCAAGCAGTAATCCTTAACAGTTATGGAGCCCTGCCTCAAGTTCACAAACTCCTCAATCTTTGCTTCCCTCATCTCAAGCGGAAAGAACTTGTCCAAAAATGCATCTTAGAATATCTGCCAAGTCATAGAAGCAGCATCCTTACCTCTACCCTTTCTTTATAAAACAACCCAGTCATAAGCTATGTTCTTCAACCTATAAGGTACCAACTCAACACTTTCTTCCTCAGAAATATGCATCACCTTCATGATCTTTTTCACCTTCTAAGGTACAAATATGGGTCCTCAGCTACCTTGGATCCATAAAACTATGGAGGATTCATTCACATGAAATAGTGGATCCTAGAAGCAGCTACATCACCTCTCTGTTGATTTGCAACTATGGCCTGCTTATTGGCTCAAATATTAGCGGTGACTGCTTAGGCTAATGCCTGAAATGCTGCCCAAAATCAGCATGAGGCACCATCTCATTCAAAGGATCAACAGGCTGGGGTTGCTCATTATCATTTCTGCGAGCATCAGCTCTTCGAAGAGGTATTTTCTGAAATAGAAGAGCATGATTTATTAGATGAGGGGGAAAACTACAGGCACGATGTGATCTAAAAGAAAGAAACAACTTTTTCCTAAAATATCTTGTCGCCTCCTGCTCATAGATGTGACATACTACACACTAATGATCAAGACTCTACTCAATGCAGCTTGTAAGACTCCCTAAGACTCCTTTAAACCTTAGGCTCTGATACTAAGTTTGTAATGACCCAAAATCTCCACCCAGGACATCACACGGTGCTTAAGGCTACAAGTAGCCCCAAGGTAACCCTTTGATCCTTTTTTTACTAATAACACTCATTTCAAGATGAAATAATTCAAACACTAGCATAGTCCTATCATATAAAAGGAAATACAGAGAAAATGCTCAGCCCAAATGACCATAATATTGGAAATCTCAACACAACCACAATCTAATAACTAGTCTGACAAAACTTCTACCAATCTATGAACTAGAGAGCCATTGGGACAGGTCCCTAACTGACTCAAAATGAATTGGAAATAACAACATAGTCTCTCAAAATATAGAGATGTATGAATATAGATCCTTAAACCATGAGGACTCACCACTGTACAAATGTAGATAGAGGTACTCGAGAATCACTTACGAGTTTGGTACTGAGCACCTGAACCTATATTATAAGACAATGTAGCACATGTACATATGTGTGGATCAGCATTTGAGAATATACTGAGTATGTGGGGGTGCATGCATTTATAGAAAACAACATCAATACTCTTTAATCAAATCATGCATGCAATAAGTAATGAATCACATGGATTGAATAAGTATAAAATGCCAAGCTCATGAATCATGTAAAATGGAACATGTAACACAATATCATGAGTCATTATACTTTAGCTATGCAATTTGTACTCTTCTCTTATTCTCATTACTCAAGGCTAAAGGAAACTTTAAGCAATGCTTTCAACTCATGCATATGTCTCATGGAGAGTAAAATGTCTTTAATTCTCAAGAACTCAAAACTCTTTTGAACTCAAATAATTGGAATTCAGAATCATATAACCTTGGAACATACTTGAAGGCATTTCATTCACTTTAGGAAAATATCTCATTCAAGCTTTAGGGAAAATACTCATATCAAGGGAAAATATTTTAGTTTTAAAGGAAAACATCTTATCTCAAAGCTTTAGTTTTAAGGAAGATTCTCTTAACTGACATAAACCATGCAAGATAGATGGAGTCCTACATTTTATCCTCCTAAGGAAAAGACCTCATGTTGGGGAGAGGAGTCATACCCTTGCCAAGGAGTATAACCTCAACTCAGTGATCACTGATCTCAGCCTCGGGTCTAATATCTTGGCCTTAGACAAAACAATTATCTCAGATGTAGGACCAATCTCGGTGGCACATAGTCCTAGGGTAAGAAACCATGGTAACTTACCCAACTCGGTGCTAAATGCTAGTCCCTTTAGTTTATCAAGCTTATATCATAAAAACCCACTTTAGAATAATCTCATGGTTAGATAAGAACACAATAATCAAATATGTAATCTCATGTAGTAAAGTGGATTTCAAAACTCGATGACCATTAGGTCAAAACATTTCTCAATAATCTCAGAATACTCAAATCATGGGTGCTTATAGCACAATAGTTCTTAAAATTTCAAGTCTCAAGTAGGGCTTAATAACCCATAATTAAATCTCATGTTAGAATTCATCAAAAGCATAATAGATAGCATATAGATTCATAACTCATGTAGAAATCTGGAAATTTCAGCAATTTATCTCAAAATCTCAACATACTCATATACTTCAATGTTTCAAATATTTCAGCTATTAACTTCTCAAGGATTAAAATCATGGGGTATAGACCCAGCTGTAATTTCTCAAGAAAACATGTAAAAATCATGCCATTAGACTCTTAATTCAAGGAAAACTTCAAACACTTGCCTGGGTGAAAAACTCTAATTCAATTTCATATAAAATCTCATAAATTGTAGAGAATTTTTGTTTAAATAAGCCTTTGGGTATAATGGTAATAGGATTACCCTTATTCAAAACCCCACATACCTTAAATTAGTAGCTTTGGATGAACTCTCGCTTTTATAACTCTATTCGTACTCTTGAATGAGGGTTCTTGAATCTCTTAACTTGGGAACCTTTAATCTTGACTCAATTTAGAAAATCTATGGTGGATTCTTGAGATTCTTGGAAGAGGTTTTGGATACATAGGGTTTTTGTTGACAGAAAACTTGAGAAAAACTTCATAGAATGCTTGTAAATTACTTTAATTTGGTGTTTGCATGGTTTAAGAAGCTTGGAAAAAGTACAAAGTGTCCTTTTGAACTTTTGTACGAAGCTGGAAAAATTGAACTGGGAGCCAAACTTTATGGGCCACCGCGATGCGCCACCATCGCGGTGGCTTACTGAAAATTGACAAATGGGAATCTGGGAGTCACCGCAATGTAGACCCATCACATTGTCCCACTGGTTGGGACCTGGAACTTCAGCGTGACGCATCACAATCGCGCTAGGCCACTAAAAATTGACTATTGAGAAATTGGTGTCCTCCTCGAAGTTCCACTATCACAAAGTTCCATTGGAATTTGAAAATTGTTAAATAGAACCTCTCCATGATTTGCCAATCACTAAAATGATGTTGTTTTACGACTAGGACTTAAATTAGCCATAACTTCTTACTCGGGTATCGGATTTGGACGAATCTTATATTGACAAAAAACTTATCAAATTTCTGATGTGATAAAAAGTAGAAATTAGGGAAATTCTATATGGTTAATATGATAATCACTTAGGAAGTCACTTCTATATCTTTTAGGACCGGAGTCATGCCTCACTTGACACACCCTAAGGCTTATTCTATGAGAGAATTTTTTGCGAGGTCTTACAAGTATGTTTTGTGAACTGGTTATATTTGTATATGGATGTGTAAAAGGCTATAAAATGAGTTAAAATATCACACAAATGCTTGGAGGGGACCATCAGAAGCACAAGACACAACATGACAAGAAGAGAAAGTGTGGGAGCTCACCACGATTAGAGGTGTTTCGCGGTGCCAATAGAGATGAGCATGGTGGCACATCAAGGAAAAGGATCAATAAGAATTTTTCAATTTCCAGTGGCTCAATGCGATACTGGTGCGTTGCGGGCTTATAGAGATGAGAACTATAGCGTGACGTGATAAAGTTTAAAAGTGGGAAATTTGTGCCCATCTATAAAATTATAACTTGAAATCCTATTCCTACATAACATATCATTGGTTTACTATAAATAAAACATATTAAAACATGTTTGGGATATCTTTGGATAGCTGGGAAAAGAGATGAGGCTACCACAACTTTATTTTTAGTTTTTTCATTCTTTAGTTTATCTTTTTTGCGGGTTTTAGCCTCCATACATTATTTTGGATGATGATTATTACTATTAGTGGCTAAAAATACCTTTTTGGAGGTTAAAGCAAAGAACATGACTACTATTATTTTGGATTAATTTTGTTTAATTTTCTAATCATATTTGGGTGCTTGTTTATTTTTTTTTAATTATTTTGAGGATTGATCAACCTTAGAATATATATTGTCAACCTTGTTATATGAGGAGATAGAATAGAGAGATAGAATGTGGGAATGAAAAAAGTGGGGTTCTTATTCTTTTATGAAAAGAAGAATGTGAATTAGCGTCTATGATAGAGATATACCTCGAAGCCTTACTTGATTCACACGTTGGAAGATAGCTTAAAGAACTTAATTAGATTATTACATCCCCTCTCAATGATGTAGTTGTAATGTCAAAGTTAGGTAACTGTTTAGAGGTTGGGAGATCATGATCATGCCATTAACCCTACGAATCAGCAAATAAGATAAGCAAGTTAATGAATGAAGTTCAATAATGTAGTATGATTGTTCAAAGTGCTTTAACCCAGGGCTTTCTACTATTGATTGTCTCAGGTCTTTTAATTTGCATATTTCTTAATTTAATTTAGTTAACAGAAATTAAAAACTCTTGTTTGGTTACCCTTGGACTAGATTGATATAAATTATGAACTGAAATCAAATAGTTGTTAGAAAAAGTCCCTGTAGGATTAATATTTGGCTTTATTGAAGGCCACTATATTACTTGGTAGACCACGTACACTTATGTGTTCTCTTAGGCGCTTTCACATAGACAATGACTATGAAAGATTTAGCACATCCAAGTTCTTTTTGGAGATCGAGAGAGCAGGCAGTAGTACTACGGGCCCAGATTGAGGGCCAAGTAGTTTCTACAAGACTTGATGAGCCACATCAAGGTGATTTGGGTGTTAGTATTTATAGAGAGATAGAGTAACTGAGAGATGATCAAACCTCTAGTACACAGGGCGAGGGTACACCCACCACTTTTTCTGCAGCCTCAGATTCGACCTCAGAGCTGGTTGTTGTATCTTCAAAGACTATGCACCCATCTACTAAAACTCCTACTAAAGGTATGATCACTATATCTAGTGAGTTTTTTTAGAGCTTAGTGGATAACAGGAGGGCCATCAATTCTTGGTTGAGGGTTGTTGAGATCGAGATGACTACTCTCTACGAGAAAATGACATCAAGGGTTAGGACTAAATTTAAGCAAACACAGGCTCAATGGTAGGATGCATAGGGAATTGCACTATCTGAGCTAGATTCTAACTTTAAGACATGGCTCGATATGTTTGAGAGATAAGTTACAACCTAATTCACAAAGACAGATGTACCTAATCTAGCTCAGATAAGAGAGGAGTTTAATATATTATGAGAAAAGATACACTCTCTTACAGAGAGTCATGTAGCATCCACTCCCTCAGTTATACCACCTGTGGTCTGGATGTCACCAAAGCACATATTGAGATAGTTTGAATTCTTTGCAAATGGTGATGAGGATGTCCTAGTAGTTGGGGCCAAGAGAAGTCACAAAGATGACTTGTAGGATCCTAAAATTACATATGACTAGGCCGTTAACTAGTTCAAATCTTATTCATTGGAGGCTAAATTCATCAATACGCAGAGGTGTTCATCTATAACAACGGGTGCATCTTCTAGTTGTGCACCACCATTACCGCTGCCTCTTTCTGTTGATATACCCACATCTGGGGATGTTCATAATTTGGGCGCCTAGTTAGTCCTAGGTATGTTCTCACTTCCATCTCTTTTATTTTAGTACATTGAGGATAGTGTTAAATTTTTAGTTTAGGTTGGACATACCATACCACTGTGGGTTTTTGTTGTCATGCTTCTTTTCTCGTCGCCCATGATTTTATTTTAGAATCATCATGTCTAGGATAATTTTGTTTCATATTATATTTTACTTACTATTGTGTATTATTATGTAATTAAGAGATTTTTAAGTATTTAAGGCATTATTCATGTTTTGATTGATTTATGATACCCTCCAAAATTTTATGTTTTAGAACTGTGTGAATGTATATATGTGTTAACATTGTGGATCTTGTTATGGAATTAGAATTAGGGACATGATAATCACTTTCTAACAATTGCATGAATTTGATAGGTAGTAGATGGTAATATTGACTCTGTACCATGTGTGTGTGACATACTACCTAGTTCCCTTTGTGTGTTGAATTCAGAACATTCCTGATTAGTCTTGTCTAGGTTAAAGGATAGTCAGTTAGGAAAGGATCATAGGGCATTTTTATCTTTAGTCCACATTTAGCCTAAATGACCTTCTATGTGTGAATTATATCCCTTGATCCTTGTTTTAAGAAGTATAAGCCTATTTTTCTTATTTCACCATTCACTTTCCTATTTATATTATAATGAACATATTTTGTCCCTGGTCTTCCTTGGACATTGTGCACCTTACCTCAAGAAAAATGCCTAAGTTAAGGGTGGCTACTATAGGGGTACATCGTGTAAAATTGGTATGCAGAAGGTTAAAATATGAGAAAACATTAGTAGGTCTATGTATGGTAGAAAAATATAATAAAAAGAAAGAGAAAGAGTAAAAGGCCACACCAAACGTGAATGTGTAATAAAGAATAAAAAGGGAGAAATAAAGGTGGAATAAAATTAAAATTTACTAGTAAGTGACACCCTAAGATTAATTTAGATCCAAGGAGGCTTATTAACTTGATATGCCCATATGTATCATACCATCCTCCAAGCGTACATTACAAGCCGAGGAAAGTCATATAGTGATCCTAACTTGACTATCTGAATGCTAAGGTAAAGAAAATAAGGGCAAACCTATGGTATTTGATGCACATTGATTTAAACTTCACTTCGGAGTGTGAGTGTCTCTTGACATTACCTATATTGACATGCATTATTTCATATGAGTGAGTTGGATATCCTTTTTGTGAGGGCACTTGAGTCGTATTGCTAGGTATTTGCTTGTTCTAGGTAGTCTAACTTGTATTTATTAGTCGTTTTCTGTTGCTAATATAATTTCCATACCTTGATCCCATTGTGTCACATTGTTATGCTTCATGTTCATACACATTTAGTTTAGAAAAAGGAGATAGGAAGGGGAGTTTTTAATTAAGTTTAAACTATTGACTGACTGCCTTGAATAGATTAGATTCTCCTAGTTAAGCATCATTTTTGTTTTTGTTGTGCTTTGTGGCTTGTGGACATGCAAACACTCTAAGTTGAGGGTGTTGATGTGCTATAGAAAGATAGCACCTTTGACGCTTAAAACAAGTAAAATATGTATGTTTCATAGGTTATTTTGTAAGATATGATAGGTTTTGGGTTTATTTTGTAGGGAATCATGTTTTAGATGCTAAGTTCATGAAAAAGATTAAAAGGGTATTTTCTGTTACTTTTTGGAGAAATTATGGATATTTGCAACATTTTCTAGCTTGTTAATAATAAAAGCATGTTTAAGAATTTAATAAGAGTTGAATATATGACTCCCGAAACTTACTAAGTCAACATGTGTATTGCAAGTAGGACCTACAGACCGCAAGTAGGAAAAACAAGTGTCATAAGTTAAAAATCGTGAGACCATCTTACAAGATTTTTCATCTTGTACCTGTACCCTACACTTGTGCTTACCCTGCTAATCGCAGGTACTACCCGCACCCAGGGTCAGGGTGTAAGTACAGGCCACATGTGGCCACGAAACTTGTTTTTCCTATTTTATTTATGATTTGATTTTAAGTTTTCCTTATGTACTATAAATATCCTTTATGTGTTTTTAGTAGGTGTTACGCACTTTTGATACTCACAAATATATTTTGATTCCAAAATAAGATTTTGATTTTGTGATTCTGTTGTATTGACTTTAGTTGATTAATTCAGTTATGGTTGTGGGTTTTATACTTCTTACTATTGTGATTTCATATATGCTTTTGAATATGAATTATATTGATTTCTTCACAAGTATGAGCAGCTAAACCCCATAGTTATGGTTGTGGAAACCCTAGTGGATTGATGAAGTAGGGGAAGTGTTGTTGTTGTTCTAAATTGATACCTATGCATGAATTGCTTTATATTCACTAGAATAGTTTTCATTATGGGTGCACATGTTAGTATCCACCTAGATATTTCTACTTACTCCAAACGAGGAGTAGTGACTTAAAAAAGGTAAAGACAACTGTAATTTGGGGTTTAACGGTCGATCCATAATGCTAGTTTTTATCTAAGTAGGATGGTTAGATTTCATCTAATAGCTAGAGACACAAAAGTTAATAATTAATTAGCAACAAGATAGCAGTTGGTAAGGTGACATCCTAAGACTCAAAAGGTAAAGGGTGAAATCCTTCTTCTTGTCCAAAAAAATGTAGAAGGTACATAATTTATCGATTCAACATGCAAAGTATCGGGTTGGTTCAACAAATCATAATAATTCTATTATGTTTACAAGCCTGCGGGATCATAATCCTAGTCTTTTCCTACTATTAATTACAACCGAAGTTGATATAGTTACTTGCTCGATAATACTACACAAACCCCCTATTTACTTTTCCAGTTCTTTCCATTGACTATAACTACTGAGATCCAAAATTCCATGTGTTTCCATGGGATTCTACCCCAACCTTTGTTGGGTTATTATATTTTGATAGTGACTGTATTATGTTCTAATACGATGTGTTTTGGAGTCATCACAAGATCCAATCTAAGATAATCGGGGTCTAACCTATAACCCATGTTGGAAGGATGGTTGATACCTTATTAAGGGTACCAACACATGACAGACGTGATGTAACTCCCCGTAAGTACTCTCAAGGCGTCACGTGGTTCTTAAGAATTTAAATAGTCCTAAGCTTCTCCATGATAGCTATTCAGTTTAAAACTCGCATGAACGGTGCACTAACATATGTATAAAGACTAAAGAAAAACAATTTAATATCACATTGTCAACCAGTAAATTGGAAACCTTAAACAAACTCTTTGAAATGAAAGATACTTAGTATGACAAGCCTCTCCTACTGACTAGAGAACCATTAGTACAGTCCCCAGCTAACCCAAATGTAAATGGAAATCAAGAAACTAAAATACTTTAATCAATAAATAGGATTCTGATAAGCTGGGTCCTCAGATTGTGAGAACTAAGCAAAAGTCAAAATCAAAGTAATGGTGTTCGTAGTCAATCGTACTACTGGAAACAAGTTCCAAAACCTACATTATATGACAATGTAGCATATATGCATATATATGGGTTATTAAGACTAGAATGTATTGAGTATTGGGGTGAATGCAAAAGTAAAAAATGGACTGAATATATATGTATACTTTAAAATGATGCATTCTAAACATAAATGACTCACCTTGGACTTGATAAAATCTAAAGACTGCAAGATCATAGAATTTGGAGAATGAGTCATATGAATAAACTTAGTATGCCATAAAACTTACTTTCTAAAATCCTTGGATATTCTTCTAACCAACATAAACAATGTTAGTTATCATGGAGTCCAATGTCTTACCCACATTGAGGAGAGTTTTTCTATCCTTTCTATCATAATAAAACATTATCTTGAGTGATCACTATACTTCATCCATATTTGTAAAAAACATAACCTAGAGTGCCTCGTAGATTCTGGGAATTTAGGATACACTCATCCGGATTCCCTTGTCAGTGCTAAATACTACTCCCAAACTATATATATATATATATATATATATATATATAAATATATATATATGCTCACACATAAGAAATCTGACTTAAAATAGCATAAGGGTTTATAGAATGAAAACCAGTTATGATTCTCTTTACTTTAAATCTTAATTAGGATGAACACTTGTGGATTTTATGTCTTATCTTTGGACCAAAGGATGAAGCTTTCTTGAATCATGCAACATTGAATATGAATGGAACTTTAAGAGCTTAAATTTCTCGTAAACTTAATGCCTCTTCTTAAATCTTGAAACTTTTACTTTTTTTCATAACACTTGTTACAAAATATTAATCCCAACACCCATATAGAAATATTTCATTAGAATCCAAATCAAAGTAATGAAATTCAAATCACAATATCAATCTTAAAGATTAAAAATGATTAGATGTAACCTTTAATCATTTTTAACCCTTAAATTTCAAGATAATGGTATACTTCAATATATGAGAATATGAGGGATTAACCAAATGGATAACATGTAATTTCAATCTTAAAAATCATGTTTTCGGGAACAAGGATGGAAGATTATCCTTATTGAAAAACCACATACTTTGAATTTCTTGACGTGTGAAAAGGACTTGAACTTTGAGACTTGAGAGATGACTTGGTAAGAAAAACTCTAATCTTGCTGTTCTTAAAGATGAGAGGAGAAAATATTTTGTTAATTCGCTCAAAAATAGAGGAAACTAATGCCTCTCTTGTGTTATAAGTCATGCTTTGAGTGTTAAAAGAGGGGAAAATACCAAAAGTTCCCTTAACTGAATTTATAGAAATTTACCGCCAGTCATCATGAGTCAATCTTATGACTCATAAAATAAGGGTACGAGTTGGACTAGTAACTTGTAAGCTTGACAATGGCAAAGGTAGCACACATTTTTCAACGTACAAGTGGTAACTTAAGATTCATTACATGTCCATACAACTTGAGACAAAACCACTCATAAATTGGATAGAAAATTAGGGAACCTATACTGCTGACCTTACAACTTTACTTCATAAGACTCATAACATTATATAATGATTTCTAGGGTTAAGTCATAACTATAAAAGACTTCAACTACTCTACACTCCATAACTGTATGACTTAAAACGTATGACTCGTAAGGTGTATATATGACTTAAGGAGATGAGTCATAAGTTACACAATGGCATTCAGAAATGGGGTATTATAATATTTCCCCCTTAGAAACATTCATCCTCGAATGTGATTCATCTAGGACTGAGAATGGGATCAGAATTAACACCTCTGAACCAAACATATAAAAAAACTTATATCTATCACAAGGATCCAATTACTCATAACATAAGATATGACATAAGAATACTTAAACAGACTTAAAAAAGAAGAGTTTTGGCTAAAATTAACTATTTACCTTCGGTAGGAACTGAGTTAGAAGTAAAGAAATTAAGATACTTGACCATCATGTATGGTTAGAAATTAAGATACTTGACAATCATGTATGCTTCAGCTTCCCAAGTGGCCCCTTCAACCAATTAGTTTCTCCAAAGAACCTTTACTAATGCTACTACCTTATTCTTTATCCTTTGGACCCGCCTACTAGGTATCTCCACTAGAATCTCATCATATGTCAAGTTATATTTTACCCTAATAATCTCTGGGTGAACTACTAAGGACGGATCTCCAATGCTCTTTTTAAGCATCGAAACACAGAACACTAGGTGAACCACAACTAACTCTGATGGAAGGTCTAATTTTTAAGCAACCTCTTCTACACATTCTACTATCTCATACAGATCAAGAAATTAGGGACTTACCTTCTCTTTTCTTCAAAATCTCATTATTCCCTTCATAGGAGACACTTTCAAGAATACCCAATCCCCTAATTCAAAGTTGAGCTCTCTCCTCCTTACATTTGCATATTACTTTTGACGACTCTGAGCATCCTTCAATCTTTCACGAATCAATTGAAACTTTTCCATTGCTTTAAGAAAAAAATCTAGCCCAATATACACTAATTCACCAGCCTCAAACCACCTTATGTGTAATCTATACCTACGCCTGTACAATGCTTCAAATGTAGCCATCTGAATGCTAGCATGATACCTATTATTATAAGAAAACTTAATCAAAGGTTGACGGTCATCCCAATATCCTTTCAAGTCTAAAACACATGCCCTTAACATGTCTTTTAATGTCTAAATTTTTCGAACAACCTAACTATCGATCTACTGATGAAAAGCAGTAGTAAGCTTAAACTTTGTACTAAGGCCTTTCTGAAAAGACTACTTAAACTGCGAAGTGAATTGCTTTCCTCTGTTTGACATGATGGAAAAATATTTCCCATAAAGTGTTACTAACTCATGAATATATATTTTTTCATAATCTTCTATTGTATTTGAAGTCTTTATAAGTAGGAAATGGGTTGTAATACCCCAAACTTCCTTAAAGCCTATTTTCGTCTTTATATAATAAAGGGATGAATTCCCAAGTGAGAAATATTTTATACTATGTATATTACCCTAATATCAATTTTTTTCATGTGCAGAATTGAATAAGCTTTCCTTCGATACCAAATTCATCAAAATTCGGTGTCGGGGTAAAAAGTTATGGACGTTAAATAGAAAGTTGTCTGAACTGCCCAGGTGCGACAGGCAGGCTGATAGACCGCCGAGCTAGAGATGGACCATCACCCATAGCTGTCACCATGTGGCAATAGTCCCACTAACTATCCAAGTGCGATGGTCAGGACTGACGGACTGTCAAGCCAGCGACGGACTGTCACACCCCATCGTAGCATGTCCCGATCAATAATTTTATGTTGCTTCTAAAAAGAGGTTTTGGTATTTTTCCACCCTTTTTAGAACCTATTTATATCATATCAAGGCTCCTAACTTCATTATTCATCTATAACATCAAAATTTAGGATTTATTTCAAGATCAAAAACCCAAGAACAATATCAAAATCCTTCTTCAAGAAAACTCAAAAAACTAAGAATCTCTCCATGAACCTTCAAGAAAAAGTCTCCTATGGTATTTTAAATGTTGATTCTTGGGTTCCTTCCACCCAAAAAGTCCAAGAGTCCTTTTTAAAATTTTAAAGTTTATGTATTTATGAGATTTCCTAATTTATGTGTATTGAAGTTCATGATTATGTGTTATTTAGTTGTAATTCATTCTTTAGAATACAAGTTGCAAGTCTTGATATTTATCTGGGTTAAATTGCATCATGTCCATGTTGAAACCCTAAATTTTACAAGTTGGTTGGTGTAATGATAATACTTGGGTGAAGTACTTCTTGCATAATCAAAGTGTGCTCCCCACATGTTTGACTAAATGTTTTTGTGAAGGAAGTAGAGTCAATATAGCATGGTTAGAAGAAATCTCTAATTATGTATAAGTTCACGTAAGCCAATTATTTGTTGAAAAGTCTTATTGAATGATTTATGATATGTTGTATGCATTCCCATTCACGTGTATTCCTTATTGAGTGAACTTTGAAATATTGGTATTCATTTTCTATACCTTTATATGTTCATGATATTCAAGTTATCGACGAGATGTCACATTGATTATGTTATTGATGATAGCCTATTGTCATGTCATGTATGAGTTGTCCTTTTTTATGATATTTATGTTATCGAGTCCTGGGGGTATTGAGTACCCAAAATTTAGCTGCTTGTCTAGAGCAGAGTCAGTCTTAAGATAATCTCATTCTTGCTATAATCAGTAGATTTCAAACAGTTACAGAACTTAAGGAAATTTAGTGATCTCAGTATAAGTGCAATCCAGTCTCAATATTAGTCTAATCCAACTTAGTATTCAGTTTCGACTCAACCGTATTTAGAAGTAATCAGTATTCAGTAGTACTCAGTAATATTCAGTATTCAGTTCAGACTTCAATTAGACTCAGTAGGCTAACAAGATTTTAGTAGCATTTAGCCAAATAGTAGAATCCAAGTAGCATTCCATTAGATAACGGAACCAAGTGAACCCAGTCAGATCAATCAAGAAATATGAACAGTAACAGATTTATCTCAGTCTAAGTTCAGTTAAGAATCAGTTTAGAGTCTTTCAGTTTGGAGTAGGAACTAGCACCGAGCAAGTGAAGGGATGATGTTTTCCCCGTTAGAGCGGTAGATTTGTTAGCAGCAATCTCTGTACTCTAGAATTGTGAAAACAGCGCAGGATCAGGAGTCACCCCCTAGATTAAGGCTTGACTACCTTCTAGGAGTCACCCATTGCCTTAGGCTTGACTTCCTATTCAGGGAAACCCACTAGAGAGGGTTGACCATAATAGTATCTATACCCGTGGCACGGTATTGACACCCTTCCAGCTGGGGTTACAGGTTAGACCCCACTAGATCAGATTTAGGGAATGTCGGTTAAGTGAGAACTCCTGTAGTTGTAGTTTCAGTATCAGTCTTTATTCTAAAAATCAAAAATCAGGACTATTAGATATAGTCACCCATCTCTGCAAAGAAATTAGACAGTTCCATAGATTCATAGACCACCCACTATATAGGCCTGGTCTCACATAAAGTTAATCAATATCAATACTAATAGATCTAGAGATCACCCGTTAGATAGGCCTGATGTCAAACTCAGTCCATTATTTCTATTATTCAAAGATTAAGAGATCTTATGCTAGATAGGTATGATCTTAGATACAATCATTCCTTATCATTATTAGTAGATTCAGTGATCATCCATTTAAGAGCTTTGATCTCAAATTTAGCCAGCCGATAGTAGCAAGCTCAGAATTCAGATATTGATATGCGTAGATTTAGTTATCCAGTATTCCAGAGTTAGTTAAATCGGATATCAATATTAGTAGACCCAGTCATCTATAAGTTAGTATTCAAAAACCAGAATTCAGAGTTTGTATTCAGTGTTACTGCGATTCCAATTTTGGTTTGTGCGTTCATGAATATATCCCCATTCAGTGTTCTCATGTTATTCAATTCAGTAATGTTCATGCATAAGCCCTCGCATTCAGCCTTACCTCATCTAGAATACCAATACATTCAAAGTACTAGCGCATACTTTCCTATGCTATAGTGTCTTATCCCATAGGTTCAGATGTAGGGATCCAGAGTACCCATAGAAGTCCAGACTCAGTTAGCAGCAGTACATGTAGAGGTGAGTCATCTTCATTCGAGGATGATCCGTATTTTATTATTGCATTAATTAATTTTAGTTTTAAAAGATGGAGTTAGTTGGGGACATGTCCCATCAACTCCACAGTTCAGATAGTTTAGAGGCTTCTCGGACAGGTGTATCAGTATTCAGTTTTTTATTTTGAGTATTTCAGAGGCTTTGAACCCTATGGAAAGTTTTTCGCTAGTTTTCTGCATTTATTTTAGTATATTATGCAGTGCTCAGTTATAGGTATTAACATAGGACTATGTTATGATCCTTTAGAATCATGAGCACCGTGTGGCATTTCGGTTCCCAAAAATTTGGGCGTTACATGATTGATTTAGTTAGTCTATCTACTATGACCTAACTTGAATCATGTTGATGTCTCATACGAGGCAAACCTGTGATGAAATCCATATTCACTACTTCTTACATGTAGCCAGGAATACTAATCTCCTGTAGCATACTAGCCAGCCTCTGGTGTTCAACTTTAACTTTCTGGCAGTTGGAACAGTTTTCCACAAACTCTACTATGTTCCTATGGATACCACTAAACTAATAAATTTTCCATAAGTCACGACACATCTTAGTAGAATTCGAATAAATAGAATAACTTGAACCATGAGCCTCAGATCATATCTTTTCCCTTATCCCATCTATATTAGGAACAGAAAGCCTACCTTGATAGCGAAGTACACCATCTTCCCCTCGGGAGAAAATATCAACATTATGTTGTTGGACTACTTCCAATATTTTATCAAGTATAGGATCGTTATGTTGCTTCTCCTTCACTTCTACTACCAAAGATTGTTCCGAACCATTCTAAACTACTACTCCTCTATCATCACTGTCGAGTAAACATACTCCCAAATAGGATAATCTATGCACTTCTTTGGCAATTTCACATACTTCCTTCTTCACATATGACACATTACTCATAGACAACCTACTAAGTGTATCTTCCACCATGTTGGCCTTACCCAGATGATGGAGTTCATTAATGTAATAATCTTTCAACAACTTCAACCACCTCATCTGATGAAGATTCATCTCCCACTGAGAAAATAAATATTAAAGAATATTATGGCTAGTGAAAACATCAACATGCATACCATAGAGGTAGTGCCTCTAAATTTTCAAGGCAAATACAACGGCAGCTAACTCCAGGTCATAAATTATGTAATTTTTTCTGTGAACCTTAAGTTCCCTGGATACATAGGCTATGAAATTCCCATTTTGCATTAATACACAACCTAGCCCAGTACTACAAGTATTACAATACACTGCGAAACTGTCTGACTCCTCTAGCAGAGCTAACACTAGTGTTGAAGTCAATCTATCCTTTAACTCATAAAAACTCTTCTCATACTTATCAAACTATATAAACATCACTTTCTCTTGGGTTAGCTTAGTCAATGGTGCGGATATAAAGGAAAATCCTTAAGCAAATCTTCTAAATACCCAGCCAAACATAAAAATCTCATGATATAGGATGGTGTAATTAGTCTAGGCTAGTGCTTCACAGTATGTCTTTTGGGTATATATATGAATACCAGCCCCTGAAATGACATGCCCCAACAAGGTAATAGATTCCACCAAAAATTAATTTTTGTATGTAATTGACGATCCTTGAGAATCTGTAGCACTATTCTCAAATAGTCTGCATGTTCCTCCTTACTCCTAGATTACACCAGTATGTCATCTCTAAAGACAATAACAAATATGTTCAAGTACTACTTGAAGAACTTGTTCATCATATCCATAAAGGCTATGGCGCATTTGATAGTCGAAACAACATAACCACAAATACAAAATTGTTGTACCTTATTAAGAAAGTTGCTTTGGAATGTCTTGGTCCTTAACTTTTCACTGATGCTATTCTGAACTAAGGTTAATCTTGGAAAACAACTGGGCACCCTGATACTGATAGAAACATCATCGATTATATGAATGGGATACTTGTTCTTGATGGTAACCTAGCTTATCTTTCTATAATCTACACACATTATGAAAGTTCTATCTTTTATACGCATGACTAGAATTGTAGCACCCCTATAAAAACACTAGGTCTGACAAAATCTTTATCTAAGAGGTTCTTAAGTTACTCTTTTAACTCTTTAAGTTTGGCTAGAGCCATACTATATGGAGAGAAAGAGATGGGTTGGGTACAAGTAGAAGGTCAATACCAAATTCTATTTCTCTATCTATAGGTACCCATGACAGATATTCAAGGAAAACTTCAGAAAAATCATTGACTAAATGAAATAATTTGACAGTCGGGGCTACAGAATTAGTATCTTTAAATCAAACTAAATGGTCAATACACCCTTTTGATATTAATTTTCTAGACTTAAGATAGGAGATGAAACGACCTATGGAATACACAGAACTACCTTCCCACTCAAAAATTGCCTTGCCAAAAAATTGAAACTTCACCACACTAGTGATACAATCTATAGATGCATAGCATAAATAGATCTAATACATGCCCAGAATAACATTGAAATCTACCATGTGTAACTCAATTAGGTCATCTAGTGTGATATTATGTAAGATGGTAATATGAAACTCCTTATAGAATCGCCTCACAATAATTGACTCACCCACTATGGGAGAAATGAGAAGGGCTTAGGGAGTTTTTCAGGAACCACACCAAAATTTAAAACAACTAAGGGAGTTACATAAAAGAGATTTTATGTCAAGTCTAACAATACATATACATCAAGGTGAAAGGCATGAAACATACAAGTGACAATATTCAATGAACTTTCATGCTCCTAACAGGATGGTAAAACATAAAACAAATTCTGGCGCTAATCGTCATCTGTACTAGATGATGTGCCCCATGGAAGAAGTTGGCAGCCCGACAGAGCTCCCGGATTACTATTCCGAGTCGAAGGAAGAGTATGTATACTTTCTTACTTAGTATACGAACACTCCTTGATTCTGTGGCCCATCTTACCACAACCATTGCAACCCCCTTTACCCATCATGCACTCACTAGGAAGGGTTCTCATACTTTTAACATGTTAAGTAATTAGGCATCCCGACTACATTATTCTAAGACCTATAATTTAAAGTCCTACCCTAATTCTCTTGCCTAGTCCTTGGTGCAGGGGAAATAGATGAAGATGGCACAGGCACTGATGAATGAACCTAAAACTATGAACGGCTTCCCTCTCCAAACCATGGTTAATTATACTCAAACTATCCCATCCTAGCTCTCTTCTTTCTCTTCTCTCTTCCCTTCAAATTTATTACCTCAACCTATTAAGCATGAGTAATCAACCAAACAATATCCGTATCCCCAATCAACATGGCAGTCTTGTACTCCTTGAGCACCAAATTAAACACCCTTGTAACAAACTTACTCATGCGAGCTCTAGTGTCACATAACAACTCTAGGGCCTATTTGCCTAAGTTAGTGAACTTAAGGTAGTACTCCTTAACTTTTATAGAGCCCTACCTCAGTTTTATGAAATCCTTTGCTTTATCCTCCCTCACCTCATGAGGAAAGAACCTATCCAAAAAAGTACTCTGAAACACTTGCCAATGCATACAAGCAATATCCTTCAGTTTAGAGGATGCCAGCTCTACAGTCTCCTATTCATTAACATGCATGATCTGAGTAATCTTTCTCACCTCATAAATAAAGAGTTTAAGATTCTCATCCACCTTTGACCCATGGAAATTAGGTGGATTCATCCTCATAAAGTCTAGAATTCTTGCTACAGCTAAGTTACCATTTTACTAAAGTGGGACTACTGGCTATTGGTTTCCCTAAAATTTAGCATTCATAGCTTGGGCCAACGCTTGAAAGTAGCCCAAATATAAGCATGGGTTGCATTCTCATTCAGAGGGTGCATGGGTTGTTAATTACAATTTCTACACGTGTTAGCTCGATGAGGTGGCATATTCTATCTCGTAAAAGCATGAGTTAAAGTAGATACAGAAAATTATAAGCAGAATAGATTATGATATAAATAATGATTCCTTACTCATTTAGTAGCCTCTTAGTCATAAAGTGGCGCGCTTCACATTTATCATGAAAACTATGTAACGTGGCTTGTCAAACTCCTTAGGACTCTTCAAAACCTTAGGCTCTAATACCAAGTTTGTAATGCCACGGAAGTACTCCCTGGACGTCACATAGTGCTTAAGACAATGGATAGTCCTAAGAAAACCGATGATATCTATTTGGCATAAAACTTGTATGAACGATGCACTAACATATGTATAAAGACTAAAGGAAAATAGCTTAATATCTCATTATTAACTGGTAAATAGGAAATCTTAAACAAACTCATTGAACTAAAATATACTTAGTCTAACAAGCCTATACTAGTAACTACAAAGACACTGGGATAGACCCCAATTAACCCAAACATATAAGAAAATCAAGTAACTAAAAAACTTTTATCAATGAATAGGAATCTGATAAGCTGGATCCTCAAACTATGAGGATTTACCAAAAGTCGAGATGCAGGTGATGGTGCCCATAGTCAATTATGCTGCTGGAAATAAGAACTAGAACCTACATTAAAGACCATGTAGCACATATATGTATATATGTTGATCTGTAGGTCTAGAATATACTGAGTATCTGGGGGTAAATACACAAGTAAAACAAGGACTGAATATGTATGTATACATTCAAACGATGCATGTAAAGAGTAAATGACTCACCTTGAACTTGAGATAATCTAAAGACTGAAAGATCATAAAACTTGGATAATGAGGTATATGAATAAACTTAGTAAGCTATAACACTTAAGGGTGGGCATGGTATGGTATGAAACAACATTTTAAACTTTGGTGCGGTAACATCGATTTTTGGTATCTAAAAGAACAATACCATTATCATACAAAATTAGTTCAGTATCGTTCGTTATTTATAAATTCGATTTCCGTATTTTATGGTATGGTAATTCGGTAACCATACTATATTTGATTTCGATTTACATATATTCATATAAAAGAAACTATAACTTTAAAACTATAAAAATGTCTCAATCATATCAGACTAACAACTATCTTTGTTAATCATCTACACAAAAATAACATTTCAATACGATTGAGTAATCCAAGATGCAAACTCTAAACAACATTGCCTAAACTTAAATATAGTACTTCGAAATAATACGTTTCCCAAAAAATTTGTCTTTGCATAAGCTACTTTTATGTTCAATTGTCTAATGAATGACATATAAATATATTTAATAATCTTAAAAATAATATATTTGGATTTTATATATTATTAAAAAACTATAGTGTGGTATACTGTATATCAGTATTTATTGCATAAATACCAAATACCATACAAAATAACATAGTTATTTAAAAATCCTACAAAATACCATAACATCAATATCGTAGTATAAAATATTTTGATTTTGGTATGGTATTCGGTATATATCATACCATGCCCACCCCTAATAACACTTAGTTTCTAAAATCCTTACTTTTATTCTTTCTTGTGGGAGATTCTTCTAACCGACTTAAACCATGTGAGCTATAATGGAGTCCAACTTCTTACACACGTTGGGTAGAATTGTTCTACCATTTCCATTGGAATAAAACCTTATATTAAGTGATCACTATACTTCATCCATTTTAGGAAAAAGCTTAACCTACAGTGGCTAGTAGTTTTTGGGAATTTAGGATACACTCATCCGCATTTCATTCTGGTGCTAAATTCTACTTCCAAACTATATATATATGCTCATACTTAAGAAATCCACTTTAACATAGCATAAGGGTTTATAGAATGAAAACTAGTTATGCTTCTCTTTACTTTATATTATAATCAAGATGAATATTTGTGAATCTCACGCCTTATCTTTAGATTAAAGGATCAAGCTTTCTTGAATCATGTGACATTCCATATGAATGGAGCTTTAAAAGAATAATTTTTTGTAAACTTAATGCCACTTCTTAAATCTTTAAATTTTTACTTTCTTTCATAAAACTTATAACAAAATATCAGACTCAACAACCACATAGAAATCTTTCATCAAAATCCAAATCAAAGTAATGAAATTTAAATCATAATATCAATCTTAAAGTTTAAAAAATGAATAGATGTGACCTTTATGAATCTTTTGCCTTTAAATCACAATATAATGATATAATTCAATATATGAGAATTTTAGTGATGAACCCTAAGGTAAAACAAGTAAATTCAATCTTCAAAATCATGCTTTTCAAGAACAATGATGGAATATTAACCTTGTTAAAAAAACCACATACCTGCAATTGCTTGACTTATGCAGAGGACTTGAACTTTGAGACTTGAGAGATGAATTGCTGAGAGAAACCACAATCTTGTTGTTCTTGAAGATGGGAGAAGAAAAGATATTATCAATTAACTGAAAAATATCAACACATCTATGGGGTTATAAGTGGTGCTTTGGGAGTTTTAAGAGAGGAAAATGCCAAAAGTTCTCTTAACTGAAATTACAAAAATTTATTGCTAGTCATCACAACTCAATCTTATGACTCGTAATATGAGGTTATGAGTTTGAGTAGTAAGTCGTATACTTGATAGTGGAAAAGGTAGCATAAATTGTTCAACATACGAATGGTAACATATAACTCGTTACATGTCCATACGAGTTGAAACAACTACTCATAATTGGATTGAAACATAGGGAACTATACTGCTGACCTTACGACTTTAATTCATACGACTGATAACATGCAATGATGATTTCTAGGGTCAATTAATAACAACAAAATACTTCATCTACTCCACACTACCATAGCTACGACCTAAAACTTACGACTCATAAGGTATATATACGACTGAAAGGGGATGATTCGTAAGTTATATAGTGGCTTTCAGGTACGGGGTATAACATTTGAATCCACTAAACTGATAATTAAGGTCCTTAAGGATGAGGGATTCATAGCTCTACTGATGGGGGACTCGTCATAATATACGGTGGTGCCGTAGGTCTAGAATTTATGGAATCTTACTAATGTCTCATGCCTACTTGAATGGGAGACACTATCCTTCCGTTCACTCAATGTTAAGTGTTATTCCTAACTGAATCAGAAAAAAGCATAGACTTGTACATGCACTGATAACTTATATGATCAAGTCACGCTATTCTTAAAATAATATAATGTATAACCTAAAGTATTTAAAATCATGTAAACTGATCATAATAAGGGATTTTCATGAATGGAGCCCAATAATTAAACAACTGATAAATGCTCAACATGAATATGATAATCTAAATTAGTTATACAAACATGGTCTGAATGACATAGAAGTTGAAAATCTAAAGCATACACGACTATATAGGTATTGAGCGTTCATAACATGCCAGCACTGAAAATACAGTTAAATACATTAATTTCAAAGTAATGAAATGATAAGAAGTTTTATGACTTAAACTCAGGAATTCAACAATTTCATAAATATGATAAATTATCATGGTTTGAATATGGAAGAATATTTGAACTTATGAGAAAACACTAATTCCTGATTGAATTCAAGAATTACTTGGACAGATCATTGAATCTATGCTTTTCATGGAACCCTAATTTATGAAATTCATAAATAGAAATTATAGCTTGGTGCATGAGAATGAAAGGAGATCCTCATTGAATACCCACATAACTAAATTTAATGACTTATTAAAGGAAAGCATGAGTTTTTATCGTTGGAAGTTGGATTTTGAAAAACCCTTATTTGGTGTTCTTGAGGATTTAGGAGAAGAGGGATTGTATAATTTGTGTGTTTTTGGTTTATGAGATGATATATTCATGTTAATAATAGTTATAGGATTGTCTAGGATGTAAATGAATAGTTTACCCTCAAAAAATTAAAGAGAAAAGTGAATTTTAGCATTTCTGAAAAAGTTATGCACGATGTTGCTTATCGCGGAGCACAAGGTCCATGAAACACCGCTTATCATAGACCTACTCTGGTTCCTCATAAAAATGCTCATAACGTTTTGCTCGGATATTAGATTAAGGTAAAATTAGATGCATTTGAAAGAGGACACAATTATCTATAATTTGGTGGGTACTAAGATCTAAAATTTCATGTATTCAAAAAATTTATACACGATCAAAGTTTGCTATTGTAGGATCGATACCAAAAGTTTGTCGAATCAAATATACTTAACTCAACTTTTCTCTAAGTGCTTCCTGCAAATATATTAAACATTGAATACACTTTTCACACTAGGTAAATGATCATGACACATATATTCATATACAAATCATTGTATTAGAGTTTATTCACATAGGAACAATGGTTCAAATTCTAGCCTGAAAATGTAGGTTGTTCATTATCACCCCTTTGGAATCATTCATCCTAAAATAATGGCTAAGAAACTTTTATAGCTTTAGAAGTATAAAGTATGTAACTTCATATTAGGAATTATCCCTACACAAAACATGTATAGGAATCAAAGAAAATGTCTTCATGGCATCACCAAGTATATTATCTAAACACGAATCGTGAGATAATTAGACTAAGGTCATACAAGTGGTAAATATCCAAGACCCCTCACCCCATGTAACAATAAAAATCGAATAAAATTTTATAACTTTGCATGGCAAGATGCTTATCGCGGAGGTTAACCTCCATGCCATACCGCTTATGTAACACCCCAATTTTCTGAACTGAAATGCTACACGGTGCTCATTACCCCAAGGGAGCACAAGCTAACCCATGACTGATATCTGTACCAGTAAACTACATAATATCACCTAAAATATATGGAAACATAAACTGTAAGGCCATAAGGATCAATCCTGATACATATCTAAAAAATATGGTATAACAATACCAAAAAGAAACATAAATACTGAAGTCTAAATATCTAATCTGACATCTAGTCTGAAAGCCTCTAACTGAACTCAATAAGGAGTTGATAGGACATGTCCCCAAATAACTCCAACTACTGCAATAAACTGAAAACTGAAATAGAAATGAAAATATCAAGTCCTCGAAGGATGAGGACTCATGTCTAACTCTGACTGCTGATCCTAGAATCTACTGCTGATTTGGAGCTCATGCCTCAGAACCTATGGTGTAACATAAGAGAAAGCACCATAGCGCAAATGCGTTAGTACGTCTAAATGTACTAAGTATGTGAGTGAGGTAGGCTAAATGCAAAGGGTTATATGCATGAAAAATATTGATTGATATAAACGTGAGAGTACATATATGCATATGTAACTATAACTGAACTCGTGGAGATATTGACTACTGAGTCTGAATACTGACAACATGAGTGTACTGATGATGAGATTCTGAAAGATTAAGTTTACTGATATTGATATGTAAATCACTAATAAGTGATGGATTTGGTACTGTATTGCTGAATACTGGGTGACTGATACTATATTACTAATAAAGAAATGATTGTTTCTGATAGTTTGAATTATGATGAACTGGTCTAATTGACTGTATTTGATAGTCCTAAAGCTGAGTATGTATAGCATGAGTTCCGATAACTTTTGTGATTAATAGCATAAGTGACAATATCTGACAGTCCATAATTCTGAAGGAAACTATTTGAGTTTAATTTTATTTCTGAGTTGACTGTATCTGGCAATCCTGATATACTGAAATCTGAAGAACTATTGAGTTCTTTACTGAGACTGGTAGCTATAGGAGAAGTCCTAAAATCTGTAACTAAAACTGTAGGAAGTAGTTATCTAACCGACATACCCCAAATACGCTATAATAGCTAAGTTGGGGTCCAATCTCTACCCCAACTGGAGGGGTGTCAACACCGTGCCACTGGTAAGGACAGCTGTGAGAACCCTATACTGGCAGGTACTCAATGAGAATGGTGGAAACCCTAAAATAATGGTTTAAGCCACTTCATCAACCCTAATCTAATGGGTTAAGATGTCTCAACCTACGCTGGCTACATAGTTCTGGAACACAAGGATAACTACTAAGAATCACACCCTGAACTGACGGGTGAGTTCCCATCCTTGGGTTCACTCGGTGCTAACTTCTACTCCCATCTGAAGGACACTGAACTGAATAACTAAGCTGAACTGAATAACTGAACTGAACTGGTTAGCTGGACTTATACTAGTGGTATTGTTTAGCAAAGCTAAACTAAGTTTACTGGATTCCAATGACTAACGAAATGTACTGAGTTCTGAGGACTAGTTGAGATTACTAAAGTTACTGAGATTGATTATGAATACGGAGGCTGCTGAGGTTACGGAGCATTGAGATTATTGAAAAGATTATTGGATTAAGGCAAAATTGGTATCGTTAAAAAGATAATTCAATTATTTATAATTTGGTGGGTAGAAATATGCAGAAATACCACATTAATATTGAGTTATTCTCATTCAAAGATGACCCTTGCAAAATCGAATACTAAAACTTGATGGATTCAAGAACTCTTAGCTTGTATTACCTTAAGTGACTCATATGAACATTCTTAATGTATTATAAGCTATCTTATCACTAGAATACTCATTGTAAGTCATTCACTAAAATTCTACTCACAGGATAGGAGGTTTCATACATAGGAAAAATGGTTCGTCTCCTAGCTTAGAAACATATGGGGTATTACAATATCTCTCCCTTAGGAACATTCTTCCTCGAATGGAAATTAACTGAAGCGGGAGAGATGATAAGATGAAGTACGTACAATACAAACACTACTGAAACATGGGTTCATGACTGGCATGACTGAAAGCTGAGCACAACATACTGAACATACATATCTCATGTATGGGAAGCTGATTCATGAATTTAAGACATAGGATTTAAATAAAGTAAGTTTTCTAAAAATGAGAATGCGTATCTGATGCACAACTAAAAGGCTTAATCCATTTATATCTGATACATGATTATATGAATGACATAATACGTGAATGCATGACTGAAAGTACTAATGAGATGATCACACATATCTAATGCGTGAATTCATGACTAAACTTACTCATGAACATGAAATGGTAAAGTTATCAAGTTTGAACTGAAAATTGAGCCTGGAACTGAATACCAAGTTTGGCACTGAAATATGAACATGAGAATGAGTAAGTTTAAGAAAAACTGTTACCTTGAACTGAAAATACCGATAAGTTTGAGATTAATTACTCTATATGCATGGTCGAAAACATGATAACATAACTGAGTTTGGGATGTGGTAGATATACTGAATATCATGATCTGAACTGAATCTTAAAAACATGGCATACGACTGAAGTTGGAGTTTGAGGGTTAACTTATGAGTACCCCTTCTCCAAACTGGATTCATCAAAAGAAAATAGAGCAGCATGTTTATGTTGTGAAATTTTTGGGGTATCATGTATCTCCCCCTAGGGACACTATGTCCCTCAAAGAATACTGACTTGGATGAGATACTGAGGGAAATTTAGGCGATGCACAAGACACCTAGGAACTGAGTCATGACTGAAGCTAGGATCTGAAATTGAGACATGATACATGAACTGAGCTGAACACGAGTGCATAAATACACTAACTTATCTGATTAACTGAATAACTGATAGCTAAATACTGGATCTGCAAAGCTAAACTATACTTAGTCTGAATAGCTGGGCTGAGATTTTTGAGTTTTATGTATAGGAGATAAGAACTAACTGAGTAGAATGAGGTATCTGAGCATGAATTCATAAAGTCTGTATTATTTTCAAATGCGAGACTAAGCGTATGACATGGATATGAGATATTCTATAAACTGGGGTACTGAAACACTGATGACTGAGTACTGATAACCTGAATGCTATGGTCAAGCATGTCTGGAACTAAACTGAGTTTCAAATCTGGTTACTGAACTGAAGATGCTATTATAACTAAGCCTATAGATAGTACAGGAGTACCGAATTCAAGGATTGAACACTGATCACTAAGTGCTAGTTACTGAAACTATAATTGAGTTGGCAACTGAGTTTTTGATGGCTATATGCTGGGGACTGACATAAGTCAAGTATCTAAATGTATACTTACACTTTGTACTTTCCCAACTTCTAAATACGACCCCTTGTTAGACGTTTACTTGAACATTTATCATGACATTCAAGCCTATATTCACAACGACACTCTCATGCAAAGTAAGCATGGAACAATATTCTATTATCTAAACAACTGCTCATCCCTAGACTGTTCCATAAGGAGAGCTAACTAGAGGAGTAAATTAGGAGGACCTAAAACATGAATAGATACAAACTAAACTTGACACATGACTAAAACTTGAGGAATAAAATATCAATAGTTTGGATTTACCAATAAGGTCTGAACTGAGGATATACATGACATAGTCTAAATGTATCTGATCTATAGGGGCATAGCATGAGTCATGGAAGCTAAGTATACTGGAAAGCATGATATGCGTACATGAGTCATGAGTTGCATGACCTAAGTCTAGAGTTTTTTGTACTAGTGGGACATGATTTGAATACTGAGGGAGCTGGAACAGAACCCCTTATACGGGGAACTGAAGGCGCATATAATCCCATGGAAAGTGTGTGAAAGTAGATTGTTCTCATGGAATATGACTCGCACTGTGGAGTAAAAGGGACTCCTTATGTTAGAAATTGAATTCATACATGATTATAGTTCGTGACCATAGAGTTGGTATGCAATGCCTGAGTTGGTTTCGTGATAGATAAAGTGAAAAACTTTGCACTGACATGAGAATGGGTCTGGAATTATCTTCCCTTACTACTTTCTATACATACTGGCTCTACTATTGAAATCTAAGGTCCTAGCTTAGGTACTTGATCTACCATCACATACCTACATTATGTTCAACACCTGTCTGTCTTACTAAACACATCATCTAATTCTGTTTTCTCATATACTGCAAATATCACGTTCACACCTTCATGCTTAATTTTGAGTCATTAAACTTAAGTGTTTAGCTCATACTGTTCAAACCTACTAATCTAATCCCCATGAGTACACAATTTGATCAAATAGAATAATACCACCCCAACTCTACTACTGCAAAACTTCTGGGTTCAAGAATGAGTTCTCATAATCATGAATAAAATTTGTACGACCTTGGAACAATAATGAACTGATAGAATACTATTTGAGTCTGTGGCTAATCCCATAACTGATTGTAGGGACTGTCTGAGAAAGCCCTATCTTTAGGACTTTGAACTTCATTATTTCTATTACCATAAAAGTAAGGTAAAGTAAACATGACGGGTGCATGATATGAATCTACATGGGTTCCTTAGAGAAAATTGCCATAGCACGTTCTTGATATATGAAAGAAGGGAAACTGTTCCTGAAACATCTCATAGCCTCTTGCACATAAGTGTGGTGCACAACACGCCCATGTAGTAGACTCTACTTGATGCAGCTTTCAGACTTCCTAGGACACTGTTGAACCTTAGGCTCTGATACCAAGTTTGTAATGCCTCAATTTTCTGAAGCGAAATGCTACAGGGTGCTCATGACCCCGAGGGACCACAAGCTAACCCATGGCTAATATCTGTACCTGTAAACTACATAATATCTCATAAAATATGTGGAAATATAAACTGTAAGGCCATAAGGTTCAATCCTGATACATATCTGAAAAATATAGTATAACAATACCAAAAATGAACATAAATACTGAAGTTTGAACATCTAATCTGACATCTAGTTTGAAAGCCTCTAACTGAACTTAATAAGGAGTTGATGGGACAAGTCTTCAACTAACTCCAACAACTGAAATAAACTAAAAACTAAAATAGAAATGAAAACATCATGTCCTCGAAGGATGAGGACTAACGTCTAACTTTAATTGCTGATCCTGGAATCTACTGCTGATTTGGGGCTCATGCCTCCAAACCTATGGTGTAACATAAGAGAAAGCACCATAGCACAAATGCATCAGTACGTCTGAATGTATTGAGTATACAAGTGAGGTAGGCTAAATGCAAAGGGTTATATGCATGAAAAATATTGATTGATATAAATGTGAGAGTACATACATGCATACGTAACTATAACTGAACTCATGGAGATACTGACTACTGAGTTTGAATACTGGCAACATGAGTGTACTGATAATAAGATTCTGAAAGGCTGAGTTTACTGATATTGATATGTAAATCACTAATAAGTTATGGATCTGATACTGTATTACTGAATATTGGGAGACTGATACTATATTACTGATAAAGAAATGATTGTTTCTAATAGTTTGAATTATGAAAAACTAGTCTGATTGAATGTATCTGACATTCCTGAAGCTGAGTAGTGATAGCATGAGTTCTGATAACTTTTGTGATTGATAGCATAAGTGACTATATCTGACAGTCCTTAAATCCGAAGAAAACTATCTGAGTTCAATTTTATTTCTGAGTTGATTGTATCTGATAGTCCTGATATACTGAAATCTGAAGAACTAGTTCTTTACTAAGACTGGGTAGCTATAGCTGACAGTCCTGAAATCTATAACTAAAACTATGGGAAGTATTTATCTAACCGACATACCCAAAATACGCTATAATAGCTAAGTTGGGGTCCAATCTCTTCCCCAACTGGAGGGGTGTCAATACTGCACCTCTGGTAAGGACAACTGTGAGAACGCTATACTGGCAGATACTCAATGAGAACGGTGGGAACCTTAAACTAATGGGTTAAGCTACCTCATCAACACTAATCTGATGGGTGAAGATGTTTCAACTTACACTGGCTACGTAGTTCTGGAATATAAGGATGACTACTAAGAATCACACCCTGAATTGGCGGGTGAGTTCCCATCCTTGGGTTCACTCGGTGCTAACTTCTACTCCCATCTGAAGGACACTAAACTGAATAACTAAGCTGAACTAAATAACTGAACTAAACTGACTAGCTGGACTGATACTAGCGGTATTGTTTAGTAGAGTTAAACTAAGTTTACTGGATTCCAATGACTAACGGAATGTACTAAGTTTTGAGGACTGGTTGAGATTACTGAAGTTACTTATATTGACTGTGAATACTGAGGTTGCTGAGGTTACTGAGCACTGAGATTTCTATGTTTTCCTGAGTCACATGACTGACTAATTCTATAGATCATGGCTTGACAGAGAGTATCGTGAAAATATGACATGGCTCTAGGCACACAACTATATTTTTTTAGGTACAAGTACCCCCAGGACTCGATGGAAAGGAACTAACACAACTTGAATTTCTTGAGTACACAACCATCAATAAAAATCCATAATACATGAGTGGGGGATTTCATGAAGTACATGGTCATCATAATATTTATCATGAATAGGAATGCTTATAATCAAGTCATAAATCTCATATTCTAATATCTTGGGCATTTCGACAACATATACTATTCATAGCAATCGAATGGAAACCATCCAAGCGTAAGGGAACGACAACATGTAATGTTTAGTTCATATTGTAATGATTTGGGGATATTATACTTCATGTATTTATTCAACATCTCAAACATGGAAGGGAAAGCATGGATATATTTTTGTGTACATAATTTACATCTCCATTATCATACATGTTTTATACCACAACTATAAGAATACATAATTAGCATGGAAATTCATATTGAAGTGTACAGATAACATGGAATTGTCATGTGAATATCATGGAATCATGTAAATAGGAATTTCTAGCATCCTAGGCATTTTATCAAACACCTTGCATGCATTCTTTAAGGCATAGGTGGATTTTATACTTGCATTATATTAAACCACCCAAAGATCATGATTTTCAACCAACAACCACATATATTTCAGGAAAACATCCTTAGATATCATCTTAAAACTTAAACATCCATCATCAACATGCACATATTCATATCACGACAAAAGTTTATAAAACAACATTTAAAAGAATGATTCTTGAGCTCTATGAACGAATTGAATCCACAGATGAACACTACGCATACCTTGGAAGGGAGGTTCTTGATGATTGATGGACAAATTTCCTTGAAATTGGATCTTCAAGCTTAATTATGCAACCCTAGTTGTTTTTCTCTTTTACTGCTCTTGGATGATGAGCTTTGAGATGTTAATAGGGTTATAATGTGTTTAAAAGCTATATATTTCGTAGGTTTAACTTTAGGGACGTGTAAGGAGTGTTAAAAGTCTTAATTACCCTAAAAATAACTCAAAACAGAGTGTTTTTGGCATTGGAACTGACTTAGGCGGTGCCTAACCAATCGCCTAAGTTTGGTTGGGCGGTGCCTAACCAATCGCCTATCCTTGCTATATCTCACGAAAATGGGCATAACGTTTTGCTCGAGTATTGGATTAAGGAGAAATTGGTATCGCTGGAAAGCTAATTCAATTATCTAAAATTTGGTGGGTAGAAATATGAAGAAATACCACATTAACATCGAGTTATACTCATTCAAAGATGACCCTTGCAAAATTGAACACTAAAACTTGATGGATTCAAAAACTCTTAGCTTGTATTACCTTAAGTAACTCATATGAACATGCTTAATGTATCATAAGCTATTTTATCTCTAGGATACTCATTGTAAGTCATGCACTAAAATGCTACTCATAGGATAGGAGGTTTCATACGTAGGATAAATAGTTTGTCTCCTAGTTTAGAAACATACGGGGTATTATAGCTTATCGCAGAGAGTAGCCTCTATTACACGTCAATATCATGGATGCTCACTACTTATAAATAAAAAATTAGCGCCAAACCTCATCCAAAAATTCCAAAACTCATATGAGACACCTTATTAACATTCCTAAACATATTTTAATTCAATAATCAATGTTTCAAACACATGAAGGCCAAAAATAAAATGATTGAAATATTTTATCGTGTTATAACACATATGATGGATAGTTGAACACTTATCTAGATGCCTATGGGGTATTACAAGGTCTGAGGTACAATACTAGGAAAACTGAGATTTTGCACTAAACACTTATGAATTAAACCATGACTATATATATGAATTGGAAACATGATGCATGGACCAAACTAAATTTTTAATTTACATGTATATGAAAAAATTACCTTATAGAATAGCCATATTCATGAAACTTCAAATACTAAGACAAGATGGAAATATGGAAGACTATAGGAGCTTCTCTGTCTAATTTCTAAACCGAGTTATTGGATATACGGAATGACTCATACTAACAGTTTATTCTTAACTAGAGTTCTTCATCAATTTTCTAAAAAGTTCTAATAACATTAAGGAGAAAATAATTTTGGGAATGATCTAAATAAGATATCAGAATAAGAAATCACAATATGGCTACAACTCTATAACATGGACTATAGTCCAATAAAACATAATCTAGGATAGAATTACTATGCATTTGGCAATGCAGTTACTAACTTTCAAGATTAGCCCCACTAATCAAATACTCCCTCAACTATGCTTTTCTTCTAAAATACTAACCTTTATTTGATGCCACTTATAATCTTCATATGGGCATTGATAACTCCATCAACTAAAGTTTGAGCAGAAGTAAATTCTCTCACCATGTTCAAGCCTACTCAAAGTAACAAGGTACCACACATAACACCATAATACTATTCTAAACCATGGATTTAATATTTTATGTGTTTCAATAGCTCTCATCAGAAGAATAATACTCCATCCACTTTAAAAAACAAACATCAACCTTTTATTAGGAATTCACTAATGCACAATGCATTTATCCACATATATACCATCATGTCATTCAAGCCTATTATTATAACCATATATGAACTTCTAAGAAACCAACCCACCACAGAATTTTTCTATAGTCTCTAACACCTCTATTGGTGACAACTTTCTTGCGTTATTACCAAGAAGAAACACCTAAAAGTTTCAACTAACTATGACATATTCCAAAAGATTTTCCTTAATCTTCCTTCACACTTATAGCCTTAGATAAAACAAGCATACAATAATCTTTCCAAAATAAGAAACATTTACTCTTTCCCATCTTAACCATTATTCATAAATTTCTTCACCACTATCTTTACATAAGGAAAGGTCACAAAAAGGTAAGAACATGAGAACTTGAAGCCAGAAAGAATACTATACATAACTTTGACACTGAATTGAGGATTGAGGAATAGAGTATCAACATGGATTTATTAAAGAGATCTAATCTTAGGACATAGATGACATAATATGAATTTTCAGTAGTCATTAAGGGTGCACCATAAGTTATGGGAACTGAGCATTCTCTAAAGCATGAGTACATAAGTCATGAGCTACATGACCTAAGTTTGGAGTTCAAAAATTTATGGAATATGATTCATACTTCTGAGTGAACTAGAACTCCTTATAATAAGATTTGGGAGCATATATACTCCTATGTAAATTGCATGAATATGAGCTATGATTATGGAGCTGACTTGTAAGGCATGAGTAGATATCATAATCAATGAAAAACAAAAGAAAATTTACCTAGATAGGAATGAGTCGGGCACCTCTCCCCCGACTACTATTCTAGAACTCACTAGCATCACTACTAGAATCTAAAAACATGACTTGGTTCCTTGTTCTACAATCTCCCCCTTAGATTTCAACCATCATTCTAAGTCTGTGGACTCCTTTAATAAACTCTAAGCTGAAATGCCACCACTCTACTCTAGAGTTTGAGATATAATAATACACATAAATAATAAACTCACCCTGAAAGTATATATCTTAAAGTGTAAAATCCACTGCAAGTAATTTAATCTAACATAGAACTCTTAATTTTCTATAGCCTCTATAGTCATCTAAAATAAATTAAACACTTACTAACATAGATTCTTCAGGAGTATCACCATACCTTAAGTTCACACAATCTAGAATTTCAAACTCTTCTTTTTATTATCTTAATCATCCATAATTGAAATTTGACTCTAACACTTAACATGGATGTCCCCAAAAATTTTAATAAACTATACAAACTTAGTCCTACCGGGTAGGAATCACGAAACACTAATCCATATGAAATTTTATAAACATACTTAATCTTATCCAGATCCTCTATCATTGAGGTTACTGTTGAATCTCTATCCAGACTAAAGAATCAACATACTCTAAGTCTCTCTTAACAAAGAAACTCTCTGAAAGTGATATTAAAAAACTACCCAACACTTTTCTGGTTCCATAGATACATAATCTAGTAAATTCAGATAAGAACTTTCCCTACTTTATTGTAGCTAAACTTTTGTTTTCATGCTTCTGACTCTAGATTATATGTTGTCATAGGATTCTGAGAATCAATCTGATATGCACATCTGACTATGTATTAGTGCATGATTCTCATGAACATGGATAAAATATTTCAAACTCTGGAACATAAAGGCATATATAGGATCCTTTTAAGCCCACATGCAATCTCATAACTGTTTATAGAGATTATCTGAGAAAACCCTACCAGTAGGAATTTAAGTTTAACTATTTTTATTACCTCAAAATTAAGGCAGAGTTAACATGAATGGATCAATCTAAGAATCTATATAAGTTTCTTAGGAAACATCTAAACTGAAAGATTTGAGAAATGAAAAAGGGAAACATTTCATAAATACCATGTATCCTCTTGAAGAAAAGTACAAACATCTCTATATAATTTTGTAAGACTCTACTAGATATGATTTCATAGACACCCTAGGACACTTGAACATTTTTTTTGATATCATGTTTGTCATGACTCGAGACTACCCCATAGTCGCAAGATGGTTCTTAGATCCACGAGTGATTCTAAGTTAATCGATGTACTTGCATACTTCCTGAGTAACTAATTAAAAATGTATATACATGCTAAATAACTAAGAGGAAGCATAATCAACATGAGATAAGTAATTAATAAATAATTGATCAAAGTTCATAACAACAATCTGAGAGAGAGAAACTTAAATTACCAATTTTTACTCTAACTATACATCTTTGAAGCCACTACTATACTGACTATAGATTGTTAGGAAATTTCTCCAACTATCCCAAATAAATAAAATTTAAAATACAAAAACTACAACTAACTTAAGTCCTCAAAATAATACAACTGATAACTTGCTGAATACTACAACCTATCTAACTCTTATGTTTTGGCTACCTCTAGTACCTATATTTTAGAGGAATGTAGCCATAAATTCATATATGTCGTCAATACTTGGGAATGTACAGTGTATGTAATACATGCACTAATCATGAAAATACTTAAAACATGCTTTACAACTCAGGACATAAGTTATTTTGCTAAAATATGCTTTTAAAATAGATCTATACGTAAAAATAATAAGGCATAGTAAAATTTCTAATTCATGATCTAAAAAAGAATTTTGGAAGCTGAGAAGTGGTAGAAACATGAATACTTTATGTAAATATCAAGTTAAAGTTGAATACGTTGTAAAACCATATTGAGGATCATGTATGAACACTGGGCATTAATGAATGAAATACAAAGCATAAACTTGTACTGAAATACTCTATAAAACTGAGTAACTATTTAATTGATAAACTAAATACTTGTTCATGCAAACCTAAACTGGTATAACCTAAATACTGAACTTAAATTGTAGGAGGTTACTTCAATCGACATGCCCCAATCTGAGCTAATTAGGGTTTAATCTATAACTCAGTTGGAAAGGTACTGGTAACTTGCCTAGGGTACCCACACATGTCTAACGTGGTTCTACTAAATTGATCACTAATATCCCGAAGGATGAGGGTATCATGCCTTAACTGACAGTGTACTCCTCATAATCGATGGTGGTATCGTAAGTATGGAACTTAGGGACTACTACTATCGACTCATGTTTAATTGATATGGGAGATGTCATTCCTTTATTCACTCTGTGCTGAGTTTTACTCCTAACTGAATCATGCAGAAGCATAAATTGGTACATCAAGTGATAACTAATAACCAAGCCATACTTTTCTAAAAATGATAATGCATGTATAATCTGCAATATTTAAAATCATGTAAACTGATCATTATAAGAGAATTTCATTATTGGAGCCCAAAAATTTAATAAATCATAAATGCTCAACATGAATATGATAATTTGATTATAATAATACAAATATGGTCTGAATGATTGTAACTTCGAAATCTGAAACATCCATGACTATCTAAGTATCAGGTATTTTTAACCAACCAGCACTAAAAATACAGTTAAATACGATGATTTCAATGTATTGACATGATAAGAAACTTCATGACTTAAAATCAAGAATTCAATAATTTCATCAATATCATAATTTATCATGGTTTGAACACAGAAGAATATTAAAACTTACGCGGAAAAACTAATTCATGAATGAATTCAAGAATTACATGGAGAGATCATGGAATTTATGCTTTTCATGGAACCTTAGTTTATGGAATTCATAAAATTCATGAATATAAATTGTAATTTTTGGTGTGAGGATGAAACAAGATCTTCATTGAATACTCACATACCTAAATTTCTTGACTTCTTGAAGGAAAGCATGAATTTGCATCCTTGAAAGTTGAATTTTTCAAGAAGAATACTTATTTGATGTTCTTGAGGATTTGGGAGAAGAGGGTTGTGTAATTCGGATTATGGGATGGTAAATTCATGTTTCTATTAGTTATAAGATAGTTTAGGACATAAATGACCCTCTTTACTTCTTCTACACCCAAGATAATATATTTAAAATATTTTAGTGGTGATTATCACAATAAAAATCAAATTTTTCCCTCTATAGGCATCTAAGGAGAAAACCCTATACCTACTGTAATTTTTTGGCTATAATGACAACTACATCCGGTGGGAATAACCCACTAGAAGAATCAGTGACAAATAATAATGAAGAGAAGAAGAGTTTAGACTGTAAAGAATCAAAATACGATAGTTTAGACTGTAAAGGATCAAAATACGATGATCTTTTGAAACCTAAAGTGTACATGCATGACAATATTAGGGTTTCTCCAAAACCAATTGTTATGATGCATGGAAAACCTATTATTATGTGAAAATCATCCGACGTGAGAAGCTTAATCATACAAGAAAATTTACAATACGCCATTATTGGTATGTTTTCTTAAGGAAAACCATATATAAAACAATTATTAAAATCTATCCCAATGTTGTGTAGAATAAATGGTGAGAGTACGATAGGAGAATTGGATGCAATGCATATTCTGATTAGATTGGAGTGATTGGAGGACTATGTCCAGTTGATTTCAATGTCAGCATATTACATAAAGGCCAAGGACATGTTTTGGCAGATGAGAACATTAAAATAGGATCCGTTGTTTGGGATTGATATTGAAAAAATAATAGGAGTAGCATGGATATCAATGCATGATCTACAACTAATTTTTTTTCAAAGAAAGCAATTTTTTCTATTTCTTCAACAATAGGAAAACCCTTAACTGTGGGAATAGCTACCAGGAATCAAACAAGACCTAGCTGTGTAAGGGTGAATATTGAGATAGATTTAATTGCTAAATTACAACAAAGGGTGAAAATAAATGAGAAGAATGATAGTACATTGGAAATATAGTAAATGGATCCAAATAAAATATGACTATATGCCTAACTATTGCAAAGGATGTTGTTTACTAGGACATGATGAAGAAATTTGTTGAAATATTTATCTAGAGTTGTATAACAAGGTACCTGAGGAAAAAGCAGAGATGGCTAAGGAAAGAGCTCAAGGTCAAGATAAAAGAAAGTAGGAAGATATTAGGATAAATGTAGAAAACATAAACAAACAACAATGGTTAAAAAGGAGAATCAAGTATAGGAGAGATAGGTATGGTGATATTATAGGTGAAGTGGAGAATGAAACTTAAGATGGAATTTCAAATTTCAACACTTTTGATGATATAAATGAAGAGGAATAAATAAAGGATAAAGAAGAAAAGGTGGACCAAATTCAGAAAAGCCTAAAATATTTGGTGAACAAGAGTTTTGGCAAGTCAGAATTAGATATGCAACTAACAAAGAAAATAGATCAAAATCTGGAGGGTAAGGGTAAATAACAATAGCTAGCTGATAAGATAAGATTGATGAACAACAAAAGCAGGGAGAAGAATACAAAAATCAAACAGAAAATGAACAACAACATGTATCAGAAAAATAGACCATGATCGAAGAACTGATGGTGTTGGAGTAGTAAAATTCTAACTAGGAGATCATGGTTATAGAAGGAATTTATTCCAAGTAATCAAATTAAACTCAAAAATAAGAAGAAAGAATATATGGATGAGAAATATTTAGAGGATAATATAGAGAAGGTGTCCATAGTAGGTAGTTTGTGTCCAAAGCAAACACTAACACTAAGTACAAAGCATGTAAAACAGCAGAGGAAAGACAAAATTTAAAATGAAAGTACAATTTAGATATGGAGTCATACTTCAAAACTAAAATCAAAATGAATGCTTTGGTAAGGAATATAAGATTAGGGAATTCTCAAAAAGCATTCACAATATTGGTTACACTACACAAAATAAATTAGTTTTGTTTCATAGGGCTCATGGAACAATTTTAGGAAAGTCACAATATTGATGATTACAAAAAAAACTCGGGATACAGCATGTAGCAGCAAATATACCAAGAAATATATAGGCATTTATGGATTCAGCAGTGGATTAGTGTGTGGTCATAAATATGAAACAATAGGTTACATTGAAATTAGAGAATCATAGTTTTGGAATATCAGTGTTTGTAACACTGAAATATGCAATAAGTAATCAAAATGAAAGATTAGCTCTATGGGTGTCTCTAGGAGATATGGCTAATGTTATTCAATAATCATGGCTGGTAGGGGTGACTTCAATTTAAAAGAAATGAAGAAGAAAAGCTTGGAGGGTTACCTGTTACTGTAGCGAGACTGAAGACTTTAACCATTGTATAAGCATGTGGAATTTGGAGGAATGTGTATATAAGGGCAACAAATATACCTGGTGGAATGTGAGAACTGATGAAGAGTGCATTTTTAATAGATTGAATAAGGTGATGTCCAATGAGAAGATGTAGGATGTATTTCCAGTCACAAAGGTAGAACATTTTATGAGAATTGGTTTTGACTATGATCCAATGCTACTACATTTTAGTAGCATAAGTGAGAAAATTATTAAGTCTTTTAGATTTCATAATTTTTTGTTGAAAGAGGAATTATTCTTAGAGGTGATAAGGTTGAATTGCTAGACTGATATAGATAGCAATCGTTTTATCATCTTTTATCAAAAATTAAAAAAGACAAGAGCTACTTTAACCATATAGAGTAAGCAAAAATTTTGTAATATCTTTCAAGAGCTAGCTACCTTAGAGGAGGTTATAAAGGTAAGAGAGAAGAAGTTTATAGAATATCCTTTAGAAAGCAATAGATCAAACATAATAAAGGAACGAGAAGAGTTAAGTTTTTAACTAATAAGGGAACAAAATTTTTGGAGGAAAAAACTAGGATTTGAATGATTTAAGAATAGGGAAAGAAATACAAAATTCTTAAGCACAATATTGAGAGGTAGAATATCTAGACTGAAGATTAGCATAATTAAGAATCAAGAAGCTATTTGGATGGAAGAACAAGTTAAGATTGCAGAAGCTGCTAAAGAATTCTTTTAGACACAATTTGCAAAAAAGGAGGATGAAAGAAATTTCTCAATGTTGGAGAAAATGCCTTCAGTGGTCTCAGAAGAAATAATGAGGAGTTGAAAAAAGTTTCACATCCGAAAGAAGTTAAAGATGTAGTGATGGGTTTAAATAGAAACAATGCTTGGGGTCCCTGATGGAATGACTGAAACTTTTAATCAAGATGCATGAGATATTTTTTGTACGGATCTTCATCAAATGATAATAGCTTTATTGAGTACTTGGTGCCTTTGCTAAAGATTTACAAAGATTTATTACACATACTAACTTGGTGTTTTTGCTAAAGAAGTTGTTAGTGAATACCTTTTCAAATATGAGACCTATATCTCTTAGTAATTTTGTTAATAAAATATTTTTTAGAATTATTCTTAAAAGAATTAAGAGAATTTAGTCAGATATAATTTCTAAAGAACAAGATGGTTTTGTCCAAGGCAGAAGTATTACAGACAATATACTGGTGGTACAGGGATTATGTCTAAAATTAGTAAAATAAGAAAGCCACCTAATATGGTTATGAAGATGGATATGATGGAAGCATATGATAGAGTGGAGTGGTTGTTTCTAAGAAAAGTCTTAAGAAAGATAGGATTTTGTGAAGAAATAATTGATATGGTGTTTGGGCTTCTGGGAAATAATTGTCATTCTATATTTTTGAATGGGCAACTTAAATTCTTTTTAAAATACCCTAGGGGATTGAAGGAAAGGAATCCATTATATCCTTATTAGTTTATCTTAGCGGCGAGGTGTTATCTAGGAGTTTGAAGTCTTTCTGTAATACCCCTATCGTTTCTTAAGCCAAAATCCATCTTTTGAGTGGATATGTATGACTTCCAAAGTGATTGATGTTTAAAACATGTTGTATTTCTTTGTTCTATACTTTTTATCATATATAGCATTGAATAATCTTTCTATCGATACCAATTTCATTGATATCCAACATCGGACAAGGGAGTTATGGCCGTTTTACTAAACGACATCGGATCGCCCAGGTTTGACGGTCGACCTGGCGGACGAGTGCTCTGTCAATCAAAGGTAGTGACTCATTTTTTGGGCCATCGTGCGACAACCAAGTTGGTGGACTATCTAAAAGTTGAGGGACCGTTAAGGGGTCCGTCATGTCTGGTTTCTGGCCCTCGAGTGACGGACGATTTAGTGGTCCATTAGGAGACTTGACAGACCATCAGATCGACCGTCATAGGCCTCGATCAACAAATTTCAGCATTTTCAAAAAGGTCATTTTGGTCATTTCCTCCCCATATGGTTTTATATATATAAAGGTGGAGAAGAGCCACTGATTTTTCTTTTCCTTTCTCTTCTAATCTTCCAAGAATCTCCTAGAAACTAGGGTTTCAACAAGATCCAAAATCGAAATCCTCTTCTAAGAAATTCAAAGAAACTTCCATGACTTTCTCGAAGTTGTTCAAGAACTAAGTTTTGAAATTCAAAGGCATCAAGAATCTTGGTCTAAAATTGTGAGAAGAGTTCCAAACAAGTTTCTACATCTTCAAATCAAAATCCAAGTTATGTGGGGTTTGAACAAGGACACTCCTTACGTTCTTGTGTCTAAAGATTTAATTTCTACTATTGATTTACATGATTTTTCAAGTGGGTTTACACCCAAATTTCTTTATCTATGATTTATGAGGTTTGAATTGAATAAGTTTGATATTTATGATTATTTCACCATCACGCTTCTTAATTTGAGTATTTATTCCATGAGATGTATATTGTCATTATATATATTGATGATTTCTAAGTGATTTATGATAAGTTTCAAGATTTATATTTTTCTATGAGAAATTTGACTATTGAATATGTATCGATACTTGAGATTGAAAGTCAAGAATAAGTCTGATGATGTTTCCTTGAAGCTTTGGTATTTTAAATAATTTGATAAGCAAAGATACTTGATGTTGAGAAAGATTGTTTGATTTTGAGTCGAGTTAGGAATACACAGTCATTTATAATTTACCGATGAGATATGTAGTTGTTTTGGTCATCATGATAGACCCATGAGTTGATACTGATTGAGGTGTATTTTCTAACGCACTTTGAGCTGAGTCAGGGAGGAGTATTTAGCACCGAGCGGGAAATTGGTATTTCTCCAGAACTACGAGCCACCATAGTATTGATGTTTATAATTATGGGCCAATGGCCGAGTATGAGATTGTGATGATGAGATTGAGGTTGTACTCCTTGGAAAAAGTAGGACACCCTTTCCAATGTGTGGTTCTCTCCTTAGGAGGGAAAAATGTTGGACTCTATCTCAGTTATAAGAAACTCCCAAACCCATAATAATCTAAATACCTTGAGTTATCGCATCACTCTAAGTCATGATTCAAAGCTTTTGAGTTGAGTTGAATATTTATGAGATTTATGAAGAATGTGTTATTACTGATGATTTATGGAAATAATGTTTTAGATAATTCAAACGAAGAGAGTTATTACTATCAGCATGCTTGGTTTTCTTATACATTTAGATATTATTTAAAATGTTTTATCCACCCCCACATAATCAGTACATTCCCAAGTATTGACTCACATACCCATTTGTATTCTATATTTCCTTATGATTAGGTTCAGGTGCTCAATCTCAGCCGCAACAGTGATCTACAAGTACCTTCATCTACATTCCTGTAGTTGGTGAATCCTCATGGTTCAAGGACCTATGTTCATGATTTTGTCTTGCTAATTGATGGTTGTTTATTTTTCTGTTCAGTATGAGTTAGTTAGGGATCTGTCCCAATAACTCCTCAGTCTTATGTAGTAGAGGCTTTGTCAGATTGGAGTACCAGCATATACAGAACCTTGGTATTTTGATTGTACAGAACAATATTATTTTGTATCTCAATATGTTCATGACATAATTATTCTTCCTTACTACCGCTTGATTATTGTCATAGTGAATTATAGGAATAAAGACAGGCTCAGAGGGTTAGCTTAAGGCTGTGTGTGGCCTTAAGCACCGTGTGACATCTTTGGATGGGTTCTTGGGGCGTTACAAGCTTGGTATCAGAGCCTAAGGTTTTAAATAGTCCTAGGGAGTCTGACAATCCACGTTATGTAGAGTATTGATCATCGATGTGTAGCGCGCCACATCTATGAGCAAGAAGCAATGGGACATTTTAGGAAAAGTTTTTTCTTTCTGTCTAAAGTTTATCATGCCTATCACTATTTCTCTCTGCTGTTAATTTTGCTCTCTTATGAGAGAAATGCCTCCTCATAGAGCTCTTTGAAATAACAAACGACCTCAACCTATTGATCTTCTAGGTGAGATGGTGTCCGATGTTGAGTTTCAAGAATCTTTCCAAGCGTTAGCCGAGGCGATCACCGCCAATTCTTAAGCCAACACCCAGGCTACTGCTCCATCTCTGCAAGGAAATAATTCTGCCACAGCTCAATTTCATAACTTTATAAGAATGAATCTACCTGAGTTCTATGGGTGGGAAGTAGGTGAGGACCAACAAATGTATTTAGATGAAGTAAGAAAGATAGCTCAAATTATGCATGTGACTGAGGATGAGAGTGTTGAATTGGCTGCCTATTGAATAAAAGATGTTGCTTTTGATTGGGCAGAGATGTGGAGGAAAGTTAGAGGGGAGAATGATGCTCCCGTGACTTGGCAATTATTCAAAGATGTTTTCTTAGACATGTTCTTTCCCCCTGAGCTGAGGGAAGCGAAGATAGAAGAAATCATGAACTTGAGACAGGGCTCTATGACAGTTGTGGAGTATTGCCATAAGTTTAATCAGTTGTCTAAATATGCTCCCGGTATGATAGCTGATTCTAAAACTAGTATGAGTAAATTTTTAGTGGGTATGTCTAGTTATGTTGTGAAAGAGTGTAGATCCGCTATGCTTAATAGGGACATGGACCTTTCAAGACCAATGATCCATGCTCACCAGATTAAAGTGGAGAAAGTAAAGGAGAGAGAGAGAGTGAGAGGGAATAAGAGATTTAGATCTGAGCAGCAGGGGTTTGTTCAGATTAGATTTGATGGAGGATCCACCCTCAGTTCCAGAGCCGTTTTCTGTAGCCAGTGCCTTCATCAGCCAGTACTCCGGCATTCAAAATTAGGCCGGAGCAGGGTAATAGGCCTACTATATCCTGATCCCAGGATAGTGTGAGTAACAGACCTCGTCCTCCTCCATGTCCAAAGTTCGGTAGAGACCATCCAGGTGAGTGCTTAGTCGGTTAGAGAGGTTATTTTGGTTGTGATAAGTTGGGCCACAAATTCAGGGATTGCCCATATGCTAGACATGAGAGTCATGATGTTCGTCCCCAGAATTAGACTATTAATGCTCCAAACCCTGTAGTTCATCCTACTCTTCTTCAGGGTGCCTCGTCTAGTACTACAGATAGTCAGCGGTAAAATCACTTTTATGCTATACTACACCGCCAGGAGCTAGAGGATTCACTAGATTTTGTTACTAGTACGCTTCGTGTATTTCATTTTGATATGTATGTGTTGCTGGACCATGGGTCAAGTCTTTCTTATGTGACTCTGTTGGTGGCTGTGAATTTTTGAAATCAATGCTGAAAAGAATTTTGAGCCTTTTATAGTCTCTACACCAGTGGGTAAATCTGTTGTTGCTAAGAAAGTATATAAGAAGTGTCCTGTCACTGTTCTTAACAGAGTCATGTTTGCAGATTTGATTGAGCTAGACATGATTGATTTTGATATTATTCTGGGTATGGATTGGCTTCACTCTTGTTATGTGTCTATACACTATCGTACCCATGTTGTCAAGTTTCAATTTCCTAATGAGCCAGTCTTTGAGTGGTCCAGAAATTTCGTAGCTCCTAAAAGTCATTTTATATCCTATCTTAAAGCTAGGAAATTTATATCCAAGGGATCTATCTATCATTTAGTCCAAGTTAAGGACACTAAGTCTGAGACTCCAACTATTCAGTCTCTTAGTGTTGCCAATGAGTTCCCTGATGTTTTCTCAAAAGATCTCTCAGTGGTACCTCCCGATTGAGAGATAGAATTCAGAATGAATCTTCTCCCTGATACACAGCCTATTTCTATTCCTCCATATCATATGACCCCTATAGAACTTAAGGAGTTGAAATAGTCACTCAAAGATCTTCTTGATAAGGTTTTACAAGGCCTAGTGTATCTTCCTGGGGTGCACCTATGCTATCCGTGTGAAAGAAAGATGGTTCATTGCGCATGTACATTGACTATCATCAGCTTAACAAGGTCACAATTAATAACACGTACCCACTTCCTAGAACTGATGACTTGTTTGATCAGCTGCAAGGTGCCAGTTATTTCTTGAAAATAGATTTGAGATACGGTTATCACCAACTTAAAATTAGAGAGTATGACATTCGAAAGATATTCTTTCGTACCCGTTATGTTCATTTTGAGTTCCTGGTCATGTCCTTAAGGCTAACAAATGCCCCAGCAGCTTTTATGGACCTCATGAATTGACTGTTCAGACAGTACGTAGATATTTTCATTATTGTTTTCATAGATGATATTCTTGTATACTCCCGAAGTGAGAACGACCATGCAGATCATCTTCAAATAGTCTTACAAACCCTTATAGAGCATCAACTATTTGCCAAATTTATCAACTGTGAATTTTAGCTTTGATCAGTTGCCTTCCTAGGTCATATTATTTCTTCTGAAGGTTTTTTGGTTGATCCTCAAAAGGTAGAAGCTGTGAAAAATGGGCCTAGACCTATTTCCCTGTCTGATATTAGGAGTTTCTTGGGTCTAGCTGGATACTACCATCGTTTTATCGAAGGTTTCTCTTCCATTGCTGCTCCTTTGACCCAGTTGACCCAAAAAAAGGTTAAATTCTAGTGGTTAGATTCTTGCAAGAAGAGTTTTCAAGAATTGAAGACTCGACTCACTTCAGCCCCTGTGATGACCCTGTCAAATGGTGTTGATGATTTTGCGGTATATTATGATGCTTCCAGAATTGGTTTGGGTTATGTGTTGATACAAAAGGGTAAGGTTATAGTCTATGCCTCCTGACATTTGAAACCTCATGAGAAGAATTATTCGACCCAGAACCTCGAGTTAGCTGCAGTGGTTTTTGGGGTGAAAATTCAGAGACACTATTTGTACGGTGTTCATGTTGATGTCTTTATGGTTCACAAGAGTTTTCAGTATATGTTTACTCACATAGAGTTGAATCTTTAGCAGAGGCGATGGTTAGAATTAGTAAAGAATTACGATATAAGTGTGTTATATCACCCGGGCAAGGCCAATGTAGTGGCAGAGACCCTTAGCAGATCATCTATGGGTAGTGTAGAACACGTCGAGATAGATAAGAGAGAGTTGTTCTACAAAGTGCATCATTTGGCTAGGTTAGGTGTTAGATTGCATGAATCAGCTGAGGGTAATGTTTGGGTTCAAAGTAGTTTCGTATCTTCCCTAGTTTCGGAAGTGAAAGAAAAGCAGGATATGGATTCTTGTTTGGTTGAATTGAAAGGGGCCGTCAAACACCAAAAGGTGGAGGTTTTCCCCCAAGGGGAAGATGATGTGTTGAGATTTTAGAATCGATTGTGTGTACCTGATGTTGATAATTTGAGGTAGAGGATTATGGCGGAAGCGCATGGCGTGCGGTATTCTATTCATCCCAGTGATACCAAGATGTACCGCGATTTACAAGAAATCTATTGGTGGAATAGTATGAAGAAGGATATAGGGAAGTTCATAGGAAAGTGTGCAACTTTCCAAAAGATAAAGATATAGCACTAGAGACTCGGTGGTATGATGGAAGAATTTAGTAGTCCAACTAGGAAACGAGAGGAAGTGAATATGCATTTCGTGACTGGTTTACCTACTTCATGTCATCGTGATGATTCTATTTGGGTTGTTGTGGACAAGTTGACTATGTTCGAAGATTTTATTACAGTACATACATCTTTCACCACTGAGGACTATACTAGGCTATACATTCGAGAGTTAGTAAGGTTGCAAGGAGTTCTATTGTCTATCATCTCCGATAGAGGTACTCAATTTACTTCTCAGTTTTGGAGAGCCTTCCAAAAGGGTCTTGGCACCCAAGTTCATCTTAGCTCCATTTTTCATCTGAAGACAGACGGACAAGCTGAGAGGACTATCCAAACTTTAAAGGATATATTGAGGGCTTGTATTCTTGATTTCAAAGGAAGTTGGGATGAACATTTGTCGATGATTGAATTCACTTATAACAATAGTTTTCATTCTAGCATTGGAATGGCTCCGTTTGAAGCCTTGTATGGGAGAAGATGTAGATCATCCATAGGTTGGTTCAAAATGGGTGAAGCTATTGTGATTGGTCCTGATGCTGTGTTTGAAGCTATGGAGAAAGTTAAGTTGATTTTGGAGAGGTTGAAGACAACCCAGAGTCATCAGAAGTCAAATGCAAATATGAGAAGGAGAGCCCTTGAGTGCGATGTTGGTGATTTTGTGTACTTGAAAATTTCACTCATGAAAGGGGTGAAAAGATTTGGAAAGAAAAGGAAGCTTAGTCTAAGATACGTTGGCCCTTAAAGTGTTTTGAGACGTGTTTGGAAAGCAGCTTATAAGATTTACTTGCCTACAGAGTTGTCAGCTGTTCATCCTATGTTTTATGTTTCTACATTCAAGAAGCACATTGGTGACTCTTTTGTTGTTAATCCGTCGAAAAGTTTTGATGTTCAGGATAGAATTTCGTATGATGAAATCACGGTTGAAATCATAGATTATCAAGTCTGTAGACTAAGGAACAATGAAATTCCCTTGGTTAAAGTTCTATGGAGAAATCAATCTGTCGAGGGTGCTACTTTGGAAGAAAATGCAGATATGCATGCTATTTACCCTCATTGTTTCTCCGCGAGTTCAAATCAAGCTGAAGGTACTAATCCCTTAATTCATTTTCCTTCTAATCTAATATATTCAGCTATATGGTTATTCCCTGTATGATTCATGCATTTGGTTAAGTACTCAAAATTTTAGAGTAAAGTGAGCCCTTAGATGTGAGTAGGTCCAGATATACGTCCTCATTTTCTCTTGTTCTTCACCTATTTGGAAACATTCGAGGATGAATATGTCCAAGGGGGAGATATTGTAATACCCCGATCATTTCTTAAGCCTAAATCCATCTTTAGAGTGGATATGTATGACTTCCAAAGTGATTAATGTTTAAAACATGTTGTATTTTTTTTATTACTACTTTTTATCATGTAGAGCATTGAATAAGATTTCCATCGATACCCATTTCATTGTGATCTGACATCGGACGAGAGAGTTATGGCCTTTTTACTAAGCGGTATCAGATCACCCAGGTTTGACGGTCGACCTGGCGGACCGTCAGGTCCCTGGTGGACCGATAAGTACCCCGTCAAGCTAAGGCAGTGACTCCTTTTTCAGGCCATCGTGCGACGGCCAAGTTGGTGGTCCGTCAAAAAGTTGAGTGACCGTCAAGGGATCCGTCAGGTTGAGACAAAAAGTCTCATTTCTGGCCCTTGAGTGACGGACGACTTGGTGGTCAGTTAGTTTCCTGACGGACCGTCACTTTAACTGTCACGTTGAGGCAGAACGTTCTACTTTTGGCACTCAAGTGACGGACGATCTGGTGGACCGTTAGGAGTCTTGACGGACCGTCAGATCGACCGTCACAGGCCCCGATCAGCAAATTTCAGCATTTTCAACAAGGGAATTTTGGTCATTTACTCCCCATTTGGTCTTATATATATCAAGGTGGAGAAGAGCCACTCATTTTTCTTCTCCTTTCTCTTCCAATCTTCCAAGAATCTCCTAGAAACTAGGGTTTCTACAAGATCCAAAATCCAAATCCTCTTTCAAGAAATTCAAAGAAACTTTCACGACTTTCTCCAAGTTGTTCAAGAACTAAGTTTCCCAAGTCAAAAGCATCAAGAATCTTGGTCTAAAAGTGTGAGAAGAGTTTCAAACAAGTTTCCACATCTTCAAATCAAAATTCAAGGTATGTGGGGTGTGAACAAGACACTCCTTTCGTTCTTGTGCCAAAAGATTTAATTTCTACTATTGATTTACATGATTCTCTAAGTGGGTTTACACCCAAATTTCTTTATCTAAGATTTACAAGGTTTGAGTTGAATAAGTTTGTTATTTATGAATATTTCACCAGCATGCTTCTTAAGTTTAGTATTTATTCCATGAGATGTATATTTTCATTATATATATTGATGATTTCTAAGTGGTTTATGATAAGTGTCAAGATTTGTGTTTTTCTATGTGAAATTTTATTTTTGAATACATATCGATACATGAGATTGAAAGTCAAGAATGAGTTCGATGATGTTTCCTTGAAGCTTTGGTATTTGAAATGATTTGATAAGCAAGGATACTTGATATTGAGAAAGATTGTTTGATTTTGAGTCGAGTTAGGAATCAACAGTTGTATATGATTTACCGATGAGATATATAGTTGTTTTGGTCATCATGATAGACCCATGAGTTGATATTGATTGAGGTGGATTTCCTAACGCGTCCTGAGCTGAGTCTGGGAGGAGTATTTAGCACCAAGAGGGAAATTTTATATTTCCCCAGAACTATGTGCCACCGTAGGGTTTATGTTGAAAATTGTGGGCTAAATGCCGAGTTTGAGATTGTGATAATGAGATTGAGGTTGTACTCCCTGGTAAAAGTATGACACCTCTATTAATATGGGGTTCTCTCCATAGGAGGGAAAAATGTTGGACTCTATGTGGCTCACATGAAGTAGTTATGTCGGTTATAAGAAACTCCCCAACCCATTATTATCTAAATACCTTGAGTTATCAAGTCACTCTAAGTCATGAGTCAAAGCTTTTGAGTTGAGTTGAATGATTTATGAGATTTATGAAGCACGTGTTATTACTGATGATTTATGGAAGTAATGTTTCAGACAATTCAAGCGAAGAGAGTTATTACTATGAGCATTCATGGTTTTCTTATACATTTATGTTATTATTTAAAATGTTGCATCCAACCCCACATACTCAGTACATTCCCAAGTAACGACTCCTACACCCTTTTGTATTCTATATTTCCTCGCGATATAGGTTCAGGTGCTCAGTCTCAGCCACGATAGTGATCTACGAGTACCTTCATCTACATTTCTGTAGTTGGTGAGTCCTCATGGTTCGAGGACCTATGTTCAAGATTTTGTCTTGCTAATTGATGGTTGTTTATTTTTTTTGTTCAGTATGAGTCAGTTGGGGATCTATCCCAATGGCTCCTCAGTCTTTTGCTGTAGAGGCTTTGTCAGACTAGAGCACCAGTATGTACACAACCCTGTATTTAGATTGTGCAGGATAGTATTATTTTGTATTTAAGTATTTTCATGACATGCTTATTTTTCCTTACTGCCGCTTGATTGTTGTCATAGTGAATTATAGGAAAAAAGACAGGCTTAGAGGGTTAGCTTAAGATAGTGTGTGGCCTTAAGTACCGTGTGACATCTTGGGATAGGTTCTTGAGGCATTCAAATTTCCTTCTTAAAAAGGACTTCAAGTTATTTGGCATGTGTAAAGCCCCAATTTTCTTAACCGAAACTTTACACGGTGCTATGACCCCGAAGTTCCACAAGCTAACCTAAGACTAATATTTGTACCTGTATACTGTATAAACTATTAAAAATGCAGAAACATGTACTGATTAGCCATAAGGTTCAAATCTGAATAAACATCTAGAATAATGTCTAAAAATGGTATAACAATACCAAATCAGATCTAAAAAAATTGTCTGACATGCTATAGTCTGAAAGCCTCTAAACTGTTTGAATAAGGATTTGATGGGACATATCTCCAACTAACTCAATCTACTCAAATAAATAGGTACTGAAAGAATGAACTAATCAAATACTATTATCCTCGAATGATAAGGACTCACTACTAACTCTGTCTGCTGAAATATTAAATGATACTGATGCTCTGGTGCTCGTGCTTCTAAACCTATGGTATGAGACACCATAGCGTAAATGTGTTAGTACTTTGAATGTACTGGTATGCAAATGAGGTAGGCTAAATGCAAATGGTTATCTACATGAACAATGCTGACTCATATAAACGTGAGAATACATACATACATAAGTGACTGTAACTAAACTCGCGGTGATACAGACTACGGAGTCTGAATATTGACAACATGAGCTTACTGATACTCAGATACTAATTGATTGAGTTTACTGATATTGATATGTAAGTCACTAATAAGTAGGGAACTGATACTATGTTATTGAATACTGAAGGATTGAAACTATATTACTGATATAGGAATAACTATTTCAGAAAGTTCTGATTATGTAGAAATGGATTGGTTGGCTGTATCTAATAGTCTAATTATAAAGAATTAATCTGATTGACTGTATCTGATATCTATGAATATGAAGAACTGATATGCTTGACCATATGTAATAGTCCATAATGTGAATAGTGATAATTTGAGTTCTAATAACTGATATCATTAGTGACTATATCTGACAGTCCTAAATCTGATGGAACTAACTGAGTTCCATACTGTATCTGACAGTTATTAAATCTAAAGAAATACCTGAGTTATTTTATTGAGACTGAAACTGAGACTGTGGGAAGTAGCCATCAAACCGACATGCCCCGAATCTGAACTAGTAGGGTCTAACCTATAACACCATCTGGAAAGGTGTCAATACCGTGCCACGAGTAGAGACAACATGTGAGTAAACCCTATTCTGTTTGGGAGCTCTTTCTTTCTGCCCTTGTTATCAGGTAAACTCAACTGAGATACAGTATCCCTATGTGTAGGGATATCTTAACCTATGCTAGCTACGTAATTCTGGAACTTAGGGATGGCTTCTACGGATCTCAGTCCTATGTAGTGGGTGAGTCCCCATCCCTAGGCTTACTCAATGCTGAGTCCTACTCCCAACTGACAGATACTGAACTGATTAGCTGAGCTAAACTAATTAACTGTACCAAAGTGATTAGCTGAACAGATGTTAGTGGGATTATTTGGCGCAACTAAATTGAGTTTACTAAGTTCCGATGACTAACGGAATGTACTGTTGTCTGATGAATGACTGAGAGTACTGTAGTTAATGAGATTCGACTTGGAATACTACTGAATTCTACTTTCTATCTTAATAAGGATGAACTTTACTAGTTGATGAGGTTACTGAGGTTCTGAACTAAATACTTACTGAAACATGATAACTAGCTGAGATTACTGAGATTACTGAACTACTAAGACTACTTAGATTTCGGAGTTTCCTGATTCATATGAATTACTGAATTATTTGGATCCTGGCTTAACTGAGAGTATTGTGATAACATTACATGGCTATAGGCAAACAGCTATATTTTTTGGGTACGTGTACTCCCAGGAATCTATGGAAGGAAACTGACAAACATGAATTTCTTGAATTCATGACCAACATCAACAATCCGTAATATTATAACTTGAGAAATTTCATGAAGTACATAGTTATCATACATATTTTACATAAGTAGGATTCTTGGAATTAAGTATAGCATAATCTCATAAGACTAGTTCATGAACAATCCAACAACATTTACAAGACACAATATCAACATGAAAATCATTGTAACATAGGGGCATATCATGAATCCTTCACTTAGTCGCAATTTAGCTATATTGCATGATATCTGGTTTCTTAGGCATTTCATCAAGCACCTTACATTCACAATTTTGGGAATAGGTATATTTATAAACATAACTATTTTAATCCATCCAAAATTCATGGGTTACAACTATCCTACTCATATGCTTCATGAAAACATATCAAGATACAACCTTGAACTCAAACAATAATCATCAACTTGAATATAGCCATAACACAACAACAAAATCATAGTTTATAATTTAAAACATGATTCTTGAGCTCCATGAATGAAAGGGATACATGGATGAACACTACGTATACCTTAAAGCTTGATCTTGAAAGAGATCTAATGTTTTATAAAGGTTTTTGAACAAATCCTTAGGCTTGCTCTTGATTTTCCTTGACTAGGGTTTAGCCCCTTTTGGAGAGAATGTTGTTATTCTTGAGGAGATGATCTTGAGAGAAAACCCTAATCTTGTGGTTGAGAGTGTATGAGAGAACTTTTGAGATGTTTAACTGAAGAAAAATAGGAGAAAGTTACGTCCGTTGAGGGTTTTAAGTCGTGGGAAGCAAAGTAAAAGACCAAAATACCCTTACGAAAGAACTTTCTAATTGCTAAATATTTCAGCAAACGACCAAGGCTGATAAGCCACCAAATCCATGATATCCCATCATCACAGGTCGTCACCTAGGAGATGGAATTTTTAGGTTTCTACCCAGTTCTGACGACATTCGTGATAAGCTGTCAGACTTGTGATAAGTTATCACAAAATGTCATCACTCAGTTCTCCAGCCTGACATGCTTGAGTATAATGGGCAAACTCTTTGCTGCAATATCGGACTTAGGTGAATTTTGTACGTTGAAAAGATATTTCAATTATCTATATTTTGGTTGGTCATTATCTCAATAATTCATAGTATCACGAGATATATTCTCATTTGAAGTTGACTATAGCAATGTCCTTCCCAAGAATTCAATCAATTAGGAATATTTTGATTCATCTGATAGCTGGGAGATATTTGAAGACTTAATTACATCTAAATTTCTCATAAAACTATGACCGAATTATGATGTACTATGAATAATCTTAAAACATGACGCTAATATTGGTTTGGACTTTTTGGGTATTATAATATCTCCCTGTTGGGAACATTCCTCCTCGAATAAGATTGACTAAGATGGAAGAAAAGATCAACTGAAGTACGTACAAGACAAACACTATTGAAACATGGTTTCGAGACTGACATAACTGATAAGTTGAATACGTCATATTGAACATGCATATCTGATGCATGAGTACTGATTCATGAATACATGACTGAGTGTTCTGATGAACTGAGTTTTTCATTATAAGAATGCATATGTGATGCCTAATTTTATGACTAACATGATACATGAATGCATAACTGAGTGTTCTAATGAACTGAGTTTTTCATAATAAGAATACATATCGGATGCCTAATTTTATGACTGACATGATACATTAATGCATGACTGAAAGTACTAGTAAGGTGATCACGCATATCTAATGTGTGAATACATAACTGAACTGACTCATGAACATGCGACTGAACAAGTAATGGTAAAGATGCCATGTTTGAACTAAAAACTGAGCATGGAACTGAATATCAAGTTTGTTATTAATATCTGAACATGAAAATAAGTAACTTCAAGGAAAGCTGTTGCCTTGAACTAAAAATACCGATGAGTTTGAGACTAATTACTCAATATGCATGAGCATAAACATGATAACATAAATGAGTCTGGAGCGTGATACATGAACTGAACTAAGTCTGTAATGCATAGCGTGCTACTAAGGTTGGAGTTTAAGTGTCAACTTATGAGTATCCCCTATTCCATACTGGATTCATTACATAAAGAGAGAATGGAATGATTATGTTATGAAAGTTCGGGGAATCATAGCATATCTCCCCGTTGGGACACTAGGTCTCTTACAGAATACTGATTTAGCTGAGCTACTGAGGGAAGCTGTGATGATGCGCAAGGCACCTAGAAACTGAATCGCGACTGATTATATAAGATCTAAAATTGAGGTATAACAAATGAACTGAGCTGAATACTGAACTGAAGAATACATTATAACTAAGACTATAACAAAGATAATAACTGAGTTATGATAATCGCATAATGATGACTATCATAAGTCAAGTATCTAAATGTACACTCACACTCTGAATTTTTTTAATTTTTTTTTGTTTCTAAGTACAACCTCTTTCTAGTCATTTATTTGCATATTAGCATAACATTCAAGCCTGTCTCCATAATTACACCCTCAAATAAAATAGGCATGAAACAATCTTCTCTTAATATGTATCATTTACACTCTCACTTAACTAAGCTACTGCTCATCACTACACTTTTCTCACAAAGAGAGCTCACTGAAGGACTAAATCAAGAGGACCTAAAGCATGAATGGATACTAGCTAAATTTGACATATGAATGAAACTTGAGGAATATAATGTGAATAGTATGGATTTACAAAAAGTTCTAAACTGAGGATATACATGACATAGTCTGGACTTATCTTAACAGTGGAGGCGTAGCATGAGTCATGGAAACTGAGTATACCGGGGAGCAAGATACGTGTACATGAGTCATGAGCTGCATGACCTGATACTAGAATTTCTGAGTTCATGGAATATGATTTGTAACACTGAGTAATCTAAAACTGAACTCCCTATACTAGGAACTGAAAGCGCACATGATTATATGGAATGCGTGTGAACATAATCTGTATTGATGGAATAGGACTCATACTATTGAGGGTATTGGAACTCGTCCTGCTAGGAATTAGACATGCACATGATTCTATTGGAAGTGTGTGAAACGTGTTAAGGTAAGGTGATGACTGTGGTCTAAAACAATTGCACCATGCTAAGAGTAGGTCAGGAATCATCTCCCCTTAGTGATTATCTACACATACTAAATCTAAAACTAGAATTTGAAGGATTAACATTTCTGACCCCATGGTTTAACTGCTGTGCAAGTTTTCTAAAGAAAAGAAAATCATGAATCTGAAGAAGTGTGAACATGTCAATTGGAGATCTATAACTTATTAGTGACTGCATTAGTAGGACTTCCCTGATTCTTCCGGAAACTCTCTAGAATATACCAACCTAACATCCCTAGCTAGGTGGAGACTGACTCCTCAACAAAGGACAACCTCTTATCTAACTACACTGAATCCCAACAAATGACATAAGAATCATCCATAGCATAGAATATCTTACCACAACCAAAACACACATCACTGCAAGCCTCACACACACCCTTATGATGCTTACCACAAGTCTGACAAAAGGGATGAGTAAGAACTTTGCTCTCACTACCCCTCTGACCTTGGCTGAGAAAGACTGTAACTACCTTTTCTAATTCTCTTATTTTCTCTCTTTCTTTTTAAGCTTATGCTCCTTAATCTTTTGAGCATAGACCATCAACCTAGATAGGTCTATATAACGAATAAACATTATATTCCAGCACTCTTTAAGCACTTTACCTGATACCCTAGACACAAACTTATTTATTTTGGACTACTTTCTGCCACTACATGGGGAGAGTATCAGGCTAACTGGGTGAACTTAAAGGAGTATTCTTTCACGCTCATCGTACCTTGCCTGAGATTGATGAACTCTAACACTTTAGCCTTCTTTTTCTCTATAAAAAAAAACCTATCTAAGAAAGTTATAGCAAACTTTTCCCACTCAATAGGATCTGTATCTGCATCCCCATCTACCTTACACTGTTTAAACCACGTATGGGCTATATCTTGTAGTTGATAGGTGGCTAACACTAAACTCTTACTAGAAGTCACTCCCATGATGTCTTTGACTTTTTAAAACTGATCAAGAAACTCATGTGGGTCCTCTTCAGGCTTAGAACTAGTGAAAAAGGGAGGATTCATTCGGGTGAAGTCTCTAATCCTAGCTGCAACAACATTGGCCTTTGGGTCAGCCAAAACAGCGGTTGGTTGTACATTTTGAGCTACGACTAAATAGACTAGAGTAGTGAATGCAATCCTAAATTCTGCATGAGAGACATATTTGTCCAGGGAATCTGCTTGGATAGGCTAAGGCGCTGACTGATTTTTGGTTCTCATTTCGGTAGTCCTTTTTGAAGACATTTTTTGTAAATGAAAGGAAGAAGAAAATTAGATTGAGAGTTAAATTAGAGCTTTTGCTCACTGGCATGACATGAATATTGAAAGAAGGGAAACTGTTCCTAAAACATCTCATACCCTCCTAGACATAACTGTGGTGCACAACACACCCATGTAGAAGACTCTACTAGATGTGTCTTTTAGACTTCCTAGGACTCTATTGAACCTTTGGCTCTAATACCAAGTTTTTAACTCCCTGATTTTCTGAACTAGAATGCTACACGGTGCTCATGATCTCGAAGAACCACAATCTAACCCATGACTGATATTTGTATTTGTATACTTTATAAAATACTGAAAAATATGGAAACATGTACTGAATAGCCATAAGGTTCAAATATGAATAAACATCTAATAAGAAAAATGTATAAAAATGGCATAACAATACCAAAACAAATCTAAAATAACTTTCTAACAAGCTATAGTCTAAAAGCCTCTAAACTATCTGAATAAGGAGTTGATGGCACATATCCCAAACTAACTCCATCTACTAAAACAAATAGGTACTAAAAGAATGAACTAATCAAATACTATTATCCTCAAATGATGAGGACTCTCTGCTAACTTTGTCTGCTAAAATTTGAAATACTAATGATGTTATGGAGCTCGTGCTTCTAAACCTATGGTATAAGAAACCATACCACAAATGCGTCAGTACATTAAATATACTAGTATACAAGTGAGGTAGGCTAAATGCAAAGGGTTATATTCATGAACAATGCTAACTGATATGAACCTGAGAATACATACACACATAAGTGACTGTAACTAAACTCGTGATGATACTGACTATGGAGTCTGAATATTAACAATACGAGCTTACTAATACTGAGATACTGACTGATTAAGTTTACTGATATTGATATGTAAGTCACTAATAAGTAGGGAACTAATACTGTATTGTTGAATACTGAAGGACTAAAACTATATTACTAATACATGAATAAATATTTCTGGTAGTTTTGATTATTAAGAACTGGCTTGATTGACTGTATCTGATAGTTTAATTATAAAGAATTAATTTGATTTACTATATCTGACATCTATGAATATGAAAAACTGATATTCTTGACCGTATCTAATAGTCCTGAATGTGAATATTGATAATATAAGTTGTAATAATTGATAACATTAGTAACTGTATCTGACAGTCCTAAATCTAATGGAATTAACTGAGTTTCATACTATATCTGAGTTAACTGTATCTGACAGTCCATAAATCTAAAAAACTATCTGAGTTCTTTTACTGAGACTTAGAATGTGACTGAAACTGAGACTGTGGGAAGTAGCCATCAAACTGACATGCCCCGAATCTGAACTGGTGGGGTATAAACAGTAACCCCAGCTGGAAGGGTGTCTATACTGTGCCACGGGTAGAGACAACATATAAGTAAACCCTATTCTATTTGGGAGCTCTTTCCTTCAGCCCTTGCTATCATGTAAACTCAAATGAGATGTATTATCCCTATGTTTAAGGACATCTCAACCTATGCTGGCTATCTAGTCTTATAACTTAGGGATTGCTTCTAGGTATCTTAGTCCTATCTAGCGGGTGAGTCCCCATACCTAGGCTCACTCGGTGCTAAGTCCTACTCCCAACTGAAAGACACTGAATAAATTAGCTTAGCTGAACTGATTGACTGAACTGATGTTAGTGGGATTATTTAGTGGAGCTAAAATGAGTTTACTAAGTTTTGTTGGCTGATAGAATGTACTGATGTCTGAGGATTAACTGAGAGTATGGTAGTTATTGAGATTTTACTTGGAATACTGCTGAATTCTACTTTCTATCTGAATAAGGATGAACTTTATTTGTTGATGAGTTTACTAAGGTTCTGAACTGAATACTTACTGAGACATGATAACTAGCTTAGATTCCTCAGATTACTGAACTACTGAGACTACTGATATTTTTGAGTTTTCCTGAGTCACATGACTAACTGAACTCTATGGATCATGGCTTGACTGAGAGTATCATAATAACATGACATGGCTCTAGGAACACAACTATATTTTTCGGGTACGATTACCCCCAGGACTCGATGGAAGGAAACTGACAAACATGAATTTCTTGAATGCATGACCAACATCAAAAATCCATAATATCATAACATGGGAAATATCATGAAGTACATGGTTATTATACATGTTTGACATAAGTAGGAGTCTCGCAAGTAAGTATAGCATAATCTCATAAGACTAGTTCATGAACAATCCAACAATATTTACAAGACAAAATATTAACGTGAAAATCATTGGAACATAGGGGCATATCATGAATCCTTCACTTAGTCACAATTTGGCTATATTGCATGATATCTAGTTTCTTAGGCCGTTCATCAAGCACCTTACATGCACAATTTTGGGCATAGGTATATTTATCAATGTAGTAATCTTAATCAATCCAAAATTCATGGGTTACAACTATCCTACTCATATGCTTCATGGAAACATATCAAGATACAACCTTGCACTCAAACAATATTCATCAACATGAATATAGCCATAAAACAACAAGAAAATCACAATTTATAATTTAAAACATGATTCTTGAGCTCCATGGATGAACACTACACATACCTTCAAGCTTGATCGTGAAAGAGATCTAATGTTTCTTGAAGGTTCTTGAAGAAATCCTTAGGCTTGCTCTTAATTTTACTTGACTAGAGTTTTGCCCCTTTTGGAGAGAATGTTCTTGTTATTGAGGAGATGATCTTGAGAGAAAACCCTAGTTTTGTGGTTGAGTGTATGAGAGAATTTTTGATAAGTTTAACTAAAGAAAAATAGGAGAAAGTTACATTCCTTGAGGGTTTTAAGTCATGGGAAGTGAAGGAAAATACCAAAATACCATTACAAAACCACTTCCTAATTGCTGAATTTATCAGCTGACGACTAAGGCTGATAAGCCGTAAAATCCATGATAGCCCGTCAGCCCAGGTCATCACCTTTGAGCTGGAATTTTTGGGTTTCTGCCCAGGACTGACGACATTCTTGATAAGTCGTCAGACTTGTGATAAGTTATTACAAAATGTCGTCATTCAGTTTTCCAGCCTGACATGCTACAGTAAAATGGGCATAACGTTTGCTCCAATATCGGATTTAAGGGGGGGGTTTGGAGCCCATTTATGGGAGGTATCTTTTGTCATTTCTCTATTTGTTTGTAATATTGTATAAATAGAAAAATGTAGGTTTTATTTACTTAGTTTATGTTTGAGATTTTATGAAAGAGAGAGCTCCAAAAGCGAAATTAGGGCATAGCATAAGGGTGAATTCTTGTGTGTTGCAAAGCTTGATACGTTGGTGCTTGAGAGGTGGGCGCCCTCTTGTGTCATTATAAGAGTTAGGTGCATGTTGAATGTGGTGTTAAGGTTCCAAGAGTGACCATTCTTGGTTTCTTAAGATTACAACTTCACTGTGTCTAACTATCTATCTTTGTTTCTTGTTCTAGTTTCGGATTTCCTTGTATAGTTGTAAAAACCGTAGGTTGTAGTTGTTGTAGCCTTGTTATTCTTCATTTTATTGTGCTAATATAACTTGTTGGTTGGCTGTTTTGAGGTATTAGAACTCGTTGTTCTCTCTATTCTTTTTATAAGTAGCGAATCCGAGAGTGGTCACCAAAATAGTCTCGGGTTTCCTCAACTTGTGGACTGTTTTGGTGTATCTTTTCTTGTGTTCTTGGTCATCCTTGTATCACGTCTTGGAAACTATAACACAATCTGAAACAGTTAAGACAAGAAAGTAAAGATAGAGGGAGTTCGACATCACTTAAAACGCCAACTAGCTCAGCAAAGCTCCATAAGCAATTTGCCTCGCACAGAATATCAACATGGCCTGCTAGCACTAGGATCTACATAAAAAAGATTCAGTATTACAAACATGCAGCATGTCATATCATCATTACCGTTTTCGAATTCAGTAGACATTATCATAACATCTTTATATCATCCGGATTCACTGGGCATCATCATAATATCATTATATCCTTTGGATTCAACAGGCATCATCATAACATCATTATATCCTCTGGATTAACCAGCCATCATCATATCATCATTATATCCTCCGGATCTAATGTGCATCATCATAACATTATTATATCCTATAAATTCATCGAGAATCATCATAACATCATTATATCCTCTAAATTCATCGGGAATCTTTATAACATCTTTATATGCTCTGAATTCACCGGGCATCTTCATAACAAAATTATATACTCTGGATTCACCAGGCATCATCATAACATTAACACATTCTCCAAGATAATGGTATACACATACATATGTAGTTAAATAAATAAACACATACAACCCACAATGATAGAGTATAAGTGACGTAAGGTAACACATAACATCATACTTTACTATATAATATAAGTATATGCATGAACATGAGTATGTAAATGATATACGTAATCACCACTTTTCCAAGTTATCATGTATTAGTAAGTCAATTATAAGTCAAGTGCATGCTCTCTAGAGGCCTCTTTTACTCCCACTTTTGACAGTACTTACTCCAAAGGGGCTTCTCAATCCTTACTAGGCCTATAAGGCAAAAAGTTCTTCATGTATCCTTTCTAAGTCACCCCAAACTCTAAGGCCAATTCATAACTAGTGATATCTAGGTCAACATACTCTTAAGGTTAGTCAACAACATCATTCTTCTCTACTAGAGCAACTAAAGTATTCTCATAATATTCATTATACTTTAAGTAGAACTATCCAAGATTCTAGGCTATAGTCAAGCATTATATTTTACAAGGTTAATAGCCTACGAGGATCAACTAATCCAAAATATCATAATTCACCCATTTATCATCTAAGACCATATCCAATCTCACAAGATAACAGTATTATGCTTCATTAAGCTTAATCTAACTACAAGTAAGCCTAACCTACCTTGAGTCAAAATTGCTCACGACCCAACGAGCTTTGCCTTTCCTGTTTTGAAGCTTCTTCCACGAGCCAAGCTATTAACAACATAATTTAAGAATCATTACCAGATTAACCATACCCATTATGGAACCATTATTCCATGGGTCCAAAATGACATAAAACCCTTAACTGGGGTCCCACCTTTGAAAACATGTTTTTGAGACCAACCCATTGTCCAAATATTATTAGAGAGCTATAACCCTTAAGAAATTTGAGTAAACCAATCACATTTGTGGATACACTTAAGCCTTAAACCATTAGGGGTTTTGGGTCTAGAAATCAAGAAATTAACCTATAACTTAAAGGAATCTTACCTTAGATTTGTAGGTAATTAACCGACAAAACCCACTTGAATATTTTACACTCTATTACGGTTTAAAGATCAAGAGGGAGGCACAAAATAGAAAAAATTAAGGGAAACAAATCCTTTAAATAGGCCTAGCCTAGGCCTCAGGTAGTTGGTCGCGGACCCCGCTTGGCCGCAGTCACGATACTAGGTTCGCGCCTCTTCCACCGTTTTGAGAAAATTAGTAATGTAGCATATATATTTTGATTTTGCAGACGCGTTGGCGAAGTCTGATTTTGCATTTAAGGTCATTTTACTGAATTTTTCGTTCAATGGTCAATTAGAACCAACAAAGACTTCAAACTGGGAAAGTGGTTCAAAAAACCAAACAAATCGCCTAGTAATCAATCTATCATTTCCAGCAAGTCACTCATGACTTGGGGTAGCTATAGAGAAGCTCTATTGGAAAAATAGGAAAGAACACAGACAATAACCTAAAGGATCATTACAACATCCACTACTAAGGAACTTTCATCCACGAATGTTAAAGACGAAGAAATTACTTGAAGTCTCGAACATAGAAGGATACTAGGCTTGCATCTCACTCTCAATCTCCCAAGGAGCTCCCTCAACTTAGTTATGCCTTCACTGAACCTTGACTACCGAAATCTCTCTAGAATGTAGTTGCCTCACATCACTAGCTAAAATAAGCGCGGGCTCCTCCACAAACATCAACTGCTTGTCTAACTAGATCGAGTCCCAGCTAAGCACATGAGAATGTTCTGGAATATACTTCTACAACATAGAGACATGAAAAAATATATGAACTACAACAAAATATAGAGGTAAAGATAACTTGTAGGACACTTTGACCATTATACTGAGGATCACAAAAAGACCAACATAGTTAGGGCTAAGCTTAGCCTTCCTCCCAAATCTCATCACAACCCTCATAGGTGAAACAGAAACGAACACCTAGTCACTAACTCTGAATCTTAAGGCACAGAGTCTACAGTTTGTATAAGCCTTCTGCTAACTTTGGGATGCTCTCAGCCTATCTTGAATTACCCTGACTTTATCCAATGAGTCTTGAAGAAATTTTGTACCACAAGGTCTAACCTCAGATGTCTCAAACCATACTAAAAGAGAACGACATATACTACCATACAAAGCCTCATAAGGTGCCATCTCAAAACTGGAATTGTAACTATTATTGTAGGCAAAGTCTACCAAAGCTAAGTGTTGATCCCACTGTCCTCCAAAGTTCATAACACATGCTCCAGGCATATCCTCAAGCAACTAAATAGTTCGCTCAAATTAACCATCGATCTGTAGAAGAAAGGTTTTACTCAAATCCACGCAAGTACTCAACTTTTCCTAAAATGCTCTCCAAAACTGTGAAGTAAATATAGAACCATAGTCTGATATAATAGACATAGGGACCAAACTAACTATCTCTCAAACATAAATCTGAGCTAATCTCTCGGCACTGAAGGATATATGAATAGAAATGAAATGAGCCGACTTGGTCAAACTATTCATAATAACCCAAATACCATTGGGACCACGGCAAGTAAAAGGCAAGCTACTTATGAAGTCCATGGTCACCATTTCCTATTTCCACTAAGGAGTGGGCAAAATCTTACACAAACCGCCTGGATGCTAATGTGCGAGCTTAACCTGCTGACTCTTCAAACCGTCCTACCAATAAAGCTATCTCAAATCTCTATACATCTTGGCCATACTAGGATGAATAAAATATCTAAAGTTGTGAGCCATATGCAGAATCAACTAGATCAAGTCATCAAGTTTTGGGACACAAATATAACCTTTAAACCTCAAGATACCCTCGAATGTGTAGTATGTCTCCTAGACTTTCCACTCATCACCCGATTATAGAGTAGACACAACTTATTATCCCCAAGCTGATAATCATAAATCTGCTCAAATAGGGAGGACCTTGCTACCACACAAGCCAAAATCCTCGTAGGATCAAAAATATTAAGGTGAACTATCAAATAAGATAAGGACTAGATATCCCGTGCCAAAGGCCTCTGAGAAACTGATATACATATCAAACTACCCCTACTCACTGCAATGCGGCTCAAGGCATCAACCACCACATTTGCCTTACCTGGATGATATAATATGAAAATATCACAGTCCTTTAACAACTCCATCCATCTGCACGGGTGTACATTAAGCTCTCGCTGGGTCATACGATGTTGATGACTATGATGATCGATTAAAATCTAACAATACACACCATACAAGTAGTACAACCAAATCTTTAGAGTGAAAACTACCACCGCCAACTCCAAATCATGAGTGAGGTAGTTGCGCTCATGCACTTTAAGATTTCTAAAAGTATAGGCAATGACATAACTCTACTTCATAAATATACATCCAAGACTAACACCAGATGTATCTCAAAACACAGTGAATCCCTCACCCTCAATTGGAAGGGCTAACACCAAGGCTGAAGTTAGCCAATATTTGAGCTTTCCAAAGCTTAATTCCAACTTTTCGAACCATTAGAAAGTAAATTTAATTTGGGTAAATCTAGTCATAGGGGTTGATATGGTAGACAATCTCTCAACAAAGAGCCTATAATAACCACCAAACTATTAAAACTATGATCCTCAATTGGAGACGTAAGACTAGCCTAATCATGAATCACCGAAATCTTAGTTGGTTCTACCATAATACCCACCTTGGAAACGACATCTCCAAGAAATGATTGTGACTCAAGCCAAAACTCGCACTTGGAGAACTTAGCAAAAAGCACATGCTCTCATATAACTTGGAGCACAATCCTTAAGTGCTACGTATGCTCCTCACTACTCCTCGAATACACAAGAATATCATTAATGAACATAATAGCAAAGAAGTCTTAATAGGGTCTGAATACACAGTTCCAAAATTCCATAGCAGGGGCATTAGTTATCCCAAAAGACATCACCAAGAACTTTTACTGACCATAACGGGTCCTAAAATCTATCTTCAAAATATCCTCGTCTTGAATCCTCAACTGATGATAAATCGACCTCAAATCAATATTAGAAAATATAGTTATGCCCTGAAGTTAGTTGAATAAATCAACAATACGAGGCATAGGATAGCGATTCTTCACTGTTACCTTGTTAAACTTCCTATAATAAATATATATTCACGTTGATCCATTTTTCTTAATTATAAACAAAATAAGGGTTACCCCAGGGGACACACATGGTCTAATGAAATCCTTACCAAGAAGATCCTGGAGCTGGGAGTTTAGCTCTTTATGCTGAGCAGGACCAATACTGTAAGGTTCCATAGATATTGGTTAGGTGTCAAGCTCAAGGTCAAAAGCAAACTCAATCTCATGGTGATGTAAAATACTAGGAAGATCGATAGGAAACACATTAGGAAACTCACACACAATAGGAATAGAGTCAAGCATCCGACTTTCTCCATGGGTATCACATACATAAGTGAGATAAGACTCACAACCCCACAATATAAGACGTTTGGCATATGGATAAGAAATAATCCCTATTGGCTCATAGCTACTATCTTCTTGTAACACGACAAGGATACGTTGGGCATGGCTAAGATAATGGTCTTGGCAAAACAATCCATGACCACAAGGTTGTGGGATAACTAGTTCATGCCTAGAATCAAAACGAAATCCAAAATATCCAGAATAATAAGATTAGAACAAGTATCAACATCACTAACTACAACGACACATGATCTGAATACTTGATCAACTAATAAAGAATTATCTATGAGAGTAGATACACATATAGGCATAGATAATAATTAACTAGAAAAGTCTAACCGTGGTGCATAATAAGTAGATATATAAGAATAAGTGGATCTAGGATAAAATAAAGCAAGAGTTGACTTGTGGCATACCAAAATCACACTTGTAACTGTAGCATCCGAAGTATCAGCCTCAGGTCTAAAATTTATGACATATAACTGACAACGCCTGTCACCTGGCTAGGAACCTAATCGAACTCCTATCCTGCCTACCTGAGTACCACCTTGATTACCCTGGTAACCACCTGTACGACCTCATTAACCACCTCAACCTGAAGGATGAACTTCCTTAATGGGAGCTCCTTGGGATGAAACAACCATCGCCCCACGACTAAGGAATTCTTTAGAGAATTAACCTGGATGTTCGCACGTAAAACAAGAATCACAAGCAGAAACAGAACTCACCTCTTTGAACAATCAAGAATAGCTACCACACCTACTCTGCCCTATATATGAATCGCTCAAGGACTGATCACCGCCCTTACTAGGGCGACCACTAGTAGAGAACTAACCCTCATCAGTGGTCTGAAGAGCTGCCTGAACTAGCCGACTAGTTTGGCTCTGGGGCTAAAAATATAGATGTGGAGAATGTCCAGCATAAGAAATACCACCCCTAAATATAGAACTACTATGACTCTAACAAAATCTGCCCAGAAACTTGTGCCTCTTATAACGGCCCTCGCATTGCATGTCCTCTATCACTCTTATTTGATTGAAAAACTCAGCAAAAGTCCTACCCGTATCTACCAAACTATAAGTAGCCATCTAAATAGAAGGTCTTAATCCCTGCACAAAGCAACAAAATCTCTTATACTCTGTATCCAATATAGAAGTCGCATGCCTAGCCAATTCATAAAAATGACCCTCATACTCAGTGACGGTCATTAAACCCTACTCCAATATAATGAACTAATCTCTCAAGCTGTGGCATATACTTATCTAAGAACATCTTAGAGAACTGAGCCGAAGAGAGAGGGGAAGATCCAACTAGAACTACAAAAACCTTTCCACCTGTGCCAATCAGACATGTCCAATGAAAATATGGTGTAATCCACCCCATGAGTCTTAATATTGCCTAACCCACAAAGTCTATCCTCATAAGTAGTCAAAAACTCAAATGTATCCTTTCTAGGGGCACCAGAAAACTTAAGTGGAGCCAATCTCAAGAATCTACCCAGCGTTTTTTGCTTCTCAGCAGACACAAAAGTCTAGGTCACAACTGGTTGAGTGTTTGCCATCTAAATAACTACCTGAATAGGAGGAAACTCAACTACAAGAGCTGTAGCTGCAGGATGTACTCCTATCCCAGTAGTTTGTGAACCATCAATAATACCCAATAGCTAAACAAAAGTATCTCTAAGCAACAAAGAGGGGATGAATCCTGGTAGAGCCTAGGCTGGTCCCTTGCCCATCGCTGGCTGAGTTAAAGGAGTCTCTGGCTCGACTGAAGGAATATTATCTGGATAGGTCCACCCTGATCCCTAACTAGGGACACATCATTAGTTTGGGTCTCAGGACCCTCCTTACGTATAACAGTAGCATGAGTCCTTAGCATCTGTGAAATAGTAAAGTCAAAAGAATACCCAACAAACCAACTAAGACTCTTACCCTGATATGAGTGAAAGAAGTGAGAGACTCCTAAGAATGTCCTATAGCCTCTTAAAGATAGGAAATAGATGTCAACATTCCAATCTGTAGGACTCTATTTGACACTTACTCTTGTACCAATAATATCGATGAAACCTAGGCTCTATTACCAATTTGTCATGACCCAATTTTTGAGTCATGATGGCACCTAGCAAACCTACAGTAGGTAAGCCAACACCGTAACCAAAAACTAATGTAATGGGTTACCGTGGTAGGAACGTCCAACATAAACCCTATATGGGAACACAATAGAACAATGACATTCCACATAGAAACACCTGATATTCAAATATCACTCCTATGACTTGATAGTATTAGTATAAGAGAATCTCTACATTCAATAATAAAAATTACAACTCAACGCCTAATAGTCTTAAATAGTCTTATACATTCCTCTCAAATAAAAAAGACAGAATAAGGATAGAAGGGAATAGAGAAACTCGAACTCCAAGAGCTCACCCTGTCTCCTAAGGATAAACATCACATGATCGCAACTCAATGATGAAAACTAGAACTCGAATATGCACCAAAAAGGTACAAAAGTGTAGTATGAGTACCAAAACATAGGTACTCAGTAGGCATCATCGTCCGACTGAGCTAAATTATAATATAAGGACAATATAGAGTAAGACAATAACTTAAAGTCAATGTACAAAATCAAACCTAAATCTTCTTTGGTATCACTATCTAAATAACAAATAAATTAGAACAATATTACGACATTCCTTCTCTATATATACCATAACTTTCTTACAACTTTAATAAGTATTTTGGAAGAATAAAGCCACTTATATAAAATAACAATCATGTAATTACCATAACCAATACAACTACAATCATTAGAGTATAAAGCAAAAGAGATCCTATACCATTAGAGAGTACACCAAATGATCAGTTCATCAATATATCAGGGCACAACTACACAAGCAACTTACCAAAGTCACAGGTTGTACATTCCTGCTATGGCCTCTTACCGAGGTCTACAATAATCATCAATTCCTTAATTTGACATAACGAAGCCGATGTCACCATATCATGGTTATAGTTATTTAATCTGTAACTCATCATTAACTTCATGTCTAATCTATATTAGCTAACCTCTATTTCCATTAGACACTAGTTTGCAAGTTTTATAGTTTACTAGTCATATAATAAGGAAAAGCTACAAGTTACAAACACTATTATTTATTCACCCATCACAAAGCCATTTTCTAGTTAGCCTCCTATTATATAAGTCATCAATTAAGCGACCACAGCATCACATACTACATGTCAATTTAACCACTGATCATACAATACTAGGTCTATTATTATTGAGCATTTAACAACCTTAACGACTAGTTTCCACATTCTAGCTAAGTAAGGTCCACCAACTAGTTTACTAGGATTCTAGCTTACAAGTCATAGTCATTTATTAAGGACAACTAGTTATCACATAAGCCACTTTACTAGGACAAATACCATAACATAACCATTTGTCCATGTCAAGTAGATTTACTTGGTGAGCCCTTGGTTCTACACAAGATTACACGTATCAATTAGCCTTACCGTAATACTTTGCATAATCTATTTCTAGTTACTAGTTAGAGTTAACAAGGTTCACACCTCTTATCTAGTACAAAAATGAGTTTATCCACACACAACAAACTTCATATACATCTATGTATTCATATATTCTCACCACACATAACATCATTATAACATCTCTACCTCTTTTGTTTTCACTGGGTATCATTATATCATTATTACCTCTTCTAAATTCACTGGGCATCATCATAACATCATTTTATCATCCGAATTCATTGGGCATCATCATAATATCATTACATCCTCCGGATTCAAAAGGTATCATCATAACATCATTATATCATCTAGATTCACCGGCTATCATCATAATATCATTATAAATTCACCGGGCATCATCATAACATCGTTATATCCTCCTAATTCACAAAGAAACATCACAATATTATTATATCCTCTGAATTCACCGAGCATTATCATGACATCATTATATCCTCTGGATACATCGGGCATCATCATGACATTTACACATCCTCTAAGACAATGATATACACATACATATATAGTCAAATCAATAAGCATATACAACCAAAAATAATAGAGTATAAGTGATGTATAGTAACACATAACATCATAGTTTATTATTAATCATCACTACATAATATAAGTAGATGCTTGAGCATGAGTATCTAAATGATATATCTAATCACCACTTTTTAAAGTTAATATATTTATTAGCAAGTTAATTATAAGTCAAGTGCATTCTCTCTAGATGCCTATTTTACTCCCACTTTTTACAATACTAACCCAAAGGAAAATCCTTCACATAATGATTTGCGTAATCATTAGACTTGGGTCATAGCAAGAATGGTAACATAATTAGAGGTTCACTTGTTGAATTCATCAATTAGCAAAGCGATAACATAACCATAGGTTTAATTTACAAGACTTTCCAAGGCTATCCATATCATGACAACCAGATAATCAATCAAGTATACACATTATCCAACAATCAATCACATATATATCTGATAATCGAGTTTAACCATTATAACCTGAATAACATAACTTAGATGTTAATCAAGTATCTACATCACTAAGGAATTACATAGTTCAAGCTTAAGGTGGGTCATGTCCCTATAATAAATCTCAATAATGCCAAAGTTCACTTATACAAGAATAAATTCTTCCTGGAATTAGGCTAGGTTATCTAAATCACACAATAAGGGCTTATCAATGCTTACTAGGCCTATAAGGGAAAATCTTCTTCAAGTATCCTTTTTAAGTCACTCCAAACACTAAGGACAATTCATAACTAGTCATATCTAGGTCAACATACTCTTAAGGTTAGTCAACAACATCATTCTCCTCTACTATAGCAACTAAAGTATTCTCATACTATTTATGAGACTTCAAGTAGAACTATCTAAGGTTCTAGGCTATAGTCAAACATCACATTTTCCAAGGTTAATAACCTATGAGGATCAACTAATCCCAAGTATCATTATTAAACAATTTATCATCTAAGACATGGTTCAATCTCACAAGATATCATAATTATACTACAATTAAGCTCAATCTAACAACAAGTAAGCCTAACCTACCTTGAGTCCAAATTTCTCAACAACTAACGAGCTTTGCCTTTTGGTCTTTTAAAGCTTCTTCCATGAGCCAAGATATCAAAAACATAATCTAAGAATTATTATAAGATTAACAACACCCATTATGGAACCATTATGCCATGGGTCCAAAATGACACCAAACCCCCAAGTGGTTCCCACCTTTGAAAAATGAGTTTTCGAGATCAAACCATTGTTAAAATATCATTAGGGATCTATAACCCTCAAGATATTTGAGTAAGTCAATCACATTTGTTGCTATACTTGGGATTCAAACAATTAGGGGTTTTGGATCTACAAATCAAGAAATTAACACCAAACTTGAAGGAATCTTACCTTAGATTTGAAGAAAAAATGGATTACATAATTTATTCAATATTTTAATCAACCCACATGACTAACTTGAAGATTTACACTCTATTAGGGTTTATAGATCAAGAGGGAGGCATAAAATAGCCAAAATTTTGGTCAAGACAGCCTTTAAGTAGGCTTAGCCCAGGCCTTAGGTAGCACAGTTGTGGAACCTACTTGACCACAGTCACAGAACCATATTTACAGTTCGTCCACTATGGTCGCAGTATCTCCCTCTATCCCAGGCTATGAATAAAGCTTGGAACTTGATTTTGGGCTTTATCCAATACCTTGAGATGCATCCATAGTCTATTTCGAGCAAATTAAATATGTAACCACATAGATTTTGATGTTTCAGATATTTTGGCAATGTCATATTTTTAATTTAAGGTTGTTTTAGTAAAGCTTTCACTCAGTGGTCATTATAACCAACGAAGACTTCAAATAAGAAAAGTTGTTCTAAAGACTAAACGAACCATCAGGTAAGCAAACTATCATTTCCATCATGTCACTAATGACTTAGGGCAGCTATGGAGAAGGTCTATCAATGAAAATAAGAAAGAACACAAACAATAATCTAAAGGGTCATTACAATAATATAAGTAGGTGGGAGTTAAGGGTCCTCTTGGGTGTTGGTGTTGTTCAAATCTAGCACAATAGACTATGTCTCATGTGTTCTTAAGTTCCCATATTGCTAACAAGACTTGGCCCTATTTTTCTTCTTTTGCAGGTATGAATATTCAGGGTCTAATCCTAAGGGAAACAATTCATAAATGGCTGAATATAGAAGTAAAGGAGAGGGACCAAGTGTATTTCAAGGAATTACTTTGTATTATTCTATGGGAATTGTGGAAAAAAAGGAATAGGTTTAAGCATGGAGAGAAAGATGTGACTATGAAAAGTCTGATATTTAGCATTACAAGAAATATGAGGTTGTTACTGAAAGCAAGGAAACCAAAGTTGTAATATTTGTATGATTAACCAAGAATTCTAAAGTATTTTGAACAACTAAAGCCTATAGTTAAAGTTACTAATATTCTTTGGGAATTTCCAATGGATGGATGGGTGAAGTATACTAATAATGGAGCATCAAGGGGAAATCCAGGTAATAGTTCATATGTTTTTTTTCTAAGAGATATGCATGGTGATTTATTATATTTAAAAGGATTTATAATTTAGGATACAAATAATATGGAGGCAGAAGCAATAGAAAATCTACTGAAAATAAAGCATTTACAGTTATACAAAATATGATATGGTGATCATTCAGATAGATTCATTATCAATGAAAAAAATTTAAATAGGAAATGGGATAGTCCATGAAGTATATCAGGCTGTGTATAATAAATTTGACATTTAATGTCAAGCAAGAAAGTGTAGGTTCAACTAATCCATAAGGAAGGAAATTAATTAGCTGATTACTTTACTAATTTGGCACTTAATAATAAGGACTTTATATTCTCTACATTGAAACAATTTTATGCATCTAGTAAGAGAATTGTTAACAATGATAAGTTATAGTGTCCTTATCTAAGATTGTCACTATCACAAGGGTGAAGGAGTTGGGAAGGCTAAAACTAAGTTTTTCACAAACTTTATCTATACAAATAAATAAGCTAAAAAGAAGGTGAAGTAGCTATTTAGGCTAATTTATAATAGCCAACAATAAGGACTCACAACAAAATGAGAGGGTCAGATGGTAAGATTAAACTTTAATAACCAGAAGAACATGTTACTTTCAAAATATTCATGGTTTTGAGCATCCTCGTATCTCCTTACCAGCCATATATTTAGATTGTGGATTCAAAGGTTAAGGAAGAAAACTATATATATAATTACCAAGATGAAAGAAGTGAAAATTAGCTAACTTAGAAGCAGTAATAATTCTCAATTGACTAGATCCCTCGATGCATCACAAAAAACATAAAAAGTCCTATCCACCGGAGAACACTACTAAAATAGATAAAAACAAGCAAAATCATTAATAAAGACAGCAACAGATATCAACAAAAAGCAAAGGGAAAGAAATGGAACGCATATACTTATGCAAGATGGAAGAAGCTCTATGAATGATCGACCGAGGCACAATGTATATCACCCAAATCCAAAGAAGAGAGAAATGTCAATTGGCAAAAAAAACATCACAGAAGGAGGTAGAGGTAACTAAAGAAGAATAAAATTCTCAATTTTGAAAGCTACTACCTTTATATGTATTTTCATTGGTATTTTTTTTATTGTGTCGGGTAGGTGTTTTTAGTAGTAGGCTTTTCTTTTTTTTTTGTTGGGTAATTTTGGATGGGTTGGTGAATCTTTGTTAATACTTTATTTTGAATTTTAATTAATAAAATGCAAAAATTTAATGAAAATAGACGTAAATAAACATTTTACCCTCAAAAAATTAGAGAGAAGAGTATTTTAGGGTTTTTGAACAAGGTTTGTGTCATGTAAAAATTGTTGACCCTTCTATTCCTCATGAAAATGCTCATAACTTTTGGCTCAGCTATTGATTTAAGGCAAAATCAAATGCATTGGAAAGAGAACACCATATTGTATAATTTGGTGGGTTATAACCTCTAAAATTCCATATATTCTAGAACTTTTACCTAGTAGATCAAATATAAAATTTGGTCAAACAAAAAGCTCTTAACTCAACTTTGCGCCAAGTGCTTCCTACAAACATTTTTCACTACGATAGGACTTTACTATAGGAACATTATCATGACACATATATTCATATACAAATCATTGGATTCGAGTTTATACCGGTAGGAATGACAGTTTGAATTCTAGCTCAAAAACATGGGGTGTCACTAGATAATACCCACTGATTATAAGTGGACTATACTCATCCCTACGAATTCACCACACGAAACATGAGTTCATGAGGAGACTTGTCATATCTCAGGTAGTGGTCACTCTATGACTCTAGAGATAAGATCCTACCCCATTCTATCTAGTTTTATATCTAGTTTTGTATTTAGAAATAGATTATGTACTTGTTAGAATATTAGTTGTATTTTAAAACTATGAGATATTTCTTGATCTTTTTATACTGTGATAATAGATTTTGGGAAGGTTTATGGTATTATTGTCATTTAGACTTTTGTTCTCTATGCATGGATTTCTTAATTTTGTTCTAGGAGTCTTTTCTTCGTTTAATGTTAAAATCTCCTTTTACATATCAATTTTTGTGATTGGCTTAGTTTTTAAGGCTTAGTTCTGATAGTTTCCATCATGACCCTTAGTTTTTGGGTCATGACAAATTTGTATTATAGTAGTCAGGTTCAATATTCCCATTGGTGTAAGAATAAGGTGTCTAGTAGAGTCTCACAAATTGGTACATAGACGTCTGTATCTATCTTCGAAAGACTATAAGATATATTTATGAAAATTTCTTATTTTGTTCCTTATTATGCAGATGTTTTATAACTTGTATTTTAAATTATGTTTCACTCTTTTAAACATTGATGGTGAGGGATAAATCCTTTGATACTAGAAGTGTTGAGCCATCATCAAATAAGAGAACCTAGTACAGGGAGCAAGTTGAGAGTCATGAACAAGCCTGAGGTAGAGGATGTATATGAGAATCTTCCCCTCTTAGAGGTAGTTCTAGTGGGATATTCGTTGAGCCTCAGGTTGAGCATCCTTGTGATATAGGACCTACTTAGTTTTTATAGTTTTTGTCTACCCCTATCTTAGAGAGATTATTGATTTTATTGTTCTTATTAGGAGGGTATTACTTTTAAATACACCTGGTGTTTCTCCAGCTCTGAGTATTTTACCTCATCCTATACCAGATTCTTCCTATAGTGTTTCTTCAAATCTAACTATGGATCTTCTAGTGGTATTGTCATCTGCTAATGGTACTCCATCGAATTTAAACATTATTCCTCTTTTAGTGTTGGTACCTGAGTATGGTATTATGAGATCAGGAGTTCAACCTTTATTTATTTACCTCCTCAGATGGTAATTCATCCATCTAGATTCATTATATCTCTTTTTATTATGGGTAAAATTATGTATTTGAAGTTGTATAAGATATTTACTTACTTGGATCCTCCTAGATTCACTAGTGTCATAGGTTAGGATGCCTATGTGTTTTTGATTGATTGTCATGAGCAGTTGCATAACCTTGGATTGCTTTAAAGTACCTACTGTTAAAGAGTGTAGCCTAAGGTTAATGGAGGTCACTTGTTAGTTACAAAAATATGCCTGCTCTGGAGATAACTTAGTGAGTTTGCTAAGGTGTTATTAGATAGGTTTGTGACATTTTGTCTGATCCTGAATATTGTATAGTATGAGTCATATTTCTATGCCTGGTGTAGATATTTTTTTTCTTCTATTTCCACCGTCTTAAAAGATTTGAAAGATCATAAAGAGAGTAGATACGTCACTTTAGTTGGCTACTACCCAAATGGTAGTGTTAGGGCATACTTCCAGAGTGTAATGGATCATGCAAAAATGACTGAGTCTATTCTTTAATATTCTTAGAAAGTTTCCAAGAAGGTGCACCTTTAGGGTGAGTATAATAGTCATACTCTTGAGTTATAGATTTTTGAGGTTCGCATGGGTATCATGGTAGACCAGTGCAAGCAGCCTTGTGGGGTTTTAGATAGTAAATTTTTTTTGTTCAACATTTCAAGGTGATCATTCTAGCTTAGTAGTACCTCCTTCTATTTAGTTAGTTTGTAGAGTTTGTTATATGTGTGATGAGTTTGGCCATTTGTCTAAGAATTTTCCTTATTTTTTTTAGCCTACTATAATATTGACTATGGGAGGTGACCCTAAGAGAGGTAGAGGTACTACTAAAAGTAAACATGGCAGAGGTTGTGGTGCCCGTAGTTGTGGTCAGAGGTCTATTCTATCAGGTGTGGTATATGGATAATGCTTGCTATACCCACAAGACAAAAGGATAAGTCTTTTAATTATGTTATAATAGGTATCATTGTCGTTTTCCTTAGATATGCATCTGTATTATTTGATCTAGGTTTGACATTATCCTATGTATTAGCATATTTTTCTTTAGATTTTAATTATACTAGTGAGCCTCTTATCCTGACTATTCATATATCTACCACTTTAAGAGATGCTTTAGTTGTGGATCAGGTGTACCGATCTTGTGTTATGATCTTTGTTGGGCATAACACTTGGGTAAATCTAATCATCCTAGATATGTTAGATTATAATATGATCTTGGGTATGGATTGGTTAGCACCTTATCATACTATTCTTGGCTGTAGTTATAAGATCGTGTCTTTAGCTACACCTAGTGTACCAAGGATAGCTTTGAAAGCTGGGCATCATTTGGGTCACAAAAGAGTTATATCATTTCATAAGACTCATATTTGGTTGAGAGGGGATATTTGTCATGTTTGGTCCATATTCATGATAGTAGTGTTGCTTCACCATTTTCTATGGACTCTATAAGTATTTTTCTTGAGTTCATGGATATTTTTTCTGTGGTTTGCATGGTATGCCTCTAGATTATGATATTATTTTCGTTATTGATATTGACCCAGAAATTAAGCCTATCTCTATTCTTGCTCATAAAATAGCCCCAATAGAGTTGAAGGAATTGAATAATCAGTTGGAAGAGTTATTTAATGTGGGATTTATCCAACCTAGTGTATCTTTTTGGTGATCAATTGTCATGGTTTTGAAGAAAAAATATGGGTAAATGTGTATGTTTATTGATTATTGGCAGTTGAACAAGGTAATGGTCAAGAATAAGTATTTTTTTCCTAGTATTACAGATTTATCCGATCAACTTGAGGGTGCTTTGGTATTTTTTATTTTTTTTTTTGAGGTTTGGGTATTACCTATTGAGGATTACATCTTCAAGTATTCTAAAGACAAATTTTCATACTCGTTATGGTTATATTGAATTCTTGGTCATGTCCTTCGGGTTTACCAATGCCACATGCGCATTCATGGAGTTGATGAACCAAGTATTTTGATTGTATGTTGTCTCTTTTGTCATTGTATTTACTGATGATATCATTGTTTAATCTAAGACTTAGGCCAACCACAAGGAGCATTTGCAAATTATACCTCAGAGGTTGAGGGATGAGAAGTTGTTTGCTAAGTTCTCCAAAGAGAGTTTTGGTAGGAGACTGTTTCTTTCTCAGGTCATGTAGTGATAAAGGATTGTATCATGGTTGGTCCAACCAAGATTGTAGTGGTTTGTGATTGGGCTAGGACTACTTCTTCTATTGAGATTTGGGTGTTTTATTTATTTAGAATACTACTATCAATGCTTTATTAAGGGTTTTTCATCTATTATAGATACTTTGACTAAGTTGACTCAAAAAAAGATTTTTTTCTATTGCATAATGCTTTTAAGGTGAGCTTTAAAAAACTGAAGAATTTGTTGACCTTAGCTCCTATCTTGACTTTTCTCAATAAGGGCATAGGATTTACCATTTTATGTGATGTTTTTTGGTGTTGGTTTAGGTATTGTGTTGATGCAAGAGGGTAAGGTGATTGTGTATACTTCTCGTTAATTTAAGCCTAATGAAGAGAATTTCCCTATCCATGATATGGAGTTATGTGCAGTTGTATCTGCCTTGAAGTTATGGAGGAACTACTTGAATGGAGTCCATTGTGAGATTATCTCGAATCATCACAGCCTTCAGTATTTTTTCACCCAATGAGATCTTAATATAAGGCAATTCATTTGGTTTAGTTTCTAAAGGACTGTGACCTTACTATTCTCTATCATCGGTGTAAAACCAATGTGGTTGTGTATGCCTTGAGGTAAAAGTCGACTAGTATGGTAGCTTGATGTATCTTCCACATAGGAGAGGCCTTTGACCTTAGAGATTTAATATTTGGCTAACCAAATGGTTAGGCTTTATATTTTAACACCTAGTTGTATTTTGACATTCAACAAGGCTAGATTTTCTTGGATAGAGTAGATTCGAGATCATTAGTTTGATGATATTGGATTAAGAGTGGTCTGTGAAAATATATTGAGTGGTGAGGCTAAGAAGTCTTGATTCTAATAGCATTTTGAGGATTAGAGGCTGAGTCTATGCACTAAGAGTGGGTGATTAGGATATTTTAATATTGGAGAAGGCTCGTTGTTCTAGATATTCTAATCATCTAGGAGACACAAAGATATATCATGATCTGAGACAACACTACTAGTGGGGTGGTATGAGAAAGGATTAGCACATTTTGTATCTCATTGCCTATACAAAAAATAGGCGAAGTTCGAGCATTTGAGGCCTGGTGGTTTACTCTAGAGGTTACCCATTCATGATTAGAAATGGGAACAGATCACTAAGGACTTCATGATAGGGTTACCTCATAATTTTCATTGTTTTGATATTGTTTGGGTCATCGTGGATTGATTGAACAAATGACCATTTTATTTTGATACAAGGTTTTTTCAGTGCTAAGAGGATACCCGCATCTAAAATTATGAGATAGTTCATCTCCATGGTGTACTAGTGTCTATTATCTCAAATAGTGGTTCTATTTTAAAATCTCCCTTTTGGATGGAAATTTAAGAGGATTTGGTAATCGAGTTAATCGTAGTACAATTTTAACACTCATATCGATAGGCTTGTGTAATGGATTTTGGAGGTCAGCAGAAGTAGCATCTAGATGTAGCAAAGTTTGCATAAAATAATAGCTACCATTCTAGTGTCGAGATGGCTTTCTTCTAGGCTTTGTATAGTAGCATTGCCACTATCTAGTTAGTTTGTTTGAGGTTTTTGAAGTTAGACCTTGAGGTAGGAACTTTATTATTCTTTGTATAGATATTAGTTCATTTAGGATAGACTTCAAGCAACCCTGAGTAGGAAGAATAGCTATGTAAACCTTAGACTTCATTCCTTGAGATTTGAATTTGGTGATTGAGTCTTCCTTCATGTTTCACCTATGATGGCATGATGAATTTTGGAAAGAGGGGCAAGCTTATCCCTAGGTATATTGGACCATTTGAGATCCTTTGGACTATTTTGGATATAGCTTATGAGCTAGAATTGGCCTTAGATTTATAAAGTCTTCATCCCATTTTTGATGTATCCATGTTAGGATGCTATACTATGGATGATTCTTAAGTTATGTGTTGGGATTCTGTGTAGTTAGATAAGAGGTTGTCCTTTGTTGAGGATCCAGTCTCCACCTAGCTAGGGATGTTAGGTTGGTACATTCTAGAGAGTTTCCAGTAGTTAAGGTCTAGTGGAGACATCGACTAGTAAATGAGGCTACATATGAGATCGAGTCTGATATACATTATTGTTATCCCCAGTTTTTCATTGATTCAGGTACTTTCTTTCCCTTAGTTCGAGGACAAACTAGATTCTTTATGGTTGATATTATCAAGTCTATATTTTGTGAATTACTCATTTTTATTTTAAATTGTCCATTTTAACGCTCCCTATGGTTGTTATGTGATGTTTATTTTGTATGGATATGATTGGAATGGTCTCCAATGTATTATAGTGTCTTTTGGACGAGTTTATGGGTTTTAGAGGTCAAAAACGATTTATAGTTGTCTTGTGTCAACATTTATTGATTTGTTCATTAGATGGAAAATAGACTATGTCAGTAGATTCAAAATGTCAATTTTTGATTGGTAGCATAGTTGGTATGATTTTATGACTTATATACCTCATTTCAATCCTCGATTTGGAAAATTGTGAATCTAAGTCCTGGTGGTTAATTTTTTTCAAAAAAAATTCATTTTAGAAATCTGATGTCGCAACTGAATCTTGTGCGTTGAATTTTACAGGGTGGCATAGTTCATTTGCATTATGGGGATGTTGAGTGAATCCCAAGGGTTCGGTGGAGACTTGGAAAATTCCATGACTTCAGCTGGTGCACCCAGTTGGTGCACTCGCTTAAGCGCCCCTTAGGTTTTTTAAGTGATGGGCAACTTATGCGACTAGTAGGCCGCTTAAGTCACCAAGTTCCCTCTTGTATGCCGCTTAAATGAGAAACTGCCTAAGTGACTGTAAGTCTGCTCAAGCGAAGGGCTTAGGCTTGGCAAGTACTACAAAAGTGATACTTGGCAGCTAAAGGGATAGGCTCTTAAGTGGCTTAGTATTTCTATTAGATATGTTATAAATGGTAAAGCATGTATATGTTGGATTCATAAATCCAATAATTCCGATTCATGATAGCACGATAATTGAATCTGATAATGCTAAGTTCTTAGAATATAACTGTACGTGTAGAACTAGATATGAGCAGTCTAGTGAATGGTATAAAAACATGTACTTAATGAAGAGAATCAAAGGTGTACTAAGCGACAAAGCATGTTGACTTCCTTTGAATTGGTTTTTGTAACATTTTTTCTTCAAAATGAGATTCAAACATTTGGAGAAGCAGTGTCTTCTACGGAATAATCCTTATGAAAAAAGCACTCAATACTGAGATTGATTCTATCATAAGCAACCATAATTGGGATTTACTTGATCTTCCTCCAGGATATAAATCTTTAGGTTCAAAATGGCTATTCAAATACAAAATAAAAGCTTATGGTACTATTGACAAATACAAGGCAATAATTGTTGCGAAAGACTTTAGAAAAAAAGAAGGCCTTGATTATCTTGATACATACTCACTAGTAACAAGGATAACATCTATGCGGATATTGGTTGCATTAGCAGTGGTATATGATCTTGAAATGCATAAAATATATGTGAAAATAGCTTTATTAAATAGAGAATAGGGGAAGAAATTTATATGGAACAATCCAAGGGTTTTGTGGTTTCTAATAAAGAAAAAAAGTGTTCAAACATGTAAAGTAACTTTATAGATAAGCGAGCACCCAAATAGTGGCATACAAAATTTGATCAAACCATGTTGGCAAATGGATTCAAAATAAATGAATGCGATAAATGTGTTTCCTTTAAGACATACCTAATAAAAAAGTCATTGTTTGTTTGTATGTAAAGGATATGTTGATTATCATTAGAGACATCTCTGACATAAATGCAATGAAATGAATGCTTAAGAGCAAGTTTGATAAGAAAGATCTTGTAGATGCTGATGTTTCTGAGGGATAAGAATTCAAAGAACTCCATAAGCGTTGGCATTGTCATAGTCTCATTACATTGAAAAGATACTTGACAAGTTTAGGTATTTGGATTTCAATATTGCCAATACACTAGTGGATGTTTGCTTTGCTCTTTGTAAGAATGACAGGTGAATTTTAATCATAAATGGAGTATGCAGGAGTTCTAGAAAGATTGATGTATATAAGAATAGTGAATTACCAGATATAGCACGTGTTATTAGTAAATTGAGTTGGTACTTATTGAATGGCAGTAAAAATTGTTTTGGGTATCTAAAAAAAACTCAAGACTATGCTTTGGATTATAATACATACCATGTGGTAATTGAGGGATATAGAGAGTGACACAAATTTGATCACCAAATCGTATGAAGTAAAATCTAATTCGATATGTATTTACTCTAGGTGGATTAGAATTCTGTTAGAACATCCTAATAAACATGTATTGCCTACTCTAAAATGAAATCTAAAATTATCATATTAGATAAAGCCAGAGAAGAAGCTGAGTGGCTTCATAACTTTTTTAAAGATATTCCTTATTATCCTAAACCTTTTGTACTAGTTTGCATATTGTAATGACCCTCTAGGTTATTTTCCATATTTACATGAAATTTTTGTATTTAAAGCCTTCCCACAATGAGTACAGGTCATTTATAACTTAACAGAATTGTTGATTAGGTTATCACATGGTTCATTTGGATTTTTGGCTCATTTCTGCATTTTGGAGCCTTTGTTGTTTAGGATTTGGACTCAGACCAAAACTCCTAGTATATTACCTCAGATGAGAATCCTAACAGTGCCGTTATCTCCAGATTATTTATATTACGTTAGGGGACTCTTGATTCAGGTCCTAAAGCTTCCAAACTCATTTTGGGCTATTGGGTGGATTATGAAAAAATGAACTATAGATGCAGGACCATTCAAAATGATATTAGATGAAAGTTTACATGGTCCTATTGAGTCCAAACTATTGAATTTGGCATGGTATCATAATTCTTTGCATGCACTAGGTTTTCCGAGCACCCGGTCGAAGTCTGTTTTGGACTTCGCAAAAATCTGGTGCATAGCACTTGATGGGACTTCTTAAGATCTTATTGGGTTACTTTAGTGCTAAGATATTTAGCTCCCATGGATGATTTAGTGGCCCTGTACTAATGGCAGTGGTGTAATTTAGTTCCTAATGGATGTTAAAGTGGTGCCAACTTTCGCGCCATTGGGGTCACTTTAGCTGCACCCAAAACTTTATGTCAGACCACTAAAGTAGTCAAGATGCTGCTATAGTGGTAAGGGATTGAGCACCCAAGTGTCCTCTTTAAGAACACTGATAGAATATTTAACCCTATATCCCCACCCAATTTTTCACTATTTCTTCCACTATTTTCACAAAAAATTGAGAGATCAAATAGAGAAAAAGTGAGAAATCATCTATTGAAGCTATGATATGCTATCCTAAATCTCTATTGTCATTTTCCATTACTTTTACCTTTTATTTCCATCCTAATTCATGGTAAAATTCTCATAAATTAAGCTTGACTTCCAAAATGTTAAGTGTAAATTTGAGACCCGATTTGTGCTTCATTTGTAATAAACTTTTGAGAATAAATTAGTTATGCTGATGGACAACATGACCGATTCAACTATAAATTCTATTTGCTGGCCCCACAGGCCCATTCTTAACCTAAATCTTGGATCTACCATTTTTATAGAAATATGGGTTTTGTTTTTCTCCTAATAATGTATAGATTACTTTTTGATCGTGTGGCAATATTTTAGGATCCTAGAGAAAAAGCGAATTATATATGTGCTAGTAAATTATTGCGGTTCGGCATCTAGGTAGAAGTCTCTCTACTCTTCTTCATGAAATGGTGTATTACATATGTTACATGTTTCATAGGGATTTGAGGGTGTGATATTAGTTAAAACACTGTGACTTAGCCTAATCTATGAGTTTAGGGGCTAAAAGGGTAAATGAACTTTAACGTGAAATACTTATTATACTTATCCAATCCTACTACCCTAGGTTTTCTATCATGTTAGGCATTGTTGAGATTATTGAATCTTTCATATAATGTTTTCCAAGATGCTTTGTAGATTGTGATGGTTTTCCCGAATTATGATGTTATGTTATGTCAGATATATCTATTATTGAGCCTAAGGCAGTGATTATGATATTGGGTGGATTCTAGAAAGATGATTCTTTATAAAAAGGACATAGTAGTAGTTTATAGGTGCTTATAATCGTATTGTTTTGATACTGGTCATTGTTGCATAGATTTGGTTCATTCATGTTCCCTAAAATGTTAAATGGTACGATTTCAACTAAACTTATTATTTTACTTCTATTTTTCATAAAAAGCAATTTATTCCTACTTTTAACTTTTAAAATGGATATCTTCTTAATGGGAATCATACCATCATAATGAATAACTTTTGAGCCTTCGAGACTAAAAAATGAGGTTTTAGATATTTGATCGAGATAGATTTTGGTCTACGATTTTTATACTACTATTTATCTCCATTGAGAGAGATTCTGACCCTTTCCACCTTTTTATGATGAATTAGTCTTGGGGATTACTTTGAGTAGTGGATTTAGGGACATACACTTTTTAGCCATGGTTCCCAGTGTATTTAAACACACACACACACACATATTTATATATATAGAGAGAGATATGTTACTAAATAGAGTAGATATACAAAGATATTGGAAATCCTGGATTGAGACCAGGTCGGTGTATATGGGTACTCTAGAACTACACAGGGGCACTGTCATTCGTGAGCCATCATATCAGAAAGAGAGGTCGTGCTAGGTCCTGCCTTTACGGGTCGTTAAGCTGGAGGAACAACATGCATTGGGTTATTTATTGTACTTGGATTAGTTATGGTATTATGGATTCACTCTGCATTTATCCTAGAATGGGCATTTCCTATTACTAAATGAACCTAAATGTATCAACCTTATGGGGGTTTCATAGGTATAGGTGATGAGTTTTGCTTGTAATATGTTGTGCGCGATTAGTCTTTTTGGTTATGGAGCTCAGTTTAGGTATTATTTGTCTGGGATACCCAGTTACTTTGCATTGTCATTGTTACTGTTACTATTTATTTATGACATATTCATTATTTCATTGATACTAATATTCGAGGTATGACTCTAAATCTATTCTGTATGGCTTCTTTATAACGGACAGTTGTCTGATGTTAAGACGTATGGATTAGAGACACTAATTATGTTAGCACTAGTTCCAAATATGATTAGGAGGCCTTCAGAAGCTAGCATGACTACTTAGGTTGTACCTTTGAGTTAGCTTTAGTTATGTATAAGCACCCATCTATAGTAGTCATGATATTACCATATATCCCTCTCTTCTTTCATTTATTCATGTTGTGTATCAATTCTTTGCCCTTGTATACATATATGTATATCCTTATCCTATTTTTCTTCATATATTGGCAAGTGATATATGGTATAGTGCTTAGATTCTTGAGTATTGCTAGAATAGAATAGTTTATCCTTATTTTTTGCTTAGCATTACTATGTAATATCCTAGATATCTGACGCAGATCGAATCGGGGCCTTGTCGTAATGGGTATCCCAAGTCCACCTAGGACTGGGGACCACCCCCTTAACCCAATCCAACCCCCTTACAAAACCTTAGATGAGCTGAATTTAGAATATAACAAGATTGCACAACACTCTCAAGAAGAGTTTGGCATAGGTTCACAACCATGACTGACCCAATCAAGTTTGTCCATATAAAACTAACCATCCATACCATACCATACCAGAAGAGAATATCGAAAAATAATATGAAAGTCAAACCCAAAATGTAATATGATGGAACAGTGAGAAATTATGTCCGATGATGCCATCCTCCAAGCTTATTCCAATGCCAAAGCCGACACCAATACTGATCCCTCCCATTACAATCTCCAGAAGTACCACAAAGCCTCTATCAAAAAGAACACAAATATCCGGTTGGGATATGCCCAAAACTATGGAAAAAACCAATATCCAGAAAGATAATAAAAGTATAATGATGAGAAAATATGAAATTATGCCTTTCGAAAGTATGGAAGCTTACCACTTCAGTCCAATAAGATGTCCCCGAATCAAGTACTATGCAGGTAGAGTCGAATGTATGGTTCCTGCATAGCATGGGTATACAATTGCCAGTAGATGAGTTAGTGGGTGAACACTAGCATGAATCTCGAGATAAGGATAAAGTAATGCCATTTATCAAAGCCAAGTGAAAAACTTCCAATGCAAACTACCTTACATATATATATATATATATAAATGCTGGGAAAAGGGACTGAGTTTAGCATGCCATTTAAAAACCATAACTTAGGTCCTATAGCTTAGCCATCCTACCACACGTGTAGTCGCATGGCCAGGCAATAACCTAGGGATGACTAGTACATCCCTCCAATATAAATGTGACACTCGGACATGGCAATGGAAGACCCCTCATATCAGAAAATATGAGTTTCCGATTTTTACCCCTCCTGGGATCGCCACGTTTCATGGCTTAGCTTACACTTCACACCATTAATGAACAATTAAAACCAAATCCAAACAATCCAATTATCCATTTATTAACCAAGGAAATTTGATAAACTAGTGGTATCGTCATACCACCATACTTGGAAGCATTATCCGTAGCCAAACTATTTAGATTAAGGGGACTCTCGATGCCTTTTCCATTTACAATATTAACCTATTGAGAGACTAGCATGTTCTCCAAAAGCATTACCAATTATCCATTAACCTTTGTAAACCATTGAAAAAATTAAAGGTTTCTTATATAAGCTGAAAAGAAGCAAGAGTTCCATTAACATAATTCAATGCAATGAACATATCTTTTATAAGCATTTTATCAAATACCTTCGGGGCATAGTACAACCAAAAATAAATTCCATTATCATTAAACCATTACCATGCAATTCCTTTATCAAAAATCACCATTAATGATTTGAAAGCACAATTAAAACCATATGAAATCATATCCAAGCCCTTAACATCAAAATCCACAAATCAATGATTGAAAACCAAAACCATCCCAAAGTAAAACCATCAAACTAACCATATAACCATGCCTTTAAAAGAAATTACAAGTATAGAAGATAATCATGTCTTAAAAAAATAAGATTGATGGAAAGAATTCACCAACACAAGCCCCAAAGTAATACCTCAGTTGAAAACCTAGCTCTTTTCTCCAAAAACTCTTGAGAGAATTATGATATGCTTTGAAAGAGATTCTAAGTGTTAGAGAGTAAAATAATAGGGTAAATAACCTCCTAAGTGTATTAGAATTCGTGCTCACTTATTAGGGTAAGTAAGGAAATATCCAGAATACCCTTACTTAAATCCCATAAAAACCTGACACAGGGTCACGACTGACCTTCTTACGAGTCGTAACCTAGCTTACGGTTGATACCCACCCAATCGTAACCAATCCTTAACCTTTTCTTAGACATTTTCAAGTATATGGCTCATCCAACCAAGTCATAACCTTAACATATGTTTCATACCCATGATCCGTATACCTGGCAGAATGTGACACTAGGAGGATCAAACACTAACCACCTTACATGTCACATATCGAACTCGTACCCATGCCTTATGACTCATACCCTTAAGTTGTATCCATCCCAATGTCTAAAAACCTCTCACAAACTAACACTAGTCAGCTTATGATAGTTCTTCACTACTCGTACCCCAGCCTATAGCTAATTCCATGAGTCATAATGGGTCCGAAGAATGAGATTCCTAGAAATTTTTCTAAGAGTCCAAACTTGGGATGCTTCAGTCTCCCCCACAAGTAACATTCATCCCCGAATGATGGACAAGGTAAGGGTAACCACATACAGTGTCATTTGGATTATCAAACACCCCTTTAACAAAGATTAAAAACAATGAGGCAAAATATGTTAATATTTCCTTTAACAAACTCAGAAAACAATGATGTGTTCAAGAACACATACCTTCCGCACGAATATCAGGAACACTGATGAGCCTTCCTATCTAATATCTTAACTAGGACCTCTTCATAAGGTTGACAATCAAAGATATCCAACCCTTCCAAAGGTAAATCAAAAACGACTCACCAGCGCACTTCCTCAACATAGAAGCATGAAATACCGGATGAACAAAACTCAAACTAGATGGCAACTCTAACTTACACGCAATATTTCCTTCTCTCCACAAAATCTCATAAGGACCAATGTACCGAGGGCTGAGCTTTTCCTTTTTTCCAAACCGTACTACTCCCATCATAGGAGATACCTTAAACAAAACCTTATCCCCAATTGCAATCTCCAAATCTCTATGCCTAACATCCATATATGACTTTTGATTATTTTGGGCAGCCTTGAGCCTATCCAGAATCACCTTTACCTTTTCCATAGCTTGACGAACCAAATCTGAATAAAGAAAATAAGCCTCGTTAAGATCAAACTGGCCAATAGGAGATCTACACCTCCTACCACACGATGCCTAAAAAGGAGACTTACCAATACTCTTATGATATCTATTATTGTAAGCAAACTCTACCTAAGGTAGATGCTACACCCAAATTCCACCATAATCAAACACACATGCTTGAAGCATATCTTTCAATAACTAAATAGTTCTTTCTGCCTACCAATCCGACCGCGGGTGGAAAGCCGTACTCAGGCTCACCTTAACCCCCAACCCTTTGTTGAAATACCGTAAGAAGTGGGTCATAATCTATGTACCACGATAAAAAATAATCAAAATAGGCACCCCATGTAGTTTCACAATCTCTTAAAGATAAAGCTTTGCATAATCCTTTGCTAAAAAGTTAGTTTGCACAGGAAAGAAATGCGCAGACTTTGTCATTTTCTCCATAATGACCCAAATCAAATAAAATTGGTTACGATACCGACGAAGACCAGTAACAAAATAAATATTGATATCTTTCCACTTCTATTCTGGTAACTTAATCTATTGATACAATCCGCCAGGCCTCAAGTACTCAACCTTAACTTATTGACACACAATTAGCCACGTCCCTCTTCATGCCACTCCACTAATAGATCTTCTTGAGATCATGGTACATCTTAATAGAACCAGGATGGACAGCATAACGCGAATCATACACCTCAGCCAAGATCCTTTTCCATAATACATCTACATTAGGAACACACAACCTCTGTTGGTATCGCAAAGTACCATCACCACTAATCTCAAAATCCACCACCTTTTGCTTACCAACTACCCTTGATTTTCGTAAAGGCATAATCCAACACATGTTTCTCCTTAATCTCAACACCAAGAGATGATCTAACCACTTTTTATACCATCATTCCACCATTTTTGGAGTCTAAGAGATGAACCCCAAGATTTTCCAAGCAATGAATATCATTCACCAATTCCTACTTTCTTTCATCCACATAAGCCAAACTATATATGGACAACCTGCTAAGAGCATCAGTAACCACGTTAGCTTTACCCAGATGGCAGTGAAGACTCATATCATAGTCCTTGAGAAAGCTCAACCCGTCTTCTCTGCCCGAGATTAAGCTCTTTTTGAGAGAACACATATTAAAAGCTATTATGATCAAAAAATATATCTACGTGGACCGCATACAAATAATTCTACAATATTTTCAAACCAAACACAACGGTAAATAACTCCAAATCATGATTAGGATAGTTTCTCTCATGCACCTTCAACTACCTAGAGTCATAGCCTATCACCTTCCCATGTTGAACCAACACACAACCAAGACTGACCTAAGATGCATCATAATAAACCACGAACCCATCATTGCCTTCCAACAAAGTCAGAACTGGAGCGAAAATAAACTTATCCTTCAACTTTTCAAAACTCCTTTCACACGTATCCGACCAAGAAAACTTAACCTTTTTTTGAGTCAACTTAGTCAAAGGAGAAGCTATCAAGGAGAAGCTCTCCACAAACCGCCTATAATATGCAACACCACACGGAGGAGATTAGCATAATCCACCTCGCTCTTTGAATAAACTAGAATATCATAAATAAACAGAATAATAAAGAGATTCAAATACAACCGAAACACCCTATTCATCAGATCCATGAATTAGAAAGGGGGTAAAGGCATTCCCCTAATTTGGTGATTTCTGTTTGGAATTTGGCTTTGTAAATTATGTTTCCTTAACCCACTTGTGTAATTGGCTTTGAATATAAATTGTCATATAATTTGACTTACTCACCAATATTATTGCATTGCATATTAGGTTAAATAGATTAAAAATTATTTTAAAAGCCTTGTTGGCTATGTTTTGATATTAAATTAGAAGCTTGGGAATCGAGGCATTCCCCGAATTTAATTTGATAACTAAACGGGGTTGAGGCATTACCTAGCTTGATTTAATGAACAAAGGGGGTCAAGGAAATCCCCTAAGTTAATGGAATTATAATGACATAATAATAAACTTGCAAGCTTAAGGTTATGATGATACCTATGGTGTGCCTTAGAGGTTAATTCCTTGGTTAAATAAATGAGATAGATGAAACTTATTTTAATTAGGCTTAATAGGGGTTATGTAGATGGGCCGTGAAGTTGGAGGTCCCAAATGACCAATACTGGAAACTTGCATTTGCCGGTGTGAGGGTTGGTCTTAATCACTATGTGCGTGGTTCACACTGTTCATATTTATTTTTATCCTAGATTGACATAGGGTTGTGGCTTTCCCCGGTCTTTCTTAGTACCTTTAGTTTGTATGGATAATACGCACTGGGTCCATTTAGAAGAGGTGTTGAACTCATATAACCCGTGGGTGCCTTTTTATGATGGTTAAGCTACATAGTACATCATAATATTTTACTTACATACTAAACCTTGATCCATATCCCAGCATCTTATATATATTTATGTATATATATATATATATGTCTGCATGTATGTGATGATGTATATTAAGTTTGTATTGGATTTTGAATTGGCATTATTTTATCCATATTTTGAGTTACATGCTAGTACTCAACCTACTAACCATCCCCGAACACTTCTAATTTTCCAGTGCAGTGATAGGATTTATGGGTTGTCAGCAGTCATTTTTAATATGGTGATCTTCTATTTTTTAAAAGCGCTATCATTTGAAAGTCCTATTTTATTTATGTCTTAGACTACTTCTATTAGTCTTTTTTTTGGCTATTATCAGGGGCATGTCTCGACCTTGAATGGTTTTGGTTTGTTTAGAGGCTTTGTGGCTTACTGTCATTGGGATGTTGTTAAAATTCTTAGATTTCTTTTTATGAGTTAGCTATCTTGTTATATGATTGGAATTCTACTTATCTTATTATATGTTTGAAATTTATTCGCTACAAGCTATATTGTGTTCTGTATGGCTAGGTAAAGAGTGTGGTCTTTGGTCCTCAGTGGACTTAACATACTCGTCATGGCCACGCTCTGGTTCAATTTCTGACAAGTTGGTATCATCGCCTTAGGTTCATGGTTAATTAGGTGTCCACAAATCCATGTTGACTAGATTCTCTTTTATGGGTGTGTAGTGCGCCACACTTATAAGGGAAAGGCTTGAGGCATTTAGGAAAGTTTCGCTTTCTTTTGTTTTACTTTCGGGCTATAGAGTCTAGAATGTTGAAATCTTCTCTAATTCTATTTGTTAGAATTTTAGATTATGCCTCGCCAAAGGTCTGATACTCATGGAAACTCTTCTGTCCTACCTGCGGACAATGTTGATAGAGCTTGTCCTGCTTATGGAATACAAACCTGGTTTTGGGTTCCTCTTTCTAATTGCCCCTATGGAGTTCCACCAATCCCTACTAGTCCTCCTTGAGCCTCTTGGGCTGATTGTAATTCTTCCCTAATGCCTTAGGGGGATGTGTCTAATGGTGAGTTTTGCTAGTCGATTCATTTGCTTACTCATTTTGTGTCCTTCTAGTCGCGCTATTCTAAGCATGTTCTCCTGTTACTCCTTCTAAGGCCACAAGTGTTGGTCCACTTAGGAGGTTAAGTCTTCCGACTCTAACTTGTTCCAAGTTTGAGGAAAATCTTCAAGAGTTCATAGATGATATGGAAAATAAATTCCAAGTGATGCATGTTTCTGACTCTGAGGGTGTAGAATCCACTATATATCTATTGAAAGATGTGACTTATCTGTGATAGGAGAAGTGGGAACAGTTGAGAGAAGATGATCTTGAGCCAGCTATGTGGGATGACTTCTCTGGTGATTTTCTTGATCATTTCTTTCCTCAGGAATTGAGGGAAGTGATGGCTGAGGAGTTTGTGAATTTGAAGCTAGGCAGAATAACTCTGAATGAGTACCCCTTAAAATTCCATTAGTTTTCCCGCTATGCCCCAGAGTTGGTGACTACTATGAGGACTAAGATGAGGAAGTTTGCTTTGGTCTTGTCTCAGAACTTGATGTTAAAGTGCAAGACCGCATTGCAGAATAATGACATAGATATCCCTAGGCTTATGATATATATACAGTAAGTTAAGGACGAAAAGATGAAAAAAGTCAAAGTAGGGGAAAGGAATAACAAGAAATTCATGTATTTTTAGCAGGATAGAGGCTAGAAGAATAGTGATAAAGATGGCAGACAGTGGTCTAAGAATAAGTTGGAAAAATCTATTTCTTATTCTATGGCTAGTGTTTCACATCCTAAGTTCTTTGGTGATCATCATTTTAAGAGTAATAGTGGGTTTAAGGCACAAGGTGCCCAATCTCAGGCCAGCGGTCCCCAAATAACCCCATCATATCCTCCTTGCAGATTTGTGGGCAGTTGCGTAATGGTTTTTGTGATGATGGGAGAAATAAGTGCTTTAGATGTGGCCAGCCTGGCCATGTTTAGAGGAACTTTACTGAAGGCAATGTCACCCCTTGAGCTAATATGGTTTTCAGTGCTACGTCTTTAGCTCCAGCATCAAAGGGTGCTATTTCTAGTAACAACACTGGCCAGAATCATATGTATACCACCCATCAGGAATCTAAGGCTTCTCCTAATGTTGTGGCCAATATGTTACAATTCTTCTCTCATGATATGTAATGTTTACTTAATCTTGGGTCTAATCCTACATATGTGACCCCTTACATAACTATTCATTTATATTTTAGTAGCAAATGTATTTTGGATCCCTTTTTTGTATCAACCCTAAAGGGTAACTCTATTATATCTTGAAGGTTCTATAAGGGTTAAGTGGTATCTATCTATGGTAAGGAGATGTTAGAGGATCTGGTAGAGTTAGATATGTTAGATTTTGATGCAATATTATGGATGGATTGGCTTCATTCATGCTATCTATCTCTTGATTGTAGAACCTGGCAGGTCAATTTCCAATTACCAAATAAATTAGTAATTAAGTGGGAAGTAAGTACCCTATTTCCTAAGAAAAGGTTTATTTCTTATCTTAAAGCCTAGAAATTGATTTCCAAGAGGTGTTTATATAATCTAGTTTGGGTTAAGGATTCTAATTCTGAGGGCCCTTTTTTGCAATATGTCCCTGTATTCAATAAATTTCTTGAAGTATTTCTTGATAATCTTTTTGGTATTCCTCATGATAGGGAAGTAGACTTTGGGATTGATCTTCATCCGGATACTCGTCCTATCTCAATTCCTCCTTAGAGAACGGCTCTAACTGAGTTTAAAGAACTGAAGGAGCAATTAAAAGATCATCTTGATAAGGGTTATATTCAATGTGGTCTTTCTTTATAGGGTGCTCTTTTTCTTTTCATGTGTGAGAAGGATGATTCTCTTCTAATGTGTATAGACTATCAACAGTTGAATAAGGTGACTATTATGAATAAGTATCCTCTCCCTAGAATTGATGACATGTTTGACTAGTTTTAGAGTACTGAGTAATTTTCTGTGATTGATCTTTAGTCGGGTTATCATTTGTTGAAGATTAAGGAGGTGGATATCACTATAATTGCTTTTCAAACTCGCTATGGCACTATGAGATCTTAGTTATGTCTTTTGGGTTAACTAATGCTCAGGTGGCATTCATGGATCTTATGAATCGGGTATTCCATCATTATTAGACTTATTCATCATTGTGTTTATTAATGGCACGTAGGTATACTCCAAGAGCAAAGAGGATCATTCCCCTCTATATAGTGCTGCAGACTTTTAAGGATCAGTGGTTGTATGCTAAGTTCTCAAAGTGTGAGTTCTAGTTGAATGTTGTGACCTTTTTTTTTCATATTTTTTCTAATGAGGGGAAAATGGTGGATCCACAAAATTGGAGGTGATTAAAAAGTAGCCTAGGCCTACGACTGCAACTGGTATTCTGAGCTTTTGCATTTAGCTGGATGTTACAGGAGGTTTATGGAGGTTTTATGTTCTATAGCCACTCTATTGACTAGGTTGACTCAAAATAATGTAAAGTTTCTATGGTCCAATGCTTCTGATGGTAGCTTTGAAAAGTTGAAGGATAAGTTGACTTCATCTTTGCTTTTGACCCTACCTGAGGGTACTGATGGTTTTGTAGTTTATTATGATACGTCCTATATAGGATGGGCTGTGTGTTGATGCAGTGTGGTAAGATTGTGGTGTATGCATCTAGGCAGCTTAAGGTGATGAGAAAAATTATTCGACTCATGATTTGGAGTTTCTTACTGTGGTTTTTTCTTTGAACATTTAGGGTCATTTCTTGTATAGAGTTCATGTTGACATATATTCAATCTATAAGAGCTTCTAGCATCTGTTCACCCAAAAGGATTTGAATCTCATGCAAAGGAGATGGCTTGAGTTACTCAAGCATTACGACATAAGTCTTCATTATCACTTACGTAAAGCTAATGTTATTGTTGATGCTCTTAGTAGATTGTCTATAGGAAGTTTATCTCATGTTGATGGGGAGAAGTAAGATTTGGTAAAAGATATTCAGCATTTAGATAATCTTAGAGTTTTTCCTTTAGACCCTGAGGATAGAGTTGTGATTGTGCAATAGCTTGTGAACTCATCTCTTAGTGTTGAGGTGAAGGAGAGGCAGGCTCAGTATCCTATCTTGATGCAGATTAAAGATGATGTAGGTCAACAAAAGGTCATGGCTTTTGAGATTGGTGTTGATGGTATCTTGAGGTACTAAGGTATATCATGTGTTCCCGATATTACTGGTTTAAAATAGAGGATATTGGTTGAGGCCTACGAGTTGAGGTACACTGCCTATCCTAATTTAATGAAGATGTACCATTATTTGAAATAGATCTATTGATGGAATAACATGAAGAGCGATGTGTCTAATTTTGTGGCCAGGTGTGTGGTTTGTCAACAAGTGAACGTAGAGTACTTTAGGCATGGTTGTTTGTCTCAAGATATTGAGTTGCCCAGGTTGAAGTAGGAAGTAATTGACATGGATTTTGTTATGAGACTTCCGCTATCTCAAAGTTAGTTTGATTTGATCTGGGTCATCATGGATAGGATGACTAAGTCCGCTCACTTTTGCCATTAAGGACTAATTATTTTGTAAAGGATTATGCTAAGATTTTTCATTCAGGACATCGTCAAGTTGCATTTATGATTGAGGCACATAGTTTTTGTCACACTTTTGGCAGACATTTTAAAGGTGTTCGGAGACTAAGGTAAACCGTAGCACCGCTTTCCACCCTCAGAAAGATGGATAACTTTAGAGGACCATTCAGACATTTCAAGATGCTAAGGGCTTATTTGTTTGACTTTGGTGGTAGTTGGGTTAAATATTTGCCTTTCATAGAGTTTGCGTATAGTAACATCTATCGTTTAAATATTCAGATAGCTCTGTTTGAGGCTTTTTATGGAAGGTGATGTTGTTCTCCTATTGGGTGGTTCAAAGTCTGTGAGACAAAATTGTTTGGTCCTGACATAGTTCATCAAGCTATGGAAAAGGTGAAGGTAAATCGGGATAAACTTAAGAATGTTCAGAGTTGCAAAAGTCCTATGCAGATGTAAGGGATAGGGAATTGGAGTTTGATATTGGTGATTGGGTGTTCTTGAAGGTATCTCCCGTGAAAGGGGTTATGAGGTTTGGAAAGAAGGAAAAGCTCAGTCACCGATATGTAGGCCCATACTTATTTGTGAGAAAAGTAGGCAATGTAGCTTATGAGTTGGAGTTGCCTTCAAATTTATGTTTTGTCCATCCGATGTTCAATGTTTCAATGTTGAAGAAGTGTGTGGGTGATCCTTCCTTGGTTTTTCCCCTGGAGAGTGTTGGTGTTTTTGATTCCTAGTCTTATGAGGAAGTTCCAATTGAGATTTTTGATAGGCACGTAACTACAAAAAATTACTCATATGGCAGTGGTTCAAAAACCATTGCGATAGATAAAGAAATCATTGCCATAGATATACCACAACGGTCAAGTATGCATTGCGTATGTGAGCATTGGGATTGGTCTATCGCAGTAGTTATTACGACGGTTACAACAACCATTACAATAGATAGACCTATTGCAATATTTTTTTCGACCTCCTATTAGCATGCTTCATATTGTCTATAGTAACATTTAAGAACCATTGCAATAGACTATATTACAATGGCAGAAAAGCGTTGCATTAACCCTATTGCAATAATTTTTGAATATCTACTATGACACTCATATGTCTTTTGCAACAGTTTTTACTGCAGGTGGCAACTCTTTTTGACACCTACTGCAACTATTTTTGGGTATTTTGAAATATTTCTTTGTTTCCTATTGCATCTATTATAATTACCTATTGCAACAACTTTTCTTACCTATTGCAATCAATTCAAATAGATATTGACTATTTAGATGAAATAGTTACCCCTATATTGTGAATTAGTATATATTTATATATATATATATAGAGAGAGAGAGAGACAGAGAGAAAGAATTATATTGTACACAATATATATACGCATCTCAACAAAATCTTTCATTAATAATAATCCAAATTAAAATATACCACAAACTAGTAATCTTGACCTAAAAGCAAAATGTTAAAGTCAAATGATCATTAGTTTTCCCATATAGTATCAAGTTCAATTGGATAAGTTTCACAAAATTCAATATCAAAAAGATCGATACTAAAGCATCTATCAACAATTCAAGAAAATTCATAAGGTCAATTTCTTTAGCACTTCTTTGTTCATCCCCTTCTTCATTTTGGACACCTATAAAAAGAGAATAAATAATCTCAATCAACACTTAAATGACAACATATTTAATTTTCATTTAGAACATAGGAAGGACACCTATAAAAAGAGCATAAAAAATATTAATAGGAAATGAAGTACTACTATTTAGAACATAGACTACTCAACAAATCAAAATAGCAGGCTGAGGATGAAAGTTGATAAGGCCTAAAACTCATTTAGCAACAAAATAGACACACACATGAACAGGAACTTCAAACTCACATCCGACCATATTAGCAGACTATTGCATCACAGTTTTGTAAATTGAAGTTCCTGGGATGCTCAAATATCTTGATCAAGCTTATATCATTATTCTTAGTATTAGACATAATGTGATGGAGGGTTCCTAGTCTATGAACACATACGCAAGCACTAACATAAGTAACATTCGGTGGGCTTCCTTCTGCAAAACACACAACAAGCAATCACAAAATATGAAGGCATATAATTTTTTGTGATAAGATAATTAGATATACAAGTGTTTTTACTTAACACCATTTTAACAGTTTGACCAGACAAGATCCATGGACATTGTGCATCATACCACTCTACATAGCTTTGTTTCATCTATTAGTCCCATAATACGTAAATAATATGCACGTAAGTCATAATGACGTACTCAAAACAAGTGGAATTGACCTACAATGAAAAGCATCTGATGTACAAAAGATATCAAATAGAAAAAAATATTAAATTACACTTCCAGGTTAGATTGAAAAACATGACAAAATAGTTTTTTTTCGACAAAGAACATGCCAAAAATATCTTATCAAGGTTAACCAATCACCAACAGATTAAAATATTTTTTAAAACCTACTAAAGAAAAATGAGATAAGACATATCCATTTTTCAAGCAAATCATAAAACTATGATCCATTTATGTAGCAACAACACCATAAGAATACCTTATATAATTCTTTGATAATCACTCCAAGTAAACACATTACAGATACTACTTTTCATGCTTCAGGTACAACTGACTAAGTCCAAATTTTAGTTCAATTATTAGGTACTATTGTCAACAAGCTTCAGTGATAGGTGAGGCTCCAGTGAAAAGTTATAATTTAAAAGAATCAATTTTGAAGTAATTAGTAATAAGGGACTAATCATGTCAAATAAGCTTCAGTAAGAATTGAGACTTGGTATATAGGGACTATCAAGGTAGCATATTACCACCTCAAAATGTCATTCAAACTTTACAAAAGCATTAGAACTTTGCCAAAAGGGGTGTATCCTAAATGGCTCAATTTAACACTTCATCTTTAACTAAGGAAATAAAAGTATGGAAGGAAGACCACCATACAAGTACCTAATTTGAAGTAACTAGTCATTAGGGCATACTACTGTCAATAATCTTCAGTGAAAGGTGAGGCTCCTATATACTAAGGACTATCAAGATTGCATAATACTACCTCAAAATGTCATTCAAACTTTACAAAAGCTTTATAACTTTGCTAATGGGATGTAGCATAGAATAGCTCAAATTAACACACCATCTTTCAATTAAAAAATAATAGTATTGAAGGGACAAAACCATGAACAACTTTGTATTACTGATGCAAAAGAAGTAGAATTTGCCAATAAAAGAAAAAGGGAAAGAATTACAACTCAGCTAATTCCATAAATAGGTTAAATAAAGAAAATTTTTTATCTACTGCTGCTAATAAAAAAAAGAAGAAGAAGAAAAAGGACAAGAAGAAGAAGAAGAAGAAAAGAAGACAGGCCTTAGTTGTTACAACCAATAGATGGACGATTGATTTGTTGAATAGAAACCTCTTCTCCCAACAAATGAGCATTGAATCTTAGCATATTAGGATCAAATGTTAATCCTTGATTTAGATGCTGCAATTTTGCAATGATGTTCGTTGTAACATATCATTCAATGGACTCTCTTTGAGCAATAAATTTTTCATATATTCTTTGTTGTATCGTCTTTTCCAGTTCATCCATTTTCTTTTCCACCAGTTGATTCGCAATGATATATGATGAGGGTCCAGATTTCCTTGCTTTGTGTTTCGAAAGATACTTAGTCACCTCGCATCCGTATAGTCTTACTCGACCTGGATGATCATGACCCATAACTGTTGTGAATGCATCAACTGATTAACTATCATCTTAACTTTCCTTGAGAAGCTCACTAAAATGCCTTCTCAAGAAAGTTTTTCACTCCATTCTTGAACTTATCAGAACATATTGAATAATTCATTAAAATTTTATCCTCGCTATCCATTAAAATCCTACATAACTAACTGAAATCACAAAAATTAAAACTAATTATTATCCACAAATATATCATCTTCAACTAAACAAATTAGAACAAATAACATAATACTACAAGTACAAACAACAGTATAAACACTCATTTTCAAAATTGATAGTTTATTTCAAAATTTACCCAGTAAGTACTCCTCCCTCCTAAGGAATATTATATAAAGCAGGTTTGTCTCAAGCGGCCAACCCATCTAGGTATGGTTTTTGGTCTTCTACTTATAATCCAACCATCTATACTAGTACTACTTCTACTGATCCTGTATGTTGTGATTCATCTAGTGGTTTTTCTAGTCGAACTACTAATATTGAATTGATGCTGTAAAATGGATTAACATAATTCATTCAACAAAATGCCAACTAGTTTGAGATGGGAGAGCAGTTGAGTTGAGCTCAGGATGTTGTAAATTTTCAAAAACAAGGCCAATGAGAACCATAAGTCATGACAAGTTTGTTATTACATAGAATGAACATTCTCTTACCTAGATTCAAATTTAACTTGCATTCTACAATTCTAGAAGCTCCAAAATTACTCTATGAAAATAGCTCAAATTTTCTTTCTAACTATTCTAAACTTTTATAATTAGTTTGAATATGTAAAAACAAGTGTTAGGAAAACTAAATGTTATTCACCCTCTATAGGATGACCATTCGAGAATCTAGAAGTTCAAATTTAGCACACAATTTTATCTTTTCAGAAAATAATCATCTACCTTAACAAACAAATTCATCTTGGAGAGTAAAGAGACTTGCCAATTAAGCTGAAACCTAATCTAAGGGTGTATTTGCACTTGCATGACAACTAAAAACGAGATATATCATTTCACATCTTTCTGCATGGGAGTATATAAATATCTGTTGGAATCGATTCGAAGACGAAATTTCTAATGTTTTGTGGCCATTGTCTCATTTGAGGATTCTTGATATTTCAGGGAACAATTTTACAGGTGTGGTGCCAATTCTTACCTATTTTAGTGCTATTGGTGCTTTATATAACCTTTCAAATAATCTCTTCTTTGGAAATGTAACTTTTGGTGTATGGAGTTTTCAATCGATTGATATGTCTAATAACTATTTTCAAGGACTAGCACTTGATAAATCTGTTGTCCGAGTTATGGAGAATTGCTTTACAGGGTCCTTGAATCAAAGGGGTTTAGAAAATTGTAGTAAATTTTATGTTGATCAGAGTCTAGTTTTTTCAATGACAGGGTCCTTGGATGATCATGACCCATAACTGTTGTGAATGCATTAACTGATTAACTATCATCTTAACTTTCCTTGAGAAGCTCACTAAAATGCCTTCTCAAGAATGTTTTTCACTCCATTCTTGAACTTATCAGAACATATTGAATAATTCATTAAAATTTTATCCTCGCTATCCATTAAAATCCTACATAACTAAATGAAATCACAAAAATTAAAACTAATTATTATCCACAAATATATCATCTTCAACTAAACAAATTAGAACAAATAACATAATACTACAAGTACAAACAACAGTATAAACACTCATTTTCAAAATTGATAGTTTATTTCAAAATTTACCCAGTAAGTACTCCTCCCTCCTAAGGAATATTATATAAAGCAGGTTTGTCTCAAGCGGCCAACCCATCTAGGTATGGTTTTTGGTCTTCTACTTATAATCCAACCATCTATACTAGTACTACTTCTACTGATCCTGTATTTTGTGATTCATCTAGTGGTTTTTCTAGTCGAACTACTAATATTGAATTGATGCAGTAAAATGGATTAACATAATTCATTCAACAAAATGCCAACTAGTTTGAGATGGGAGAGCAGTTGAGTTGAGCTCAGGATGTTGTAAATTTTCAAAAACAAGGCCAATGAGAACCATAAGTCATGACAAGTTCGTTATTACATAGAATGAACATTCTCTTACCTAGATTCAAATTTAACTTGCATTCTACAATTCTAGAAGCTCCAAAATTACTCTATGAAAATAGCTCAAATTTTCTTTCTAACTATTCTAAACTTTTATAATTAGTTTGAATATGTAAAAACAAGTGTTAGGAAAACTAAATGTTATTCACCCTCTATAGGATGACCATTCGAGAATCTAGAAGTTCAAATTTAGCACACAATTTTATCTTTTCAGAAAATAATCATCTACCTGAACAAACAAATTCATCTTGGAGAGTAAAGAGACCTGCCAATTAAGCTGAAACCTAATCTAAGGGTGTATTTGCACTTGCATGACAACTAAAAACGAGATATATCTTTTCACATCTTTCTGCATGGGAGTATATAAATATCTGTTGGAATCGATTCGAAGACGAAATTTCTAATGTTTTGTGGCCATTGTCTCATTTGAGGATTCTTGATATTTCAGGGAACAATTTTACTGGTGTGGTGCCAATTCTTACCTATTTTAGTGCTATTGGTGCTTTATATAACCTTTCAAATAATCTCTTCTTTGGAAATGTAACTTTTGGTGTATGGAGTTTTCAATCGATTGATATGTCTAATAACTATTTTCAAGGACTAGCACTTGATAAATCTGTTGTCCGAGTTATGGAGAATTGCTTTACAGGGTCCTTGAATCAAAGGGGTTTAGAAAATTGTAGTAAATTTTATGTTGATCAGAGTCTAGTTTTTTCAATGACAGAAGCCAAATTCTAGTACAAAGACACTCGAAGCAAGAAAATAAACGTTTTCTTATAACTGTTGGCGTTTTTGGTGGAGTTTCTTTTCTTTTACTTTTGGCATAAGTCATTTTTTGTTTTGGAAGATATCCTACGGAGGTAATTCAAACAACAGAGGCATATCGAATATTAGTCCTGTTATGGAAGGATGCAATAATCAGGCACCACCTGTAAAGTTCTGTACTGATGTATCTGGTTCGGTCGATCCATTTACTTATGATCAGATACTACAAGCCGTAAGAAACTTCAATTAAACAAAACTTATCAAGAATAGTCATACAAGAAGAATTTTCGAGGCATATTGGAAGGTGGTGCCACCATAGTTATCACGACAGCTGATGTACAGGAAGGTGAAAATCAGAATTTGATGACAAAGTTTTTCCATACACCAGAGTATCGTTAGAGTAACAAATTGATCCTAATGATAATAATGTACTTAAATTTTACTTAATTTATTTGACATTTAGTCAATTTTATATACAAACTCTCGTTAGCATAACTACACATATACAACTCCAAATTTGTATCTAGTCTCACCATACACATAATGACAACGTCAAATTGAAGAGGTGTACATGGAATCTGCAGCGTGCTGCAAGGACCAGTTCAGTTTTCTCCCAAACTAAGCATGTAATATATGAAGAGGTGTACATGGAATCTTTCAAGTAGAAAATATGTTCTAACCAAATCTTTAGGACAGTGATCAGTGTTAAAGTAGCATAAGATAGCTAACTACTCAACTAATAAGGAGCATGTTACATTGATAACTAGAATAAATAAGAATATAACGTACGTGCTGCTCTAAATTGGGGAATAGATATCAACATATTGCACAATATACACCATTCTATAATAAATGCGTATATACTAATAAACAATCACAACATTGGCCAGATATTATTGGATACAAAAATTATTCATCAGCAGTCCCAACTAATCTGTTTGACCACTTCATTTAATCCACAAAAAAGTTACCATATACATGATAAAGAAACAACCAGAACTCTGTAGTGGCAAACACATAATTTACAATGTCAAACTTGATTGATCGGTGGACAAAACTCATATATGATGGACTTTAACCTTCAACAACCACAACAATACCTAGTTTATTCCCACAAAGTGGGGTATGAGGAGGGTGAAATGTACGCAGTCCATACCACGGCTTCAGATAAAGTAGAGAGGCTAATTTTGATAGACCCCCGGCACAGGACAACTAATAGTATAGCAAAAAACAACAACAACAACAACAAACCCAGTGTATTCCCACCTAGTGGGGTCTGGGGGGTAAGATGTACGCAGTCCATACCTCTACCTCTAAAGAGGTAGAAAGGCTGTTTCCGATAGACCCCCGGCTCAAGAAACGAGATACCGCACAAATACATAGTAAAGCACAGAACAAGATTTCATAACATAAATACGACACCCATAAGTAATAAAAACAGGGAAAAGCACACAGATTCGTAATAAAACATGGAACAAGGTACCATAACAAGAATAATACCCCCACCAAGTAATTCCCTACCCTAGAGACCCAAACTGACCCTAGCCTTCTGCCCTAATTCGCGTCCTCCAGATATTCCTATCTAGGGTCATATCCTTAGTGAGCTGTAACTGCTCCATGTCCCGCCTAATCACCTCACCCCAGTACTTCTTCGGCCTACCCCTACCCCGCCTAAAACCATCCAACGCTAGCCTCTTACACCTACGAACCGGGGCATCCCTTCCCCTCCTCATCACGTGTCTAAACCATGTCAATCGGACCTCCCGCATCTTATACTCCACTGGGGTCACACCAACCTTCTCCCTGATACTCTCATTCCGAACTCTATCCCCTCTAATCAGCCCACACATACAACGCAACATCCGTATTTCTGCCACCTTCATTTTTTGGATGTGGGAGTTCTTAACTGGCCAACACTCTGCTCCATACAACATGGCCGGACGGACTACCGCCCTATAGAATTTGCCTTTAAGCTTGGGCGGTACCTTTTTATCACACAACACCCCCGACGCGAGCTTCCACTTCATCTATCCCTCCCCAATACGGTGCGGTACATCCTCGTCAATCTCGCTGTTACCCTGGATCACGGACCCGAGATACTTGAAACTATCCCTCTTACATACCTCCTGTGATTCCAACTTCACTACCACCCAATTTTCCAGCCTCACGTCATTAAACTTGCATTCCAAATATAGCAAAAAAAATAAAATTAATAAATAAATAAATGAAATTTGCATTAACCCTTTCTACTAGAAAATCAACACAGAGTTTTAAGCCAGACCTTAAAGAAGCTTCTCTTCATGTAACAAAATTTGAGAAGAAAATAAATGATGGTATCACTAAATTATTCCTTTTTCAGGATCTTACAATTCTATAAAGGCTTCGTTGATCTTGATGAATGCTTGGTGAACTTCAGGATAAGTGAAATTATCAGGATGCACCACAAGAGACAAATTCTAGTACCTAAAACAACAACAACAACAACAAACCCAGTGTATTCCTACCTGGTGGGGTCTGGGGGGGGTAAGATGTACGCAGTCCATACCTCTACCTCTAAAGAAGTAGAAATGTTGTTTTCGATAGACCCTCGGATCAAGACACAAGATACCACACAAATACAAAGTAAAACACCGAACAAGGTTACAAGATTACAGAACATAAATACGGCAGCCATAAGTAAAAGAAAACAGAGGAAAACACCCAGATTCGTACTAAAACAAGGAACACGGAATCATAACCAGGATACTACCCCCATCAAGTAATTCCCTACACTAGCGACCCAAACTAGCCCTAGTCCTCTGCCCTAATTCGCGTCCTCTAGACCTTCCTATCTAGGGTCATGTCCTCGGTGAGCTGTAACTGCTCCATGTCCCGCCTAATCACCTCACCCCAGTACTTCTTCGGCTTACCCCTACCCCGCCTAAAACCATCAAACGCTAGACTCTCACACATCCGAACCGGGGCATCCATGCCCCTCCTCTTCACGTGCCCGAACAAGCTCAATCGGACTTCCCGCATCTTGCACTCCACTGGAGTCACACCAACCTTCTCCTTGATAGTCTCGTTCCAAACTCTATCCCCTCTAGTCAGCCCACACATCCAGCGCAACATCCGCATCTCTGCCACCTTCATTTTTTGGATGTGGGAATTCTTAACTGGCCAACACTCCGCTCCATACAACATGGCCGGACGGACTACCACCCTGTAGAATTTGCCTTTAAGCTTGGGCAGCACCTTCTTATCACACAACACCCCCGACGCGAGTTTCCACTTCATCCATCCCGTCCCAATACGGTGCGAGACATCCTCGTCAATGTCACTGTTACCCTGGATCACGGACCCGAGATACTTGAAACTATCCCTCTTACATACCACCTGTGATTCCAGCTTCACTACCACCTCATCCTCCAGCCTCACGTCATTAAACTTGCATTCCAAATACTCTGTCTTGCTTCTGCTCAACCTGAACCCTTTAGACTCAAGAGTTTGTCTCCACACCTCTAATTTATCATTCACACCCCCTCGAGTCTCATCAATCAGAACTATATCGTCTGCAAAAAGCATACACCAGGGCACCTCCTCATGAATACGCCGCGTCAACACATCCATCACCTAAGCAAACAAAAAGGGACTAGAGTAGATCCCTGATGCAATCCTGTCAAGACGGTGAAATGCTCTGAGTCTCCTCCCGCCGTCCTCACCTGAGTTTTCGCTCCCTCATACATGTCCTTAATTGCTCTGATATGTGCCTGCGGGACTCCACTCACCTCCAAGCACCTCCAAAGCACCTTCCTGGGGACTTTGTCGTAAGCCTTCTCCAGGTCGATAAACACCATGTGCAGGTCCTTCTTTCTTTCCCTATACTGTTCCACCAGCCTCCGCACCAGGTGAATTGCCTCCGTCGTCGAGCGGCCAGGAATAAACCCAAACTGGTTTTCCGAAATAGACAATATCAGTCTCAGCCTCACCTCGACCACTCTCTCCCAAATCTTCATAGAGTGACTCAATAACTTAATCCCCCTATAGTTATTGCAACTCTGGATGTCCCCTTTATTCTTAAAGAGAGGGATCATGGTACTCCACCTCTAAGCATCGGGCATCTTTGCCGTCTTGAAGATTTCGTTGAACAATCCAGTCAACCACCTTACACCAGCCTCTCCAACGAACTTCCAAAACTCCACCGGTATCTCATCCGGCCCCGTCGCCCTACCCCTTCACATCCTGTGAACAACCTCTCTAACCTCTTTTACCCTAAAACGTCTACATTAACTAAAATCCCGACACTCCTCTGAGTGCTACAGTTCCCCTAACTCAATAGCTCTATCCCCTTCGTCATTCAAGAGCCTATGAAAGTACGACTGCCATCTATCCTTAATGTGGCCGTCCTCCACCAACACTCTACCGTCCTCCACCTTAATGCACCTCACCTAGTCGAGGTCATGCCCCTTCCTCTCCCTAGCCTTAGTGAGTCTAAACAACTTTTTCTCCCCTCCTTTTCCCTGTAACCCTACATACAAGCTCTCAAAAACGGTCGTCTTATCTGCCGTTACAACTGACTTAGCCTCCTTCCTAGCTAGCTTGTACTCCTTCCTGTTTACCCACTTCTCTTCTTCGTGCTTAATCTCAACCAACTTAGCATACGCCCCTTTCTTGGTCCCCACTTTCTTCTCTACCTCTTCATTTCACCACCAATCCCCCTGATGGTGCCCGGCTCGGCCCCTAGAAACACCCAACACCTCCCTTACATTCTCCCTGATGCACCTCGCCGCCCTATCCCACATACTATCCACGTCCTCCCTACACTCCCACACCCCCATTCCCGCCAACTTTTCCCTTATCTCCCACGCCTTAACTGGCGTTAAGCCGCCCCACTTAATTCTAGGTCTACCCTCCTTACTTCTCCTCTTTCTATTCTTTCTTATACCCAAATCCATAACCAAGAGCCTATGCTGGGTCGAAAGATTCTCACCGGGATAACCTTACAGTCCTTACACAACACCCTATCCCCTTTTCGAAGCAACAAAAAGTCAATCTGGGTCTTGGCTATCGCGCTTCGTAAGGTGATCAGGTGATCGTCCTTCTTCGAGAAGCCCGAGTTCACCACCACCATCCCAAAGGACCTCGCAAACTCCAATAGAGTAATCCCCTCTTCATTTCTGTCCCCAAAACCAAAACCACCATGCACATCACCAAAGCCTCCCGGTAACGCCCCGATATGCCCATTGAAATCTCCTGCTACAACAATCTTCTCTGAGCTAGGCACGCCTCTCACCACCTTCTCCAAAGCCTCCCAAAACCGCATTTTCTCCTCCCCCTCTGAACCCACTTGGGGCGCATAAGCACTACACACGTTCAGGGTAATCCCCCGGAGGACCAACTAAATAGTAATCAACCTATCATTGATCCTCTTCACCTCTACGACCTGACCTTTAAGCTCTTCATCTACTAAGATGCCAACTCCATTCCTACACCTCTCGCTCCCAGAGTACCACAACTTGTAACTATCCACATCCCTAGCCTTAGACCCTACCAACTTGGTCTCTTGGACACACGCAATATTGATCCTCCTCTTCCTAAGGATCTTCACAAGTTCTATGGACTTACCCTGAAGGGTCCCTATATTCCAAGACCCAACCCTCAGCCTACCATCACTATCCACACGCCCTCTTATACCACACCCGCGGCCATACCTTATCCTCCCTCCCACTCCCGCACTTTCCTCATCCCCCGCCCCCACAACAACCCCATGCCCCAACCCCCTCGAACATGACCCTATCCCACCATTACCGCCCACAGCCACTACTACGAGAAAATATACAAAAATATAAAAATATAAACGATGGTAGAAGCAAAGCAGTAGCAAGAAATACAAGGCCTAGACAAAATCAAAGCAATAATGAAGAGACCAAACTAAACTCAAATAAAGAGCAAACACCACTGGAATCGACACCCACAGGCCCAAAAACAAAGCCCCAAGCTGATAACCCAATCCAAAGCAGTGCAAGAAACGACCACAGCAACAACAACAAACAACAGACAATATCGACAAATCACACGCAAGTCAAGGTATAGGGGATAATACTAGCATAATACGAAGAATGAAATAACAAAGGTTAGAAGTCACCAGGTGGCCGATCGGGGGCTGGAGACCGAGCGGCGACTGGCTGGAGACTGAGCTGCGGTTGCTGAGGACCGGCCAGCGGCTGCTGGGACCGGGCGTCGGCTACTGGATCTCGCCGAAGCCGGCGGGTGGGGGTCTCGCCAGAGCTGGACACCTAAGGGAGGCTGCTGGATCTCGCCGGAGCCGGCAGCTGGGGAGTCGTCGGAGCTGAAGACCGACCGAAAAGGGGGGGACTGGAGCCGACTGGAGGGGTGTCGCCGGAGCTGGAGAGCGAGGGCTGTCGGAGGTCGGCGACGGAGATCGGCGGGAAGCGGCGATTGGGGTCGGCGCCGCGAGCCGGAGGTCGGGGCTCGAGGTCGGGTCGGGCATAGTTTAAAAAATAAATATGGAAATAGTTTAAATATGCATTTAGCATCATGACTGACAACAACAACTATAAGTTAACAGTAGTTACACCATCAAGATAAGAAAGAAAGAAATAACGGTTCCACTGAGTCAAATAGAGTTAATATTTATGGTGATGCTATAAGTATATCGTTCTACATCCATGTATATAGTCATCAACAAATATAGTTAGCATAGGGAACAACAGGATATATAATCTAAAGAGCATATAATAATGATGTAGACATCCATTCAACTCTTTCCCGACTAAAAGTACGTAAAGGAAAAATTCTTAAGAAATATAAATGAAAGAAACATAAATCAGCATTGAATGTAAAAATATAATATTATTAGATACAATGTAACATATCGCAAATAATATATAAGAAAATATGCAGCAAACACGTTTGAATCATTCAGTAATCATGAAAGCTACATATACTACCGGACTGATGCAGGTTATTTATAGGGAGTCTAGCTTATGTTGATAAGGAGAAGTGGGAGTTGGTAAAGGACATTCACCATTTGGCTAACCTTGGTGTTTGCCACTTAGATTCTAAGGATGGTGGTATGTTAGTGCAGTAAGTGGCATAGTCATCTATCGGTGGAAATATTAAGGAGAAGAAGATGTTAGATCATGTCTTGATGAGAATCAAGGGTGATGTAGGTAAGCAGAATGTTATGGCCTTCGAGATTAGTGGTGATGGTACATTGTGGTACCAAGGGAAGTTGTGTGGTGACTAAGGTGCATGAGTTATGCTATGTTTTTCATCCTATTTGGTAAAAGTGTATCATAACCTCAAGGATATGTATTGGTTAAGCAATATAAAGTGGGATGTGTCCAAGTGCATGGTGTGCCAACAAGTGAAACTCGAGCACATAAGACCCGGAGGACTGTATTAAGAGATCGAGTATCCTGAGTGGAAGTTGGAAGTGATCAACATAGATTTTTTACCGATCTTCCTTGGTCTTTAAATCTATTTGATTTGATTTGGGTTATCGTGGATAGGATGACAAAGACATCTCACTTTTTGCCAGTAAGGACTAACTTCTCGACTGAGGATTATGCAAGGTTGTACCTTCAAGGGAATGTGAAGTTGTATGGGGCTTATATCTCTACTATCTTTGATTATGGTACGTCGTTTTTATCTAATTTTTGGTGGTCATTTTAGAAAGGGTTAGGGACTAAGGTTAGTGTGAGTACTACTTTTCACTAGCAATTAGATAGCTAAGTAGAGAGAATTATTCAGCGTTGGAGGATATGCTTCGAGCATGCGTGATTTACTTTGGTGGTAGTTGGATTGAACACTTACCTCTTGTAGAGTTTTCTTATAACAATAGCTACCAATCTAGTATTTGGATAGTTCTTTTTAAGGCATTATATGGTTGGAGGTGGGGGTCTCCTATTGGTTAGTTTGAGCTTGGTGAGGTGGATATGTTTGGGCAGAATTTGGCTAACCAAAGTATGGAGAAAGTGAAGGTAATTTAGGATAGACTTAAGGTGTCCCAAAGTTACCAAAAGTCTGATACAGACTTGAGGCAAAGGACTTCGAGTTTGAGGTTGGAGATAGGGTGTTCCTGATGATATCTACCATAAAAATAGTGATGTGGTTTGAGAAGAAGGGGAAGCTCAGTCCCCGGTATGTGGGTCTTTATGTTATTTTGAGAAGGATTGGTAATGTTGTAAATATGTTAGAGTTGCCTTTTAGTTTGAGATCTATTCACCCAGTATTCCATGTCTCTATGTTGAGGAAGTGTATTGGCGATCCATCACAGGCTCTGTCCATCAAGAATATTGGTATTTTAGATTCCCTATCTTATGAAGAGATCCTGGTTGAGATCTTAGATTGCCAGGTTCATCGATTGAGAACCAAGGATGTGGCCTCAGTAAGGTTCTACAGAGGAACCACAAGGTGGAAGAGGCTACATGGAAAGCTGAAGAGGACATGAAATCTAAGTATTTGTTCATGGTTTTTTCTCTGAAAATTCATGCGGAAAGTATGTGCTCTTTATAACGTTGTTAATGGAAAAATTGATTCCTTAGTATCTTTGTTTTCTGTCTTAAAGGTGAGGGTAAAGATGATTGGGGGTTTAATAGTTCTTGTACTACATTCCTCTATTATTTGAGGATGAATGATCCAAGTGGGGGAGGATTAAAACACCCTGGGTTTCGTCCCATGAAAAATTTCCTGAGTCTCAAACCTTTTGATCATCATACGATCCACTATATGAGTCGTACGGTCTGGGTACGGGTTTGGTGGCCTAATTCATAAGTTATCCTCTATGTGGTGGTTGGGTTTCTCTTGTGGTTATGACTTTGTGAGTACGGGTCGCATGGTTGGTGATGGTTCGTTGGGTTGGTCCTTCACTTAATCTAAAACTTTGTAACTTGACTTGGCCTTAAGTACGAGTGGCTTACTTTGAGCATATGGATAGGGTACGAGTGGTATAGTATAGTCGTACGTTGTCCAGTGTCCAACACCTTTTGACTATGTCTTGAATATAACTTATGGGTACTATTCGTATGTTTGGGTACAAATAGGGTAGGGGTTTTATCGTGGACAATGTATGAATGTCCAACCATCTAATTTTAGTACGACTTGATGGCACCACTCGTAAGATATGGGTACGAGTGGAGGGGTTCAACTGTACCCATCCGTGGTAATTTTTATAATTTAAGTTGGGGTTATTCTGGACATTTCCCCTTATAAGTTCTCTTTATTAACCCAAAATCTTATAACACTATTGCGACTTTATTAAACTACTTGTAACGCCCCAATTTTTCTGAACCAGAATGCTACATGGTGTTCATGACCACGAAGAACCACAAGCTAACCCATGACTGATATCTGTACCTGTACACTGCATAATATATGAATATAAATGCAGAAACATGAACTGAAAGGCCATAAGATTTAATACTGAACAGAATCTAAATAATAATAATGCTTGAATAAAGTGGTATCACAATACCAAAAACAAACTGAAATACTAAAGTAACAAAATCATGTCCTCAGAGAATGAGGACTCACTGCTAACTCTGACTACTGAAGTCTATAATTCTACTGCTACTTTGGAACTCGTGCCTCTGAACCTATGGCATAAAATAAAATACCATAGCCCGAATATACTAGTATGATTGAATGTACTGATTATACAAGTGAGGTAGGCTAAATGCAAATGGTTTATATGCATGAACAATGCTGACTGATATGAACGTGAGAATACATACATTCATAAGTAACTATAACTGAACTCGTGGTGATATTAACTACTGAGTCTGAATGCTGACAACATGAGTGTACTGATACTGAGATACTGAATAGATGAACGACTATTTCTGACAGTTTGAATTATGAAAAACTGGTAACGTGAATTATGATGACTGATATAACTGAGATACTAAAACTGAATACTGATAACGTGAATTATGATGACTAATATAAATAATATGACTGTGACGATCAGCTTAACCGATGTAACTGATACTAAGCAACTGTATGTGACAGTCTAAGTTCTGATATAGCTATTTGAGTTTTGTTTTGTATGGAGTAACTGAATCTGAGATCAGTCCTATCTAGCGGTGATCTCTGAGTATAATGATAATAAAAATGATTTGACTTTGTTTGAGATCAGTCCTACCTAGAAGGTGATCTCTAAATCTGATGATACTAATACTGATTGACCAAAGTTGAGGTCAGTCCTATCTAGTAGGTGATCCCAGAGTCTATTGATAATGATAAGAATTGACTGTATATGACAGTCCTAAATCTATAAGTGACACTATGGGATGTATTTATCTAACCGACATGCCCCTTTCTAGCTAGTCAGGGGTTTAACCTGTAACCTCAGTTGGAAGGGTGTCAGTACTGCGCCACTGGTAAAGCCAACTATTGTGGAGTCAGTCCTAATCTATCGGGTGACCCCTGGGATCAGACCTATACATTTAATGTGCTAATGGGTGATCCCTGAAAATATCAGTCCCATATAATGGGTGACATCTCGTACCTATGCTGGCTATGTAGTTCAGGAACTTAGGGATTGCTTTTAGGGATCTCAGTGCTATCTAGTGGGTGAGTCCGTATCCCTAGGCTCGCTCGGTGCCGATTCCTACTCCTATCTAAAAGACACTGAACTGATTAATTAAGATGAACTGATTATCTAAACTAAACTGATTAGCTGAACTGAGCTGATTAACTGAACTGACACCAATGGTATTGTTTAGCGGAGCTAAACTGAGTTTACTGAGTTTTGTTAACTGACGAAATGTACTGATGTTTGAGGACTGACTGAGAGTACTGCAGTAACTGAGATTTTACTTGGAATACTGAAATCATTGAGATTACTGATCTACTGAGATTTCTGAGATTTCCTGAGTCACATGGTTGACTGAGTTCTATGGATCATGGCTTGACAGAGAGTATTGTGAAACATGACATGGCTCTAGGCACACAACTAAATTTCCAGGTGCAAGTACCCCCAGGACTCAAAGGAAGGAAACTAACAAAACATGACTTTGCTCTTCTGGAACACATGACCAATATTTATAATTCAAAATACCATAATTTGGGGATTTCATACAACACATAGTTCTCAAAATCCTATACATGGAAGCGAATGACATAACAACATGCCATAAGTCCATCAATCTAGTTTTATGAACATTCCATCAATAATCATGATGCATAACAATATCATAAAAGTCATTATTTTAATAAGGGTGTAGCATGCATTTGTCATTTAGGTCACAATTCAACTATAATACATGACTTCTCATCTTTTAGGTATTTTGTCAAACACCTTACATGCGTACTTCGTGGCATAGGTGTATTCATCAATTTAACAATCTTCAGCCACCCAAACTTATGGATTTCAACTAACATGCTCACATACTTCTGGAAAATACATTAAGATACCATCGTGAAACTCCAATAACAACCATCAACATGAACATGATCACACCATATAAAGAAAATCACAATTTATTATTTAAAACTTGATTCTTGGACTCCATGGATGAAAGGGATCCATGGATGAATACTACGCATACCTTAGGGATTGAATCTTGAAAGAAAATTGACCTTTCTTAAATGTTCTTGGATTGAGAATCTTAATTCTTGAATATCTTATGGAGAGTATGATGGGATCTTGAAGTTAATTGAGAAGAAACCCTAAGTTTGTTTTTGGGAACAAAGAAGGTTAAGAGCTTTTGAAACTAAATATCACTAGCTAAATACGTATTTTTGGTGTTTTATGTCGTGGGGTAAGGTTTAGGGTGAGGTAAAAATACCAAAATACCCCTAAAAAATTACTTCCTAGTTGCTGAAATTATCAGCTGATGACATGGGTTGATAAGCCGTCAGGTCTTTGATAGCCCGTCAGCCCAGGTCGTCACCTAGGACCTCAAATTGATGGGCTTCTGCCTAAAGCTGATGACATTAGCTGATAATTTCTCAGAAATATGATAATCCATCAGACAGGTCATAAAAAATATGATAAGCTATCAGACAGGTCGTCAGAAATGTGATAAGCCGTCAAACAGGTCGTCACTCCATTTCCATGCTGACATGCAGGAATAAAATAGGTATAACTTTTTGTTCCATTATCAGATTAGGGAGAAATTAGTATCTTTGGAAAGGTAATACAATTATATATCTTTTTATGGGTAATGAGCTCAAAAATTCATAGTACAATGAGAAATATACTCATTTGAAGTTAACTATAGTAATATCCTTCCCAAGAGTTCAATTGGCAAAGAATGTTTTGATTTGTCTGATAGATGGGAGTTATTTGAAGCCTTAATATACATCTATCTTACTCATAAAACTATAAAAGAACCATGATGTACTATGCATTAGATTGAGACATGGCACTAATATTGGTTTGGATTTTTCAAGGTATTACACTACTATTCCCAAATCAAACCCCACAACTTATAACACTTTTGGGACTTCATTAACCTACTATTCCCAAATCAAACACTCTAAAATCTCTCTCAAAACTCTTAGCTCAAAGAGACTAGTGTTCCTTCAAGGTGGTCAATTAAGGCTTTCAAGTGTGGTTTCTCTCCGTCTTCCTTTGTATCTAAGGCATATTACTCTCCCCCCATTGTTAGTTCTAACTAAAAACATGTATTACTTAATGGTTCTCATGGCATGATTATGGGTTCTTGCTGGTTTTGAAATACATGTTGGGGGTTTTGGTTGTTCTAGGTTGGATAATGTTTTCCCATGTCTTACTTATGGTTTTTCATGTTATAATTGTTGTTTGAACATGTACTTACATGGGAATGGTGAATTAGTTCTTGGTTTTAATTTTGTAAACTACATGCCCTCAATATGTTTGTTAAAATGCTAATGAGAATGTTTCGGTCGCATAGTTTGGTTTTTATTGAAATCCTTTCTTTGAATAATATGGTAATGGAACCCTAAATGTTTTGATTGAATTAAATGATTGGGAAATACTATGTTTGCCATGGTTTTAATTGATTTGAAATCCTATGGGGTACCTGGCAATCCCCTAAGTATTGACTAATTACATTGATTACAAGCTATAGTTGGCTTGACGATACAACTTCATAATGCATTGGTAATTAACTTCTGGATTGGTTGTTTTGTTATGTGCTGAAGGTTTTAATTGGGCAATAATGGTGGGTTGTGATAGCAGACCGTAAAAGTGCAATTCCAATGGATGGACACGGGAAAATCATGTTTCCGACATGAGTGTTGGTCATGGTGAACATATACTTGTGAGCTATATGGAAATCCCTTATGTTTACACTTGTATATATGTATCATGGAGGTCGAAGGGTACACGGGAATCCTCAGCCCCGATGATATCTCCGGTTCGTGCAGCTACACACATTGGGGCCCATTCTGGGGGTAATACTTGACCCATATAGCTCATAGGTGGTTTTAGGATGGTCAAGCTACACAGCCCAGTATAAAGATTTAACTGCATGCTAAACCGGGTTCCCTTTCCTAGTATAGTATATATATGTATGAATGTTATTGTATTTAAATATTTACTTTGGTTTTGAATAATGTCATTACTTTATCCTTATTCCTGAATACATGCTATAATTCACCCACTAGCCCATCCTTGGGTGCTGTATCTCCATGCGATATAGGAATCAACCATATTACTCCACATGCATATTAACTTGGGTTTGGGGATAGCAATAGTGTCAGACTGTATTGGTGAGCTTCTATTCTCCAAAATACTCTATTTCATGTTATGGATATCTTTTTATACTTTTTATTACTTCTTGGACGTGATTTTGTCTATGGTCGAGGGCATGTCCTGAATGGATGTTCTCTGTTTTCGGTTAGAGGCTTTGTTTGACAACTATGGGCATGAGCTGTGTCGGTATTGGCATCAGTCTTGGCATTGGTATTGGTATTGATGCTGACAACACTTGGATGTTTGGTTGGAATTTTAGATAGTTATGATTATGAATTTTATTATTGTCTTTGATCATTAATTGTTTTATCTTGTTATATGTTCGGAATTCATCCAACCTAGGGTGTTGGGAGGTTATGGCTTGGTATTGGGGTATTCTCCGGTCATGGTTGGACTTGAAGCACCTGACATAACTAGGCCCTGGTTCGGGTTGTGTCAGACATAAATCATCAAAGAATACCCATATGCCAACCAAGGCTAAAAATACTTCATAGTAGAGCAAAACACGAACATCTCTGAGGAATGTAACCTTAAGTTGAAACTGGCTACTCCAATTCTCCATATAAAACAATGAATACCTATAGGAACATATCATAAAGGAGAAGCACCCCACAAATATTTACTAGGCCAAACAAATGCCAATATGTGGATTTTCAAAGTTTTTCCATTTTATTTCCTCTTTACTCAAGAAATCCATGAATCACATTATCGAAGAATAGAGTACCAATCTCAACATTAACGCCAATGTTATGACTACTATCGAAAAATAAACCTGGAAAATCAAGACAATGAATTCCTAATTGGACACCATAAGAAGCACTCACAACACCAAGAACCATATCACGGAGAGAATGTAGCATCCAATTCTACACTAGTGTAAAAACTAAAACCATCACCTAGAGGCTTAACTCCATAGGACAAAGATCCAAATCACAGAGAGAACGAATTATCCAATTCTATAGTCGTTCCACGATCAAAGCCATCACTAGGAGACTAACCTAATAAATCATAAAGGCAAGCCTTAAATATTCCAAAACCAATATCAAGACTATTTTTACGCTATTAATAAGCCAAATTTAAAAAATAGTCCTCGAACTTATCAACCTCATTAATAGGTTATGTATCAAGAGCAGACTCATATACCGAGCGGAGTTGGTCTTTTTCAGATCTTTTTCTTCTTTTTCTTGGGGTCCAAAATTTTTTAACTTTATCATTTATTTCCTTCCTAATATCTCTTTTCCCTTTTAATCATATGTCAATTTGGGCCAGGCTTGTGTTTTCTAGTGCTTATTTTTCTCATTCTTTTTCTTTTTCTCTACTTGCACTTTTCTTAGATTGCTCTTCACAGAACCTTCCCATGATTCAATTATTTTTTATATCCTCTTTCTTCGTTCACATTTTTATCTCATGCACCCCTATAATAGCCACCCTCAACTTAGGCTATTCATCTGAGTTGAGGTGCACAGTATGCACAGGAGGACTAGGTTCACTATAAGAAAAATGGGAAAGTGATAGGTGTAGCAAAAAAATTTGAATATTAAAGCTAAAATATTTAGATCAAATGGATTTGCTAGTTTGGTATAGGCATTTTAGGCTTAAGTTGACACATACAAAAAGGGCCTATGATTACATAATACCTAACCATCCTAAACCTCGGAAAAAGCAATCAACCAAGTTCTAGATTCCAACACAACAAAGAACTCAATAACCCCATACACGCACTTGCACAAGGTTACATTACTAAGTGATAGTTATCCAACTCTTCACTTGTTTTGTCCCTACCTGTACTATCCCTAATCCTAATGCCATTATCAGATACTCAATAGTTTCTACCATATATATGACTCACATAATGTCTAAGACAAAAAGTTTCTAGAGGACTCAACATTTTAAACTCTTTAGCACAGTTAACACTACTTTTCACAAGATAAATTCAAAAATCCACAACAATCAGTTCAAAAATCCACAACAATCAGCAGTCTTTGATCAATCACAAAAGGAAAACAAATCAGAATCAAATCCTTTAAGTACACCCCAAATTTTCAAAATTCATAATAATCATAGTTGAAATAAAAAAAATATGTTGCCATAGTCGCACTGATCTACTCCCTATCTCATTTTCTTACATCAAACCTATAAGGCATACTAGACTTTCAGTTTTAGCTACATCTGAAAATTTTGAAACTACTCTAAAATTTTTGGTAGCCTACCTCTAACTTAAAAACATTGCAGTGTCCTCACTGTAAAAACCATAAAAAAGTAGGGATAAAAATCATACCTAGGGAAAAACCATATAGGGAGGTGACCCTGTTACTTTTCTCAGCAGCCTCAACAATAGAAGAACCATATATTGGATCGTCTTGTGGGAAGCCTCCCACCATAGCATCTGCTTCCTACCTCATAGGTTATGCCAGTGGGTTGCCTGCATCACGAATAAACCAGTTATCAAATGTCTAAGGGCATACATATCTGCGTAATCCTGCTGGGTATACTAGCAATTCCTTCTACTCAACAACAACTTTGTCTCTTAATTCTTGGGTTGAGAGCTCACTAATATAACAATCATACTCGAGTGTAAGAGATGCTATCATCGCAGCCCGAAATGGGTTCAGGATATTATCCTGAGTAGTTTGACATAGCTTATGACAGGCTATAGTCCACCAAGCCTTACCTTCAAAGTTTAGGGTACTCATTTTTATCTGCTAAGAATCTCATATACCACATACAACCTAAGTGGCATGTCCACTATGTGCATATATTCGCTCCATAATCCACCAAAACATTACTATCTTGTCATCAGTACCCAATGTTAGATTGGTGATCTTCTTTATTTTGGACATTCTATAATCCATTTCTGTTGTGTTGGCCGGGTCTTGACATGTTGGGCCACACAAAAAGTTTCCAATGGTTTGGGGTTATATATCTACCTGAACTCCACGAATTGTTAGGGAAATAACAGGGTCACCTCCCTATAACATCATGCCCTATGGATAATGCCTCATTAATTTGCCCTTATAGGCGGCATAAAACTCACAACTAAGGACCTCACTGTATCATCCTGGCACTCTCATCATCCATTAAAACCCATAAGTTCTGAATTATTTGACAAACTCTAGTACTTCGACCATACCCATGGTAGTCATTCATCTCTCCTCATATAATACTCTCTTAATATTTGCAGTTGATAGTTGAGATAACCCCTTGTTAAATATCTCCTGTATTTCGGGGTAAACACATTATTCTAAAATGGCCACCAGATCAGGGGTTAGTGTGAGTGGGGGATTCTGTCTAGCTATCGAGGTGGCCTCTACTTTAGGACCTCAACCCTCATCTGAACTCTCCAAAGTTGAACTAGATTAAGCTTCCTCATTATCATCCTCATCATAATCATACTCAGACTGTGGTGTGTGTGGTGTGGAGACAGTTATATTCTTCCATCTCAGACCCTTAGGTGGTGGAGTATCAGAATTTTAGGGAACTACTTTCTTCCCCTTATCTTTAGCTACTATTTTTCCTTTTTGCAAAGTTTTCTTAGATGTGGTCGCGTTATATTATTTCTCGCTGCTTTTAGTCTAGATTATGGAGAAGCTGGTTTCTGCACTTTCTGCTGGCTTATGTTTATTTTCTTTCTTTGCCACAGTTTTTGATAAAGATGCAGTTTTGGAGGCATTATTCTGCAAATATACTAAAGTTACTAACTAAGAAAAGAAAAGAAAAGGGAAATTCAAAATAATAGCTCAATGTTCCTTATTCCAGTTGGGTACGAGTAGTGGGTACCGGCCGTACCCACTGGGTACGACTTGTATACCTGAGTCGTAACCTAGATAGTGAATTATCATTATTTACTAGCTAGCTTACAACTCCTCCTAACCAGTCGTACATGCTAGTTACGACTCATGACCAACATTCATAAAATGGTCAAAAACTTTTGTTCAATTTATTTTCTTTCCAAGTGGGTACGATATATATGTACCTGTTGTAAAGACTGGATACGACTTGTAAGGTTGAGTCTTATCCATTCCATAACTTTGAATTTGTCTGATTTCTATATTGTCAGTGGGTACGAGTCTAATTATGATGCTCATAATGGTGGGTACGAGTCGTATGGAGTCCCGTATCCACTGCAACTTAGAAGTCCAACTTTCAAATTTTGATTCCCATGAAATTCCAAATCTACCCACTACTTTATTCAGCTATATCCAACACTTTCAACACATAAACACCCAAAAACCCAGTTCTGAACCCTAGTTCATCCCCATTTCTAGGTTTCAACATAAATATCAAAATTATGCTATCAATCTACCCAATATATGCATAAAATGTAAACCCATGAATACCATAGCTTGTATTACTCAATTTAATTTGTAGTGCCTCAAAAATAAGTTGAAAACTTACATTACTAGTGTAGAATGGAGGATTTTGACTTTCGATCATAGTGGCCTCAAATTCATGTTAAAATTTGCACCAAGTGACCGATTCAAAGTTGTTGGTGATTAGATTTAGTTGGAAATAACTCAATTTTACATATTAAAGTTCAAAATTTTTATTGGAAAATTTTGAGTACGAGTTACAGTTCTCGGGTGGTCTATGGGGTCTAATTTCCCTTTTTAAATCATAGGTTTGGGCTGGGTCAAAATTGAGATCTAACCTATTAAGCTTGGGTAAGAGTGGTGTATACAACTCATACCTAGGCTTAGGGGTCTTTTCTTTGTATTTTATTGCTTAAAAGTTTACCTGGGTTCTGGAATGGATACGACTCTAGGTCACGATCCACAACCAAAGGCTACGACTAATACCAAGGTTCGTATGTATTCTAGAACATAACTTCTTATTCTAATTCATCTCACAGGTTACTATGAATCCTACTCACAAGTCGTACCATATAGATACGACTCGTAAAAAGTCTATATGATACCTTTTTATCTTCTTTATATTTTAGCTACATTCTTTTAGTTATGCACATTGAACAAACATAATTCCCAATAAATTAAATAAGTAGAAAACCATAGGTTGCCTTCTATGCAGCGCTTGATTTGAAATTGTGGCACGACGCAGTTGCCTTGATTACTCAGTCTTTATTAAGGTCAATATTAGCTATCTCCTTTAATTCTTCTGTATTTCCCATATAGTGCTTTACTCTGTGTCCGTTTACCTTGAATAGATTTGTTCCATCCTTCATTATTTCTAACCCACCATACAGATACACTTTTGTCACAGTGAATGGACCATACCACCTAGACTTTAGTGTTTTAAGAAATAAATGAAGTCTAGAATTGTACAGTAGCACTTGGTCACCTTTTTCTAATACCCTTTTCTAAATCTTTCAGTCATGATACAACTTCATCTTTTCCTTGTAAAGGTGCTGAACTTTTGTATGCCTAGAGCCGAAATTCGTCCAACTCATTTATACCATTCAACCTAGATTTAGCTGCATCTTTCCACACTAAATTCAGCTTCTTCAACGCCCATAGTGCCTTATGTTCAAGATCAATTGGTAAATAGAAAGCTTTTCCATACACAAGATAATAGGATGAATCACCTATGGAGGTTTTGTAAGCTGTAGGTAAGCCGATAATGCATCATCTATCTTTATTAACCAATCAGTCTAATTGGCATTCACAGTCTTCTCCAGTATTGACTTGATTTCTCTATTGGATAGTTCAACTTTTCCACTAGTCTGTAGATGATAAGGTGTTTCCACCTCCATATTTTTTAAGAAGACACTTTAATAGATGATTGTGAAAATGTGACCCTCTGTCACTAATAACAGCATGTGGCATACCAAATCGAGAAAAGATATTCTTTCTCAAAAATATTGTGACACTCCTTGCTTCATTGTTAGGAAGTGCAATTGCTTCCACACACTTTGACACATAGTCAACATATACAAGTATGCACTTTGTGCCACACAAACTTATAAAAAGACCCATGAAATCTGTGCCTCATACATCAAACACTTCCAATTCTAAGATAGGGGTCATAGGTAGTTCATGTCTTCTAGTGATATTACCTTGTCATTGGAATTGATCACTAGCATCCACATAGTCATGAGCATCTTTGTTATAGTAGTCCAATATTATTTCTATTGCAGGATTTTATATGCAGCACATGCCCCTTCATGATGACCCCCAACTAATGATGAATGACATGCCTCAAGTATGCTCATCATCTCTACCTTAGGTATGCATTTGCAAATAATTCCATCTATATAAATCACAAATAGATAAGGTTCATCCCAGAAAAATTATCTTACCTCGTGTATGAACTTCTTTCTTTGCTGATATGAAAGATATTTTGGGACAAGATCACTTGCAAAGTCAGAAAACCATGGAATCAAATTTTAGGAAGCTGCTAATATTTGTTCATCTAGATAGTTTTCATAAATCTCTAAACCCTTAGAAATCTTCTACATGGATTCCTTCTCTAACCTAGAAAAATGATCTGCAATTTGATTCTCTGTGACTTTTCTATCCTTTACCTCAAAATCAAATTTTTGCAATAGAAGTATCCACCGAATAAGCCTTGGATTTGCATCCTTTTTAGCCATTAAGTACCTGAATTTGGCATGATCGGTGTGTACAATCAACTTTATCCTAATCAAATAAGATCTAAACTTTTCAAAAGAAAAAAACCTCTACCAATAACTCTTTCTCTATCAAGGTATAGTTCTTTTGATCAGTTTAGTGCCTTACTAGCACAGTAGATGGAATGAAGGATCTTCTCTTTTCTTTGCCTAGTACAAGCCCTAAGGCCAATTCATTTGCATTACACATAATTTGAAAAGGTAAATACCAATCCTAATACATAATGATTGGAGCAGATACCAGCTTCTCTTTTAAGTTTTCAAAAGCCTTCTTACATGGCTTATCAAAATAAAACTTTATTTCTTTCTCGAGAAGCTTGCAAAGTGTACTAGCAATCTTTAAGAAATACTTGATAAATCACCTATAAGAACTCGCATGTCCTGGAAAACTCCAAATTTTCTTTACATAAATTGGATAATGTAATCTTTCAATCACCTCCCCTTTTCTATGATCAACCGCTCAGGCTCTTTTTGAAATCTTGTGCCTAAGAGCAATTTCTTGTTTAACAATGAAATGGCTCTTTTCTCAATTATGTATAAGTCGCATTCTTCACAGCACTGCAAAGCTTTTGCTAAGTGCTTTTGACATTCATCAAAATAGTCCCCCTCAATCAAAAGCCATCCATAAAAACATCAATGGTGTCTTCCACCACATCAAAATAAATGGACATCATATGTCTTTGAAACGTGGCTGGGGCGTGCATAGCCCGAATAACATTCATTTAAATGCAAAGGTCCCATATGTTTATGTAAAGATTGTCTTCTCTTGATATTTTGGTGCAATAGTGATTTAATTGTAACCAGAGTACCCATCATGAAAACAATACCATCCTCTTCCTGCTAACCGGTCCAACATCTGATCCATGAACGACATCATAAAGTGGTTTTTTTGAGTCCAAGCATTCAACTTTCTATAATCCATATATACTCTCTATCCAGAGATTGGTCTCAAAGGCACTATTTCATTATTCTAATTAGGCATGATAGTTATTCTTCCCTTCTTTGGAATGCATTAAATTTAGCTGACCCACTTGCTATCTGCAATGGAAAATACCACACTAGCATCTAACCACTTGATGATTTCCTTCTTAACCACCTCTTACATAAGAGGATTAGGTTAACGCTAGCGTTCAATAGATGGAACATAATCCAGTTCAAACTGAATTTTATAAGTGCACAAATAAGGTGGAATACCAATAATATCTACAATGGACCATCCAATGTCCTCTTTAAATTATTTACTGTTATCAGCCATAACTTGTCTCATAGTGGTTGGTTTGGGAGATCCCAACCGTAACTTCTTGAATACGGCCAAGGGCATGAGATTGATGCTAGACCCCAAATCACATAGTGCTCGAGTTAAGTTAAAAGACCCGATTGTACATGGTATTGTGAAAGTGCCAAGCTCCTCCCTCTTCTCTAATAGGGATATAGTACCCACAACACTGTAATGATGAATATTATCTATGGCTCGTATCTAAATGTCCTTTGTTTTGGTGATCAAATCCTTCATGAATTTTGCATAGCCTGGCATCTACTCCAATACCTCTACAAGCAGTATGCTTAAAGTTAATTCTTTTAGCATAGAGAAAAATTTCTGATACTTATTTTTTTCTTATTGCTTTTTCACTCTTTATGGATAGGGAGGATGTGGTCTTCGAATATCTTTCAGCACAAGTTCTTGAATCTTTTTTTTTTAATTTTTCCTATTGTTGCTCCCTACATCAACTAACTTCTCCTCTCTTTTCTCCTCATAAGTAATGGGTTTAGGTGGATCTATAGTAATCTTACCACTTTGAGTGGTAATGGAATGGCATTGATTATCATTTTTGGCATTTACCACTGTATTCCTTAGAAGAGTGCCAGGCTATCTCAAATTCACTGTGGCAGACACTGACCAAATTATTGCTCCAACTACTTGATTATTGTATCATGTGACTCAACTTTCTGGTTCAATCTTAACAGATCGGCTTTCATATCTGTTAAGTAGTTTTGTGACTTTCTTTCCCTTTGACCAGTTTTTCCAGGAGTGCCACTATTCTGGACTCTATATCTCGACTTTCTGGTGGAAATTACTTTTTATTCTTCTCCTTATAGTCATCCCTATGCCACCAATCACCATCTTTATCTCTACATCTATCATTATAATTGTTCTGACCTTAATTTCCTTACCCTTGAGCTTAGAAATCCACCAACCTTTGATCAAGGAAATTTGCCTCTTCTTTAGATTTAATTTAAAATGGTTTGGATGTTTTCCCCTGTGTAGCAACTACTTTCACTTTCTTATCACTAATTAAAGTAAACTATTTAGTCAGTATTCTGATATGAGTACGTAGTTGTTCAACTTCCTGATCTACCATGTCATTTGCTGCTCTATACGTATTTGATGACCTAATATCATATGTACCACCACTATGCTCAAAATCTTGAGTATACCATCCTTTGTTGGTAACTTCAATTTCATCAAGTATTTCCAGTGCAGCTTTCTAATGAAGAGACATGGCTGCTCCTCCTAAAATTATATCTATCATAGCTCTTGAACTATTAATTAATGATCTATAAAAGAACTCTGACAAGTGAGATACTCTGATTCTGTGATTTGGTACCATGCTCGACTTCTTCATGAATCGAAACCATACCTCATACATGAATTCTGTAGGTAGTTGTCTGAAATTGTAGACTTTATCCTTCAATTATAACATAAGTGTAGGAGGGAAAAATATGTTAAAAATTATTTCTTCAACTCATGCAAATATGTGATAGATCCTCTTCAAAGTTCTTCTAGCCATAAAGATGCTTTAACGTCAAAGAAAATGGGAACAACCTCAATCTCCATGCCTCCTTATTAACGCATGTAATATTGTAGTTTTTTAAAATCCAAATAAAATATGTAATATGCATGTTTGTGTCATCCTTAGTTGCTCCAGAAAATACACTCTTCATATTCAACAATTAGATCATAGCACTAGTGATATTGAACTTCATATTAGGGGGCTTAAATGGGAGGAACAATGGCTACCGATTCTGCAGTCTCAACATAATCCAAATCTTCATCATCTTCATCCTCATATGGGTCTAAGTACTTATATGCCAGCACAAATAGAGGTCATCCTCTCTAAACTCAAAGATCAACAATCTATCTAGACCTGACTAGCCTATGTTGCTGAGCTACTCCTGTCTCTATAACAACTCTATCTTCTTCGGCTTCTCTATATTTTTGCGCCAATAGATGGTGTGTCTGTAACTCTAAAATATATTTTGGATCAATTATAACACGCGGGAATGCTAAATTTGGATCCACAGGTGGGGGATCTTATACCGCATCATGAACTTGTTCTGCCATCCTTCTTGGTGTTTAAAGGATTCTCCTAGGTTCTGAATCAAAAGGGTGTAAGGTATAACCTCTACTCCTTGTGCTTGGCATACACTGACATATGCCCAAATCAAAATTAAAAAATCAAAAACCCATGAACTTTACTACTTAAACCGTCGTCCCTGGCAATAGTCCCAAAATTTGATGTCATCCAAAACTACACCTCCACTAGAAGTATAATGTGGTCTATTAACAATATGATATCCCAATAAGGTTAGGTTTGATCCCATATGAAAGACGTGAACAGTTACTAACCTTTATGTAATCCACAAGAAATACAAGAAAGTAAATGAGGGAATTTTTTTAGCAGTAGCCAATGGTGACCAACTCTTTTGTACTGTTTAGTTGAAATCAATATAAGGCGAATTCTAGGAATGTGTTCCCCATGGTTTCTAAACTATGTAAATTTCCCATGTTCAACCCAATTATTCTATTATCACTACAAGAAAACAACCTATAAGGAAGGGAAATATGGTCCCAAAAAGTCCAAATCTTGTCCCAATTAGTTTTTTATTATGGGAAAAATCTGGTCGCGTCTCGTTCTAATAGGTTCCGCCTCTGAAGATCAATAACAATGAGTCAACAAAGTCGATCCTTAAAATCCTTTTGAGATGGATAAAACCCCCATCCTAATTAAGTTTTAGCGACAGTATATTTTGTACCAATCGACTACATACCTAGTCGTAAATGTCTCTTTGGTGATGATATATCTCACCCCAAATAGAATAACTACCTAGTCATAATTATCTTTTAGTGATGGTATATCTTGTCCCAAATAAAGTAACTACCTGGTCATAATTATCTTTTACCGACAATAAATCTCATCCCAAATAGACTAACTACCTGATCATAATTATCTTTCAGAAAAATATATCTCAACCTTAATAGACCAACTACTGGGTCATAATTATCTTTTATCGATGGTATATCTCATCCCAAACTGACTAACTACCTGGTCCTTAATAATCTTTTAGGGACGAGAAATACTTGGTACTAAATTATTCTTTAGCTATGAGCAAAATTCTTTTCCTAGATCAACCTTTAATGACAACCAACATCCTAGTCATAGATCAACTTTTAAAGACGAGTGATATTCTAGTCCTAGATTAAATTTCTTTCGAGAATATCAATACAAAAACATGATATAATTAAAGACCAGAAAACTTAGTTACCATTTAGAGATGAGCAACTAACTCGTCAGGATGCCATGAATTTCTCACCTTTTCAAATCTCAATTTTTTCCCAAAAATCAAAACTGATAACTCCAAAATTATAAAATTTTGAATTATGCTGAAAATATCAAATATCAAATAAACTTTTGAGATGAAATTATGCATCAACACTAGAATAAAAGGTGTATTTAAGCTTGGTATCAGTTTTTACAAATTTGCTTAATCTTCTAGGCAGGCCCAATTTTGAGTGCCTATTCTAAATCATCGATCAAGTCATTAACATCTTCAATCCTAACTAAAATTCTAACCAGATCCTCAGTAAGACCTCTATCCTCTCGTACTTTAGTCGGTCTACTTGTATGGGACATGAAGCATGGAAAGCTTATGTGCGACTTGATGTTTCATGCAAATTTTGAAGATCATATAACATGTTTGTATGGCAATGAAAGAAAAATGTAAATGGAAGAATAGCTAGATAATGAATGGTATCAACGTAGACATAGATTTGAATTAAATACGAAATATAAGATCTTGTATAGCATGTCATTTAATGAATCATTTGTGGCACTCGGTGCCATACCATTATCTTGTGGACAAGTTGAAGAGGTCAAATAGTTCTAGTGCCATGTAGATATTTACAAGCAAGATTTATTGCAATTTTCATCTTCATTCAACATCCCCATTTTTTCTCTCCCCTAGTATAAAAAATCTACAATTATAATTGAAGCTAAAATTTTGATCTCCAGCTAGTTTTTCCTGAAAACAACTGAAAGGCCAAAATAATTGTCTGCATCTCTCTCTCTTGCCAGTGGAAGTGTTCTATGGATAGCAAATATACTTTAGTTAAGTTGGATATGAATTTATTCAACACACTATCTTTGGGTCTTTTTGTTAGATTTAGACTTAAAACACTCCACGTCTGGCTTATTTTGCCTATCTTTGATAGCACAAGTGTTAAAGCATATTTCCCATGGTTCCATCTCTTTCTGCATTATTCATTTTTATAGTTTGTTATTACATAATGTTTTCAAAAAGTAACATTGTTTTTATATTTATTAATAATCAGTCTATTCCACATAAAAGAGCAGACATATTTGAGAATAAACACTATTCTCTTATGAGATTTTGATCCCCGATAGAATATAGTTTCATCCTTCCCAACGCAAACAATATTGTATGTTTACAATCATCAACATAAAAAAAAGAGGCCAAAATCATGTATTATACATATTGATAAGAAAGAGTGATTTTAGGTATTGGAGAAAGTAATTGAGCATAAGATAAAACTAACCACAACTGATAGTAATGCTGAAGTATGTGGTAGCCTTAGCAATATACTTCTAGAGTGCCAATGAGACTGTCAAAAAACTCAAGACTAATCCTGTACCCTTAGACTGCAAGTTGATCGAGAGTTAGACACATATCTTTCAAGGGAAAGCTCATAATCTCCAAAATTTTTGTTACACATGAATCAAGAACTTCATTACCTGAGTCAGATGCTTTAAATGGAAGTAAAACCATGGATAAGGCCAATGATGAGAGGACTATTGCACAGAGAATTTCTAGACTTTGGATCAACTAGTTGATTGCTTTAAAGCTGTGGAAAATGCAATTGCATTTCTATGAACAAGGTGCATATATTCTGTGCAAAAATGGTCCTCCTCCTTGAAATCTCATATAGTCATTGCTCCTGCTATAGCTTTCGCAAGATTGCTAGCAACCGATGACTTTATTGTTCCATCAATTCTTATGAGTTCTTTTGTTGAAGTAAAGTAGAATCAATGTACAGAATTTCAATACAGTGGACTAAAAGTTTGAGCAGGCAATCGATATAAGGACTAATAATGAATCATGAGTAGGTAATATGTGCATCTATGAAATAACTGTCATTAAATTATTGGTATAATATCAACAAAGATTGGCCAGGTGAGAGAAGCCAATAGTACTAAGATGAAGTATGTGGTGAAGGTTGAGGCCAATGTTTGACTGAATCAAAATGATATGTCAAGATCCAAAACACTGAGGTTTGAGGACAACTGCAAAAAAAGGCTATATTAGTTCTATATATACTCTCAGCTCTCAAGCATTTTTGTTATAAACTATCTTAGGTTATCATTTCTTACTAGACTAAGTATTCTTCAAAGTGGGATTGAATCATAAAATGACGTTAGTGCTCGGAACAAGGTTAGTGACATTAGTAACTTAGTAAAAATAGATTTTGATGACTTAAGGGTTAAACCAATCACTGCATAGGACCTAAGGAACAAGGTCAGTGACATGCCAAAACTTATGAATGAGTATACTAGGATGAGATTAAACTTGGTGGTTTTTGAACTCTGTAAATCAGAAGCTAACAAAAGATTTTTTTATAATCAAGACAATCTTTCTAGAAAGAGCCCCCATGGCATAATCTAGATAGCATTCTAAGTTAGCAACTTTGCAAAATGTTTTTGGTCTTTAGATTGTCAAAATGAATGTTCTAACACTAAACAAACAGGTTGAGTTGTGTGCATCAACTATTCTACATGGATTGTCTAACTGGTATGTGTCAGAATCTTGATAAAATGCACGTGCCAGCTGAACTCGTTTCTTCTATCTACTATTGAGGTCAACACCTCTTTCTCCAATAATTGGGTGGTAGCCAAAAGGAATAATTTCAAGTTTCTTAAAAAGATAACACCTTTCAAGTACTTCTTGGTATTTGATCTGATCCATGGTGGAACAAAAAAGTATGTTTTCCGTTATTATTCCTGTCATAATCCATGTATTCTGAGAAAAGTATGCCACTGTTCCATGAACTTGAACTTGAAAATTAAGAAGCCGATGAAACAGGTTTATGATTTGCTAAGATCTAAGTAATACAGAAAAATTTTAAAGTTAAAAGAGAATGAGAAGTCGACATAAAACGTACCAGGCTATCAACATATGGAACCTCTCATCTCAACAAATAATCTTTTTGAGATAAGAGTATATTTTGGTCCCTAAATGTTTGTCTTAAATAGACCTTTTTGTTGTAGTACAGCCCCAACTTTCTTTTCTGTCCTTGTAGTAGCAAGTCTTTGGTGTTGTATTTTCCTTTTTACCTCAATGTGCACTAATTTCTCTTGATTTTTGTGTAGGAATTTGCTAGGAAGCCTCTACAGGGAAATTCTGACATTTTATTAGGTTCATTGAGGGTTTAAGAAAGCTATTATTAGTCAAGGTACCTACCTTTCTATGCAATTTATTACAATTAAGATTTAAGATAATTCAATAGTAGAATTAAGAAAAGTAGAAAGAAACTGTTGTGAAGTTGACATAAATTGTTTTTGATTTGCAAATTTTCAACCAACCTCAAAACTTACATCAAGAGGACTAGAGGAGAAATTATTGAACCTCAATAATCTATGTGAAAGACAAAAGGAAGCTATTCTCTTTGGAGGCAATAATTTATCAACATTAATTATACATATAAAATTACTTTGTATTTAACATAGTTGACACAAGTTATATTAGCATCATATTCCATGTCATTAGGAAATGCAATTTACAATGTCTAAATTCACTATATTTATAAGGTAATTTCTTGTTTATATTTCATCTAAACACAAGAGTAAAGGTTGACCTAATAGTTTAAATAGTTCAAAATTTACATAAAGGCTTCAAATTCATATCCCAAACAATATATTTTCATATTTCAAGCCATCTTAAAGAAAATTCTCAACCCGATAGTATCACTACTCGAGGCATTTAATGTGAACATGAAGTAAAGTGAAGAAAGTACTAGTAGCAAGGTATGTGATTCTAATCTATATGCTCTAAGGACTTGTATTCATTTAAACCAAGTGATAAGTATTTGCACCTATGATTTTCTTTTTTAGCCCAATCTTGCACAAGCAGCCTACGTCTTCCAATTTCAACTCTATTATACCAACAAACAAAACCTTTTGCCTCAAAATAATGCATTGTGGAGCTTTCTAATTGCATCAACAACCTTTTAGCCTATTTTTGATAGTGACCCATCACTTATGAACCCTGCACATACAAGTTGAACTATGAAAGTCTAGCTAGCCTAACTTTTACACACACAACAATATACTCTTCCAAAGAAAAGCTATTCCCTCTGTCTATTTTTATTTGACATGATCTGTAATAAATAGTATTAAGATATTAAGTTACACTATGAAGATTTAGGAGAGGGGAGTTGAGTAGAGATTAATAAGGGTCATGTCCATTTCGAAGAATCAGTTTTGTTTTATGTTTGATCGCTCAATGACACAAGCAATCCACCTAGTGAGAAGATTGGTGGAGCAGTATAGGGAAAGGAAGAGGGATTTGCACATGGTGTTCATCGACTTGGAGAAGGTGTATGACAAAGTCCTTAGGAAGGTTGTTTGGAGATGCTTGAAGGTGAGTGGAGTTTTGGTGGCATACATCATAGCTATTAAGTACATGTACAATGGAGGGAGGACTTAGGTGAGGATGGCAGGAGGAGACTTAGGGCCTTTTCTAGTTAAGACAGGAATGTATTAGGGATCGACTCTTAGCCTATTCTTTTTTTCATTGGTGATGGACATGTTGATGCGGAGTATTCAAGGGAATGTGCCTTGGTGTACATTATTTGCAAATGATGTAGTGTTGATTGATAAAATATAGGGAGGTGTGAATAAAAAATTTGAGGTTTGTAGGAAAACCCTTGAATCTAATGGGTTTAGGTTGAGTAGGTCCAAGATAGAGTATTTGGAGTGCAAGTTTAGTGACTCGAGTCAGGAGGACGGAGTGGTGGTGAGGTTGGAGTCACATGATATTTGTAAGAGGGATAGTTTTATGTATCTTATGTCTATGATTCAGGGAAATCGAGAGATTGTCAAGGATGTCTCTAAACATATTAGAGCATGTTGGATGAAGTGGAGGCTTTCCTAGGAAGTGTTTTATGATGAGAAGGAGCCCCTTAATCTTAAAAGAGTGGCAGTCTATTCGGCCTTGCCGTATAGAGCGGAGTGTTGGCCAGTCAAGAACTCCCACATTCAAACATTGAAGGTGGCGGAAATGAGAATGTTGTGTTGGATGTGTGGACTTACTAAAGGGGATAGAGTTAGAAATGAAACTATCCAGGAGAAGTTGGGAGTGACTTCGGTGAAGGACAAGATGTGAGAAGAAAGGTTGAGATGGTTTGGACATGTGATGAGGAGGGGCATGGATGGCCCAGTTTGGAGGTATGAGAGGCTAGGTTTTGATGGCTTCAGAAGGAATAGAGGTAGGCTAAAGAAATACTGGAGGGAGGTTATTAGACATGACATGGAGAAGATACAGCTTACTGAGGACATGACCCTAGACAGGAAGGCGTGGAGGTCGTGAATTAGGGTAGAAGGCTAGTGTGAGTGTGTGGGTTGTGGAAAAGTGGTAGTAGAGCGCTTGTGTAGCCAGGTTAGTAATCCTAAGACTGTGACCATGAGTAGGAGCCTCTAGTCAGGAGAGTTTGGGTGTGGTAGGTGTCTTTGGGTTGTGAGTGTATGTTACTACTTTGAGGGTGTCCTCTTTTTTATTACTTATTTCGAATTGCTAGTGTTTCTCTTATTTTGTATTTCTCTGTTATTTATTTTTATTTTTATTTTTATTTTATTATATTATTTCCTATTTTATATTTCATTTATGTCATCTTTTCTATTTTATATTTTGTTATGACCTTGGTGTACAATTCTCTATCTTGAGCCGAGGGTCTATTGAAAACAACCTCTTTAATTCTTCAGAGGTAGCAGTATGGACTGAACATTTTACCTTCTTCAGACCTCACTTTGTGGGAATATGTTGGGACTGTTGTTATTTTTGTTGTTGACTTGTAATAAATACCAGTAATATAATAAAATTATCATTTCATATATTGCTTCTTAAAGAATATGGCAAGTTAAACATTGAGAGAGTATTGGACCAGCAACATATTTATAGTTGGCTTATTGACATATAGGTTGAGGTTGCTCTCACTATTTGAAAATGTCAATTGAAGTGTGTTGGACTCTTCATAAGTAGTGTATTTTCAAAAATCTATGACAAATATGATAATATTTTTGGACAATCTGATCGACATAATTGACACATTACTAATTGTATGGCTCTACCTCTTAATGAAATTGAGGGGCTGATATAACAATAACTTCATAAGCTAATAATTTTCAAGATCTCAAGATTATGACCTCAGGATCCATTAGAGTCAGTAACCCTTACTTTCTACAGACGATAGTTTCCAAATTTTTCTATGTTCATCTAACACATTAATTAGCACTCCAGTAAGAGTCACACTGCAAATATAGACAGCGGGAAACTCGGATAGGATAGTTTCTCGAGAAAAAAGTGACTAACCATTTAGCTTAAGAAAAACGAACATTTAAATACAACTTATACTTTCCCCAGCACAACACATCACTATACCTATAAATACATCATTTCCAATTATTTCAAATACAGCTACATCCATATCAATATTTTAGTGAACATTTTGGTCAAAGTCAATAGGGAAAATTGAGTAAAATCAGAGATTAGTCAAATCAAACAAACGAAATTGAGAAAAAATACGGATTAGTGAAATTAAACAACCGAAATTTAGCAAAAACTAAATTTGAAACAAACAAACAATAGAAACGTAATTGAAAATATAACAAATTGAGAAAGCACATATATTAGGGAACAAAACAAATAAAATTTAAGAGAAATCATACCTAATCAACTATTGTGGAAGCTGTACAACTGGAAAAACTATGATTTTATGGCAAAAACGAAGGGAAAACACCTCTCTGTAATCAAATTACAGAGAGATTGATGGTACAGTATGGTTGATGTTGTCTTTACTAGAGAGCAACCACTAGCTAAATGTCGTTACTAGAGATATTTTCGAAAGTATAATTGAGAGATTCTTAACTGAAAATGCAAAAAGAAACTATAATTGAGTGATTTTTGAAAAGGCAGTGCAAAAATAATTATGGTAAATATTGAATGTGAAAATTTTCTTTGAGTTTCTTTTTAATTAGTTTTTAGAAAAGGAAAAAAAATTGGTTCCTATGTATTATTTTAGCAGGAAAACGTATGAAATTCTTTTATTAAAATATTATGCTTCCCGCCCAAGGTCTATTATTAATAGGGATTAATTAAAATAAATTTTAGGACCATAGTTTATACCATCGCAAAAAGATGCGTAATTAAGGACCAAAATTATAATCTCATCTCAATAAATATACTTTTCGATATGAAATTATTAACTCATCCTTAAATATTTGTATTAAATATAACTTTTTGTTGTAGTGTGTTCTGCATGCAAAGCCTATAAGGTAGGTATTATCCAGAAGATAATTTCACTTGTTGACTTGGTTATCATCTTAGAGTGTAACCTTATTGTCCCTTGTTATAGCCCTAGTCATACTTGGTTATTATAAAACTGTCTTAATCCTCGCTACCCAATCGCAAGCTTTTTAGTTATTTCATAGTTGCGAATACAGGCTATCTAAAGTGTATACAACTACTTGAGGCTAATTATTACAAAGGAAAATTAAGATACATATAGAAACTCTAGAACAATTGAGTCACACACGTCCTATACATAGCTAATTTGCCAAGGTTTCCACAATCCTAGCTGAGGAGATTAGCAACTGATGTTTGTACAAGAAACAACGATTATCAATGAACAACACATTAAATAAATTGCAAAAGAATAAGATGAATAAACTCTAAAGTCTTTGATTAAATAAAACCTTAATGCATAAGAATTAATGCAATATAGAGTAATTTCACAATGCATAACCTAATAAAATATAAACCCTAGGGTATTTATAGTATCTCAAAATAACATGAAAATACTATTAATTATGGGAAAAGTAAAGTTAAGTCGGCGTTTGATATGACTTGGTATTTAGTCATATCCTCAACTTACGAGTCGTACCCTCACTTGCCGTAACCATTCCACTGTCTAATCCATATGTGGCTTCAATTCTCTATTTATCTTATGACTTTGGCTTATGAGTTGTAACTGCATGTACAAATAGTATCCTTCAAATACTTCAAGTCCAAAATAGTGGCTTGGATTCTGTTATGCTCGAGGTTTTAGTATATGACTCAAACCCTTGCTTACAACTGGGATACCTAAGTCATATCTTCTTCATAATTGGTTTCTTGATTTTACTTTTTGTTATGTTCCATATACAATTCAGCATACGAGTCATAACGAATGGTTATGACTCAAGAGCAGACTCATATAATGAGTGGAGTTTGTCTTTTTCTGGTCACTTTCTCCCTTTTTGTCCAAATAATGTTATAAATCTGTTTTACCTACAATTCACAACAAAGTGCATCATATCTAATAAATCACCCTAAGTTCACGCCTAAATTTATTGTTTTAAGCATCGAAAGTGTTATGCTTCCACGCTACATCATAAGTCTATTACATGTAGCTTTGGGCTACAGTTTTCCTTACCAACTGGTAGGATAAAGTACATTCCATTATGATTTGTAAATCAGGTCGTGAAAAATTGGTATTAGATCCTAGATTTCACTAGTATTGTTGGTACAAGATAAAGTTTCTAGTAGAGTCCCGCCGATCATAATGATAATGTCAATTTCTTATCTTTGAGAGACTATAGGATATTGTTAGGATTTCCTCACTTCTTTCACTTATTTTGAGCTAAAATTATGAATTGATTTCTAAAGCATTCCTTAGGTTTTACTCTTTCATTGACGGCTAGGAAAAATAACATTCTTATATGAATGAGGATCTCAAGGCTGATCCTGGGGATCTTATGACTATTTATAGATGACTTATAGGTCATGGACAACCTACAGAAGTGTCCCCAGTTGGGGTCTAATATTGGGGGGCCTTCAATAGACCCTATCTCTATCCCTAAGCCAGAGATTTTTTACCCTAGCTAGCAATGGGATTGGGATCATCCTAAGATCCATTGGGGTTTATTTATTCTTTAGTTTTATGGATGTTTTAGTTCATCTTTTTAGATTGGTTAGTGGTGCATTTTCTGATGTGCATAGTCTATGGATTAGACTCGTACTGAGGTAGGAATGTAGCTTGTAACTATGACTCCCAGAGTTGAGGTCCCTCTTTCATTAGCGGTAGCCTAACCATAGTTGTCAAAATAATAGTTGCTGAGCCAGTGGTCGCCTAGCTAGCTATGTAAGTTGTGGGGAAAATAATGCTGCACTGATTCATGATATTAGCTTCACCTAGGTTTTCTAGTCAATCGAGCAAAGAAGCATATGAGTTCTTGATTACTTGTAAGGATCATCTTTGTAATTTAGGGCTAGTTGAGACTCAAGGTATGAATTACACTACTTTTTAATTGGACTTAGAAGATTGACGTTAGGGGATAGGTCATCTTGTATCCAGGCCATCTAAAGCATCCCCATTAACATAGACTAAGTTCTTTGAGATTTCCTTAGATAAGTATTTACCTTACAGTCTTCAAGATCATTTGAGGAATTAGTTCTCAATATTGGAGTAGGGCTTCATAGCTATTGTGGAGTATGAGGCTCGATTTCATAAGTTTACTAGTCATGCTACTTTTAATCTAACTTTTAAGTAAACGAGGGTTCGTTGCTTTGTTTGAAGGATGAAACTACTTCCTTGTTATATGTCTAAAGAAAGTTATGTTGCTTTGTTTAGGTCTTTTATAGAGGTTTTTGATCATGCTAGGTTATGGAGGAGATGCATTATAAGGCCCAAGGGGGAAGAGATAAGAGTCCATGATATTAGGGTAGTTTTAGTGAAAGCTATACTATCTCATGGTTTAGAGATAAATTTCCTTAGGATAGGAACCTTATACTTTAATTGTATCAGCATCAGGGTCATTCTAGTAGTCTCGTATAGGATAATATTGAGATTACTAATGGACGTCATTCTAGTTTGAATTGTCATCCTTGCTAGGGTACTGGTCTTTCTTCGAGGGCTTTATTTTCTAGTTATTCTAGGTTGACTAGATCTTTGAGTTTAAGTGTAGTGCGTGAGGTATGTTATGGTGGTAGAACTTTTGGTCATTTCTTAATAAAGTACCCTAATCATGGATAGATGGTTCCTTAATTTAGAGTGCTCCACTAATTCAATTAGTTCTGCCACAAGCTAGAGGTTGTATGCATGGTCATTAGGATGGAACCTAGGGTGATCGTATCTATTCTCAAGTATGTAGAATAAGAGATCGGCCAAGATCCCAGCCGGGTGGCAGGAATGGTCAGTTGTATACAATATATGCTAGACCCAATGTTAAGATTGTAGATGCTGTAATCAGAGGTATTATATTTGTGAGCCTCCAATCGAATTTTTCTTTAATAGATCTGGGGTTCACTTACTCTTATGTGTCTACTTATTATGCCCCATGGTTAAGGTTATCTTAGGATTCATTATCTATGCCATTATTTGTATCTACTCCGTTAGTTGATTCTTTAGTAGTGGATTGAGTTTTTAGATCATATGCTATGATTGTTCAAGAGCTTAACACTCATGTTGGTCTTATTATATTAGACATGGGGGATTTTGGTGTGATTCTGGTCATGACCTGGTTATTCCACTATCATGTGGTCCTGCATTATTTTACGAAGACCGTTAACTTTTCCATATTTGTTATACCCTGGTAGTGTTGTAAGAAGCAGTTAGCCATAAGCCAATGTGAGGTTATTTCCTATATTTATGCTAGGATACTTATTTTAAGGAGTTGTTATTTTATCTTGCTTATATTCATGATGTCAGTGTAGAGAGTCTGTCACTTGACTTTGTTTCTATAATAGTGAGTTTCCTGATATTTTCCCTATCGATCTACTTATTCTTTTTCTTGAGCAAGGTATTGAGTTGGGTATCATACATGAGAATGATCTTCTTATGGCTTCCCATCCTTCTATGTTAGTTGAGAAGTAGAATATCCTAGGCAGGTTCTTGTGATTGGCTCTAGCTAGGTTTTCTAGGCACTAAGCGAGGAAGCATACAGGTTCTTGATTGCTTATGAGGATAGGCCTCATAATTTGGTCCTAGTTGAGAATCAGTTTGTGGATTACAATACTTTGCATTTGGACTTGGCAATTTGACAATGGTTGAGAGGTCATCTTAATTCTAGGAATGTTGGATCTTCCTTATTAACATGGATTTAGTTTTCCATGATCTTTTTAGCAAAATATACTTCTTGAGGTTGGATCAGGACTTCATGAATATTGTAGTATATGAGATTCTATTTTATAAGTTGGCTAGGGTTGCTACTTATATTCGTACTACTTAGTATTAGATGCTTCGTTGCTTTGTTTGTGGGTTTAAATATTTTTCTTATGTCTACATAGAGTTTAGTTGTTGTGGGTAAGTATTTTGTTGATGTTTCTGATCATGCCCAGGTTATGGAAGAGATGCACTATGAGGCCCAAAGGAACAATAATAAGAGTTTGAGGTATTAAGGTAGTTTTAGTGGGACTCATAGTGGATCACGATTGTGATGTTGTTTTTCTTAGGGTATGTACCCTCTACTCAGCTATATATAAACATCAAGGCCAGTCTAATAGGACCATTTAGGTTGCTCTTTAGATTAACGATGGATGTCAATCTAGTTTCAGTGATCGTCGTAGCCAGGGTAGTGATTAGTCTTTAAGGGGTTTGTTATCCGTTTATTCTAGTCATAGTGGTTATTCAAGGTTGGTATAATAATCTAGTTCAATTGAGAAAAAATGGTTCCTATAGTACAAAGTGTTCCACTAATATAGATAGTTTGATCCTTAGCTAGAGGCTGAATGTATGGTCATTGTGATTGTCCCCAACTTGCTCGTAAATGTTCTCAAACAGGTAGGATAAGATATCAGTCAAGACCCCAGCCAGGTAGCAGGCATGGTAAGTTGTATGCAATACATTTAAAACCCAACATTGAGTCTTTGGATCCAATTATGACAAATATGATCTTGGTGTGAGTTTAGTCAGCTTTTGCTTTATTTTATCTGAGATCCACTTATTGTTATGTATCTTCTTATTATGCCTCACGATTAGAGTTGTCTTGGGATTCATTATCTATGCCATTATGTGTATCTACTCCCATAGGTGCTTCTTAAGTAGTGGATTAGGATTTTAGATCATGTGTTGTTATTGTTTAAGAGATTGATACTCATGTTGATCTTATAACATTACACATGGTGATGTAATTTTAGGCATGAATTGGTTATCTCACTATTATGCGGTCTTGGATTTTTTTGCCAAGACCGTCACCTTCGCTATACCTGACATACCTCCACTCAAATGGCAAGGAGTGATTAGCTACAAGCCAATGAGGATTATTTCTTATATATGTGCTAGAAGACTTATTTAAAGGAGTTTAAGTCTTATCATACTTGTATGCATTATTTTAGTGTGAAGAGTCCATCGCTTGACTTTGTTCTTATAGTTCATGAGTTTCCTAATGTTTTCCCTACCTATCTACCTTGTCTTCCTCTTACGTATGACATTTTGTTATTGACCTTTAGTGGGAACCTAATCGATTTCTATGGCACCTTATCGTATGGCTTCCACCAAGATTAATAAGTTAAATTATAAACTTTAGGATCATTTTTGTATGGGCTTAATTTGTTTAATTAGATTGGTTGTGTCTCTTTTAGGGGATCTTATGCTTTTTTTAATAAGAAGGATGGTTCCATGCGTATGTAGATTGATTATAGCAGCTCAAAAAGGTGAAAATATGCCTCACATTGATTATTTGTTTCACTAACTTTAGGGAGCAGTAATTCTCTCTAAGATTGCTTTGAGGTTCGATTACTGTCAGTTAACGATATCAAAAAGACAAACTTTAGGACCTGTTATGGTCATTAAGAGTTCCTTGTAATGTCATTTGGGGTTGACTAATGCCCTAGTCATATTTATAGATTTGATGAACTATGTGTTCTGACTTTATTTGGATTCTTTTTTACTGTGGTCATCGATGAAATCGCTATGTATTCAAGGAGTAGAAAGAGGCATATGCAATATTTGAGGGTTGTGCCCGAGACTCTAAAATATTATATGTTTTTTGCCAAATACTCTAAGTGTGAGTTTTTGCTTAGGTCGGTAATATTCATTTGAAATGTGGTATCTAAAGATAGGATTATGGTAGACGTGATGAATATTTAGGCTATTCATGATTGGGCCATACCTAAATCTGCTTCTGAGGTCCATAGATTCATTGGTTTGGTCAGTTACTCTAGATGGTTCGTTGAGAGTTTTTCTGCCATTATGGAACTAATGAATAGATTGACTACGAAAGAGGTTCCTTTCTAATTTTTTCTAGGAGTGTAAGATGAGCATTAGAAAGATCAAGGGGTTTCTTACTTTAGCTTTGATCTTGGCTCTTTCTTTTGAGGGAGATGGATTCATCATGTGTGTTGATGCAGTAGGGTTGAGTTATTGCTTATAGATAGAGACAACTAAAGGGGCACCAACATAACTACCCCACTCATGATTTAGAGTTGACAATAATAGTTTTCACGCACAAGATTTTGAGAAATTATCTTTGTGGTGTGATTTGTGAGATTTTCATCGAACATCATAGTTTTCAGCATCTTTTGACCTAGAGAGCTTTATTCTATATAGTGTAGATGGTTGAAGTTGTTTAACGATTGTGACATTTGTATTTTGTATCATCCAAGAAAGAAGAATGTGGTAGCGTATGCCTTGAGGTGAAAGATGGTGAGTATGGGTAGTTTGGGTTACATTTAAGTTTCTCAAATATGGTCGGCACAGGACATTTAGTCCTTAGCCAACTTAATAGTGTTACTTGATATTTCCAATACTAGGGGGATTTGATAGTATCAAGGTGAATCTTTGCTATTTGAGCGGATTCAGACCTATTAGTTTTAGTATAAGAGGCTTTTTTGGATATTTGAGTGGATTCAGAGTCACTAGTTTGAGGATAACAGGCTTTACATCATCTAAGATTAGGTATTGAGTGGCGATTCCAAGAGGGATATCGTATAATTTGAGGGTATTTTGACATTTGATAGACATATTTGAGTTCCTAGGGTAGATGACTTTATTTAGTCAATTTTTCATAAGGCTCACAACTCCAGATATTCTATTCACCCGGGTACAACTAAGATGTATTGAGATTTGAGATAGCATTATTGGTGGAGTGGTATGAAGAGAGATATGATAGACTTTGTAGCCTGTTGCCTATATTATCAATAGGTGAAGGTAGAGCATTAGAGACTTGGTGGCTTGATTCAGAGATTACCCATTCCCAAGTGAAAGTGGGAGCAGAATACGATGACCTTTTTTAGTAGTTTGCCTCACACTCCCTAGAGTTTCAATGGTATTTGGGTCATTATGGATCGATTGACCAAGTCGGCACACTTTTTTCCTATTCAGATGTCCTTCAATGATGAGAGGTTGGCTCGTATCAATTATAGTGAGATAGTCCATTTGCATTGTTTTCCACTATTGATCATTTTATATCATGGTTCAGTCTTTACTTTTATCTTTTTGAGAGATTTCTAGGAGGAGTTTGATAATTAGGTCAATCTTAGTACAACCTTCCTTACTTAGGATTATGGGCAGTAGGCGCAGACTATTTAGGTTTTCAGGGATATTCTTTGAGCCTATGTTATGGAATTTGGAGGGTAGTGGGAGCATAACATAGCTATGGAAAAGTTTGCGTATAATAATAACAATGATTTGAGTATTGAGATGGCGCCGTTTGAGGTTTTTTACGATAGATGATGGAATTCTTCAATTGGGTGGTTTTAGACTTCCAAGATTTGAACTTATCGTTCTCACTTTCTTTATAAGTTATTGGATAAAGTGAGGGTGATTAAGGACAGGTTGACAGTAGCACAGAGTAGGCAGAAGGCTTATACAGATTATAGACTTCGTTCTTTGAAATTTGGAGTGGGTGACCAGGTATTCCTCTATGTATATCCCATGATTGGTGTGATAAGGTATGGGAGGAAAGGCAAGCTCAACCCCAGATATATTGGACATTTTGAGATTCACGACACAATTGGTAAAGTGGCTTATGAATTAACCTTTCCCCTAGATTGTGTTGCCGTCCATTTGATTTTCATGTTTCTATGTTGTGCCGATACATCCATGACCTATCTCACATGCTTAGATGGGACTTAGTTTAGTTAGATAAGAGGTTGGCTTTCGTGAAGGAAATGGTGGTCATATTGGCTAGTGATGTATGACGATTACGCACTAGATAGATCCTAGTAATTAAGGTTTAGTAGAGACACTGCCCAGTATATGAGGCTACTTGGGAGATAGAGAGAGAGATACGAACCAAGTATCCTTATCTGTTTGAGGCTTCAGGTACATCCTAAACCCTTGGTTTTGCGGATGAAAGTTCTTTTTGTAGTGGATATTATAATGACCGTCTAGATAATGTTTTGTATTTTCACTTATTTTTCAAGTTAGAGCATTCCATAGCAAGCCCAAGTCATTTATGACCTGCTGTAACTGACAGTTTGGTGATTGGGTAGTTCATTTTGTTTATATAGCCATTTCCTTATTTTGAAGACTTCGCTAGTTTAAGTTGGCTACCTAGCAAAAATTTTAGTCAAACGATCTCACAAGCCAAATATGAACGTTCCAACAACTCAAGAACATTGATTTTAGTCTAGGTGGACCCTTAGATCAGGTGCTGAGGTTCCATAATTAATTATGAGCTATTGGTCGATAGTTAAGAAAAATGACAAGTTGGTGCAGGATCAACCTTTCAGCAAAATGACTTCAAATGGAAATTTTGATGATTCCATTGAGTCCGAAACATTGAATTTGATAGTTAGCATAATTTATTAGTGTATATGGAATTACGAATGATTCCCAAGAGGTTGGCAGATACCCAGTTAAACTTTGATGCTTCAGCTGGTGCACGCTTAAGCTGCCATGTGGTTTTCTTAAGTAGAGGTCTACTAAAGCGCCCAATTGATCACTTAAGCGGTTAGGCTGGCCCAGTGAAGCATTGCGTAAGAGGCGTCCTTACCGCTTAAGTGATGACCACTTAAGTGGACAAAGGATCACTTAAGCTTTACCTGTGTAGATGCCAAATTAACACTAAATAGACAATTTGCTGCTTAAGCGGTGACCGCTAACGAAGCATAGTGACCTCATAAGCGGCATCCACTATAAATACCCACTTAGCTCGATTTTCATCACTCTTTAAACATTCTCGAGAATATTCAGCCTTAAATGGTGGAAATTCTTGGGATAATAAATTGTGGGTAATTGTGGATCTTTGGTATAGTTAATTTATGTGGTTTTTCATCGAATTTGTGGTAAGACTTAATTAATTTCATGGTTAATTCCACTATCTTTTTTATGATTCGTGATGTATTGGTGGATTTATTGTAGCACTATTAGAGATAGGAATTCACCAACTTTTGAGGGTCAATATTCCTTGAGCATTGAGGGACATTGTGTTTCTTTCAAAAGTGAAATTTTTTAAATGATCCCCAGATCATAGGTGTATTTATGCAACTAAGTGTAATAATCTACTCTTGTTTAGCCTTGTTTTGAGGATTTCGTGTGTGATTAATGAGGTGATATTCATATAATTGAGAATCTTTGTTGAGCTGCTTGATTATAATTTGTATGGTGTTTTCAAAACAAGTTAGGAATGAAAATGATCACATATAGTTGAGACGAGAAAACTATTGTTGATTACTTGAGTTATGTGTTGTTCTAGTTTATCTTGTTGAATTATATTGTGTAGCAAGCTCTAATTTCTGGTTTTTATGATATAGCAAGATTTTTGAGATGTAAGTATCAATGATGGGATGATAAAAAAAAAATTTAAAGAGGGAAAGCAACCACAAAGTGAGGAACGTAAATCTAAATGCATGGAGCAAGCATGAGTAAAATCTTGAAAATCTGAGCACCAAGGTGTACCATGCCCTTGGATCTCCACATTAAGGGAGTGTCATACACTTGGAAACAAGCCAGTATAGGAAAATTATAGTTATCATCTGTGATAAGGGCGTGTCGTACCCCTATCATGCTAATGCCATTGTATGGCACACCCATCAATAAACAATGAGCACAGGCTTCCATCTATAAATAGAGCACTCATATCTTCTTTTGTACGCCTTGGATGAATTTTTGGGTTTGTATTACATTTGAGAAGGCTTTAATTAGGGTACATGATCTTTCCTTTAGTTTACTTCTTGTTTATATACATGAATTTCAATATTGTGATTCGTTGTAAGACCATTAGCGACTAAACACCCTCATTTAGGGTTGAGGCCAAGAACATGATTACTTGTGCTTAAATTTGAGTTTGGTTTTATTATTTATCGTTACTGGTTGTTCCTTTATCCTAGTATTTACTATTCAATGGATTTTTGACCCATAGAATAAATCAATATTTTTATTACGAGACTTGAAAGAGGAATAATATATTTGAACATGGGTTGTATAGAGTAGGATCTTAATCATTTAAGGGATTGAAATTAAGATTTGCACTTAGGATAGGAATATATGTAACTCGACCTATTTAGTTCATATAAGATATGAAATATAAATGTTGTTAACTTAGTACTCACATCCCCACTCATGATTAGTGGAACGGAAGACCATAATCATGTTATCAACCTCGTGAATCAATATCCAAGATAATTAACTAAACCGATGAGATTATTTATCTACACAATATTTTTTGTAGTGCCTTAAACCTAGGTTTTTACCTATTATTGTCCAGCACTTTATACTATCAAATTGCTTATGGTTACTTTTGTTTTTCAATTCAAAAACGTTTTTGGTTTCTTTTCCACTTGTTTAGTCTTCATAGTAAGACAAGAATTAGATTATTTTTTAGCACAATTCCATGTGGGATCAATACTTGGCTTTCATAATCCACTGTACTACTTGAGTGACCATGTACACTTGTCTGTGCTCTTGGGCACAACATGTCTTTGACGCCATTATCGGGGACTTGTAAATTGGCAACTGTCTTACTTTTAGTTTTTCTATTTCATTGTATAGGTATTAATAAATTTATCTTAGCTTTTGAATTTGTAGGTTTAGATCTAAAAAGAAAGTATGCTGGCAAGGAACAGGGATTTGGTTGACCTATATTCTAAACATGAGCAATGCTTACATTACCTAAGGAGAGAAAAAGTAATTATCTATCAAATACTATAGATTTAACAAGAGGAAGTTATTCCTGAACCAATGGCTGAAGATTAATAACCTACAGGATAGTATTCCAAGTGGCAATACCACTTGTAACCAATATTACCTTTGACATCTATAGACTGAAAGCTCGAGGTAGAATTTTGAGCTTAAACAAAACATAGTGCTATTGTTGCACAATAGTTGGTGATTCATTATAATATAACATAAGGATACATGGGTGAATTTGCAGAACTTTTGGAATTAGTTAAACCTTCATCCCTAGTCAAGTCTCTATAGACTATGTGAGGCTCACTCACTTCGCCTTCTTACTTTCAGAGAATCCATAGAAATGACTGAATGAAGAACCTTCAAGATCCGTCACTACATAGGATGATATTGGAAGAAAGTTCCCTATCTAATTCTTTCCATCTAATAAGACAATAATGTTACCTAGTAAGATTTTGATCTTTATGCAAAATCTAAATGAGAACTTGTATCATGCTTAGGAGAGGTTCGAATCACTTCTTTGGGATCGCCTATATGACCAATATACCAATGATGTATTACCTTAAACTATTGTTAAAGACCTTGACCATAGCATACATATTTTTCTAGATTCAGCTACGTGAGGTCAAGCATTGGAGAAAACTTATTATGATCTTTATACCTTTCTAGACCGAATTGCACAAGGTAGTCTTTATTGGTGTGGTGATATCTTTATAAATGTAGTGAAAAATGCTGTGTGTGTGATTGATGTTGATAGTTTCACAGCATTAGCTGCCTAATTGTGGGCTCTTTAGAATCAGACAATGACACAATTCACTGAATTTGATGTGAACCAATCTCAGGCTCGGGTGAATGTAGTATACCATGCGTTGTCTTGGTCTGAAATTTAAGGCATAAGTGGTCATTCAGTAGACTTGTGTAGAGCAAATCATAATTTTGTAAATTTTTTGTTTAATGCACCGAAGGAAAATTTGGGAATGCCTACAACTATAAGCGGTAAAGTTAGCCCAACTACTCCTAGAGAAAAATCAGACTCAACTCAGCAATAGTAGAATATGTAGAACAATAATATTGAGTAGATATTGAAGAAGATCCTATCCAATCAAGAGCAAATGTATACAAAAATAAAAAATAACAGCTTGCTCAAAATAATTTAGTGACACAGTTAGGGAAGCTGGCTCAAGCCAAGATTTCCAGGCCCCAAGGTAGATTACTAAGTGACACAGAGAATATAAGGTAAGTTATGGCAATCACCTTAAGGAGTGGTAGAGATCTCATTTATAGGCCTCCGAAGAAAAATAAGGAGGTTCAAGCAAAGTTGGTTCCACAGTAGGTTTAGGAGAATCAAGTTGCTAGTAAAGAGGATGAAAATTCAAGAAAGTCTGAGTACCTAAAAGAAAATGATGTTGAGCAAGTTCAAGAAAGAACACCACCACCATTTGCCAAAAGGCCCAAAAAGGCTAAGGAGGATGCATGTTTTAAGAAATTCATTAGCACATTTAGAGAACTTCACATTAATTTTCCTTTGTTAGATGTTTTATAGGGGTATGCCTAAGTACATTAAGTACTTAAAAGATGTGCTAACCAATAATATGAAAATGCAGGACATTAAGATAGGGGAATTGATAGAGGAGTGTAGTGTGGTGGAGATGAGGAAGATACCTATAAAGCTAAAGGACACTGGGAGTTTTAACCTCTCCATAAAATTGTGATAATTATGTGGTCCATGACTTGAATGACTTGAGGCTATGTATAAAAATGATGTCCCTATTAGGGTTGAATAATTTGGGTTTAGGAATGTTGAGTCCATGTTCTGTGGTGCCATAAATAGAGAATAGAATGAAAGTTCATCCCGAAGGAATCATAGAGGACGTTCTAATTAAGGTTGGTAAGTTCATTAGTCTTGATGATTTTATTGTTCATGATTATGATGAAGATGACAGGGTACCAGCCATATTAGGATGTCCATTCTCAATGATGGAAGAAACACTAATTGATGTCATAGAGGGCACTCTAATAAGTAGATTAGATAATAAAGAGGTGGTCTTAAAAGTATATTAACCACTCAATCTACCTTTTCACTATAAGGATTTGTGCATGATTAGAGCTATAGACGTGGATGAGTATAGGGTAGAGAGCAAACATCTAATTACTCATCCGACGATCTCATAGAGTTTTCTAAACCACCACATAGCTAATTGTTGAAAAAACAGAGTAAGAGCCTAAAAGTGCTATTGTTGAAGAAGATGCAAAACTTTGAGACTACACACTCAAGAGGTCTAAAAAAAGCTATAAGATGGCTCCTATTTAAAGAAAAAGGATGACAGAATATGTTTGAGACATAGTGACATGGGTAGCACCGCGATAATAAATTAGGTTTTTCTTGGAAGCCAACCCAAGTTAAGGTAGCTATTTTATTTTCATAGTTTATTTTTTATTTTACTTTACTTTTTGAATTTTTTGAGTCACAAGCTGAAGGAAATTATGAGTACTAGAGACTTGAGCTATGGAGTATGGCAAAGACTGGGTCTGGGGTCCACCAAACCTCTTTAATGACTAAATATGCTTCTAACTATGCTTATAGTCCTTAGGGATAATTTTTATATTTAATTTTGAAATTATTGTTTGGGGAGAAAGTGTTATTTTATGTGTGGGGTGGGGAATCTTCCCATTGTTTAGGGTGAAGTGCTGCTATTGTATTTGATTTTATATATTTTTCTAGTTTTGTCTATAATTGAAAAATTATAAAAAAATTCCTCTTTGTTTGTTTTGAGTATTAGTTGTTGGTATCAATCTAATAAGGGCACAGTTTACACACCCCTTAGTTTTCATTTTAGTTCTTTTCCAGGGGTGCCCTTTAAACCCATTATCCACTTTTTGTCTTTAGGAGTAAATTTTAAAATTTTTTGTGTTAGGAATAATTGTAATATTTTTCCTAGTTTATACATTTGATTATATGATTCAAGTAGTTTTGAATGTAAAACCATGTTGAATGTGCTGAATGACTACTTATGTGACACCCAACCTCATGTTTATGACATTTGTATGATGTTGGCTTAATTCTAAATTCAAGTTATTTCTTGGTTTTGTGTCTATAATGATCCTAATTTACTTGAGCATGGTCCATGTATGAGTGAGTTCCTTTGTATATTCCTTATTGAATTTTGGTTTCTAGAATATGTATGATGTGTTTGCAAAGCTTAATAAAGAATATTGGGTTTAGGAGAACATATAGGAATTTATTTTATAGCCATGTTTTTATATCCATTTTTATATACCCTTGAGCATAATCTTGGTTACCCTCGTTTAGCCTTAGTCTATTTCTTTAGTAGACTCATATGTAATTTGCTCCCTTTTTTTGATTGACCATAATTATATGTAACTCTCCTAAGCATTTTAGTTGATAAATTAATATTGTTACAAAAAGTGAAATTTAAGAAGGAATGAGGTGAAAGTGAATTTCTAAAAACAGCAGCTAGTGGTGTTGAAAAAGTGTATGTATTATGGTAGGGAGTATTAGAATGAAAAAAGAAAAATTGAATCACATGTTGATTAAGAGTACCCCTTCCTTAATATGTGAGGAATGACTTAAAGAGATGGGGATAAATAAAATATATGTGTGAAGATAGAGGTCGGGGCGAAAAATCAGTTATGAAAAGACAATTTCAATATATAACGTGATGTATTAAAGCGCTTAGGGAAGATAGTCACTATTACTGGCCAAAGTAGTTCTTACTTGTCCTTTAGCCACATTACAACCCATAATGTCCTATTTGATACTGAACTTTGATACTATGATATTAGTAAAGCAGTACACTAAGGTAAAGCCAATGGTTCATCTTATGTAACATGTGAATTCTCTGGGAGAGTGAGTGAAATTTTATTCTTATGCCCATTTTTATAATATATTGCATCTTTGTGAGTGGTTGTGAGTAATTCTTTTATGGTTAGGGCGTATGTTTGATTATAGTTAGGTAACTTGCATAATCTCTTTAAGTGAGTAATATTCAGGAGTTTTCCATCTTGGTTGAGTCAATTCTTGAGGATAGGGTATTTCAAAGTGGCATTCATGAGTTTAATTGTAATAAGGCATACTTAGTAGAGAATTTGACATCTATGTAGTCATTATAGTGCTAGATTGAGTATCTTACTTGTAGAAATAGTATTGAAGTATTGATTATCTTGTTCTTAATCTGAAGATTTGTTCAAGGACGAGCAAGGATTTAAGTGTAGTGTGATGATCTTAGGTTTATTTAGCACCCAAGTATCATAATCAATGCTTGTTTAGCCTTGATTTGGGGACATCATGTGTGATTAATAAGGTTATACTCATAAAATTGAGCATATATGTTTTAAACTACTTCATTATGGTGTTTAAGGTATGTTAAACACTAGTTGGGAATGAAAATGATCACTTAGAGTAAGATAAGAAAACTCGTGTTGATAGCTTGAGGTTTGTGTTCTTTTAGTTTATCTTGTTGAATTCAATTGTGTTAAAACATATAATTTGTAGAGTTTGATGATATAGGATGCTTTTGTAGATGTGAAATTTAATGATGGGATGATATATAAGTAGAATTTGAACAACGAAATCAAACACAAAGTAAGGAACGTAAAGCCAAACACATGGAACAAGCATGAAAAAAATCTGGAAAATATGAGCACTAGGGCATGCCACACCCTTGGATATCCATGTTAAGGGCATATGAGACCCCTGAAAAAAAAACTAAAATGGGAAAATTCTAGTGAGCATCTACGATAAGTGCGTTACTACCCTTATCGCACCAATTCCTTAGCATGACACACTCATTTGTCAAAAATGGGCTAGGGTTTCCACGATAAATCAAACACCCCTTTCTTTTTGTATACACCTTGGAAAATTTTTTGGGATTGAAACACTCTTTAGTAGGCTTCAATTAGTGTTCTTAATCTTTCCTTAGTTCACTTTTGGTTTATATACATGAATTTTAATAGTGCAATTTGTTGTAAGACCATGAGTGACTTAACACCCTTATCTAGGGTTTAGTCTAAGAACATGATTACTTGTGATTATATTTGAGTTGTTTTATGTTGTTTATCATTATTGGTTATTCATATAATCTTGTACTTACTATTTTATGGATTTGCATCCCTTAGAATAAATCAATAATTTTACTGTAAGCCTAGAAGTAGGAACAATAGATTAGAACATGGGATGTATGGAGTAGGATCTTAATCGTTCAAGGGACTAAACTTAAGATTTGCATTTAGGATAGGAATATACCTAATTTCCCTATTTGGATCATATATGGGTCAAAATATAAATGTGTTTAGCTTAGTACTCACATCCCCTCTCAAAGATATAATTGTTGGCCTATGTTAGATAGACGATTAGAGAATTTGAAGACCATAACATGTTATCAACCTTGTGTACCAACAACCAAGATAATTAACAAAACCAAAGAGATTATATCGATACCTTGTATTTCTTGTAGTGCCTTAATACTAGGTTTCTCACTCTTATTGTCCTACACTTTATATTATCGAATTTCTTACTATTACTTTTAGTTTTCAATATTAAAACATTGTTGGTTACTTTTACAATTGTATAATCTTCATAGTAAGACTAGAATTAGATTATTATTGAGCACATGTCCCTATGAGATTGCTACTTGGCTTTCATAAGCCACTTTACTATTTGAGTTACAACGTTCACTTTCGTGTGTGGCTGGGCACAACAATTGCCCATGGGATTTTTACGTAATTTTGGACCGTAAGAAAAATAGTGAAATATAGATATCATTGTTCTTATATTGTGGAGTAGATTGTGATTTTAATAGTGTAGCATCTTGTGGAAGCTTCTCAAAAAAGAAATCAATGGTTTAGCGGATTCTTTGGGATTTTCTTTCCAATACAGGTAGGCTAAATTTACCCTACACGTAGATTGAGCTAATTCAGAGTATGATTATTATGTTATGCTTGATACTATATAGGATTTAGGTTTTGGAGGTATGATAGAATATATTTGTGTTAATTGGACTATTTAGGCTATCTTGAAATTGTATTTTAGGTATAATTACTTTAGTTTCATATGATTTAGGATAAATTGCTATCTTAGCTCTAATTAGACCTTATTTAACATCTATGAATGAATGTAGATACATTAGCCTAGCCTGGGGTATAATTTGCCTAAAATAAATTTTAGGGATTAGAAGTGGGTCCTCTATACCACCATAGGCCTAGACTTGTGTTAGCCTTTGTAAACTTATTACTCTTGAGTTAACCTTATGAATGATTCTTTTAGGTCTTTGAGGATATTAAATGCTTAATGATATGCTAGTTCGATAGTTTAGAGTTAGTTCTAATTTTTGGTATGTCTTGATGGGTAATTATTGTCATTTAGTGATTTTGTCCGTAATTATGGTTAATTTATGTGGTCAACTGATGATAATGATATATGAGTTCTGGTTAAAGTACGACCAATGGTGATGACAATTATATATGAGTTTCAGTTAATGTCTGGGAATTGATAATGATGTTGATGCTATGAGTTTCGAATTATGTTTGGCAAATGATGTTGATAACTTTAGTGATGTAGTGATGATTATGCTATTGAGTTCGGGTTTAAGTGCGACGTTGAGTGATAATTATGATATGATATGGTATGGATAGATTCTTGGTTATGGCATGATAAATGGGTAAATATTCTTTTGTTATTAATTTTCCTTTGTATACCTTCTAGAATTATGGGGGCCATCATTGGGGTATTTAATTTTCTACACTTATTGATTAATGGGGGAAATTTAGTTGTCATAATGGAGTAATATTTATGTTACTTTTCACATTTATTTATTTACATATGCACAACGATGTTGGAGCTTATTTCTAGGTTTGATTATTTACCTCGACTTAGTTATTTTATCTTGTGTATTATCCTATTCATATTATGATTTATCTCAGTAGACCAATGATTTCTACTAAATACATATGGCTTAGATACTCATATTAAACTTTTATACCTTTTTTAATTTAGATCCGAGTACTAGTAGCCACAGCTAATTCGGCGATCATGTTGAGTTGATTTTTGAGATAGGGTGTGCTCTTAGGGTTGAAATGGTCCTTTTTCCTTTTATTTTCTATGTCTAGTCTTTTATTTTGAGATACCTTGGATTTGACTATTAAACACTTATAATTCAGTTCTAGTAGCTCTTGTACCGATATTACTTAGTCTTGGGATGATCTTTGCTCCTTTATCTATCTACTAAAACTGTTATGACTACTTTATTATTGTTTTAAGGCGAAACCCATACGTAGCCCCCTTAAGTACGCACCATTTTCCACTTAGGTGCCTCAAGTAGACATTATTCCATTTTGGCACCTCAAGATGCCTTCAAGTGTGCCACTTTGGCACCTTTTGCTGAATCAGTAAAAATATACCATGTGTGTGTACTAACACTTGAAATTTTTTAACTCAAACAATTATAAGAAAATTATAAATTTAATCTCCCTCCTCCCATCTCCATCTGTCTTCTCCAGCCCCCCAACCCCACCCCCGTCTGCTTCCCCACCCCTAAATTAACTTCCTCAGTTCACCCACCCACGCCTGCCCGCTTCTCCACCCATCAATTCTCTTCTTCAATGTAAATATATTGTTGATATCTTTGCATTTTCTTAGTGAGCTTTTGTTGTTGATCATCATCTTGTTAGGAAAAAATGAAATAAGAATTTTTTCCTTTGAAATTTTCTAGCTTTTGTTTGATATATTTCTTTTTCTTGGTTTTACTTAGTGTTATTGCAATGGGTGTAATGTAGTGAGAAAATTAAACTTGGCATATAAAAATGTTGCTGTTAAGTTGCTATGCTTTTGTTTAGACTCAATTAATGAAAATTGAGTGAAGGTAAGTTTGATAGTGATATTGAATTCAATTGTGGTACAAAAATTGTGGAGTGAATAGTAAAATTAACAATGGTCGTGCATAAATTTGGTTACACAATTTTTATTTTTTTACAACAATCATGGAGATGTGATTTAACATGTGATTTTTAATTTTCAAAATTAGTATGTGATTTTTTTCTTTAATTCAAAAATATGGTACTAGTTTGTTGGTTGATGGATGGAGAAAAAAAAGGTTTGAAGTTGATGTTGAAAGCTTAATGATGATAGGCGTATTTACACGCCTAAAGTGCTATAATTTACCCATATTTTAGCTAGGTTTTGAGGACAAAATATATAACTCATGCACTTTTAGTCCTTTTTCCTGTAAGCAAGCTAACAAACATGATTAGCAAGTTTTCAGGTATAAATGATGAAGATTTCAGCATTTTATGGATAACTTGATGCCAAAGGAAGCTTCACGAAAGGAGGAAAGCAAGGCTTCGACGCCTAAGGACTAAAAGTGACGCATGGAAAACCTGTCCTGGGCAAAAACAACTTTTCTCAAGACTTTAGGGATCAACAGTAACCTATTAGGATTAGGATAATGATGCAGTAATTTGTTAGGATTAGGATAAGTACGCAATAGCCTAGTAGGAATAGGATATAGGTATTATAAATACCCTATTTTTCTGCAGCTTTTTAATAATCAACTCATTCATAATACACATTCGAATTCTCATTCATCTTTATACTTCTTCCATCAATTACTTTTAAAACAATTCTCTTCATCTATTCGAATTCTAAATTTTCACGACAAGAGAAACGCTATTTGCAAGGAATTCATGCCACAAGCACTACCAAACCATACTACACGTTCTATCTTTATTTTGGTATAATGATAATGACTATTGTGATTTCCGTCGCACTCATGAATAGCTAAACTTCTCTGTTGGGGTTATGGAAGCCTTATGAGCTACTATCTATTGCTATGAGTTTGTGAATTCGTGACACGTATGCTGCTTATATCATTATTCTCTTTATCTTAATTTAAATTCTTGTGGTTGCAAAGATATAGAATACGCCAGTATAGCATTAACTTGTTCGAAAGAAAAGTTATATGTCTGGAAAAGAGATAATGTCAAGGTAATAGGGCACCAACCCCTGTTAAAAAGTTAGTGCCATAACTGGATTAACCTCTTGGAGAATTTGTACTGTTAGACACGCTTTAAGCTCAAAAGAGTTAAAGTGAAATAATCCTTGATGGTCGAAAGAAGCCTGGATTTACCATAGAATACAATTCTCTTTAAGCACATGCATGTCTAAATTCCACATAACTCATAGTCAATAGATACGTACAACTCAAAAGGCGGACATAACCCCAGCTCTCAATTCTCATTGATCAAAACCAACCAAACAATCCGTTTTACCCTTCTATTTTCTTTTCTTACGTTATTATTTTGTTACTCACGCTCCAATCCCCCCCTTTTACAAAACTTTCACCAAAAGTCTAATAGTCTTTGCTTACTTAGTGGCCAAGTATTCTCTGTGGAATTCGACACCCAAACCAGTTGGGTTCTATATTTGACAACGATCGCTTACACTCTTACGAGAGCTGTAGTTTGAGCGTTATCACTTAACAATGTTTATTAATTTTAGTGGAAGGTTGAGTTGATGGAAGAAGAAAGAAGGAAGAGGAAGATGGCAAAAAAAATATAAAAATCATAAAATAGAGCTCCTCACGTGCCTTTAGTGTTGTCCAACACACACCATGTGTTGTGCCAGCAAAATGTGTCAAAGTGGCACACTTGAAGGCCACTTGAGGTGGCAAAATGAAACAATATCCACTTGAGGTGACTAAGTGAAAAATGGTGTGTACTTAAGGGGGTTGCGTATGGGTTAGGCCTTGTTTTAACTCTTTAAATGTTGATTTTTAACTGTTCAGACATTTCCCACCATGTTATCCCCTTGTGTCTTAACACTGAGATATAGTTTGGATTACTTACTGGCGGGATAAAGTAGGTTCCATCATTACTTGTAAATTGGTCCATGACACCATCCTTTCGATAATCATAACATACCTCAGGAGGCCTAGGATGGTGACTAACATATTATACTAACAGTGTATGGACATCTATCTTGCATATATGGAACTCCCTAGACCAGTGACCAATTTTGGCACAATCAAAATAGGATCCTAGAATACTATGGGCTCTACAACCACTAATCCAGAATGGTCACCACAACCTAAATATCAATGTTGAATACTCAACAATGTCTGACATGAACTCTGGTTGTTGTGACCCCGATGACTGAACTGAGAGAACCTATTTATTTAACTGCTACATGTGAAGAATTGAAAGGTTGCAAGTGAAGTTGATCACCGTCGAGAGGATACCCACTCATGGATGAAATGCCAATAGCATTATTCTAATGACATGGCCTCTTAGCCCATCTCAGTAAGTCTCAATACATGCTCCCTTTGTGGCTTTAATATGATAAAAAACTTAAGGGAAAAAGACTTAGATACTACTAAATGCTTTGAAGCAAAGTAGAGTGCGAAATCCAATCCTCTAATTAATCTACTCACTATCTCACTCTTAAAAGAATATAGCATAGGAGTATGTATAGACCACTCAAGAAACCAAATCTCATACTCTTAAACTGATAAGGAACCCTTCTAAATAACAACAAACCTACCTCTAACATGAGAACTAATCAATGTACTGGATGTCATCTCTAGTTGTGAGGTATCAGCAAAATAGGTAGAAATCCCAAATGTTGAATCATTAATTGCTAAAACGGTCATAGACTCTATCGGAGCCTAGGCTTGACTCGAATCCTCAAGTAAGTTACTTTCATTTCAAGCTTACTTTATCACTACTAACATTGTTTCCTGTGGATTTGAACCTGACTCTTTGTTGGATAAATACATTGATAACTTTTTCTACACCTATCCAAGAGTGTAATTTTAGCGTTATAAAAAATAGCGTAGTTACCGTGCAAAAATTTGGCGTATTGAGTAAATTTGGAATTTTTACTCACTTTCTTTGATTCAAACTTGAGAAGATGTGTTTGTGGTTATCTTTTATTTTTTGTGCTAGATAGATATTGTTTTTTTCTACTTGTCACTATGGCATCATGGAATAAAAATGAGTTTGGTTGTTGCAAATTTTATCTTGATGATCCATGTCCATATTGTGGTGTACCCCACTTTTGTAAAAATTGTAAATGTTCTCCCCGAAAAGAGGTGTGTGCACCATCTCAATCCTACTGGGAGTATGATTGTTCTTTATGTGGTATTTAAGATAGACATTGAAGTGATTTTCCAAGAGACATCTCCCTAGTTATGCTACTGAAAATGCTAGATCTTCTTATGTGTTTGATAGGTCTCATGATGTGAAAATGGAAGAACAACATGTCAGATATAAGGGCATTAAATAAATGCTTCTAACTATCTTGGATTGGGTGACTACAATGGGGGAGGACATACAATCTTGCATCAATCCATGATGGCATTTAGAAATGAAAGTGAAAAAGAAGTAGTGATGCCGATCTTTCAATGCCATGAATATGACTAATCTTCAAAATAAGGTTGATGAAGAAAATATATCAAGCCATATGGTTGAGAAAAAAATATAAGACGACTCAAATGAAAGTTACAAAAATGAAGAAATAACTCAACTAGATAAAGAGTTTTCGGACGCTCTAAGGAGGCAAATAGTGGGGATGGTGAAGGACACAATGGAGAGTAATGATAAATGTGGAAGATTCTTGTCTAAATTACGGGAATTATTCCAACATGGTGATGATGAAGTTTTTGAAAATATCGACTTTTCCATGGAAGTAATTTTGCAAGAGATTATTGAGTTTCAAACTGAAGAAAAACTTGACAAGGAAGAAATTGTAAGCAATGAATGTCTAATGATCAAACTCAACAACTTGAAGTCCATAAGGGTTAACTTTATAGAGTGTTACTTATGGTTGATGAATCCCTTAGATTGTAGGTTGAAATGGCCTATCAAAAATTGAAAACCGAATTGAATGAAAGAATTGAAGCATGTGGTACTCAAAATCAAATGAATATTCATGATTGTGTTAAAGCGGTATCCAATGAAGATGAAGGTGAGCTTGATGTTGAATAATTCAAGGTGATTTTCGAACCAACCAAACCAAAATTCATAAAGGATGCCGAAATTAAAGAAGTGATACTAGAGTTCGAAGAAAAATCCTAGCAAATCCTTCATGAAGGCTCTAGTTCATTTTGGGGTGAGAACATCAAAAAGGATGCAACTAAAAAAATGGGAAGATGACCTCATTCCAAACACTTTTTTACATTATTCTGGGTGGGCATGATGGAATTCAAACCACCCGAGCGAATGATTAATTTTTAAGACAAGGAACAAAATCAGTACATTTTGGAGTTAGTCATGCCTAAAGGGAGAAATGACGTCCCTCACAAGAATACCAAGAAGTGAAAAATAAGATGTCTAACTAGTTGTTTATTAATGTTCTCAACAATACCCAACGAGCCTACTGTGAAGTTAGATGTGAATTTGGGTAAAAGGTTCAAGTTTTCAAAGTGGTGATATAGGGTTAGTATTGTTGTTTTTGTAACTTTGTCACAAGTACCTGTAACACCCCGATTTTCTGAACCAAAATGCTACACGGTGATCATGACCCCCAAGGACCAAAAACTAACCCATGACTGATATTTGTACCTGTATATTGCATAATATATCATAAAATGCGGAAATATGAACATAAAAGGCCATAAGGTTTGAATAGAATAAATGCTTGATAACGAAATGTCTAAAAAAGGTATAACAATACCAAAACAAGTCATAAATACTGAAAATAATGAGATCTGAATATTTAATCTGACATCTAGTATGAAAGCCTGTAACTGAACTGAATAAGGAGTTGAAGGAACAGGTCTCCAAATAACTCCATCTAGCAACTGAATAGTAAATATAACAATAATCATATCGTCCTCGAATGAGAAGGACTCACTGCAAACTCTGAACACTAGAATGCTACTGCTAATCTAGAGCTCGTAGCTTTGAACCTATGGTGTAAAATAAGAGAAAGCACCATAGCGCAAATATGTCAGTACGTCTGAATGTACTGAGTATACGAGTGAGGTAGGCTAAATGTAAAGGGTTATATGCATGAACAATGCTGATTAATATAAACGTGAGAATAAATACATGCATACACAACTGTAACTTAACTCGTAGAAATACTGACTACTGAGTCTGAATACTAAAAGTATGAGTGTACTGATACTGAAATACTGAATAGATATATGACTATTTCTGACAGTTCAAATTATGAAGAACTGGTCTAGTTGACTGTGTTTGACAGTCCTGAAGCTGAATACTTATATCAGGAATTTTGATAATCGATATGACTGATACATGAGTTCAGAAAAATGATATAACTGATATAACTGTGATGATCAGCCTAACCAATGTAACTGATACTGAGTGATTGTATCTGAAAGTCTTAGTTCTGATGGAACTATCTGAGTTCTATTTTATATGAAGTAACTGAATTTGAGATCAGTCCTATCTAATGGGTGATCTTTAAATCTGAATATTCTGATACTGTTTAACTATAGTTGAGATCAGTCCTGTCTTATGGGTGAGAGTGAAGTCTATTTATAATGATAAGGATTAATTGTCTCTAACAGTATTGAATTTGTATTACTGAACTGAGTTGACTGTATCTAATAGTCCTGAATCTATAACTGAAAATGTGGGATGTATTCATCTAACTGATATGCCCCAAGCTAAGCTAACTAGGGTCCACTATTTTCCCTGATTGAAAGAGTGCCAGTACCGCACCACCAGTAAAGACATATGTTGTAGAGTCAATCCTAATCTAGCGGGGAACTCCTAGGTTCATTCCTATACATATAAATGCTAACGGACTCCTGAGTATGTAAGTCCTATCTAACGGGTGACATCTCGTACCTATGCTGGATACGTAGTTCTGGAACTTAGGCATTTCTTCTAAGGATCTCAGTCCTAATCTTGCGGGTAATCCCCCATCCCTCGTATTATATCCTACTCCCATCTGAAAGTCACTGAACTGAATAACTAGGCTGAACTAAATAACTTCACTGAACTGATTTGCTGAACTGATACTGGTTAACTGAACTAATACTAGTGGTATTGTTAAGCAGAGCTAAAATTGAGTTTACTGTATTCTGATGACGGATGGAATATAATAAGGTCTAAGGACTAATTAAGATTACTGAAGCTACTGAGATTTACTATGATTACTGAGGTTACTGAGCACTGAGATTACTGAGAATACTGAATTACTAAGATTACTAAGTTTTCCTGAGTTACATGACTGACTGATTTCTATAGATCATGGCTTGACTGAGAGTATCGTGAAAACATGACATGGCTCAAGGCACACAGGTATATTTTTTGGGTACAAGTACCCCGAGGACCCGATGGAAGGAAACTAACACACATGATTGACTTGATCATAAGAGTAGAGTCGATAATCCACAATATCATAAATAATGAATTTCATACTAATCATGGTTCTCAACAATCTATTTCATGGGAGGGAATTTCATACAACATGTATATACTTGGATAGCTTTCAATATCATGCTCATTACATATTACAACCACAATCCATAATATCATAACTTGGGGAATTTCATGAAGTACATAGGTATTCTACATCTTGTACATGAGTGGGTTTTGCAAGTAAGCATAGCATAATTCCATAAGACTAGTTCATGAGTAATCCAACAGTATTCACAAGACACATATCAACATGGATGACATTGAATCATAAAGGCCTATCATGAATCCTTCACTTAGTCACAATTTAGCTATAATGCATTATTTCTAGTCTCTTAGGTATTTTATCAAACACCTTACATGCACAACTTAGGCATAGGTGTAAATCATACAATTACTCATCATAAATAATCAAACTTACATGTTTACAACTCATATGATGTCATAGATTCATAATAACACATAAAGATTCTATCTTTGTATCATTTAACACATAAACATGATCAACAATCCATTCATAGCATGAAAACCATAATATATTGTTTTAGAAAAAAAAGGATTCTTGAACTTCATAGATGATAGGATTCCATCCATAAACACACGCATATCTTACAAAGGAAACCTTGATGATTTGCTGGAGAGTTCTTTGATTGGAAAACTTAATTCTTGATTATCTTGGAAAAAGTCTTGAATCTTGCTTTTGAGAGATGAGTTTGATAGGAACCCTAATCTTGTGGTTGAGAGTGTAAAGAGGGGTTTTTATATGCTTAACAGAAGAAAAATGGGAAAAACTACACCTCTTTAGGGTTATAAGTTATGGAAGATGAAGGAAATGACCAAAATACACTTACAAAAATGCCCTTGAATTTCTTGAAAAATATACTTGACGCCATCCGTGATAGGCCGTCAGGTCCGTGATAGGCCATCACGATTGGTCATCACAAAAGGGATCCAAATTCTTGATTTTCTGCCGAGGGATGACGATATCATCAGAAATATCATCAGAATGTGATGATGTCATCAAAATGGTCTTCAGAAATGTGATAGCCCATCAAAAATGTCGTCACCATTTTCCAGCTTAACATGCTGGAATAAAATGGGGATAACTCTTTGCTACGATATTGGATATAGGCGAAATTGGTATCATTGGAAAGATAATTCAAAGAGATTTCATTTGATATATATTAAATCACCCAGTTCATGATATAAAATGAGTTATGGTCAATTGAAGTTGACCCAAGTTTTGATGCTCACTAAAACTTGAACTATAGGAAAGCTTTGAACTTGTACTTGAGTTAGGGGACCTCTATGATCTAAATTCATTCTCAAATAGATTACACTACACAATTTATTAACACACTAAATTTATGTTAGATTTAAGGCTTTTGAAAAATCCACGCATAGGAATAACGGATTTTCATTCTAGTCCAAAATGTGGGGTATTACAATATCTCCCCTTTGGGAACATTCGTTCTTGAATGATACTGGCTGAGATAATAGAAAAGATAATTTACCTGAATATATAGCATGAATGACAAATCTTGATTTCATGGGTGACATGACTGAAAACTGAGCATATCATACTGTACATGCATATCTAATGCATGGGTAGCTGATTTATGAATATAGGACTGAGTGTTCCGATAAACTGAGTTTCTCAAACTGAGAATGTATATTTGATGCTTAACGGATAAGTTGATTTAAGGCATATCTGATGCATAATTATATGACTGACATGATATGTTAATGCATGACTGAAAATACTGACAAGCTGACCAAGAATATCTGATGTGTCAATACATGACTGAACTGACTCACAAATATGCGATTGACATACAATGGTAAAGGCACTAAGATTGAACTAAAATATGAGAAAATGACTGATTCTTCTATGTGACCTGGACTGAACATCATAAACTGAACTGAACCTTTGAATACTTAACTTAGAGTTGAGGTCTACCTTGAAGGTCAACTTATTGGTACCCTCTATTCTAGACTGAATCTGTTATGCAAGGAGAAGTTGAAGGATCTAAGGCATGTGAGCATTAATAGAAAGTGGGGTATCTCCCCCTTGGGATGCTATCTCCCTCTAAGAATGCTTACCTTACAAAGATACTGGGTGATGCACAGGGCATCTACGAACTAGATTATAACTAAAATTTGGAAGTCTAAAACTAATGCATGACGCATGAGATGAACTGAACTTGCAACTACTAGGAGGTTATACCTTGAAATATTTACATTCTCTTAGATTTTGCATAGCATATATAGATTCAAGGATGAGAAAAAAATCTATACAAATCTGACTGCTCGATTACTAAACTAACTTTCTGGCTTTACTACCTAACTCATACTAAAACATATGATCGAATAAGAGAAAGATATCTAACAATGCATACTATGAACATGAAATACTTGTAACATACCCGAATCTAGGTCAGGGAAACTTTCTGGATTAGGATGGGTTTGGAGTGCATAAAATCTATTCTGACACTGACCACTGTTGGTACCTTGCTGACATAACTCCTTACCCCTCTATGCTAGAACTCTGCACTCTTGCATCCTGTATCTTGGCTTTCCATACCCAAATAATACATCGCTGCCTGCCATACATACACCTAGATGATTCTTACCACACTCTTTGCAAAGCACATAAGTAAGACCTTCATTTTTACTAACCTGGGCCTCGGAGCATGGCACTCCATCATGACGGACATTTTTTGACTTAAGTGATGGTACACTAGTTGAGAATGGAGCTGGGACATAAAATTTCTGACTATGCTAAGAACTGTAACCTCCCTGTGACTTAGGCTGAGCAAAGCTGAAACTACCTATCCTTACTCTATTACTCTGTCTCTCTCTCATCCTAATCTTCTACTCCTCTATCTACTGAGCATGTGTCATAAGTTTGGCTAAATTCATATGACTATTCAACATGGAAGATTTGCACTTTTTTACCATACTATCATTCACCCCTGACATGAACTTACACATCTTAGCTCTACCGTCTGCAACCACATAAGGGGCATATCTGGCTAATTGAGTAAACTTGAGAGAACACTCCTTTGCCATCATACTTCCCTGCTTGAGGTTGATGAATTCTAGTACCTTAGCTTTTCTAAGCTCTAGGGAAAAGAATCTATCAAGGAAAGTAGAGGCAAGCTCCTCCCACTCTATAGGGCCTGCATTATCTAAAATTTCTAACTTCCACTGCTTGTACCAAGTGTAAGCGACATCCTGTAATTGGTATGCGGCTAAATCACTACTCTAAATAGGAGTAACCCTCATAAAATCTATCACCTTCTGGTCCTGATCTAGGAATTCCTGTATGTAATACCCTGATTGTTTCTTAAACCTAAATACATATTTTGAGTGGATTTGTATGACTTCCAAAGTAATTTGTCATGCAGAGAATTGAATAAAATTTCCATCGATACCAATTTTATTACGATATGACATCGGACGAGGCAGTTATGGTCGTTTTACTAAACGATGTCGGATTGCCCGGTTTGATGGTCAACATGGCAGACCATGAGGTTCCTAGTGGACCGTAAAGTGCCTCGTCAATCCAAGGAAGTTACTCATTTTTCAGGCATCATGCGACGGCCAAGTTGGTGGACTATCAAAAAGTTGACGAACTATCAAGGGGTCCGTCAGGTTGAGAGAGATATCTTATTTTTGGCGCTCGAGTGATGGATGACTTGGTGTTCTATTACTTTCCTGATGGACCATCACTTCGACCATCACGTCAAGGCAGAACATTCCAGATTTGGCACTCGAGTGATGCATAATCTGGTGGACCGTCAGGAGACTTAATGGACCGTCATATCGACCGTCATAGGCCTCGATCAGTGAATTTCAATTTTGTAATAGAGCATTTTCATAATTTCCGCCCCATATGGTCTTATATATATATATCCTAGAAGAGAATAGCCATTCATTTTTGCTCCTTTCCTCTTCCAAGAAACATCTAAAAATTAGGGTTTCTTCCAAAACCTAAAAATTCAATCTTCATCAAAGAAATTAAAGGATCTTCTACAGATTTCTCCAAGTTGTCTGAGAATTAAGTTCCCAAAGTCAAGGGCATCAAGAATATATGTATAAAAGTGTGATAAAGAAGTTCCAAACAAGTTTCTACATCTTCAAAATTATAATCCAAGGTATGTGGGGTTTGAACAAGAACATTCCTTTCATTCTTGTGCCTAAAGATTTACTTTCTATTATTGATTTACATGATTTTGCAAGTAGGTTTACACCCAAATTTCTTTATTTATGATTTATGAGATTTGTGTTGAATAAGTTTGATATTTATGATTATTCCACCATCATGTCTATTAAATGGAGAATTTATTCCACGAGTTGTATATTGTCATTATGTATTGATAATTTCTAAGCGATTTAAGAAAAGTGTAATGAGTTATGCCTTTCCATGAGAAATTTGATTATTGAATATATATTAATATTTGAGATTTAAAGTCAACATTGAGTCCTATGATGTTTCCTTGAAGCTTTTGATATTTGAAAATGATTCGAAAAGCAAATGTACTTGATATTGAGAAAGATTGTTTTATTTTTTAGTCGAGTCAGGAATCTACTATTTTTTATGATTTATAGATGAGATATGTATATTTATGTTTTGATCTTTAAAATAAACCCATGAGTTGATATTGATTAAGGTGGATTTCCTAACGCGTTCTGAGCTGAGTTTTGGAGGAGTATTTAGCACCAAGCGAGAAATGTGGTATTTCCATAAAACACGTGCCACCATAGGATTAATGTTGATAAATGCGGGCCATAGGTCGAGCATGGGATTGTGATAATGAGATTGAGGTTGTACTCCCTGGCAAGAGTACAACACCCCTGCCAATGTGGGGTTCTCTCCTTAGGAGGGAAAAATATTGGACTTCATGTCGCTTACATGGTGTAGTTATGTCAGTTATAAGAAACTCCCATGTCCTTAATAATCTAAGTACCATCAGATACCGAGTCACTCTAAGTCATGATTCAAAGTGTTTGAGTTGAGTTAAATAATTTATGTGATTTATGAAGCATATGTTATTGCTGATGACTTACGAAAATGATGTTTTAGATAATTCAACCGAAGTGAGTTATTATTGTCTGCATGCATAGTTTTCTTATACATTTATGATATTATTTAAAATATTGTATCCACCCCCACATACTCAATACATTCCCAAGTACTGACTCTCATAATCTTTTGTATTCTATATTTCCTTATGATATAGGTTTAGGTGCTCAGTCTTAGCAGAGACAATGATCTTTGAGTACCTTCATCTACATTTCTACGGTTGGTGATTCTTCATGGTTCGAGGTCCTATGTCTTTGATTTTGTCTTGTTAATAGATGATTATTTACTTTTAGTTTAGTATGAGTCAGTTGGGGATCTATCCCAATGACTCCTTAGTCCTATGAAGTAGAGGCTTTTTCAGACTAGTGTGCCAGCATGTACAAAGATTTTAGTATTTTATTTGTATAGAACTGTATTACTATGCATCTCAGTATGTTTATGTCATGATTATTCTTCCCTACTTTATGATGATTCATGTCATAGAGAGTTCTGAAGGTGATGACAGGCTTAGAGGGTTACCTTGAGGCCGCGTGTTGACTTGATCACCATGTGATGTCTCAGCATAGGTTCTCAGGGTTTTACAAGCTTGGAATCAGAGTGCCTAAGGTTCAAGAAGTCCTAGGGAGTCTGACAAGTTGCGTTACGTAGAGTCTTGATCATCGGGGTGTAGCATGCCACATCTATGAGCAACAGGCTACAGGACTTATTAGGAAAAGTTATTTCTTTCTTTCAAGAGTTTATCGTGCCTATGACTGTTTCTCTCTGTTGTTAATTCATTCTCTCTTATGACAAAAAATGCCTCCTCATAGAGCTCGCAGGAACAACGAACGACCTCAACACGTTGATCTTTTAGGTTAGACAGTGTCCCATGCCAAATTTTAGGCTTCTTTCTAAGAGCTAACCTAAGCGGTCACCACCAATGCCAAATCCAACACCCAGGATACTATTCCATCCCTGCAATGGAATAATTCTGCTGTAGCCTGGGTTCATGACTTTATGCGAATAAATCCACTTGAGTTGTTTGGGTCAAAAGTAGGTGAAGACCCGTAAATGTATTTAGATGAAGTTAGAAAGATCACTCAGGTTATGTACGTTACTGAGGAGGAGAGTATTGAATTGGCTGCCTATCAAATAAAAGATATTACTTATAATTGGGTGGAGATGTAGAGGAAGAGTAGAGGGGAGAATATTACTCCAGTGACTTGGTAATTATTCCAAGATGCCTTCTTAGATAGATTCTTTCCCTCAGAGCTGAGGAAAGCAAAATTAGAAGAATTTATGAACTTGTGACAAGGGCCCATGACAGTTAAGGAGTATTTCCATAAGTTGAACCAGTTATCTAAGAATGCTTCCAGTGTGATGGCTGATTTTACAACTAGTATGAGTAAGTTATTGGTCGGTATATCTGGTTATATTGTGAAAGAGTATAGATCTGATATTCTTAATAGGGACATGGACCATTCAAGACTAATGATTCATGCTCAGTAGATTGAAGCGGACAAAGTGAAGGAGAGAGTGAGAGTAAGAGGGAATAAGAAAAATAGATCAGAGCGACATGGGTATAGTCAGACTAGATTTCCTGGAGGGATCCGCCCTCAGTTCTAGAGCTGTTCTCTTATGCCAGCACATTCATCAGTCGGTACTTCTATATTCAGAATTAGGCTAGAGTAGGGTAGTAGGCCTAGACCTATTTCCCCGTCTGATATTAGGAGTTTCTTGGGTCTAGCTTGTTACTACCATCGTTTTGTCGAAGGTTTCTCTTCCATTGCTGTTCCTTTGACCCGGTTGACCCAAAAGAAGGTTAAATTCTAGTTGTCAAATTCTTGCGAGAAGATTTTTTAGTAGTTGAAAACTCGACTCACTTTAGCCCCAATGATGACCCTGCCTAATGGTGTAGATGATTTAGTGGTATATTGTGATGCTTCTAGAGTTGGTTTGGGTTGTATGTTGATGCAGAAGGGTAAGGTTATAGCCTATTCCTCCAAATAGTTGAAACATCTTGAAAAGAATTATCCAACCCATGACCTCAAGTTAGCTGCAGTGGTTTTTGCTTTGAAAATTTGGAGACACTATTTGTATGGTGTTCATGTTGATGTCTTTATGACTCAAAAGAGTTTATAGTATGTGTTCACTCAGAGAGAGTTGAATCTTCAAAAAAGGTGATGGTTAGAATTACTAAAGGACTATGATATGAGTGTGTCGTATCACTCGGGCAAGGCCAATATAGTGGCAAATGCACTTAGTAGGTCGTCCATGGGTAGTGTAGCACATATTAAGGAAGACAAGGAGGACTTAGCCAAAGAAGTGCATTGTTTGGCTAGGTTAGTTCTTAGATTACTCGACTCAGCTGAGGATAATGTTTCGATTCAGAGTAGTTCCAAATCTTCCCTAGTTTAGGAAGTAAAGGAGAAGCAGGATATGGATTGTCATTTGGCTGAATTAAAAGCGTCCGTCAAAGACCGAAAGGTGGAGGTTTTCTCCCAAGGGAGAGATGGTGTATTGAGATTTCAGAATAGATTATGTGTGCTTGAGGTTGATGATCTGAGGTAGAGACTTATAGTTGAGGCACATGGCGCATGGTATTCTATTCATTCTGGTGCTACAAAGATGTACCGCAATTTATGGGAAATTTATTGGTGGAATAGTATGAAAAAGGACATAGCGAAGTCTGTAGAAAAGTGTGCAACTTGCCAGTGGGTAAAGATAGAGCACCAGAGACCTAGTGGCGTGATGCAAGAATTTAGCATTCCATCTTCGAAGTGGGAAATGGTGAACATGGATTTCGTGACCGGTTTACCTCTCTCTCGTCGTCATCATGATTTTATTTAGGTCATTGTAGACAGGTTGACTAAGTCAGAACATTTATTGCCAGTACATACATCTTTCATCGTGGAGCACTATGCTAAGCTGTATATTCCATAGTTAGTCAGGTTGCATGGAGTTCCATTATCTATCATCTCCGATAGAGGTCAGTTTACTTCTCATTTTTGGAGAGCCTTTCAAAAGGGTCTCGGCACCCAAGTTTATCTTAGCTCCACTATTCATCTGCAGACAGATGGTCAGGCTGAGAGAACAATCTAGACTTTGGAGGATATATTGAGGGATTGTGTACTTGATTTCAAAGGAAGTTGGGATTGACATTTTCCGTTGATTGAATTTTCTTACAACAATAGTTTGCATGCTAGCATTGGAATGGCTACATTTAAAACTTTGAATGGGAGAAGATGTAGATCGCCCATAGGTTTGTTCGAAGTAGGTGAAGATGTTGTGATTGGACCTGATGATGTATTTGAGGCTATAGAGAAAGTTAAGTTAATTTGAGATAGGTTGATGATAGCCCAGAGTCGTCAGGAGTCGTACGCAGATATGTGAAGAAGAGCTCTTGATTTTGAAGTTGGTGATATGGTGTACCTGAAAATTTCACCCATGAAAGGGGTAAAAAGAGTTGGAAGGAAAGGAAAGATGAGTGCCAGATATGTTGTCCCTTATAGAGTTTTGAATCGTGTTGGGAAAGTAGCTTATAAGATTGAGTTGCCTGCAGAGTTGTCAGTTGTCCATCCTGTGTTTTATGTTTCTATGCTCAAGAAGCACATTGGAGACTCTGTTGTTGTTGATCCGTCGGAAGGTTGTGATGTTCAGATAGCCTTTCGTATGATGAAATCCCAGTTGAAAACCTAGATTATCAAGTCCATAGACTAAGGATCAAGGAAGTTCCCTTAGTTACAGTTTTGTAGCGAAATCAATCTGTTGAAGGTGCCACTTGGGAAGTAGAAGTAGACATGTGAGCTAGTTACCCTCATCTTTTCTCGATGAGTTTGAATTAAGCTTAAGGTACTATTCCCTTAATTCAGTTTCCTTCTAGTCTAATGTATTCAGATATATGGTTATTCTCTCTACGATTCATGCATTTGGTGAAGTACTCAAAATTTAAGAGTATAGTGAGCCCTTAGATGTGAGTCATTCCAGATATACGTCCTTATTTTCTCTTGTTCTTGGCCTATCTGGCAATATTCAAGGACAAATGTGGCCAAGGGAGAGATATTGTTATACCCCGATCGTTTTTTAAGCCTAAATCCATCTTTTGAGTGGATTTATATGACTTACAAAGTGATTTATGTTTAAACCATATTGCTACCATTTTCATTGAGATCCGACATCGGACGAGGGAGTTATGACTGTTTTACTAAACGGTGTCGGATCGCCCAGGTTTGACGGTCGACCTGGCGGACCGTCAAGTGCCCCATCAAGGAAAGGTAGTGGCTCCTTTTTTAGACCATCATGCGATGGCCAATTTGGTGGACCTTCAAAAAGTTGACGGACCGTCAAGGGGTCCGTCAGGTCGAGACAAAATATCTTATTTCTGGCCCTTGAGTGACGGATGACTTGGTGGTCCATCAATTTCATGACGGACCGTTACTTTGTCATTTATGTTGAGGAAAAACATTCCAGTTTTGGCCCTCTAGTGATGGATGATCTGGTGGACCATCCAGAGACTTAATGGACCGTCAGATCGACCGTCACAGGCTCCGATCAGCTAATTTCTACTTTTTTAATAGGGAATTTTAGTCATTTCCACCCCATATGGTCTTATATATATCCTAGTAGATAATGGCCATTCATTTTTCCTCTTTTCCTCTTCAAAGAAACATCTAAAAATAAGGGTTTCTTCCAAAACTCAAAAATTCAATGTTCTTCAAAGAAATTCAAGGATCTTCCATAGATTTCTCCAAGTTGTTCGAGAATTAAGTTCCCCAAGTCAAGGGATTCAAGAATCTTGGTATAAAAGTGTGAGAAAGAAGTTCCAAACAAGTTTCTATATCTTCAAAATTATAATCCATGGTATGTGGGGTTTGAACAAGAATACTCCTTTCGTTCTTGTGCCTAAAGATTTACTTCTATTATTGATTTACATGATTTTGCAAGTGGGTTTACACCCAAATTTCTTTATTTATGATTTATGAGATTTGAGTTGAATAAGTTTGATATTTATGATCATTCCACCATCATGTTTCTTAAATGGAGAATTTATTCGATGAGTTGTATATTGTCATTATGTATTGATGATTTCTAAGCGATTTAAGACAAGTGTCATGAGTTATGCCTTTCCATGAGAAATTTAATTATTGAATATATATTAATATTTGAGATTGAAAGTCAAGAATGAGTCCTATGATGTTTCCTTGAAGTTTTTGATATTTAAAAATGATTTGAAAGGCAAATGTACTTGATGTTTCCTTGAGTTATGTTTTGGTCTTTAAAATAAACCCAAGATATGATATTGATTAAGGTGGATTTCCTAATGCATTTTTAGTTGAGTCTGGGCAGAGTATTTAGCACCAACCGGGAAATGTGGTATTTCCCCGAAACTACGTGCCACCATAGGATTGATGTTGATAATTGTGGGCCAGAGGCCGAGTATGGGATTGTGATAATGAGATTGAGGTTGTACTCTATGGAAAGAGTACAACACCCCCACCAATGTGGGGTTCTCTCCTTAGGAAGGAAAAATGTTGGACTCCATACGGCTCACATGGTGTAGTTATGTAGGTTATGAGAAACTCCCACGTCCATAATGATCTAAGTACAATGAGATACCGATCCACTCTAACTCATGATTTAAGGAGCTTGAGTTGAGTTAAATGATTTATGAGATTTATGAAGCATATGTTATTATTGATGACTTATGGGGATGATGTTTTAGATAATTCAAGCGATGAGAGTTATCATAATTAGCATGCACGATTTTCTTTTAGATTTATGATATTCTTTAAGATGTTGCATCAACCCCCATATACTCAGTACCTTCCTATGTACTGACTCTTATACTTTTTTGTATTCTATATTTCCTCATGATATAGGTTCAGGTGCTCAGTCTCAGCAACGACAGTGATCTTTGAGTACCTTCATCTATATTTCTGCAGTTGATGAGTCCTCATGGTTTGAGGACCTGGGTCTCTGATTTTGTCTTGTTAATAGATGGTTATTTACTTTCAGTTGAGTACAAGTTAGTTGGGGTTCTGTCCCAATGGCTCCTTAGTGCTATGAACTAAAGGCTTTGTCAGACTAGTGTGCCAGCATGTACAGAGATTTTAGTATTATTTTTTGTACAGAACCATAATACTTTTTATCTCAGTATGTTCATGTCATGATTATTTTTCCCTAATTTATGATGATTCATGTCGTAGAGAGTTCTGAAGGGTTAGTTTGAGTCCATATGTGGCCGTGAGCACCATGTGATGTCTCGGGATAGGTTCTCAAGGCATTACACTACGGGTCCTCATCTGACTTAGACCCTGTGAAGGAAGGAGGATTTATTCGGGTAATGTCCCAAATTCTAGCTGTAGCTGATTTGGCCACTGGGTTGGCCAGAATGATAGATGGTCGTTCATTCTGGGAAGCGACTAACTGAGAAAGAGTGGTGAATGGGGCCCTGAACTCCACATGATAAACATGATCTCCCAAAGGATCTTCGGGCTGAGGAGTTGACTGAATTCAGTTTCTTCTTTTAGGAGGCATTTCTATAGAAGAGACGGAGAAATGGATTAGAATGAGATTATGCTCAATGACACGATATGAATACTGAAAGAAGGGAAACTGTTCCTAAAATATCTCATAGCTTTCTGCACATAAGTATGGTGCACAACACATACATGTAAAAGACTCTACTAGATGCGGCTTTCAGACTTCCTAGGACTCTATTGAACCTTAGTCTCTGATAGAAAGTTTGTAACACCCCAATTTTCTGAACTGGAATGCTACATGGTGGTCATGACCCCGAAGGACCATAAGCTTACTCATGACTAATATCTTTACCTGTATACTGCATAATATATCATAAAATGCGGAAACATGAACATAAAATACCGTAACGTTTGAACTGAATAAACGTCTGATAACAAAATATCTGAAAAAGGTATAACAATACCAAGACAAGTCATAAATTCTGATAAATAATGAGATATGAATATCTAATTTGACATGTAGTCTGAAAGCCTCTAACTAAAATGAATAAGGAGTTGAAGGAACATGTCTCCAACTAACTCCATCTAGAAACTGAATAGTAAATGTAGCAATAATCATATCATTCTCCAATAAGAAGGACTCAATGTAAAATCTGAACACTAGAATGCTACAACTGATCTGGTGCTCGTTCCTTTGAACCTATGGTGTAATATAAGAGAAATCACCATAGTGAAAACACATCAGTACGTGTGAATGTGCTAAGTATATGAGTGAGGTAGGCTAAATGCAAAGGGTTATATGCATAAACAATGTTGACTAATATAAACATAAGAATACATACATGCATACATAACTGTAACTGAACTCGTGGAGATACTGACTACTGAGTTTGAATACCGACAACATAGGTGTACTGATACTGAGATACTAAATAGATGAACGACTATTTTTGATAGTTCAAATTATGAAGAACTGGTCTGTTGACTGTGTCTGATAGTTCGAAAGCTGAATACTGATATCATGAATTTTGATAATTGATATGACTGATACATGAGTTCAGAAAACTAATATAACTGATATAACTATGATGATCGACCTAACAAATATAACTGATACTGAGTGACTGTATCTGATAGTCTAAGTTCTGATGAAACTATCTAAGTTCTATTTTATATGAAATAACTGAATTTGAGATTAGTCCTATCTAGTGGGTGATCTTTAAATCTGATAATTCTGATACTGTTTAACTATAGTTGAGATCAGTGCTGTCTAATGGGTGATCTTGAAGTCTATTTATAATAATAAGGATTGATTGTCTCTAATAGTACTGAATCTGTACTACTGATCTGAGTTGACTATATATGATAGTCCTGAATATGTAACTGAAACTGTGGGATGTATTTATCTAACCGATATGCCCTAAGCTAAGCTGACTGGGGTCCAATATCTGCCCTGACTGGAAGGGTGTCAGTACCGCGCCACCTTTAAAGACATCTGCTATGGAGTTAGTCCTAATCTAGTGAGTGACACCTAGAATCAGTCCTATATATATAAATATGATAATGGGTAATCGGTGAGTATGTCATTCCTATCTAACGGGTGAGATCTCATACCTACGCTGGCTATGTAGTTCTGGAACTTAGGGATTGCTTCTAAGGATCTCAGTCCTAAACTAGCGGATGAGACCCCATCCCTAGGTTCGCTCGATGCTGAATCCTACTCCCATCTGAAAGACACTAAAATGAATAACTGGGTTGAACTAAATAACTTAACTGAATTGATTTACCGAACTTATATTGATTAACTGAACTGATACTAGTGGTATTATTTAGCAGAGCTGAAACTGTGTTTACGGGATTCTGATGAAGGATGGAATATAATGAGTTCTGAGGACTGATTAAGAGTACTGAAGTTACTGAGATTTACTATGATTACTGAGGGAACTGAGCAGTGAGATTACTGACAATACTGAACTACTGAGATTACTGAGTTTTCCTGAGTTACATGACTGACTGATTTCTACAGATCATGGCTTGACTGAGAGTATTGTGAAAATATGACATGGCTCTAGGCACACAACTATATTTTCTGGGTACAAGTACCCCCAGGACTCGATGGAAGGAAACTGACACACATGACTGACTTGATCATAAGAGTAGAGTCCATAATCCACAATATCATAAATAAGGAATTTCATACTAAGCATGGTTCTCAACAATCTATTTCATGGAAGGGAATTTCATACAACATGTATATACTTGCATAGCTTTCAATATTATGCTCATTATATATCACAACCACAATCCATAATATCATAACTTGGGGAATTTCATGGTATTCTACATCATGAACATGAGAGGGTTTTGCAAGTAAGCATAGCATAATTCCATAAGGCTAGTTCATGAGTAATCCAACAGTGTTCACAAGACACATTATCAACATGGATGCTATTGAATCATATAGGCCTATCATGAATCCTTCACTTAGTCACAATTTAGCTATAATGCATGATTTCTAGTCTCTTAGGTATTTTATCAAACACCTTACATGCACAACTTAGGCATAGGTGTAAATCATACAATTACTCATCATAAAAAATCAAACTTATAATTTTTCAAATCATATGATGTCATAGATTCATAATAACACATAAAGATTCTATCTTGGCATCATTCTACACATAAACATGATCAACAATCCATTCATAGCATGAAAAAAGGGTTCTTGACCTTCATGGACGAAAGGAGTCCATGAATGAACACACGCACATTTTAGAAAGGAAACCTTGATGATTTACTGGAGAGTTCTTGGATTGGGAAACTTAATTCTTGATTATCTTGGAAAAAAGCTTGAATCTTGCTTTTGAGAGATGAGTTTGATAAAAACCCTAATCTTCTAGATGAGAGTTTAAGAGAGGGTTTTTGAGATGCTTAAGTGAAGAAAACTGGGAAAACTTATGCCTCTTTAGGGTTATAAGTCGTGGAAGGTGAAGGAATTGACCAAAATACCCTTGTAAAAACACCCTTGAATTGCTGGAAAATATACTTGACGCCATCCATGACAGGCCATCAGGTCCGTGATAGGCCATCATGAATGGTCATCACAAAAGGGGTCAAAATTTTTTATTTTCTGCCCAGGGCTGACGATATCGTCAGAAATGTCATCAGAATGTGAAGACGTCGTCAAAAAGGTCGTCAGAAATGTGATAGCCCATCAGAAACGTCGTCATCGTTTTCCAGTTTGACATGCTTGAATAAAATGGGGATAGCTCTTTTCTCCGATATCAAATTTAGGCAAAATTGTTATCGTTTAAAAGCTAATTCAAAGCTCTTTCATTTGATATATAGTAAACCACCCAGTTCAGCATATACAATGAGTTATGTTTGATTAAAGTGGAGCCAAGTTTTGATGCTCACTAAAACTTGAAAGATCGGAAAGCTTTCAACTTATACTTAAGTTAGGGGACCTCTATGATCCAAATTCATGCTCAAATAGATTCCCTTACTACATAATTGATTAAACACAAAATTTATATAGGATTTGAGGCTTTTGAAACATCCACGCATAGGAATGATGGATTATCATTCTAGTCCAAAATGTGGGGTATTACAATACCTCAAAGGTATGTTGATATAAAGTTTGGCCAATAATTTTAATGCTATCAGTGGAGACAAAACCATGAGTAAATAATGTTGTGTCGCGACTTTAACTAAGGCGCTTCTTGTGAGGAAACACAAGCTATATTTCATGGTGTTTCTAATATTTTTAATACAAATTTTAGCTCTGTTTTGGTTGTTGAAGCTATCATTGCTAGATTGGGATACGTGAAGGTAGGTTTGGGTGCTCAAAACTATGCCCCGAGCCTAATATTTGAAAAATGCACTACTTAGACCTGTATTGGACCTACTTGAGAGGGCAAAATGTAGGTTAAGCACATACAGAGCATAGATGGCTCAAATTTAAAGCCAAATAGATAAAACATATTTCCTAGTCCTGTATTAGACTTTCTACAGTAGTCTAGGCATAGACCAGGTACAATTGGGATGCAAGAATGATAAAAAATAACTTGTGTAATCTATTATGACCTCCACTAGACTAGCATAAGCAATCTAGGTGCAGGTCCAATGCACTTGTGCTGCATGAGTGAGATAAAATCATGTTTTAATCAATTAGGACCTTCGCTGGACTTGCTTAAGCAGTCCAGGAGCAGGTCCAACGCACTTGGGCTGCATCACTAACAGTTTTCAACTGCCAAGGACCTAGATACACAACTCAGGGGTATCTTAGAAGCAGGTCACTTAAGCCATGGGGAACATGTTTCTTATTGAAAAAATGGGTCAGATTATTATTGGGCTTACCAATCCAACCTTAAGTCACTTTAAATACTAACAAACAACCCAATGCACTCAACACTTTAATTTTTTCCTTACAATTCCCTCCTAACCATTTCATTCTTCAATAACTCTAAATTTTCACTTCTTCAAAGGTCAAAATTCTTCAAACTCAAAAATTGTAATCTCAAGAATGAAACCCAGGATAAGTATATTAGACTTTCTTTTCATCATTTCCTGCTCTTAAGTAAGCTTCAAGGTATGATCTTTTGTTAAATTCTCTTTAAAGTTCAAATGATGATCATATTCTATGGATTCTTTTGGTTTATTTTTAATTTGTTAGGGATTAATTTTGTAGAAATGGTTGTTAGGATGAAATTTTTTTAATTGTGCCTTGTTTTATACGCTAAATTGCAAATTCTTTCTTCCATACACTAGTGCATACTATATGTTTGACGAAACACCCATTTGTAGTTTGTTATCTTAATTGAGTAGTGGGTGACTAAATTTTTTTAGTTTTAGTATAAATGGTGTTCTTGGTAATGAATTAGTTCATTGAGCTTGCTCACTTATGTTTTTAATATATTCTTCAAGCTCTTACCTTTCAGATGCACCATATGTTTGTTGAAATATCAATAAGAGATAAATGGCTTATATGCTTGTAATGGTTAATGTGAACTTTCTTGGGGTGTTATGTGATCATTTTTGGTGCATAATTTTGAGTCCAATTGGTCCTAAAAGTTGAATAACTTATAGTAAAAGGTTGAAAGAGTTTGTTAAGAATTATGGTATCCATTATTTTTGTTGGTTAATATTCTTAACCGAGAGACAAGAATGCATGTCTTGCACTATGATAGATTAGGTGAAACCATTCTTACTGGTATTGGGTCATTCTAATTTCCATTGGGTGTTATAGATGTTATATGATCTAGTATGGTAAAATCTGTAGAATTTGTGACCATATAGAATCCAAATAGTTAAGTCATAATGAACGAATTTCAAGTGTTGTAATGATGAGTTTTCTTGCATCCCACTCAATTTTATTTTTCTTTATCTTTACTTTTCCTTAATATATAAAATTCCTAAAAAACCTAGTTTATCATTTATATTTTATTTTGGTTTTGTCATTTCTTTCTCATAGGTATATCTCCATGAAAGACTTGGCACGAGAAGCTAGGAAGGACAATGACCCGGATAAGGGCAAAAACCCAACCTCCAAAGGTATCCCAAAAGTCTTGAATGTCCAATACATCATAGAATGTACATGGGAGGTTTGAAAGGAAGTGTTTCAAACTGTTGTAGCATATAAGGTGTAAAAGTGTTATATGATTATTAGGTAACCATTCAAGGCTTCAATCCTGACAAGTTATTTAGAATTAAGAGAGTTGACACCTATTTCCCCAAAATTATTTCTAAAGTTGAAGAATGAGTATGGGAGATGTTCATGGATATGGCACCTTCTTGTCATCCACTATGCTATGTCCAAGAAATTTTTTAGAAATTCTTTGTTTCCTATGTTTCTCAGCATAATGAACAAAAGTACAAAATTCTAATTACTAAACAACCTTCTCTCGAGAGTATACAAGTTTGTTGTGTGGAAGCCCCTTGCATGTCCTCGAAGATTAATAAGATTTTTTTTTCTTGGGATTTAGATTCTGCAATAGAATGCAAGAAGAAAATATTTAATGGGCGTCAAAGTTTCCCATGTCTTGCTATTATGATTGCTAAGAGTCTTCCTTTATGGTCTAATGATATGGATCTAATCAAGAGGAGAGAACTTTTGGTTCAAGCAACACATTGGCTTGGACTTGTTTCTAACCACCTACTTCCTTCAAGAAATGACCAAGATGTGATGATTTATTGGGTTAAAATTATTGGGTGAATCATGCATTAAGTCACTATTAATTCAAGAGAGTTGATAGCGAAAATGATGAAGTTTAAGTCAAAACCACCTGACACTTTATTTGCCCTTTTCGCTAATTATATAAATTATTTTCCTTAAGTTCAAAGTCCTGTTTCTCTCTACGATTGACCAAAGGTTTATATTCACTATAATCATTGATATCACACAATGCAAATATGGGGATAACCCTATAAGAATTAAGAAGAAAGCTTTGGTTTTCGTAAACTCTGGTGAGGAAAGTTTTCCAAGCTTAGAGGGAGTGGAGCTCTTTTTTGATTCCATACTTGATTTTGAGACATCATGATTCTGCCAATACTCCTCTATCATCAAGAACTGTACCATCACCTTATCCCATACAATCGGCATGGTTTTCTATAGCAACATTTTCCAAAGTTGCTTCCATGACTTTGACAAATAGTGCTACTCTTACCGGTTGGTGGCCAACATCCCCCAATTTATTCGAGCTACTATGACATCTCTAAATTCATGCATATCAAAGTTAGAGCAGAGAGTAGAAAAGTTCGAGGTGGGAGAGGATTGTGGTAGGGTGGAATATTTAAGGGAATGCCCTGATAGTTTATTGGTGAAGTTTCACTTTGGACAACCCTCCATTGGTTTTGAAGAGATGAAGATTTCTTTTCCTTCGGAGACTTTTGGTCAAGTATTCCCATTTGAGAACTTCTTTAGAAATGTTCATGAGCACATTGGTGAGGAGGCTGAGGTTGATCTTATAGACGGGCATCCTGAGGCCCAACATATTAAGCTTGTCAAGAAACTCTCTATGGATTATGAGTACGCACGGATAGTTGGGGCTAGTTCTAACACTCTCTATGACATTGGCTTTCCCTTTGTAGCAGATTCAATGTGAGTAGTACAGTCTGATAAAGTTCCTATTGAGATTGTACGACTATTCACTGAGATGGACCCAAGAGCCTAGTGAGCCACAAGGAGTCTTTAGCCTCCTCTACTCTCTTTTTCTCTTTGCATTGGGGACAATGAAATGATTTCTAGTGGAGGGGGTGATTTTTATGATTCACGTGATGGTCTGTACCTATTGGTTTATTTTATGGAATTTGTTTGGATAGATTGTATTGACATACTCTATTTTATCACTTTTATGTTTATGTAAATTTTACATTTTGTCATGATTATTTACTTTAGCCCTTGTGGGGCTTGTTTTACTTTATCCCTTGTGAGACTTGTTCATTGACATTTATCAAATCCCTTATGGGGCTTGCTCTTTATTGTTTACATTGCTTTGGATTGGCCCTTGTTGGGCATTTGGATAATGATGTCAAATATTGCCCTTTTAGGTTTATGTCATGCACTAAAATTAATGTGATATCCAATTATGTGCATTTCTCTTGTCTACTTTTGAATATATGTGTACAATAAAATCCAAGGTTTTTCTTCAAAGCTTGGTTCTTTCCTAAGGAGCAAAATTTTGTTTTCTCATTCTTTTGATCTTTTGTTTCAATTTTAGTATAATTTCTTTATCGAATCGAGTGATAATTCACCCATTATGGATGAAAAGACAACATCCTTAGGTGAAGTATATAGTCTTGTTTGTTGATTAGTTATAGAAAAAGTTCTAAAATACTTTCAAAATGTCACTAGCAAGGAATGAAATGATTTTGAGAGAAACCAAAAACATAGTATTATTTTTTGAAAGAAAAGGATGTATTTGATCCATCTTTTGAGTGACACCATTAAACTCAATTTTAGGCTCTCTATTTAAAATGATGAATGTTTGACTATCAGTAACTTATTAATCTCAAATTGCTCAAATTTATTTTGAGAGGAACTTCTTGCTCTATGAGTATGATGTCACGTGTGGTGAGATTTTTGAATAATTATTGTACATATGTGTAGTTTAGAACTTTCCCCGAGTGTATTCAAGGAAAAATCGTTGGCATGCTTGGGTTGGAGGATGACCCAAGGCCATTTTTTACACTTCACATAGCCAAATTCCCATCTTAATATTGTTTCCTAGTTAACCCCTTTGAGCATTTTTGCCCATGTTTCTTTGTTTATGCAATAATAACCTTTGTAAAACACCTAAAGCACATTTTAAGTCTTTATTTTTGCACTTAACTTCCATTGATGCATCAAATGATTTGAAATATTAAAATATAGGTGAAAGCCTATGTTTTGAGGGTTTGTGTATTAGGGAGAATAATGTAAGGGTGGTTCAAACTCCAAATTTGGGGGGATAAATGTGATGTTTTAAGATGTGCCAATTAAGTTGTGTGTATGGTGGTCAAATTATGTGTGTAAGAGAAAAGATACATACTAGATGATAATGTTGTATAACTAGCACATAGAATGTGAAGATAAATGAGACAAATGAGGGCCTAAGAAGAGCTTAAAGTTAGAATGTCTATTTAAAAAGTTAAAGAAGTGTAGAAAGAAAATGGTGGGTTGGTTTTCTTTGATATTTGCTCATCTAAGTGTTATGGGAGACAAAAGAATTGATTTGAAGGTGAAAAAGATGGATACATCACTAAATTTGGGGTGAAAGAGGATGAGCGAATGCGCTGAACGAGGTCTTTTACTTGCTTGATCCATAAATTCTTTCCCGCATATTAAACCTTCATATATATCCATAAGACCTTGGTAATTAAAAACTAGGTAAGTTTACATTAGTGATAAAAAACTCAAAGGTCAAGCCTATGATTCTAGTCATTGTACTTGAATTTCTTTATTAGAGTGAGCGTAAAATCTTTCATTATTTATTCTCCTTTAATAATGAAAATTTCTTGTGTGTGTGGATCCAACTCTTGCATATTAGTGGCTTCGATACTTTAGGGTAGAGGGTGAAGTCTTACTATCGATTTTGGTAAATGTGTGAGGTAAGTTGCATTGTTAAGATTGAGATACCATTTGAAGATTTTGTGTAACCTTTTGAAATGCTTTGTTGATTTAAAAGGTTCATTTGATACAAACATCCATTCTTGCTTTATAGATATGTGTGTATTGAAAAAAATTAGTTTACTTATTGCCATGACATATTTAGAAAGTGTTTTTAGAGATTTGTTAGCTTAGTCCTTTAGAATAGCTTTCTTTTTGGTGGATTAGAGTTAAATACCCTTTCTCATTGAATTAGTTTCTTGAGGACAAGAATAGTTTAAGTTTTGAGGGCTGATAAGTCTTCAATTGAACAACTTGCTAGAACCTTTCAAGCTTAAATTATGATGTTTGTCCATTGAATTTATGTTAATCTCATACTTATACTTGTTTTGCAGGTAAAATTTGAAAGGGATGATGAGCAAGTTATTCAAGGCAAAGAGAGGACAAATATGGAAGACAAATTTCCATCTGCTTTGCATCCGCTTTATATCTGCTTTGGATTTATTTTCCATCTGCTCTCTGTCTTTTCTCCATCCACTTTGGATCTGCTTAAGTTGATCGAGATCAAGGTAGCATTTTTGTAATATTTACCAAATATGGAATTAGGGATTTAATAAGGGTTTTTAGAACATTTTCATTAGATTTTATCATTTATTTTTCATTTTTAATGTTGGATCTTTTAGCATAATTGCAATACTATTGAGCTAAGAAGTCACTAAAGTAATTCCCAAGAAAAGGATTAGCGATTTCCATTAAGGATTTATTGAAATTAAAGTTTGGATTTGCATTCTATTTATTTTTCATGGATCAATTTGGAGGAAATTTTGGTACATCTTTACTTTCTATCTTTATTAGTAGATAATTCTTCTTCTTGGGGTTATACTTGAGTAGATTGTGACTAGTGCATTGGTGTTGTTAATTTATTTTCCTACTTAGCTATCTATTATGTGTTTTGCATTTATTCCATGTTTTAATTGGGGGTTGCAAACCCCTATTACTTTTTAACCCATATAATCCTTGAAAGTGGTGGTATGGGTGAGGAATAATTGCAAACAATACTTAAATTAGGTCAATTAATAGCATCTCTTAGAAATAAGGATGTTAACTAAAGTAATAGATTGGTGAAATTATTATACTTATGAGGTATTCCAACGAACCCATCTGTGACATTTATTGTTTTTGTAAAAGATTAATACTAAGACCTCTAAATATAGCCTACCCATTACTCATAGCTAAAGTTGGATAAATTCTCAATTGCCTATGCATAAGTTCACACCTCAAATGGCATAACCCCAAGATCCACTCCTAATTGATTACACTCTAGTTATTCTTAGCCTTGAGTTAGTCTTCTAGAAGCCCAAAAATTCTTATATTTTTGAAAATTTCAAAAATCACCCTAAATACTTTTATCTTAGGTTTGAAGTTAGCATGTTACTTGCATTTAAAGCCTACACAATCACCGCTCATATTATTCCCTATGGATTTGACTCTTACTATTTTGTTTGTAAATATATTGACAACATCTGCTACACCTATCCAAGAGTGTAATATGAGTGTTATCAATATTTACTGATGATATTCTTGTATATTCTATGAGTAGTGAGAAGCACTAGCGGGATTTGAGGTTTTCGCTCCAAACATTGAGAGATCCTAAACTTTTTGCAAAATTCTCAAAGTGTGAATTATGATAGAGTGTGTGATATTCCTAGGGCACTCAATGGGATTATGGTAAATTCAGTGAAGGATAGGGCTATTTGTGATTGGGCCTAACACACCTTTCTAGTTGATTTTACACTATCATTGACTTAATAGGTTACTATAGCAGATTCATTGGGGCCTTTGCTACTACTACAATGCCTATGACTAGGTTGACCAGGAAGGATGTTTCTTTTTAGTAGTCCAGGGATTATGAGGAAAGATTTCTAAAACTTAAAGGCTTTCTTAATTTAGCTCCTATTTTGATTCTTCCAATTAAATATGAGGTGTTCACTATTTATTATGATGCTTGTAGTATCGGTTTGGGTTGTGTTCTAAAGCATCAAGGTTGAGTTATTACATATGAATTGAGTCAACTGAAGGTTTATGAACATAACTACCCTACTTATGACTTGGAGTTTGAGATGGTAGTCTTTGTGCTTATAATCTAATGACATTATCGGTATGTTTTTCATTATAAGAGATCTACTACTTATCATAGTCTTCTATACATCATGACTTATAAAGAGCTTAATATGAAACAACATAGGTGGATTGAGTTACTGAAGCACTATGGCATCTCTATTTTATACCACCGGGGTAACATAAATATTATTGTTGATGCCTTGAGAAAAAAATTGGTGAGTATCAGTAGCTTGGCCTTTATTTGAGTTTTGGAGTGGCATTTGGCTTTGTACATTAAGCCCATAGCGAACATGATGGTTTGACATGATATTTCAAACCCTAGGAGTATTATTGCTAGCATTGATGGTAGGACTACTTTACTTGAGCAGATTCATAGTCATCATTTTAAGGATAATATACTTTATGTATTCGTGATTAGGTGCTGCGAGGTGATTTAATTGGGGATACCTTATATTCAGAGGGTATTTTTAGATTTGATGGTAATGTTTGTATTTTAAGAGCTGGACACTTGATCTTGTTGATTCTTTGGGGCTCTCATTCCTCTAGATACTTATTTATACATGCACAACTAAGATGTATAGATATATAAGGCAGCATTACAGGTATAGTAGCATGAAAAAAGTATATCCTACGTTGTTGCTTGTTCTATGTGTTGTGAGTAGGTTAAGGTTGAACATTAAAGACCCGATAGCTTTCTTTAGAGACTACACATTCCTAAATGGAAGTTCGAGTGAATTATGATGGACTTTAAGAGTGGGTTTCTTCCCATTTCTCATAGTTCTAATATAATTTTGGTCATCATAGGTTGGTTGATCAAATCATCTTATTTCATTCCTATTTAGATTTCTTGATATTTTGAGAGGTTAGCCCATATTTATATCAGGGAGATAGTTTGCCTTAATGGAGTACCTATGTGAATTATTTCAAATAGAGGGTTAATGTTCACTTCTAGCTTCTGGAATTAATTCAAGAGGAGTTTGGTACATAGGTTGTGCTTAGCATTATGTTCCACTTTCTGATAGATGGTTGGTCAAAAAACACTATCATATTTTGGAGGATATACTCCATGTGTGAGTTATGGACTTTGGAGGTCAGTGGGAGAAATATTTAGCCTTAGTGGAGTTTCCTTATAATAATATACAATTTAAAAATTAAGATAGTGCCATTTGAGATATTGTATGGTAGTCTTTTTCCATCATGGATACGTTGTATCGACAACTCTGTTATCTCCAAAATGTTGATTCTTGTCAAGAGGTACCCTTGGTTCTAGTTCTAATGCTTTTTTACTCATTTTGTGATATTGGGAGGATTTTTGTTAAAATTCCTTATTAAATGTGGGACCTATATTCTATTGAGATGCTCTAACTTTGAACTTTGATCATATTTTTGAGTATGGAAGTCAAATTTTCTAGGGTGAGTAGTTCATTTGTATTCGCAGGATTTTTAATGAAACATTAGGTTCAAATCAAAACAAACAAATTTCTAACTTTAATGATGTAACTTTAGTTGGTGTAGGTTAAAATTAAAATTTGTGCCTTGGCCGCATCTACAAAGGCCATAGTTATTGGTCGTTGATGAGTGGAGAATTTACCACTCATTTGCACTCAACATTTGTGTAATTACAATGCTGTGAATGTGTAAATGAGACATATGTGTGATCAAATGCACTAATATCCTTATTTTGTAGGCATACAGGTTATGAGATGGAGAGATATGAACTTGAGCTAAAAATAATCAAAAGAGAGTAGAGAAGTGCAGTTGGAAGACCATGAGAAGAAACAAGCCTCAGTTACCACGATCATGGTCCGTGGGCTGCGATCGCGACCAGTAAGTCAGCTCAATGTACTACGATGTGGTTTCCTTACCATGGTCGCAGTAGTGCTTCTGTTATCGCAGCTACGTGCGAATTCGCCTAAGGGTAATATAGCAATTTTTCCCATCCGACCCCAGATCCCTTAAAGGTTCAAACCCTCTCTGAGTTTTGGACATTCTAGAGATTTTTATCCGACCTTTAGTTAGGGTATTTGTATTACTTGGAGCATGGAGAAAAAATTATACTAATCTTGGGATAAGAAGACATTAGAGTTACTCCTACGTGAGGAATTCGCAAACCTCATTGAGGATTCATTGAAATTTAAAGTGTGGTTTGCATTCTCATTATTTTTCATGAATCTATTTGATGGAAACTTTGGTCTATTCTTTTTTATTATATTTATGAGTTACTAGTTATTCCACTTTGGATTATGTTAGAATAAGGTGCAATTGTACGTGGATTGTGATGTATTTATGTAGATTCTAGTTTATTGATTATAGGTTTTGCTATTACTTGATTAAATTGGTTGGTATTTGTGTGTTAAAGCCCTAAATACTCAAAATGGGTTTGTGGGTGAAAATCCCAAACTCTTAAAAGCTTAAACCATCCTTGAAAGAGGGGTTTGGGTGAACTTTTGGAACCAACCTCATCCTTGAAATAAGGATGTAGGAACCAAGGCAATAGTAGATAATTAATGGGCGTAGTTTGCTAATTTTCACTATCTTAGACATAAGGGTGATTATTAGGTTGACTATACCTTGGGTATCATCCTAGAAATAGGGATTCCTAATTAAGGTGTTGGGCGGCTTTAATTGACACACTCGTTAGGTACACGAACTAGTCAATGAGTGACATATTTGAGACTTTGCTGAAAAAGTAGCCTCAAGGACTTTCAACCGAGCCTACCACATCATGAACTATTAGAATTTAAATTGAATCATCATGTTCCCATGCATAAATTTCCCTTATAAAAACATAATCCCAAGATCAATTTTTAATTGTTTCCTGTCTAATTACTCTTAGTCTGGAGTTAGTCTTTTAGTAGCCTAGAAATAATTATATCTTTGAGAAAATTCAAAATCTCCCAAAATATTAGTAAAATATGTTTGAATTTAGCAAGTGACTTTAATTTTGAACTTATTTAATTGCCACTCATATTGGCTGGAAATAATTTGGCGTTTAGAGTTAGTTGACTCAAGTCCATTTCGGAGTGAGGATGCTAATAGGGATACAATTCTGGAATTATAGGATAGACCTCATTCAAACCATTTTTCAACATTATGCTTGGTGAATGTGATGAAAATCCACCTACCTAGGCGAATAATGCATTTTAGGGAGAGGGAGCACCATCCTTACACTTCAGAGTTTGATGTTCCAAAAGAGTACACAGAAGTTGCGCACTCAAAGGACAGGGAGATCAACTTCCAAAGTTCAACTAGTGGCCCATTGATATTCCTACCATTGCCTAAAGAACTGTATTGTAAAGAAGATGTGAAATTAGGTAAAAGGTTTAAATCTTCAAAGTGGAATGATAGAATGCGTGTCATTAAGGCTATGAGTAGCCCCAAGCCTACCCTTTGAGCCTGCTACTAGATCTGAACCTTACTTTAAGATAATCTAATAATGTAATAATGTTACATTATAACAATAACTGAACTGAATAAACTGTAGGTACTGTCTGAATAACAAATACTGAAAGTCTATGATTAAATTCGCAGTCTGATAAGTCTCTACTACTGAAGAACTAGAGAGCCATTGGGACAGACCCCCAACTGACTCGGGCTAAGCTGAAAATGATAACTCAATTACTATGAAAGCTGGAAAATTAAAAATGTAGGCCATCGAATCATCAAGACTCACCAACTGTGGGAGCGTAGATAGAGATGCTCGAACTACTCACGCTGATGATACTGAGAACCTGAACCTATATTATAAGACAATGTAGCACATAGAAATATATGTGGATCAACACTTTGAGGGTGTATTGAGTATATGGGGGTGTAATGCATAAGTAAACATCATCAAAATCATAAAGTAAATGCATATAGATGTATGTGACTTACATAATCTTGATTATCTTTAATATTAAAATATAAAATCCTGTATAACAAATCATACTTGTAAATCTAGGGAATCATAACTCTTAGTCTTATAAAAGCATTTCTATCATTCTTTTCTTTTGAAACTCAGAAGCTTTGGGAGCTTTGGAAATCCTAGAACTTTGGTACATAGGGACTTTGGGACTCAGGGAGTTTCTTCTAACCAACAACTATGTGAGCTGACATGGAGTACAACATCTTGCCCGCACTGGGGAGAGTTGTTCTACCTTTGCCATCAAAATAGAACCTTAACTTTAGTGATCACTGTCTTAGCCCACTATAGACAAATTATAAACCTATCTTGGCACGTAGTTCTAGGGCATAAGACCTTGGAATCATACCCAGCTCAGTGCTAAATAATACTCCCATACTTATTGCTTAGAACTTTCAGGAAATCCACCTAAAAACATCACAAGGGTTTATAATGAAAACTAATTATACTTCTCTCTACTTTAAATCATAAATAATGAGGATTCCTATCTTAGCGTAGGTTCGGAAGATCAATCTTTCCTTAAAATCTGAATGCTTGCTTGTTAAAGCAAGCTAATAAAATAATCTTTGTGAAATATCAAAATTCATACTTGGGTTTGAAGAATATGTACAAAAATGATCACAATTTAATAATGAAGCTTAATTATCAACAATTATCTTGGAAACACTTGAAAATATAAATTCACAATAAGGATGTACAATTCATGTTATAAATCCTCAATTCAAAGCATAAATAGGGGAGATAAATATGCGATTCAGGGCTTAAATCACTTATATCTTCATAAAATTAAAACAACTTATAAATCATGTAATCTTTAATTAAATTCAAGTTTTTGGGCACAAGAACGAAAGATTTATCCTTGTTCAAACCCCACATACCTTGGATGATGAACTAGATGAACAACCTTGCTTTTGAGACTCTATTTGTTCTCTTGTGTGATGATTCTTGCAATTCATGTGCTGGGAATCTTGAATCTTGAATTAATTTACAAAAAAAACTATGTAATCTTAGAATTCTTCAGGTTGATTGTTGGAGCATAGGGTTTTTGGTCGAGAGAAATCTTGAGAAATATATTATAAGATGCTTGTAATAGCCCTAAATCTTATGTTTAGACGGAATTGGGGACAGGGAAAAGTCCAAAATACCCTTTTTGACTTTTGAATAAAACTGAAAAAACATAACTGGGTCCCGATTTAATGGGCCACCGCGTTGCCCTACTATCGCGGTGTCTCACTAAAAACTGACGAATGGGAAATTGGGGTCCTCTACGACGCAGAGATATTGCATTGTCCCACTGGATTTTGACAATTGGGACCTGAAACATCAACACAATGCGCCACCATCGCGGTGCCCTATAGAAATTCCATTTTGTCCTTTGGTGTGACGCACCCATATCGAGTATGGAAACTGAAATTCGAAAATTAGGAAAATGGACCACTCCGCGATGCGCCAATATTGTAGAGGTCCACTAGAAATTGATGAATGGGAATTTGGACCTCGACGCGATGCGCCAACATCATGGTGGTCCACTTGAAAGTGACAATTATGAAATTTTCCTTCACCGCGACGCTGTGACTGCCCAATTGGAATGTTGTCAACTTAAAAATGCTCTAACTTCTTTACCAAGTGTCAAATTTGGGCGAATTTGGTATCGATGGAAAGTTTATTCAATCTCCCACATAATGAAATGTTGAAATCTAGAAAATTCTGTGCTAAACAAACATTAATCATTTTTGAAGACATCCCTTAACATTTTATGAATGAATTTAAGCTAGAAAATGTTTGGGATATTATAATATCTCCCCTTGGGAACATTCGTCCTCGAATGTGGCTAGCGAAGTTGAGATGCTGAAAATTGAGGCCAAAACTGACATATACAACTAAAAGCATGACTCAATTGATTGCAAATGCATGAACTATCGAATGAATTGCTATATAAAGATGAAACTTAGATTGAAAAGAGATGATCTGAGGAAACTTGTTACCTTAAACTGAACCTGAATCTGCAACGAAAATATGAGGGTACTTGATCCGCATATCTGCTTCTACTTTCTAAGTGGCTCCCTCAATGGATTGATTTTTTCAAAGAATTTTGACTAGGTGGACTTCTTTGTTCCTTAGTCTACAAGTCTGATGGTCAAGGATCTCAACTAGAATTTCTTCATAACAGAGGCTATCATGAACCTCTATACTTTCTAAGGGTACTACAACCGCTGGATCACTAATACACTTCTTCAACAAAGACACATGGAACACAGAATGTACGGGTGATAAATCTGTAGGAAACTCAAGCTCAATGCCACCTTCCTAACATGACTCAAGATTCAGAAGGGACCTATATAACGGGGACTAAGTTTCCCTTTACTGCCAAATCTCTTTACCCCCTTCATGGGTGAAAATTTTAAATAGACTAAATCATCAACTACAAACTCAAGATCTCTTTTTCTTACATCTGCATATGACTTCTGACGACTCTGAGCATTTTCAACCTATCTTGAATCAACTGTACTTTCTCCATAGCTTTTAACACCATATCTATCCCTAACATCGCATCCTCACTAACTTCAGACCATCCCATAGGTGATCTACATCTTCTCCCTTAAAGTGCCTCAAACGGGGCCATCTGAATGCAAGCATGATAACTAATGTTGTTGGGAAACTCAATAAACAATAAATTCTATTCCCAACTACCCCTAAAATCAAGTACGTATGCTCTCAACATATCTTCTAGATTATGAATGGTCCTCTCTACCTAACTATCAGTCTAAGGATGAAAAGCGGAACTAAGATAAACTTGGGTACCAAGACCCTTCTGATAAGCTTTCCAAAACTGAGAGGTGTACTGAGTACCCCTATCTGAGATAATGGACAAGGGCATTCCATACAATCTGACTAACTCCCGGATATACAACTTAGCCTAATCCTCAGTTGTATAGGACATATGAACTAGCAAGAAATGCACTGACTTAGTCAATCTATCCACAATAACCCAAAATGCATCATGATGACGATATAAATGGTGTAACCCTGTTACAAAGTCCATATTCACCTCTTCCCACTTCCATGTAGGAATACTGAGCTCTTATAAAACACCACCAGGCCTTTGGTGCTCGACCTTAACCTATTGACAAGTTGCAGACTTGTCTACAGACTCACTGTATCCTTCTTCATACCCTCCACCAATAGATTTCTCATAAATCTCGATACATTTTAGTAGTACCTGGATGAATAGATTAACGTACACCATGATCCTCATCCATAATCCTCTATCTCAACTCATCTACATATAGTAAACATAGTCTGCTCTGATATCTCAGCACACCATCTCTCCTTTAAGAGAAAACCTCGACCTTTTGGTCTTTAACTGAATCCTTCAACTTAACCAAGATGGGTCCTAATATTGTTTCTACTTCACCTCAGTCGAATCAACCAACCTAGTGCCTAACCTAGCCAAATGGTGTACTTCCTGAGCTAACTCTTTCTTATCACTAGCCACTGAGCAACATTGTCCATAGACAATCGACTAAGGGTGTCTGCCACTACATTGTCTTTGCCAGGATGATACAACACACTCATGTCATAATATTTTAGTAGTTCTAACCACCATCTATGATTGAGATTAACTCCCTCTGCATAAACACATATTGATAGATTTTGTGGTCCGTGAACACATCAACATGCACACCATATAGATAATGTCTCTAGTTTTTTAAAGCAAATACCATAGCAGCTAATTCAAGATCATGGATTGGGTAATTCTTTTTATAAGGCTTCAACTGTCTAGAGGAATAGGCTAAGACCTTACCACTCTACATCAACACACAACCCAAACCAACTCTAGATGTATCACAATAAACAACAAAGTCATCTGTACCATCGGGTAATGCTAGAACTGGGGCTAAAGTGAGTCGAGTTTTCAACTTCTAAAATCTGTTCTCACATGAATCTGACCACAGGAACTTAACTTTCTTTTGGGTCAATCTAGATATAAGAGATGCGATAGAAGAGAAACCTTTAATAAAATTGCAATAATAACCAGCTAAACCAAAGAAACTCCTAATGTCTGATGGAGAGATAAGTCTAGGCCATTTCCTTACGGCTTCTATCTTTTAGGGATAAACTCTAATGCCATTGGCAGAGACAATATGATCGAGTAATGCTACTGATATTAGCCAAAATTCATATTTACTTAATATGGAAAACAATTAATGGTCTTTAAGAATTCGCAAGACAACTTTAAGATGATCTACATGGTCGTCCTCACTGTGGGAGTATACAAGGATATCATCTATAAATACTATGACAAACATGTCTAGATACTATTTGAAATCTCTATTCATGAGGTCTATGAAAGCTGCTGGGGCATTGGTTAGCCCGAAAGACATGACTAAAAACTCAAAATGACCATAACGGGTTCTAAAGTTTGTCTTTGGAATATCACATTCCCTTACTTTAAGCTGATGATAGAAGGATCTAAGGTCTATCTTTGAGAAATAACTTGCACCTAGGAGTTGATCAAATAAGTCATCTATTATTGAAAGGGGATATTTGTTCTTGATTGTAACCTTATTAAGCTGACAATAGACAATTCACATTCGTAAAGAACCATCTTTTTTCACACTAATAGGACGAGAGTGCCGCATAGAGAAAGACTAGGTCTTATGAAACCTTTGTCTAGTAGATTTTTGAGTCTCTTTCAACTCCTTAAGATCTATGGGAGCCATACGATATAGAGGGATAGAAATAGGCTGAGTATTAGGAAGAATGTCAATAACAAATTCTATTTCCCTATCGGGAGGTACCCCTGGCAAATCTTTAAGAAAGACATTAGGAGACTCATTAACCACTCTGATGGACTGAAGTGTTGGAGTCTCAGACTTTATGTCCTTGACTTAAACTAGATGATAAATGCAACATTTGGATATCAACTTTCTGGCCTTAAGGTAAGATATGAAATGACTCTTTGGAGACACTAAATTACCTAACCACTTAAAGACTGGCTCATCAAGAAACTGAAATTTCACCACATGGGTGGGAGAATCTATAGAGGCATAACAGGAATGGAGCCAATCTATACAAAGAATGAGATCAAAGTCAACCATATCTAGCTCTATTAAGTCTGTTAACATGACTGTATGGAGGACAGTGATAGGACACTTTTTATAGATTTGTTTAGCTGCAACTGACTCACATACTAGACTAGAAACCTAGAAAGGCTCAAGGATCTTTTCAGAACTTATCTCAAAATTCATAGCAACCAATGGGGTGACATAAAAGAAACTAGACCTAGGGTCAAACAAAACATAAAAATCAAAAAAGAAGACAAGAAGCATACCAGTAACAATATCTAGGGAGCTCTCCTACTCCTGGCAGGGTGTTCAGGTATAGAATAAATTCTGGCACTAGCCGTCACCAGTATTGGATGATCAACTTGAGGAGGGGCTGGGCGAGATGTAGGAGCTGGTGCACTGGTAGCCCCTGTCTAAGGACGAACATCTCTGTTTCTCTACTTAGCATCGCACTCTCTAATTCCATGACCTAACTTGCCACAACCAAACCAACCCTTTTGTCCAGCAAATAACCACCAAGTTGAGTTTTACCATACTTAGCACATGAAGGATAATTGGTTTTACCGCCCATACTATTCTAGTACCTGGACATAGAAGACTTACCCCACTCCTCCTTTATATCTCTGAGAGCGGGAGCACTAGCTGAAGATAGCACTGGCAATAGAGAATGACTCTGAAACTATGAGTGATTTCCCCTTGCAGACCTTGATTGACCATACTCAAACTATCTTGTTCTAGCCTTCTTATTTCCCCTTTCTCTTACCTTCAAATTCTCTGCTTTCATCTGTTGGGCATAAGTTATCAACCTAGCAAGATCTATATCTCCAATAAGCATAGCAGTCTTACACTCCTTGACTACCAATCTTAATACTCCAGTAATGAACTTACTCATACTAGATATGGTGATAGATATCAACACGGGGCCATACTTAGATAGCTTGTTGAACATAAGGAGGTACACGTTTACAATCATTGAGCCCTTCCTCGGGTTTATGAACTCCTCAATCTTGGCTTCCCGTAATTCATGTGAAAAGAACCTATCTAGAAAAGTATCTTAGAATATATGCCAACTCATGGGAGATGCATTCTCACCCCTACTTTTCATCTATATAACAACACAATCATAAGCAACATCTTTCAATCTATAAGAATTTGATTCTACACTCTCCTTTTCAGTGACACGCATAACTTGGGAGGTATTTTTCACCTCATCAAGATACAATTGGGGGTCCTCACCTACTTGTGACCCAAAGAATTTAGGCGGATTCATCCTCATAAAGTCACAAAGTCAGCCTATTTCTAAATCACCCACTTGTTAATGCAGAACTGCAACCTGATTATTGTCTTGAACATTAGCGGTCACAACTTAGGGTAATAACTAAAAGGCAGCCTGAAATTTGACATGTGATACGATCTCATTCAGGGAATCAACAGGCTAGGGTGGCTGGTTATCATTCCTATGGGCATTTGCTTTGTGAGGAGACATATTTTATCATGAAAGAGAATGAGTTAATAGTAGAAAAATATTGTTGTAAGCATGATGGATTATGAAAGAAAGAGAGGATTTTCCTAAAATTCTCCATAGCCTCTTGCTCATAGAAGTGGCGCGCTTCACACCCATGATCAAGACTCTACATAACGCGGCTTGTCTGACTCCCTAAAACTCTTTAAACCTTAGGCTCTGATACAAAGTTTGTAATGCCCTAAAATATAATCCCGAGATGTCACAGGGTACTCAAAGCTATGAGTAGCCCTAAGCTAATGCTTTGAGCCTTGTACTAGATCTGATTCTTACTTTAAGATAATATAATCAAGAAATAATGTTGTATTATACCAGGTGAGCTGACATGGAGTCCAACGTAATGACCACGTTGAGGAGAGTTATTCTACTCTTTCCATTGGAATAGAACCTTAGCTTTAGTGATGAACAACCTTGGATGATGAACTAGATGAACAACCTTGCTTTTGAGACTCTATTTGTGCTCTTGAATGATGGTTCTTATAATTCTTGTTTTGGGAATCTTGAATTAATTTATAAAAATGATGGTGGAATATTAGGATTCTTGAGGTTGATTTTTGGAGCTTATGGTTTTTGGTTGAGCGAAATCTTGATAAATAAATCATAAGATTCTTGTAATAGCCCAAAATCTTGTGTTTAGACGGAATTGGGGGTTGGGAAATATTTTAAAATACCGTTTTTTACTTCTGAACAAAGCTGAAAAAAATATAATTGGATACCAATTTAATGGGCCACTGTGACGCGCCACTATCGCGGTGGCTAAATGAAAACTAACGAATGGGAAATTGGGGTCCTCCGCGAGGCGGAGTTATCACATTGTCCAACTAAATTTTTACAATTGGGACCTGAAACTTCAATATGATGTGCCACCATCGTGGTTCCCTATATAAATGCCATTTTGTCCTTCGGTGCAATGCGCCCCTATCGTATTGGGCTACTGGATTTCGTCAATTGGGAAAATTGACCTCTTCACGATGCACCAATATCGTGGAGGTCTACTGGAAATTGACAAATTGGAATTTGGACCTCGTCACGATGTACCAACATCGTGGTGGTCCATTGAAAAGTGACAATTATGAAATTTTCCTTCACCGCGATGCGGCGACTGCCTAATTAGCATGCTGTCAACTTAAGAATGCTCTAACTTCTTCACCGAATGTCGGATTTGAACGAATTTGATTTCGATGGAAAGCTTATTTCATTTCCTAATTAATGAATAGTTGAAATCTAGAAAATTCTATGCTAAACAAATACTAATAATTTTTGAAAATAACCCTTAACATTCTATAAACGAATTTAAGCTAGAAAAAGTTTTGGGGTATTAAACTTATATTTGCCCAACGCACCTCAAAGATATGTTGAAAAAAAATTGGACAGGAAATTCAAATCCTCTAAGTGGAGACATAAATGATGGTTTAAGAGGTGCCGTATCACAAAATTAAATTAAGTGTTTAATGGGGGCAACCCATCATTTTAATGTTAACATTATTTATTTTAAGTCACAAAATTTTAATACTTTGTCGGGGCTTGAGGCATATTGGAATATAAAAATAGAGAAAACCCAAGATTAGAAGTGTAGATTCCATGCTAAAAGAGTGCAAAATAGTGGAATAGAATGCGTCAGGTACCGCGATCATAGTTTGAGGACTGCGATCACACAAGCCATGTTGTGATCATGCCAGTATGCCAGCTTTTAACATGGATTTCAATGTGGTTGTAAGGGATCCCTTTGAACCTTTTTATGATTTTATATTATGTAGTAAGGTCACTACAAGTATTTTTATTATGGGTGTGTGTGGCCCTGTCCTTGTGTGAGTACACATTGGCTTGCAATGCTTGAATATAATTTACATAAATCATGGAAATGTCGTGAAGTGTATTGTTTTATTTTTATCTTTTTTACTTCTTTCAATAATAATGTTGGATGATCGTTTCCCTATTATAGACTGAGTGACGACATTCTTAAGGGAAAAGCGGCATTATTGGATTTTGAGCCATGAATGCAAGGAAAGTCTGAGTACCCGTGGCATTTTGGATTTGGGATTGCATTTATACCTTTCGCCAAGTATGAGTAGCCATATGTTTTTCCGGTATGAAAGACAAAATATAAGATGAAGGTTGTGATTAATTCCATATTTAGCATATTGTGTGTGGTGAAAAAGCAAAGGAAATACCCCGCTCCATGAATTTTATTTTTTATAATTAAGGGCATGGACATGAGTGACCTTGTAATAATTCTTTTTATCTTTTTGGGACTCCAAACATATTTTTATTACATTGGAAGTCCACTTAGACTAAAAAGCCTACCCTTGCATATATGTTATCCCCAGTCACCCACTTTGAGCCTTTGGATTCTTTTCTTTGGCAAATACATTGCAAGTCGTGAGCCTTTCAATTTTTATCAATCATTTAAACCCTACTCTCCTTGAACTTACAATTGTAACTTGAGGATAAAAGCCTAAGTTGGGGGCAGTGATGATTGGCAGAGGTAACTTTATGCCACAAAGTTGTAAGTAAATGCCTATCGGATTAAGCATTAAGAACAAATAAACTAGAAAATGAAAGGATCCAACAAAGGAAAGAGAAGCACAAAGTGTGCGAGAAAAAAAATGAAAAGGAAATTGGTGAACCAAGTAAATAAAAGTAGGCACATTTATAAGAAAGTGAAAACAAAAAGTAGTGGCCAATGATCAAAACTTGGATAGTATAATGTGATGTAGATGTTCAATAAGGGTATATCCTTGCTTTTCCAAAATGATATACTACACTTTCCCAAACCTACTTTACACGCTCAAAAAGCCCTTCGTGATTTTTAAGAAAGTATTTTCATTGTAGTGGTGATGAATATAGGGTCAAGCCTATGACATGGTACTTATTAGCAGTAAGATTTCTTAAGAAAGAGTGTGTGTTTCACACTTAAATTCCTTGTTGCATACTTGGTAGCTTGGTATGTGGAATTTTCTTTCTTGTGAGAAGACAAGCGAATAAGTTGAGGTGGGTAATTTTGTCACATCCTGAAAAATAAGGAAAAAGGAGTATAATGTAGTTAAGGTCAAAGGTCAGTCATTTCTAGAGTATTAGTAATTGTTGTATGGTTTCTCTTTGGAATCTTTTGCGTCCTAAAAAATTGTATTTTATGTTGATGGGTATCGTGAGAATAACTTTGCCCATATATAAAGAGCTACTTGGGGTAATAATATAGTTGGAGTCATTGTGATCTTTGGGTCATAGAAATCGGCCATAAATGTGAAAATTATCTCATGAAGTGAGGTAGTGTTGCTTGCGAACAAGCAAAGGGTTAGTTGGGGGTGTTGATGTGTGGTGTATTTACCACTCATTTGCACTCAAAATTCATGCATATTACAATTATATGAATGTATAGATTAGGCATACACATTATTAAATGAACTAATATCTATATTTGAAAGTCGTAAAGTTTATAAGATGGATAGATGTGGACTTGAGCTAAAAAGGATCAAAAGGGAGAAAAGAAGTACAACAAGAAGACCTGGAGTAGAAACAGGCCTTAGTCAGTGCAATTGCAGACCGTTAAGATAGGTTAAGGTACCATGATTGCGTTGTCCTTACCATGGTCGTGGTAGCCGGGATTGCAGTTATGCTTCTGCGATTGTGTCTAAGTGGGAATTTACCCAAGGGAAATTTTGTAATATTTTCCAGCCTACCCCAAATCCCATAAAGGCTCAAACCCTCTCTCATTTTTGGACATTCTAGAGATTTTTATCCTATCCTTAGTTTAGGTTTATTGTATTTACTTGAACCTTAGAGCAAAATTTGAACTAATCTTTAAATAAGAAAACATTAGAGTGACTTCTAAGTGAAGAATTGGCAAATCCCATTGAGGAATCATTGGAATTTAAAGTGTGGTTTGCATTCTCTTTATTTTTAATGAATCTATTTGATAGAGACTTTGATTTATTGTTGTTTATTATATTTATGATTTGCTAGTTCTTTCTTTTAGTATTATGTAAGAATAGGGTGAAATTGTGTGTGGGTTGTGATGTATTTGTGGAGATTCTAGTTTGTTGATGATAGGTTTTTCCATTGGTTGATTAAATTTATTGGGATTTGAGGGTGAAATCCCTAAATACTCAAAATGGGTTTGTGGGTGAAAATCTTAATCTATGATACACCAAACTTTCTTTAAGTCGAATCTAGTCTCCAGAAGAGTTATTAAACACTTCCTAAATGATTAATGTTTAAATCAGATAGAATTTCCCCAATTTTGATACCAAATTAGCTTTCCAACGATAACAATTTCGTCTAAATCTGGTATCGGAGTAACAAGTTATGGACGTTTTACAGAGAACTATCAAAACTACCCAAAAGTGATGGTCAGCCTGACGGACCGTCATCTAGCGACGAACCATCGCGCAACCCATTACGGCTAAGTAAGTGAACCAAAGTGCGATGGTTAGGACCGACAGACCAACGAGCTAGCGATGGACCATTACCCAAACAGTTGCAGACGAGGCAGAATGTTTAGATTCTGGCCAAGTATGACAGGATGGACTTACGGACCGTTGAGCCAGCGATGTACCATCTCCCAAACTATCGCCACTTTCGATCAACAATTTTAAGCCATTTTTAAAATGGTATTTTGGTCTTTTTTCACCCGTTTCAACCCTTAATTATACCAGACCAGAGCTCATAACTTCATTATTCATATTTAACACAAAAATTATGGTTTCTCTTAAATATTAATCCCCAAGAACAAAAAACCCTAGGTGTTTAATTCCAAGTCAATAATTCAAGCTTTCCTCTACTAATCTTCAAGAAATTATCCACCTAGGTATGTCAATGTTGATACATGGGTTTCATTTATCCATGAAGCTCAAGAAACCCTATTTGAAATATAAACTTTGGATTCCATGGTGTGAATAGAATTATATCCATGTTTATGTTGTTGTTTGATTTCCAAGTTGAAATATTTAATGACTATCATGAAAATCTGTTAGCATATGGTTGATGTTCTTGCATTAGAAGTGTAAAATGTTGCCATTATGTATTATTTCAATATTCATGCCTAAGCCTAAAGATATGCATGCAAAGTGTTTGATAAAATTCCTAAGAGAATAGGAATTATGCCTTATGACTCATTTGTGACCAAAATTGATGAATTCATTTTTCTGCCTTATGTTTGATATGACTCCCACATTATTGTTATGCTTTGTAATAGATTGATGTAATGCCCATGAGATATGGCTTATGAAATTATGATATGTTTATATGAATTCCTATTTATGTGTAAGCTTATAGCATGTGAATATTTTATAAAAATCCCCAATGATTGTACTATGAATTGTTGTTTATGGTCATTTGTCAATAAGTGTCATGTCTTATCAATTTCATGCTATCGAGTCTGGGGGTACTTGTACCCAAAAATTTAGTTGTGTGCCTAGCGCCCGTGTCATGTTTTCCAGATAATCACAGTCAATCCATGATTCATCGAACTCAATAAGTCATGTGACTCGGGAAAACTTAGTAAACACAGTAATCCCAAGGATTTAATAATCTCAATAGTATTCCATTAGTCAACGGAACTCAATGAACATAGTCCAGTTCAGTTTAGTTAATTATGTTCAGTGTCTATTCATATAGGAGTAGGATTCAACACCGAGTGAGCCTAAGAATGGGAACTCACCTATTATTAGAGGGTGTAATTCTTAGTAGCAATCCTTGTGCTCCAAAACTACGTAGCTAGCGTAGGTTGAGACATCAAACCTGCTTGTTGAAGGTATATGACGTGGCTTAACCTGTTATATGAGGATCCCACTGTTCTCCTTATTGTACCTATTAGATGAGGGATTAATCACAACTTGTCCGCACCAGTGGTGTTGTATTGACACCCTACTAAGTGGGGTTACAGATTGGAACACAACTCAATTATATTATCTTATTTAGGGCATGTCGGTTAGATGACTACTTCCCACAATTACAGTCTCAGTCTCAGTCTCAGTAATAGAACTCAGATAGTTCTATAGAATTTAAAACTGTCAAATACAGTCACCCAATTCAGTATGGAACTCATCTAGTTCCATCAGAAGCAGGACTGTCAGACACAGTCATTCAGATAATAGTATATCAGTCATACCAAACTTATGTTATCAATATTCAGATTTAGTGATGTCATGATCTCAGCTATAGTTCACGTATTCATACATGTATTCTCACGTTCATGCTATTCAGACAGTTAGTATTGTTCATTCATATAAACCCTTCGTATTGAGCCTACCTCCCTTGCATATAAGTACATTCAATCATATTAATGCATTTTCTCTATGGTGTTTTATACCATAGATTTAGAAGCACGAGCTCCAAAGCATCCTTAGTAGATCGGACGTTCAGCGGCTAGGCTAGCAGTGAGTCCTCATCATTTGAAGATAGCATAATTATTTTATTACTTTATTATTTCAGTAGTCCAAAGTTAGTTGGGGACATGTCGCATCAATTTTACAGTTTTTAAATAGTTTAGAGGATTCCAGACTATAGCATGTTAAGACAGTTATTTTAGTTTTGTTTTGGTATTGATATACCGTATTTCCAGATGTTATGTTTTATCAAATATTTGAACCTTATGGCTTTTCAATTTTTTTTGCATTTTACAGTATATTATGCAATGCCAGTTACAGATATCAATCATGGGTTACACAATCTCTTCAAATCTCAAACCATCCTTAAAAGTTTGGTTTGGGGAACTTTTGGAACCCACCACATCTTTAAAAGAGAGATGTGGGAACAAAGGCAACAATATTTAATTCATGGGTGTAGTTTGCTAATTTTCACTATCTTAGACATAAGTGTGATTATGTGGTTGACTATAACTTGGGTATCATCCTACAAATAGGGATGCCCAATTGAGGTTTTGAGTGTCTTTAATTGACACACTCTTTAGGTTCTCGAAAGGGTTAATGAGTGACATCTTTGAGACTTTGTTGACAAACTAGCCTCAAGAACTTTCAACCTAGCCTACAACATAATTAACGATTATAATTTGCACCTAATCATCATGATCCCATGCATAACCTACCCCTAGGAAAACATAATCTCAAGATATGTTTCTAATTGTTTATTCTCTAATTTTTCTTTTTCTCAACTTAGTATTTTATAACCCTTAAAATAATTATATCTTTGAAAAAAATTCAAAATCACGCAAAATATTTGTATAATATGTTTGAATTTAGAAAGTGACATTAATTTCTAACTTATTTAATTGCCACTCACATTGTTCCTCATGGATTAGACCCCGACTCAAAGTTGGGCAATTATATTGACAATGACTGCTTTACACTCAAATTGACATGTGAGTTGAGGGTTATCGGTTATCACATTCATAAGCTGGCGTTGGCATATAAAAAGAGTAAGGTGGCCGGCTAGTTTAGGCTACCTCTTTCACGTTTGTAGAGGATCGGCTGCATTTACAAATGGTTAGCCCAATCTCAAGTTATGTTCGCAATGTGGTCCCCACAATTGAAATAAAGGGACCCCTAGACATATTTAAAGTTGTTGAGCCTGATTGCATACACATTTTTTCTAAATCTTTAAATATTTAAACCCGTAGGAGCATAGAAACATATGTACATCGATCATTGGATGTCAACAGTGATTTGATGAGGCCATTGTGGTAATTTTCTCACTATTATTTCTATAAGTTTCCATTTGTTTTCTTCAGTAATCCTCCAATTAACTTTAAAGATCTATTTTATAATAGAGATTATTTGGGGATTCATTGGTTCTTTGATTTAGCCAATTTTAAAGGGTAAGTAACCCTCGAGCTATAGGGGATGCGATGATAGTTTAAAATTTGTGATTTGAAAAGTGGAACCCATATAGGTTTTTTAGTTTGATTCATGACCTAGAGCATTTATATGCAATATTACAATCAATGTTCTTGTGGTAATGCATAGAATATTCTTTTGGTAGTGTGGCATCACTCGAAAGCTTCTCCAAAAGAGAAGGCTTTAGAGTAGTGGACTTTCTCGAGCTTTCAATGACGACCAAGTAGGCTATGCTTATCGACCTTTATATTGATCTTTATTATGATATTAGTGTAGTATTATGCTATATTTTTTTGGTATTTACGTCTTAAATGGTAGTTTCAGTAATTAGTGATTATTTAGCCAGTTAAAGAGCCATTTAGGTAGATTTTTTGGCCACTCTCCCCTCATATTGGACTAGATTTATAATTTAGGACTAGTTTTTATTTAGTATATTGGGATGGAATTATAAGCCATAGGCTATGTTTTGGTAGGTTCTTTACTTAGTATGGATTTTCGGTACTAATAGCGGGCCCCACCAGTCTTTCTTTGGTGAAGTATGCTTAGTTTTGCTTCATGTAATTTAATAAACTTTTAAGTTGTGAACATAGATTAAATATTGGACCTTTGGATGACTTATGCAATTTAATTGACATTGTTTTGTTTTGTTACTCTGGATAAAGTTACCTTTCATCTTCTTGGACTGTGCACCTATCCATGGTGGTTAACATGAATTATTTTATTGGCTTAACCATATTATCTATTAGTTATATTAAATGGAGTAGAAGCAAATTACTGATCTTGAGGTATTATGGTACTTGGTCCATTTACCGTAGTTTTTATTCATGGCTGGCGATAGGTAGCTCCTCGGTCATTGATTATATTGGGTTCATTTATTAAATATTTAGTATATGGCAATTAGTCACTAATTCTGGTTCAAGTCCGACATTCATGATCTTTATGGGATAATTTATAATGATGATACTAATTCTCAGTTCTAATATTCATGGTTCAAAGATATTTCCAGGTATATTGTCATATTCGGGCACATTTTATGATTTCTATTATCAGTATTTTCTCCTTGTTTGTACCTATCGGGCTTATGGGGGCTCGTTTGCGTTATTTCTCTCTTGTTTATGCCATTAGGTCTTATGTTTGCCTATTCAGTTAATATTTAGATGGTATGTACTAAATTTATTTATTTTGTATATTTACCACTTTATTTATTTTTAAATTAGCCTTATGCTTGACGTGAGTTTATATTCTCGCATTTCATCACACTTATATTGTAATTTTCCTTTATTGGCCAATGAGTTATATTAAGTACACATTATTTTTGGTACTCATACTACACTTTTTTATCTTTATTTTATGTTGATTCGGGTAATAGCTACCGTCGCTATTGCTTTATTCAAGCTTGCTTATGGGGATGAAGAGATAGGGTGAGTTTTCAGATATGGAACTGATCCTCTCTCCTTCTGCTATTTTTGTATAGTCTTTACTTTTTTAAGATTACCTATAGAGTTGATATTGTTCATTACTTTATTCATTGTTAATTTAGTGGCTCTTATGCCAACCTTACTAGGTCGTGGGATAATCTTCTTGCACATTTCCTTATTTTCCCTTGTCTTGTGGTACTTTTATGATTATATATTGTTATTTACCTTACTACTTACATGTCTAAATTCTTTATTCTTTCAACTTCCGTTGCTTAGTCATTTACTTGTCGTTTCCGGCTATAGTTTGGATTACCTACTGGTGGGTTAAAGCCGGTGCAATCATGACTTGAGAAATGGATTGTGACACCCACAAACGTGAAGGACTTATTTTTGCACCAAACACCGCACCAGTAGTTTGGGATGTGGAAAAATAGTCCCAATTGAACCCTATGAATTCGTTCGGGACTCTACAAATATAAACCAATATTGCTACAAGACTAATTTCAATATTCCAGACTCAATGGAAATATTGGATTCATCAAAAGAGGTTATTTTGAATAATTTAACCCCAAGATCCCTTGAAGCTAACTTTAAGTAGTTTATCATATAAGAATTTATAATAAATGTTTACAACTCAAACTAATCACTCTACTAACCCAAAAACAACATTACAAATCTAATGGAACGAACAAAATCACCATCCAACACTCCAATCACAAAATGTTGACCGAAAATCAGACTAAAAATTTGTAAGACTTCTCAAAAGTTCAAATTCACTAAAATCACTTCCCAATGCTTCAGGGACTGTGTCAACCAACCCTACAAGTTATAAATAGTATATAGAAATTACGGAAAAGGTAAAATGGTCAAAACACAACAAAAATAATAAATAACAACAAGGGTTGTTACATTATCCACCACTCAAACACAAATTCGTTCTCAGATAAAAAAAGAAAATAAGCTACCTGAATTAGTAATAAGTTAAAGGTATCTACTTCGCATATAAAACTCAACCTAGAATACAGACTCCTCAATAGCATGATGTCTCCATTGGAATTTTACATAATCAATATTCTTAGACCTCAACGTCCTAGTCTTCCTGTCTAGGAGAACATTGAGCTCCTCCACGTAGGACAAATCATGATCTAATGCAATTGAGTCCTACCTAATCACATGCAAATCATATCGATGATATTTCTACGTCATGATAACATAGAACATTGAATGAACAACTGAATGATGTATCGACAATGATAACATATATACCATGTATCAAAACTTCTCAAAAGTCTCAAAATGTACTTGCTCTTTCTTTCCAAACCTCAACACAACCTTTATGGATAATACCTTTAATAAAACCCATTCATAAACATAAATACTACATTATAAACTCGACGATTGTTAAATTACTATTTATCATTTAGGATATGACTAGGATTCCCTACTGGTGGTAAAAGTAGGTGGCACATGACTTGAGAAATCAAGTTGTGACGTCGTGAACGTGAAGAAGGTCTCATTTTTGTACAAGAAAACTACATTAGTAGTTTGGGACATAGAAAAATAGTCCCAATGGAACCCTTAGGATTTATTTAAGGCCCCAAAAAATAAACCAATAATAATTCTAGGCTAATTTAAATGCTCCAAACCCTATGGAACCATGAAATTTATTAAAAGAAGTCATTTTCAACAAGTTAACCCTTGGGACCCCCTAAAGCTTACTTTAACTGTTTTTCTTTTAAGAAGTTAAAACAAAATATAAAGGCTCAGAACCAAAACCAATCATTCTAATAACCCAAAATTGACATTCTAGATCTTATAGAACTGACAAAATCACTATTCGATGCTCAGAACACAAAATGATGACCAAAGTCAAATAAAACACTTTTACAACATCTTAAAACCTCAAATTCACTGAAATCACTCTCGAATATTTCGAGGACCATACCTAAAAAAATCACAATTCATAAATAGCATATAGCATCTAAGAGGAAGAGAAAATGGTAAGAACATGGCAAAATATGAAAATCACTAGAAGGGTTGTTACATTATCCACCACAAAAATACACGTTTTCCCCCCAATGGAATAGTAAATAAGGTAACTGAATCAGTAGAAAGCTGGGGGCATCTACTCTACATATTAGACTCAACCTCTTATTTTAGCCTCATCAATAGTGTGACATCTCCATTAGACTTTATTTAATTAATATGCTTAAACCTCAACTTCCTAGTCGGTCTATCTAGGATAGCAGTAGGCTCTTTCTCATAGGGAAAATCATGATCTAATGCTACTGACTCCCAAATAATCACATGAGATTCATCTAGATGGTATTTCTTCAACATGAAACACAAAACACTGGATGAAAAACTAATAGATGTGAAGGTAAAGCCAAACTTCTAAAATATCTCAAAGTCCTAATAAAATATGAACTATGTTTCCCTTTCTCTCCATACCCAATCAAACCTTACATAGGCAATACCTTCAAAAAAATCCACTAGCCAAACATGGATGCTACATCACAAACTTAATGGTTGGCATAAATCTTTTGCCTACTCTTGGAAAACACAAGTATCTGTTGTATCAATCTAAATATATGTATCGAGTCTCTTAAAAATTTGTTCCCCAAGGCCCAACCTCGGATGAATAAGACCATCCCAATGGGATCTACACCTCCTCCAATGCAAGGATTCAAACATTACTATCTAAAAGTTGGAATGGTAGTTGTTGTTGAAAAAGAACTCCTCTAAGGCAAAACACTTGTACCATTAACCACCAAAATCCATAACACACACTTGAAGAATGTCTTTTAACACTTTAATGGTTCCCTCTGACTGTCCATCCATCTATGGGTTAAAAGTTGTGCTTATAATAAGCTGAGTATCCAACTCACCCTACATAGAATTCAAAAAAATTGAGGTAAATTAAGTAACTGTATAAATATAATAGAGATAGGTAAACTATGCAACCAAACAATCTCTCAAATGTAGATCCTGGTCAAATTTTATATATTATAGCTTACCCTCGTGATATAAAATGCACGAACTTAGTCAACCTATCCACGATAACACAAATAGAATTTAATTTCCCTAAGTTTGGGGTATACCAATAACAAAATCCATAGTGATTTGCTTCCCCATCCACTTAGGAATAGGCATTTTATGTATTATACCACCCAATGGTTGATGCTCATACTTCACTTGTTGACAATTAAAACACTTGGCTACAAAATCAATAATGTCTTTCTTTATAGAATATCACCAATAGTGTTTTTCAAGTCATGGTACATTTTGGTTGTTTTCAAACGAATGAAATACTTGAAATAGTGAGCCTCCTATAAAATTTGCGTAACCCATCCACCAAATCTCAGCCTACAAATACACCCACCAATCCATATAATACTATTAGAATAAAGAAATATAGTCTTTGCCCCATCAATGAACTAACAAGCTTGAATTTGCTCTATCAATACTAATCAAAACACAACAGATGCCATAACACACCAAAGGGTCAAAACATTAAGTTGAACTAACTGGTTAACAAAGGAATGAATGTATAAGGCTAAAGGTTGCTCTTCTAACAATAGATGAGTTGAACTTCCTATACACATTGCCTTTAAATTGCTTCTTCCACTAGTATAATACCCTTGAATTGATGGCAATGAATAGTGAGATATAATACTTAAGCAAATCTAACCATTGACAATATCTCATTGAAGACTATGACGATAGTAAAAAATTTCACAATGAACACCATATAAGTTCTGTCGACATAATTTCAAACAAACAAAAAACTGGATAACTCCAAATCACATGTATGGTAGTTCTTCTCATAAGGGTTTAGCTTTTAAGAAGCATAAGCAATTGCCTTTGCCCTCTATTTCATAACACTACCCAAGAAAACCCAAAAATTATGAAAAAACACGGTAAAACCCATGCCTTTCTTTAGTAAAATCAGAATAGGAATTAAAGTCAACATAAAGGAGTAGAAGTGTTCTTTAAGATCGATTTGAGGTCTTGTTACCATGAGTTGAGAATTTGTACAGAGGATATCCCAAATATAGCCTTTTGGTCTTATTATGGTCATTATGAGTTCCTAATGATGTCTTTTGGGTTGACTTAATGTCCCAGCCGCATTTAAGGATTTAATGAACTATATGTTCAGGACTTATTTGGATTCTTTTGTGAATGTTTTCATCAACGACATCTATGTGTATCTGAGGAATAGAAAGGAGCATATACAACATTTAAGGATTATGGTCCAGGCATTGATAGATCGTATGATTTAGCCAAATTCTCGAAGTATGAGTTTTTGCTTGAGTCAGTGACATTACTTGGACATATGGTGTTAACTATGGTATTATGATAAACTTAGCAAAGATCAAGGCTATTCATAATTAGGGCAGGCCTACATCTCCGTTAAAGGTTCATAGCTTTATTGGTTAGGCTGGTTACTATAGATAATTTGTTGAGAATTTTGCTACAAATACAGTACCAATGACCAATTTGACTAAAAAGAAGGTTTCTTTCTGATGGTCTAAATATGAGTTGAGCTTTGGAAATATTAGGAGATTTCTAACTTTAATTCCTATTTGGCTCTTTCTATTTAGGATGAGGTATTCACCATGTATTCTGATGCTTTCAGTATTGGTTTAGGTTGTGTACTAATGTCAAAGGGTCAAGTTATTGCCTATGCATCAAGATAACTTATGGTGAATAGGTTAAAATACCCCACTCATGATTTAAAGTTAGCAGCGGTAGTCTTTACGCTTAAGTTTTGGAGTCATTATCTTTATGGTGTGCATTATGAGATCTTCATAGATTATCGTAGTCTTAAACATCTTATGATCCAGAGATAGGATAATTCTAAGCAGCGTAGATTAAATAAATTTCTTATGGATTATGATATCTCTATCATTTATAATTCTGGAAAGGCGAACTTGGTAGCAGATGCCTTGAGTCAGAAAGTGCTAAGTACGGGTAGCATTGCTTGTATTTAGTTCTTTCAAAGATTATTTGCTTGGGACTTTTAGTCCTTAGCCAACTTAATAGTCTGATTTGATATTTCTGTCCCTAGGTGGACTCTTGCTAGTGTTGAGGCAAGGTCTGTGCCATTTGAGCCAATTTGAGGTCGCCTATTTGAGGATAAGAAAATTAGCATCATTTATGATGAGGTTTTTAGTGGTTAATCAAAGAGGGACAACATAGATGTTGAGGGTGTTTGGAGATTTAATAGGCGCATTTGTGTTTCAAGGGTTGATGACTTGATTTGGTTGATTTTACATGAGGCTCATAGCTTGAGATATTCTATTCACCTAGGTACAACATTAATCTAAAGAGATTTGAGATAGCATTATTGGTGGAGTGGTCTGAAGAGAGATAATGCAGACTTTGTAGATATAGCCTATGTTATCAGTAGGTGAAGGCCAAACATGAGAGAACTGGTGGCTTAATTTTGATATTGCCTGTTCCTGAGGAAAAAAATGAGAGAATTTCCATGGACTTTGTTAGTGATTTGCCTCGTACTTCTCATGGTTTCACTAGTATTTAGGTCATTATTGATCGGTTGACCAAGTTGGCATATTTCATTCCTATTCAGATAACCTTCGGTGTAGAGAGTTTAGCCCGTATCTATGTTAATAAGATAGTCTATTTCTGCAGTGCTAGCTATGGAATGGGATTTTTATATTGGAAGCATGATTGGTGTTCTTAGTTTGATTTAGGTTTTTAGGCTGTCTTAGAATCATAATTTATGTGAAATTGACGTAGTTGCTCAACTTCTTGGTGGAATTGACTTAGTTGCTCCTGTTTTAGGGAAAATTTCTATCTTAGGGCTTATAATGACTTATTTAACATCTAGAAATTAATTTAGATACCTTATCCTAGTCTGGGGTAGAATTTGCCTAAAATTATTTTTGGGGATTAGAAGTGGGCCTTTCGTTCTCACCTTAGGCCAATAATTTTATAAGCTTTTGTAGGCTTCTTACACATGTTTTACCCTTATTAATGATTCTTTTAGTATTTTTTAGAGATTTGATACTTAATGAGATGCTAGTTTGGTATTTGGGAGTTTGTGTATGGTTTAGGTAAGACTTGGTGGTCTCTTGATATGCTTAATTAGTGCAGTCTAGTAGCATGGCTTATAATATGACGTATGGATATGGATTACTAATATGATTTATAGATATGATTGAGTTATACAAGTTTCGATTCAAGTTCAGCAATATTTTGATGATATTGATTATATTATTCATAGTACAAGTCCAATAATTGAAGATAATAGTGAGATAATGAGCTCTAGTTTGAGTTTGAAATCTGATATTATGATTTTTATACTATCGAGTATGATATGAAAATGATGATATGAGTTTCAGTTTGAGTTTGACAATAGAGTATTGAGTATGATGTGATATGATTCAGATGGGTTCTCAATCATGGTATGATAAATGGATAATTTACAGTTATTCGGTTATTTACTTTCCTATGATTGTACCATCTAAGCTTATGATGGATTGCATTAGGTTATTTTCTTTCCTGCACTTATTTGCTTATGGGGGCAAATTTATTAATTAGGATTATATCATTTTTATGTTACTTTTACATATTTATTTACTTACTAATGCACAACGATGTTAGAGTTTCTTTCAAGGTTTGAATTATTACCTTGACTTAGATTATTTTATCTTGTATATTATTGTATTTATATCATGGTTTAGCTCAGTGGGCAAATGATGCCTACTGAGTCCCGTTGTTTTGGTACTCATACTACACTTTTTTACCTTTTCGGTGAAGATCCAAGTACTAGATGTCATCATTTATGTGATGCTTATGCAAGGATTATTTCAGAGATTGGGTGATCTATTGGAATCAGAGTTGCCCTTTGTCCTTCTATTATCTATGTCTAGTCCTTTATTTTAAAGACAGATTGCATTTAACTATTCCAGTACTTATTCTTCATATATAGTATCTCTTGTACAGCTATAACTATGTTGTGGGATGATTGTAGATATTTTTATCTATTTTTAAGACTAATTTGATTTCCTTATAAATATTATAAGCCTTTACATGTTGCATTATGTTTTTTAGACCATTTTCCACCAAGTTAGACCATTATGCATAGCTTTGTTCTCTGATTTGACTTACTTACTAGCGAGATAAAGTAGGTGCCATCATAAGTCATTTATTGGGTCATGAAAAATTGGTAATAGAGAATTGGTTTCACTAGTATTATTGGTACAAGAGTGACTATCTAGTAGAATTTTGGGGATTAATTACCTTCATGAGGATATAGGATACTCTTAGGAGTTCATCACTTCTTTCAGTTATTTCATGTGAAGAGTTTGAGTTGGTATGTAAAGAATTCCTTTGGTTTCACTCTTTTGCAGATGGCTAGGGCACGTGCTACCACTATAAGAGACAATGGTCCTGAGAATAAGCCTAGGTATTGTATTATTATTTGTGGGTGACTTATTTATAGTGGATAAACAAGGTTTGTATCCCTTTCTAAGGGCTAGGATAGAGGGCCTTAACCAGAATCTTTTGTTCACTAGAGCCAGAGATTCCTCCGCCTTAACCAATAGTAGGCCAAGGACCAGCCCAGGCTCTATAAATGTTTATTTCATATCTAGATCTTAGGGATGCTTTTGTTTAGCTTTTTTAATTGGTTGGTGGTACACTGTCTGATAGTGCATAGTATATAGATAAAAGTAGTACAAAGGTAGGGGCACAACCTGTAGCAACGACTCCTAGATTTTATGCCCCTCCTACACTGGTTGTTGCCCAAATGGTAGTTTCTCTGCCAGTGATTGCCAACTTTCTATATCAATAAATAAGCAGAAAATACTGTGTAGATTCTTGAGATTATCCCCGCGTTGATTTTATGGTACACCGGGTGAGGATGCTTATTCATTCTTGATTGATTGTGGGGATAAGATCCATAAGTTTGACATAGTTGAGACTCATGGTGTGGATGACAATATTTTTCAGTTGGACTTGGCAACTCCACAGTGATGAAGAGTTAATATTGAATCCAGACAAACTGGATCTCCCCTATAGATATGGACTTAGACTCATTTCTCAAAGATTTTTTTGGAGATGTATATGCCTTCTAGTCGTAGGGATTGTATGAAAGGTTTTTACTCAAGGTTGGAGTAGGTCTCCATAACTTTTGATAACTATGTGGCTCAATTTTATGATTTGGCTAGAAATTCTACTTCTAGTCTGACTACCGAGTATGAGAGGGTTCGTTGCTTTGTTCAGGGATTAAAACTTCCTCTTGTGTATGTCTACACATAGTATGGTTGTTGTACGTAGGTATTTTGATAAGGTTTCTAATCATGCTTAATTTATGGAGAAGATGCATCCTGAGGCCTAAGAGGCCTGCAATAAAGGGTTGTGATATTCGGGTATATTCCATGAAATCCATAGTGGCTCACAGTTAAGAGAAAGTGGTTCTCATGGTTGGCACCCTCTGCATTAGCTATATCATTATTAAGATCAGTCTAGTAGGCTCGTTTAGGATGCACATTAGATGACCAATGGAGGGCAGTCTAGTTTTAATTATTGATATGGCCAGGGTAGTGATTTATATTCAAGGGGTTCATCAATTGGTTATTTGAGTCATAGTGGTTATTTTGGGTAATTCAATTCTTGTAGTGTCACCAAAATGATTGGGGGATGTTATGGCAGCAAAGATTTTACTTATTTCTTGAGAGAGAGACCTAGTTGTGGTGTGATGGTTCCTTTAGTTTAGAGTGTTCCATTAATTTAGGAAGCTCCTCCCCCAACTAGAGGTGTTATGCACAGATGTAGGGGTGGTCTCCAAAGCGTACTTGAAGGATCTTAATCATTTAGGGAAGAATATCAATAAGGAGACCACCCAAGTAGCCGATGTTATCAATTATATGTTGTACCTGCTAGACTTGAGAATGTGTCTTCAGATATTGTTATCATAGGTATAATATTGGTGTGTCATCAGTTTCTTTTTGCTTTATTTGATCAGAGATCCACTTTTCTTATGTGCCTTCTTATTATGCTCCATAATTAAAGTTATGGTGAGATTCATTATCCATGTCATTACGTGTATATACTCTCGTGGGTTATTCTTTAGTAGTGGATCAAGTTTTTAAATTATGTATTATAACTATTTGAGAGTTTATTACTCATGATGATCTTATTATATTAGACATGATGGATTTTGATGTGATTCTTGTTATGGGCTATTTATGCCACTATAATCCAGTCCTAGATTTTTTTGCTAGACCATTACCTACGCTATCGATGACATACCCTTAGTTATGTGGCAAGGAGTTGTTATAAACAAGCCAATGGGGATTATATCTTATATTCATGATTGGAGGCTTATTTTGTTAGGATGCGATTCCTATCTCACTTATATTCATGATGTTAGTGTGGAGAGTTCGTCACTTTACTCTGTTCCTGTTGTTCATGAGTTTTTTGATATTTCCCCTACTAATCTACCTCGACTACCTCCTGATCTTGATATCAAGTTTGTTATTTATCTTAAGTCAGGTACACAACCTACTTATATGGAAAATTACCCTATGGCCCCTACTAAGCTTAAAGTTCTAAATTCTTAGCTTCAATATCATCTTGGTAAATGTTTCATTAGACCGAATATGTTTTCTTAGGGATCTCTTATATTTTTTGTGGAAAGTAATAATGGCTTTGTGTGTATGTGTATTGATTATAGGTAGCTTAATAAGAAGATGGTTAAAAACTAGTATCCTATAACTTGCATTGATAATTTGTTTGACCAGTATAAAGGAGTAGCAGTGTTCTCTAAGATCGATTTGAGGTCATGTTACCATAAGTTGAGGATTCGTACTGAGGACATCCTAAATATATCCTTTTTGACTCGTTATAGTCATTATGAGTTCCTAACGATGTCTTTTGGGTTGACTTAATGCCCCATCCATATTTATGGATTTAATGAATGATGTGTTCAGGGCTTATTTAGATTCTTTTGTGATTGTTGTCATCAATGAAATCTATGTGTATCTGACGAGTAGAAATGAACGTATGCAAAATTTGAGGATTATGGTGCAAACATTGATAAATCATATCTTTTAGCCAAATTCTCGAAGTGTAAGTTTTAGTTTGAGTCGGTGACATTACTTGGGCATGTGGTGTCAACTATGGTATTATGATTAACTTAGCAAAGATTAAGGTTATTCATGGTAAGGAAAGGCCTACATCTCCATCAAAGGTTCATAGCTTTATTGGTTTGGCTGGTCACGATACCAAATTTGTTGAGAGTTTTGCTACCAATACAACACCGATAACCAAGTTGACTCAAAAGGAGGTTCCTTTCTCATGGTCCAAATATTAGTCATGCTTTGAAAAGATCAAGAGATTTCCCACTTCAGTTCCTATTTGGTTCTTTCTGTCGAGGGTGAAGTATTCACCATGTATTCTTATGCTTTCAGTATAGGTTTGGGTTGTGTACTAATGTCAAAGGGTCAAGTTATTTCCTATGCATCAAGATAGCTTTGGGTGAACAAGTGAAAATACCTCACTCATGCTTTAGAGTTGGCGGCAGTAGTCTTTGCGCTTAAGATTTTGAGTCATTATCTTTATGGTTTGCATTATGAGATCTTCTCAAATCATCGTAGTCTTCAACATCTTATGACAAAGAGATAACATAATTCTAGGCAGCGTAGATGGATGACATTTCTTATGGATTATGATATCTCTATCTTGTATAATTCCAAAAAGGCAAACGTTGTAGCAGACACCTTGAGTCAGGAGGCGGAGAGTATGGGTATCGTTGCTTGTATTTATGTTTTTCAAAGATCGTTTTCTTGGGACTTTTAGTCCTTAGCCAACTTGATAGTATGACTTAAAATTTCAGGCCTAGGAGGACTCTTGCTAGTGTTGAGGCAAGGTCCTTGCTATTTGAGCCGATTTGAGGTTGCCTGTTTGAGGATAAGAAACTTTGCTTCATTTTTTATCATGTTTTTAGTGGTTAATCCAAGGGGGACACCATCGATGTTGAGGGTGTTTGGAGATGTAATAGGCGTATTTTGTGTTTCGAGGGTTGATGACTTAATTTGGTGGATTTTACATGAGGCTCACAGCTTGAGATATTCTATTCACCCGGGTACAACATTGATCTAAAGAGATTTGAGATAGCATTATTGGTGGGATGGTATGAATAGAGATATGGCATACTTTGTAGCTTGTAGCCTATGTTATTAGTAGGTGAAGGTCGAACATGAGAGACCTGGTGGATTAATTATGATATTGCCCATTCCCAAGTAGAAATAGGTGAGGATTTTCGAGGACTTTGTTAGTGATTTGCCTCATACTTCTCATGGTTTCAATGGTATTTAGGTTATTGTGGATTGGTTGACCAAGTCGGCATATTTTATGCCTGTTTAGATGCCCTCCAGTGTTGAGAGTTTAGTGAGTATCTATGTTAATAAGATTGTCGGTTTTCATAGTGCTCTTATATCTATCAGTTTAGATCGATGTTCAGTGTTCATTTCTACATTTTAAAGAGTTTTTCAAGAGGAGTTGGTCACTTAGTTAGATCTTAGTATATTCTTCTATCCCCGGACCGACGAGCGGTCAGAGAAGACTATTTAGGTCCCCGAGGATATGCACTAACCTAGTGATATAGATTTTGGATGTCAATAGGAGAAACACTTAGCTTTGATAGAGTTCGTTATAATAATAGATACTATTCGAGTATTGAGATGGTGACTTTTAAGGCTTTATATGATAGGTGATGTCATTCTCCGATTGGATGGTTTGTGACTTTTGATATTAGCCCATATGGTACTGACATGCTTCTGGAGTCATTGGATAGAGTAAGGGTATTCAGGACAGGTAGAGGGAAGCTCAGAGTAGGAAAAAGGCTTACGCAGATTGTAGTCTTCGTACTTTGAGATTTCGAGTTAGTTATCTCATATTCCTTTGAGTATCTCCTATAAATGGTATGATGATGTTCGTGAGAAAATACAAGTTTATCCAAGATATATTAGACCCTTCGAGATTCTTCACACATTTGGTGAGGTCGCTTATGACTTCGACTTATCCTAAGATTTTTCTACTGTCCATCCGGTTTTCCATTTTATCATGTTGCGATGATATATTCCTTACACTTTCATGTACTTAGATGGAACTCAGGTTAGTTGGAAGAACGGTTGACCTTTGTGGAGAAGCCTATTCTTATTTTGGTAGTGATATCAAGCAGTTGCGTATTAAAGAGATTCATGTAGTTACAGTTCATTGGAGGTATCACCTTGTAGAAGAGAATATTAAGGTGATCGAGAGCGATTTATGGGCCCAGTATACTCACCAGTAATTTTGCAGATGACAGTTCTTTTAGTAGTGGATATTGTAATGACCCTCAAGGTGATTTTCTCCATTTTTGCTTGTTTTTTGTTGTTTAGAGCTTTCCTATAGCTACCCCAAGTCATTTATGACTTGTTGGAACTAATAGTTTGGTTACCGGGATTTTCGTTTGGTTTTAGAGTCAATTCCCTATTTTGAAGTCTTCATAGTTCAAATTGGCTGCAGGTAAAAAACTCTAGTCAAACGACCTTGCATTCTAATTCTGAGAGTTCCAATAGCTCCGAAACATTGATTTTTTGCTGGGTGGACCTTTGGTTCGAGTCTCGAGACTCCAAAATGCATTTTGGTCTATTAGCGGAAATTTTAAAAAAAGGGCAAGTTGGTGTGGGACCCACTTTTTATCAAAACAACCTCGGATGGAAATTTTTATTATGCCATTGAGTTTGAAACATCAAATTTGATAGGCTAGCATACTTCATTTGCTTATATCAGATTCTTGATGAATTCTAAAGGATTGGCAAAGACTTAGAAAAATCCTAAGTCTTAGTTTGTTCTGCTGTATTGCTTAATAGCCCATGAGGTTGCTTAAGGAAATGATGCTAAAGCAGCTAGGCAGCCGCTACAACGGCTTATGATTGCCAAGCAAGTATCGCTTAAGTGCTGGTCGCTTAAGCTACAAAGGTCGCTTAAGAAATATTTCAGATGACACCCTATGTCGCTAAAGCAACATTTTGTTGCTTAAGCGGTGAGCGCTTAAGTAGCCCACTATCCTATTAAGCAACACTGTGAACCTGGGAAGGGTATAAATACCTACGTTGCCCGATTTTCACTATTTTTCATACATTCCCTAGAATATTCAACCCTGAAAAGTGGTATAACTTTGGAAAATCAATTGTGGTTGACTTAAGATCTTGGGTGTACTTAATTTACACATTTGTTCATCAAATTTGTGGTAAGATTTCATTAATTTCTTGATAGAATCCTTTATTTTTTCCTAAAATCCCTAGATTTTTGGTGGATTGATTTTAGCACCATTAGATCTTGAACTTCACCTATTTTTTAGGATAAATGTTCCTTGAGCATAGAGGGAAGTTATGTTGGTTTCGAAAGTGTGATATCGTAGATAGTCTCCACATGGGATTTTAACATAATTTTGGATCTGAAGCACAATAGTGCATTATAGGTAACATTATTTCAATTTTTATGAGTAGATAGTCATTTTTATAGTGTGTGACACTTCCCGAACCAAGGCCTCTTCATATCAGGAATATCAAGTCCGACCGGGACCAGAGACCACCTCCTACAGACAATCCAACAAACCAATATACAACCCCTGTTGGATGAATATCCGAACATATAAAAAGATAGAGTATTAAAATTTAAATGACTTTGGGATAAGTCTAGAATCATGACCAACCCAACTATGTCATACCATCTAAACCAAACCATACCGTAATATACCTGAATCCACAGTTTTCCATACAAAGCATCTAAATAATGTCAAAGAATATCAAGTTGACACATTCCCCAGACTATAGCCAAAAAAAATATCCAGATAAAATCAAAAGCATAAGATAAACCATAACATGAAATGGGCCTTTCGAAGAATGGAAACTCACCACTTCAGTCTGACTCATTATTTCCCCAAATCACCAAATCGTTGAGCAAGAGGTATGATAATATGGCTGATTCTTGTATTGTGTGGGGATACAGTGCCCAAAGACAGGTTAGCTGGTGAACTCTAGCATATACATAGGTGTAGGATAAAATAGTTCCATTATTCAAAATCCAACTAAATAAACATATGCTATCACATACATTCATTATATATATATCATCCAGGGAAAGGGAACTGGGTTTAGCATGCATTTAAAACTGTAACCAGGGTTGTGTAGATTTACCTTCATAATATACTAATAGGATATATGGGTCCAGTGTTACACCCTGAACGGGCCTTAGTGCGTGTAGCTACATGAACTAGAGATACCATAGGTAGCTGTGGATTCCCTTGTACCCTTCACCCTGTATGATACATATGTACGAGTATCTACATAGGTGATTCCCTAGTATCCCACAAGTACGTGGTCATCAAGAACAATCTTCGTGTCGGTAAACATGAGGTTCTAGTATCAACCTATTAGACTTATACCTTCACGACTGGCTATCACAACCCCCATTATTGCCCAATTAAAACATTTAACAAATAACCAAACCACCAATCCCAAAAGTCAATTATTAAGGCATTATAATGTGGTATAATCACACTGACTATAGCTTGCAAGAAAAGTCATTAGCCAAGTCTTAGGGGATTCCCATATACCCAAAACTCCATTATTAAAAATGACTTGGGGGATTCCGGTGTACCCCAGAAGGTTTTCATGGATTACTGACTTAAGGGATTCCATTATACCACACAAGGTTTACAAAACCATCTTTAACCAATGCTATGGCCACCAAGGCCCTTAAAAAAATCATTTAAAAACCTTTTAAACCCATTTTAGTCCCATTACCATATTCTACAATGCAAGTTTTTAGTAATAGTCAAGCTACGTGACAAAACCATTCTCATAGGCATTTTAACAAACATGTTAAGGGCATATAGTTCCCGAAAGCAAAACCAAGTATCAATTGACCATTCCTATGCAACCACATATTCAAACACCATTATAACATGAAAACCATAAGAAAAACATAGGAAAACCTTATACCACAAAGAACAACCAAAAACCCAAACATATATTTCAAAACCCAAACAATAGCACAATAAAACAATAAAAACCACCTATTAAAACATGATTTTAGTGGAACTAAGAAAGAGGGAGGAGAATATGGCTTATTTACGAATATTTATGAAAAGATCTTGATAGTTGATCTTTTAGATGATTACCTTGAATAAACCCTAGACCAACTTTCTTGAGAGACTTTAGAGAGAGTTTTAGGAGTGTTTTGATCTTTACAAGTGAGTTATGAGAGGCAACAAAGTGTTATAAGATGAGGGGTCTTTAGGTTATTGAGAAGGGAAATGTCCAGAATATCCCTATCATAAAATTTGCAAAAAGTACAAAAGAGGGTACGGCTAGACCAATCAACTCGTATGCACAAATATATAAGTGGTACCATACAATTGTTCCATAGACAGTCCAACAAGGATAGGAAACTATGCATCATATGATTATCCTTTCTTTTATCGTACCATCTCCATATGACTCTTAGAGTCTACTCATACCTTGGATAGAAAATGACCAAGCACACTGATTATCATATGAGTGAGGCCCCTAAAATGTACCCACATCATACGCCTAGTAAGCTAAAGTTGTATGATGACCAGAGGATTCAAACTCATGAAATCTCTAAGGGTCAAAACATAGGTTGTTTCAATTCTCTCCAAATAGGATCATTCATCCACGAATAATGGGTAAAGGCAAGAACAAGAACAAGATTAAGACAATACAACCCACCAAACTTCCATTTAACAAAGTCAGAAATCAAGAGTGCTATGAAAAACACATAACTTACGCATGAATTTCCAATAAGTAGGCCAAATGCGGATACTTGGACTTCATGTCCGCTTTTATATCCCAAGTAGCTCTATCCTCTATAACCCATAGATCTAATATCCTCTAAATATGGCCACACTCTTCACCAAGATTTAAACATGAAGACAACATTTCTCTATCTCAACCTTGCACCTCCCCCCCCCCAAAGACAAAACTAGTAGACCTGAGTTTAACCACATATCCATTCCTTATTAAGGACTAACTGGGAGTAGAAAGATGCCAGTGGAAGCCATAAGACCCTATACACTACACCACTCTAATAGTACCACTGTGTCTATCACTATAATTAAGAAACCTCAGGTTTTAATCATGGATATTTAGCCGCATAACACAATGGTTATGTATTTATCAACACTCTTCCAACATTTAAGCTTGCCTCTCTACCTTTGTGTTATAGATCTCCAACCTAAAATCATGAAACTTTAATCACCATCATAATGGATTTAACTATACCTCCACTCCTTAACTATTTCGTAGGACACAATTCATCTTATTCTTCCATCTACTCTTATAACTTGAGCTTTAGTAGTCATCGCTAAAACTTCACCGACAATGACATCAACTCCCTCATCCAAAACTTTACTACCCCTCCTCACACCCTAAAATAAGAAGGTTTATCAAAGATCTAGAGTTTAAGCATTATGAAGGAGGAAGTTACTTCCCAATCATGACTACTATCTATTTTACTACACAAGGGAAGACTTGCAAAATGATACAAGTACAATAGCCATGAGGTACTCAAAAGCAACCACCCAGGTTATAAATTAATGATTACTACGACATAAACACACCATAATATGAGTACTTAGGAATGGGAAATGGATAAAACACGGATGAATACATCATAGGTGGTGTAACATTATGTTGACATTCATATTCTGGGAACAGAGCGAAAATTGTCGCTTAAAACTACTGTTTCTTTAAACCAAGTATGACGTAAGACATGAATATATGAATCATGGGTATAATGGCATAGATCTTGAACATCAAAAAGCTCAGATTTCGTAGGACCATTATTGCCTTTAATTCAGGGGCAGGAGTATGGACATACGCAATACATAGAATGTGGAACTTAGGCATATGCACTATTAGAATGAATACAAAACTAGTATAAGGCCCTCTTAATTAAAATAGGAGGAAATCTCTAGAATAAGAGTAAATTCACCGCAACATTCCCTTGAAGTCCACCGCCAGTTGAAAACCTAAGATTAGCCCTTCGATCTCCATCTTACTGCACCTACAAGCATAACACTCCGCTCTAAAAGGTATTACTATGTACATGTACTAGTGACACTTGGCTCTTTTATGCTTAAAGCATCATCTACGGAGATTCTACTTGGGGTGTAGTATAGCCTTACAAACCCCATAACCTACCCCATTCAATGACTTAGCCCTAAACCATCAATTCAACTTGGACCTCCTACCTTTATTTGACCACTTTCCCACTCCTATATCACTTGAGTCATCAAACTCATCTCTTCCACTCACCCCACAAGGCCTACCAATCTACCCCCACAACTCTCACCTAGCTATCATCGAACTAACATACTTGTTTCACCAAAATCAACATCAATGGTTCAAACTTCGTGTCTATCAACTATCATGACTACCAACTAAGTACCCTACACAAATATATACATAGTTCACCCTATGAAGAGGGCACCCCAAATTCCTTATCCACCTTTCAGTAACCTATACATACCTAGAGAAAACCATACCTCTTATGCAGAAAAGAATAAAAGCACCTCATAGGGACACATTAGAATGGATGAAGCTGTTGTCTAAAAGATCTTTTAGCTACTTCTTAAGCTCATTCAACTCATCTCGGCCATTCTATATGGGGAAATAGAAATAGTACAAGAATCCAAAATGAGATCAATACAAAACACAATCTCCCTATTAGAAAAAACACCAAGAAGGACTTCAGGGAAGACCTTAGGAGATTCATTCACCACCGAGATATAATACAAAGAAGGACCCTCTAAGTTAGAATCCTTAAACCGGACCAGGTGATAGAGATACCCCTTGGAAATTAATTTCCAGGCCCTAAATTAAGATATGAACTTTCTTTTAGGATCTAGGGAACCACCCTACCCTCCCACTTATGAACCAGATCATTAAGGAAATTAAAGACAACCTTAAGAGTCTGATAGTCTAGAGATGCATAGCATGAGTGCAACCAATCCATCCACAGTATGATATCAAAATCAACAATATCTAATTTAAATAGATCTACCAAAGTGTTTTGACCACCCGCAGATACCATATAACCCTTATAAACTCTTCTAGTCACCACAGAGTCTCCCACTATGGTAGAAATAGAAAATTATCCAAAATAAATTTGGGATCAAAACCAAAATGCACAACCATAAATAGGATTACATAAGAGATAGTGGACGCTAGATCAATTAAAAAGTACGCATCACGATAAAAATGATTCAGCATACCTATAAAGATATGATGAGATGCCTTGCAATCTTGATGAATGGTGAGGACTATTCGGGGGAGCTGGAGTGGGTAAGACAGTACTCATTATGGAATTGATTAACAATATTGCTAAAGCTCATTAAGACAATTCCGGCCAGTGTCATAGCCTGAAGCTACATCCCTCAATGCAAGTTCTAGAAGAGTGGCTACCAATATCCCATTTTCCTCAGTGACAATCTTTGTGTGACACTCCCGCAACATGTGACCCAACTAACCAAAGCTAAACGTTGATTCCTCCTCTTGTTGCCATAACAACAGTGCAACAAACCATAGAATTGATGGACAAGATAGATTGGGGCTGCCTGTACTCTACCATTCAAAAAATAATAATCAACAAAAAATTAAGGATAAGGGACACTGACAACCACAAGAGAACTACTTGAATTCCTTTGCTTAGACCATTTTCCACCACCTTTACCACTATTTCTCTAACCCCTCTCCCAGTTTAGGTATTGGGACTTCTTGCTCCACCTTTTTCTTAACCTTTTTCTTATTCTTTCTCATACTAATAGGATTGGACTGTCGTGACAAAGATGTCACTATCTTCATTAATAGTAAAATAGAATGTTAAAACTCAACTTTGGTAACATCTTCTTAGGGTGACTAAGCATGAGTATCACCTTCTGGAGTTAGGTCAACGGAGACTGGTGGAACTCCACTAAGAAAATCAGAAGTTGCGATCACTGATTGGGTTTGTACCCTGTGAGCCAGACAAGATCCATCCACATCATCCTCGAGTAGGACAGGTGAGTTTATATAAGCTTTAGATCGTTAGAAGGGCATGATCTGTAAAGGGAACAAAAGAAGATTTAGGGGAGAGTTCAAGACCCTAGGCTCTATAGCCCAAAAATACAAAAACAAGAAAGTGAAACATTCCTAGATATCTTGTAGCCTCTCCATTATAAGTGTGCCACGCTACATACCTATAAAAAGACTCTACTCGACATGGATTTGTGGGTAGACTATGACACCAAAACCTAGGCTCTGATACCTATCTCATAAGACCCAAACTAGGGCCTCATTGTGTCGAGCATCTCATGTCCAGCTGAGACCAAAAACCACCACCAATATCCAATCCATCCAACCAACCAATGTACAACACATGTAAGATGAATTTTTGAACATATAACAAGATAGGTTATTAAAATTTTATTAACTTTAGGGATAGGTGTAGAACCATAACCAATCGTAATATACCCAAGCCCATACCTGTCCATACAAAGCCTCTAAAAAATTCCAAGAATATTTAGTTTGTACATGCCCTGGACCATATCCAAAAACAAATGTCAAGAAAATAGCAAAAGCATAAGATAAACCATAACATGAAATGGGCCTTCCGAAGTATAGAAGCTCACAACTTTAGTCTAACTTAAGTTATCCCTGAATCACGAAGTCACTGAGTAGGAGGTGTGATAACATAGGTGGTTAATGCATTGCATGGGGATACAACACCCGAAGAAGGTTTATCAGGTGAATTATAGCATGAACTCATGAGTAAGACAAAATAATGCCATTATTCAAAATCAAAATAAATAACCATATGCAATCACATACATACATACATAAATATATATATATACATATATAAATATATATATATACATATACAAATATATATATCTATATGTATACACACACATATATATATCATGCTAGGAAAGCAAACCAGGGTTGGCATGCATTTAAAACCTTAACCTAAATTATGTATGTTTATCCTAATAATCTGCCCATGGACTATATGTATCCAGTGTTACCCCCTTAATAGGCTCTTGCTCATGTACTCTCATAAACATATATGATAGGCAGTAGGGGATTTTCTTGTACCCTTCACCCTCTAAGATACATATGTATGTCTACATACTTAGGGAGTTCCCCTTTACCCCATAAGTATGTGGTCATCAAGACCAATCCTCATGTCGGCAAATATGAGTTTCCAGTATCAACTTTTTTGAACTTACCCCTTTATGGCTAGCTATCATGACACTAATTATTTCCCAATTAAAACATTTAACACATAACTAAATCACCGATTTCAAGAGTCAATTCTTCAGGCATTATAATATAGTATAGTCATATCGACTATAGCTTGCAAGCAATGTCATTACCTAAGTATCAGGGGATTCCCATGTACCGAAGACTCCATTATTAAAAATCACTTGTAGGATTCCCATGTACCCTAGAAAGTTTTCATAGATTATTCACTTAGGAGATTCCATGGTACGCATAAAGTTTTCAAACCCATGTTCAACCAAAGCCATGGCCACCAAGGCCTTTCAAAAAATTATTTATAAACCATTTAAACAAATTTAGGTGTGATTATCATATTAGGCAATGCAATGTTCCAACAATAGTTAAGCTACAAGAAAAAACCATTATTATAGGTATTTTAACAAATATATTGAGGGCATGTAGTTCCTAAAACCAAAACCAAGTATTAGTTGACCATTACAATGCAACCATATAATCAAATCACCATTATAACATTGAAAAGATAAGGAAAACATGGTAAAACATTGTCCCAAAAAAAACAAGCAATACCCCTAATATATATTTAAAACCCAAATATATAATAATAAAACCATAAAAACCATCCTTTAAAACATACTTTTAGTGGAACTAACAATGAGGGAGGAGTAACATGCCTTATTTATGACGATTTTTAAAGAGATCTTTATCCTTAAGCCTATGATCACCTTGATGAAACCCTTACCCAATCTTCATGGGAGCCTTTATAGAGAGAGTTTAAGAAGTGTTTTAATATTTCCAATTCAGTTGTGAGAGGCTAGAAAATGTTATAAGACATGGGGTGTTAAAGGTTTTAGAATGGGAAATATTCAGAATACCCTGAACTTAAAAGATACAAAAAGTGTGCATGAGAATATGACTAGACCACCCAACTCATATCTATAATATACGAGTGGTACCATAAAAGTATAACCTAGGTAGTCCACCAATAAATAGACATTGTGCATCATACTATTAGCATTGATCTTCTCGTAATATTTCTATATGACACTTTTGTAGTCTAATCGTACCTTGGACAAAAAATGACCAAGAACACACAGATTATCATACAAGTAAGGCCATTGAACCCTACCCATATCATACGACTAGTAAGTTCAAGTTATATGATAACCATAGGGTTCAAACTCAAGAAATATGTAAGGGTAAAAACTCAGGGTATTTTAGTGTAGAAGCCCACAAAAGCTTCTCTTCTAGGAAAATTAGTTGTTTAATGAATTCTTCAGGCTTTTCTTTAACACCTAGGTGGGATAGGTTTACTCTATTCATAGATTGAGCTACTTATTAGTATAAAAATAATATTATGTAAGATATGGGGTGGGATTTATGTATTGGAAGAAATGGTGAGATGACTCTAATTTGGGTTGTTTAGTCTATTCTAAAATTATAATTTAGGTAAAATTAACCTAGTTGCTCGCATTTTAGGTTAAATCAACTTAGTTGCTCATATTTTAAGGACAATTTCTATATTAGAGTTAATTATGGCTTATTTAACATCTAAAAATGAATTTATATACCTTATCTCAGCCTACGATGGAATTTGCCTAAAAAGGATTTTTGGAATTAGAAGTGGACCCCTCTGGCCCATCTTAGTCTAAGACTTATGTTAGATTTTGTAGGTTTCATTAAGCATGTTTTACCCATATTAATGATTCTCTTGGGACTTTGGTGATCTTGAATACTTAATGATCATGCTAGTTTGGTATTTGGGAGTTGGTGCTAATTTTGGGTAAGACTTGGTGGTCTCTTGATATGCTTAACTAATGATGTTTAGTCGCATAGTTTATTGATATGAAGTATGGATACAGTTTACTAGTATGGTTTATGGATATGGTCTATTTATATAAGTTTGGTTCAAGTCCGACATTGTTATAATAATATTGATTATATGAGTTTTGATTTAAGTTTGACAATTGATGATAATATTGATACTATAAGATCCTATTCAAATCCAGCAAAGGATGTTATTATGTTGGTATTATTAAGCATGATATGATGATATCGATATGATTTCGCATTCGAGTTCCACATTGATATCTAGGTATGATGTTAAAAGGTTTGGATGGATTCTAGGTCATGGTTTGAGAAATGGGTAATTTATGTTTATTCTATTATTTAGTTTTCTCTGGTTGTACCCTCTAGGATTATATGAGACTACATGGGTTCTTTACTTTTCTGCACTTATTACATTATGTGGGATAATTTAGTAGTTAGCATTATATGATCTTTACGTTAATTTTCTATATTTATTTACATATTTATGCACAGTGGTGTTAGAACTTATTTTAATTTTTGTATTTTATCTTGACTTACATTATTTTATCTTTTATCTTGTTGTATTTATGTCATGACTTAGCTCAGTCGGCGGATGATACCTACTGAGTACCTGTGGTTTTGTTAATCATACTACACTTGTGTATATTTTTGGCCAGATCCATGTTCTAGTTATTATTGTTGATATAACGCTACTGCAAAACTGATTTCAGACATTGGGTTAGATCTTGGAGTCAGAGTTATCCTTTTTTCTTCTATTATATATGTCTCGTCTTTTATTTTTTAGACTAATTGTATTTGTCTATTTCAGTACTGAAATTTTATTTATAGTAACTCTTGTACCGACATTACTAGGTCCTGGTATGGTTGTTGATATTTGTATCTATCCTTAGGACTACTTTGATTGAATTAGTATTGTTCCAAACCTTCAATTATTGAATTCTGGATTTTAGGAACTTTTCAACCAAGTTATCCCAATGAATATAACTCTAGGCTATAGTTTGGCTTACCTACTGGAGGAATAAAGTATGTTCCATCATGACTCATTAATTTGGTCATGACAAACCCTTAAATCTACCTTCGTACCTCTTTAGTGGCCTGCAGTACACTATAGCAAGACCAGTGTACTTTGAGTGTAGAAAATATTCATTCCCCCATTTTAAAAATAATTATGATTTTAGACATATTATTGAGGGCTCTATTGTCATGGGTACTCATAATCCTTGTCAAAAATGATCTTATGTGATCCTTGGGTGCAATTAATTATGTAAGTTCCATATTTTGATATGTACGGTGTAATACGAACAAATTCCTTTGTAAAATTCTAATTAATAGATTTTGGGGTAAGATATTATAATCAATGTGTAGTTGTTAATAATCTAAAGATGTTATTTTCCTACTATGATCATTTGAGGATAAATGATATATAATTGGTTTGATAGTAATGACCGAACTCGTCATTTCTGAAATTGATGCATCCGTAAGGGCTTAAGGTATAGGAAATTCATTAATGCCTTTAAAATGGGTGCATAAATATTTCATTAAATTATTTCTAAAAATAAACTTTGGTTGGTTGATATCATACCACTTTAGTGGAACCATGGTACCTGCCTTTACGCTGTTATAGCGGGATGCTGAGAAACAAATAATAATCCCTAAGTTCTTAGTTACCCTTATCCCTTCAGTTGTAAAAAAGGATGAGGATTTATTATAAAACCCCCTAGTATATCCTCAGATCACTGGAACAATGAAAAAGAAGGGGTACACTCAAATAGGGGTAAAACCAAATGTTTTTATGTGGATTTATGGTGAAAATTAATACAATGAAGACAGAACCTCAAGTTTATGCCTCTACAGTAGCTTATTAGTGACTTAGTAGGATAGGTTTAATCGAGTATAAAATACTTATCAATAACATGTATTTGTTACATAGATGGGTGAAAGATTCCATGAATAAGTATGTGGATTAGGTGTTTAGATGGATATAACTGGTAGATTAGGATTATGTGAATAAGATGTATATTTTTGAATGAGTTATATAATTTTATTAATGTTTTCTATCAATCCTTACCATAATTACTCAGTTAATAAGTGGAGTGATCGATTATTATAAGGTAGTATGGTTACCTTATTAGAAGTTGGTATGTTGGATATGGATATCTTGTTCGAAAGTCAATGAAATTATTATGTGATTGGGAGTAGAACTATCAATACTACGGATAGTTGGAAGTAACAAAGTGAAGATTAGAATGGTTTGATAGTATTCTAGATACTAGTGGTCCATGGTTAGTTCTAAGGTAATATTTATGTATATACTTATTCTACGAGTTATTTAGACTAGATATTACATTTAGTGGGAAAAGAGGGGTAGGTGAAGGTTGAATTTTAGTTGAGACATTTTAATTTATGTGTGCATATTAACTACATATTTTTTTACTCATTGCCATGCTTGATCTGTATACTAACTTGTTTGATAGTATTACAAGTTATTAATCACTTAAAATGGGATTTTAAAAAGGACATGTTTGAAATGGAAATATGGTTGTATTCATCTCATATTGTTATTGTATATGTTTGACATAGATTTATATTATGAGATAAACTGGAAAAGGTCATTGTCACAAGATTTGTGGAATTCGGGCGTATAAGGGTAGGTACATTAAAATAAAGGTGCTATAACATAATTTTGGAATAAAGGTGGTAGACGCTATATGTATGGATTATTTGAATACACTGACTAATCTCATCCCCTATAGTTCCTTGCTAGTAAGCAACCATAAGACCCATCTCATGCGTGTATACTATATTACTGAGTTTGATGGTTCTATCAGTGGATTGGATTATGTTGTTATTGAAATATTGTGTTCCTTAAGTGAACCAATAAATGCTATCATATTTACTGCGATCCATGAGTGGTCTATACTATTTACATACATTATTTATATAAGTAATTATTGAAATCCATTAAACTAGGTTACGGTAACAAGGTGGAGTTAATTGTTATTAGTTGTGGGATTGATTGATTGTGTAGTTTTATTTATTTCTTGTTTCTCTAGTTTACCTAATTTGATGTTGTAAAGTAGTTGTGGTTTTATTATATAATGTTTGAGGTGTTGTTTTATTCCTGATTGAGTGTGTATATGTGTATGAAATTAAATACTTTTTTTATCTCAAATGGTGGGTAATCCTTTACGTATGACTTAGAATAAGTTAGGGTTGATTAGTTATCAATGGCTTGGGGGTTCATAAGGACCATGCATTGAGTTCATAAATCAAGTAAATGTTAATATGTAGTTACAAGTGATGTAAAGTAATGACTGGTGGTGACCTAGCATTGAATATTAGTTGGTGGTTGACTTGTGGATTGGTATAAACCGATATGAAGTAAGTGAGGGTCTAAGAAAGTTAGAATGAAATTAGGAGGGTAGTGGATGAAAGTATTAGAACTCCATTCATCTTATTTCATTAATTAAGTGAAGGTTTAATTTTAGATATTCATATTTATTTAAAAGATTTAGCTTGGGTTGGATGATGATGCTTACCTATGCATGTGGATGTACCGATATTACTCTTGTTTTACCATATTTATGGTATGGTCTACTATATTCAGTTTTAATTTCTTGATGTGGATAGAAATCTCTAGCAACTTTCGTCTTCTCATTTCTGTGGTGGAAACTTAGTCTTGTTAATTATTCTCATCTTGTAGTAGCTATTATACCTATTTAGAATAGATCTTTGGGGTAGAGTATTTCCATATGTAATTGAATATAGTAACAAGTTTTGTAATGATTGAATGAGTTAATGATTTTTCTTTTCTGACCTGCATATTTATCATTGTGTGGTGAAGGTTCTCCTATCTAGGTGGATTAGAGTAGGTTCCCTCATGATTTTATTATCCAAGTCATGATAGTTGGTATCAGAGCCTAGATTACCGATCTCCCAGTACAAGAGCAAATGATATGTAGAGTCTTGTGGATTAGTGTGTGACGTCCACATCTAGTCACACAACACTTTTCTCTTATAGCAACCCGTGTAATCTATGGCCTAAATTAGTGAAAAGTGTTGCCTTTGAACAAAGGGTATGCTTTTGGATTTTAGGTCATGCTTTTCTAGGGGTGGGCTAAAAGGGCGTAACCTTTGACTTTAACAACGTTTTTTAAGTGTGGTCATATCATCAACGCTTAAAAATCATGGCCAATGAGGTACAAAGTCCATGTATTGTAGTATCTCATTGGTAAATGTTTTATTTGATTATTGGTAAATCAAAGGTGATGCTTTAATGTGTAGTTTTTTATACTTCTTTTACAAAAACAGTTATAAAGTCTAATCTTTTTTGTATGTACATGCACACAATTGATATTCAAGTGGCTACACTTTTGAAGTGTTGGAACATTGTTTAGAATTTGATACACATTATACATTCATGAATCACATTATATATATATACACACAGACACATACATACATATATAAAGATTTGAAACACCAAATCGATTAATAAATATTAAAACTTTCAAAAAAAATATTCAAAATGTACTAACACATCCTTAGAATATTCAAGATCAATATATTGTCAAGTGATAAGATCAATACTAATGATAAAGGTATATTTCATAATACAAAAACAAAAGTATTCAACCATATATGAAAATTCATCAAAAACTTTTTATCATTCACTTTAAAAGGTCGAGTGACTTGTGGCCACCATTCAAATTCAATCATCGGCATTTTTATGCACATTCAAAATGTAATTTAAAGTTAGAAGAATATCATGTTCAATGCAATGAGGCAAACTAGTAAGAATAGGAAAATTATACTTCCTAGATTCCTAACCAACTAGTGATAACAAGACATGTTTTGCTAGCAAGATTATGGTTTTAACTTTCTTAACCAACCAAATATGGAACCATTAGAAAGTTTATGAAATATATAAATGCATTTCACATTAAAATATTCAGCATAAGGATTGAGGAATTAAAAAAAAAATTCTCGATCTCTTATTTATGATTTTAGTGCCTTAACTGCACTATGTAAAGCCCACAATGGCAAAATTGATGGAAACATACATTGAAAACAAAATCAAAATCAAAAATAAACCAAAACAAAAATGAAAGTTCACCTCTTCCTGTCCCCATTTACAAACCAAAACCAAAACCAGTACACCTCCTATAGTCCTGGCCATTTACAAATGAAAACCAAAATCAAACCAAGACCAAAACAAAAACCAAACCAAAACCCAAACTAAAATTAAATCCAAAAAAAAAATATCTTCTCTATTTTACACTTACAACATAAAACATAAACCAGTGCACTATAATGAACCTCTGGGTTATTTTATATATTTTTGCTCAATATCACCATTTAAAACTTTCCTACAACTGCATCACGTTATTTATGACTTGCTCGGACTGACAATACAATTACTGAATAGTTTGTCTTATTTTTCTGCCAATTCCCTAATTTAAAGTCTTCGTTGGTTTATATTGCTATTGAGCAAACACTTTAGTCAAACAAACTTGTATGATTATTCTAACTAACAACTTTGGAAGTTTAATTAAGTCTAGGTGAACCCTTGATTCATGTCCTGAGACTCCTAAACTCATTTCATGTGATTGTATTAAAGTTCAGAAAAATGGCATATGGTTGTGGGACCTAATTTTCATTGAAACAAACTTGGATGGAAATTTGAATTGTGATATTGAGTCTAAAATATTTAATTTTATAAGGTAGCATAGTCTATTTTTGTATACAAGATTTTCTATGAATCTCGAGGGGCGTGTTAATACTTGGAAAAAATCTAAGTCTCGAATGGTATTTGTGCACCACTTAAGCACCCTTTTGGGCTTCTTAAGAGAAAGGGATACTAAAGCGGCCGGCCCAACACTAATGTTATCAGGCTGGCCAAGTGGAGATCTCCTTAAGAAGAACCCCTACTATTTAAGCAAAAAATGTCTGCTTAAGCACTACTAGTTCAGAAAACCAGGTTTCGTTAAAGTGACACTAGGTCGCTTAAGAGGTAATCACTTAAGTGGAACATTGTTTGCTTAAGTGGTACCCGAATACTTGGGAAGAGTATATAAACCCCACTTAGCCCAATTTTCTTTATTTTTCACCCATTCTCAAGTTTATGGAACCCTAAAGAGTGAATAAATATCAAAGGATAAATAGTGGGTGATTTTGAAGTGTTCGTAGACTCAATTAATGCAATTCTTATTTGAATTATTTATGAGTTTCATCAAATTCCATGGCTAATTTCTCATAATTTCTAAAAATCCCTAAACTATTGGTGGGTTGATTATTGATGTGCTATGGATATATAGCACTTTCGACTCTTTAAACTATGAAAATATGAAAGTTTCTCAGGTTTTTGTGAGTTATGATGTGTTTTGGGTATGTTTTGAATAAAATTAGGTTTTTGATGGTAAACTAAAGAAAAATATGAAAATTAAAGTTTTTGGCTACTTATCAAGGCAACTGTGGTTTTATGTGCCACTTTCGGGCATAGGTAATCAAAGTGTTTATCTAACTTGAAGTCCAAAGGATCAGATGTAGGAAAATGAAAACTCTATAACTTACTGAGCACACTGATGATCCATATGTAGCACATACTTATGTTTAGAGAGTTGCAAGATCTATACAAATGTTTTGGGACATACCTAAGTCCACATATGGTCTGTATATGGTACTTATGGTCCGTATGTGGCCCAAGTAAGTGGCCACCAACCTATATTTTCCTTTTTCATTTGGGAGTTGATTTAGGGTTTCCTGGTATCCTATAAATACCTTTTTGACATTTTGTAGTTAGGTTACACTTTTTAGCATTCACAAACATATATTTTGATTCTATGATCTGACTTTGATCTTTGGATTTCTTCTGCATTGACCCTAGTTGATTATTCGATTTCAAACCTAGAGTTTTATTCAATTATACTTGTGATATTATGTGAATAGCTTCAATCATGAATTTTGTTGATCATTTTACTAACTTAAGCAGCTAAAACCCTTAGCTAGGGTTGTGGGACCCTTGCATTTTAATGATGTAGGGATAGTGCTAAGTTGGTCTTAACTAGTATCGGTAAATGTATTTTATTATCTTCGGTTAGATATATGTTCTAGTGATTGTATATGTTAGGATCCTACCAAGATTATTGCTACTTACTCCAAAAGAGAAGCAGTGTCTAGAAAAAAATAATTACAAGGGTAATTCAAAGATTAACTATTGATCCAAGATAATTAGTATTATATATATAAGATAGTTAATTATCACCTAGTAAATTGAGACTAAAAAGGTAATAATTAACTAGGATCTAGGATAAGGGTCAGTATTGCATTATACTAAGACTCGAAAAGTAAAGGATGGCATCCGTCAATGAGTCCACAAGATAATTAAGGGTACAAAGCTTATCAAATTCTGCATGCAAGGTATTGGGATGGTTCAACAAAGCACGATAAACCTATGAGTTTTAGAAGCTAGGGGGAACATAGCTCTAGTGTTTGTCTCAAACTATTTACAACCTTAATTACAAATTATTACTTGTTCGAGAATACAACAACAACCCCCATTTAATTTTAGTCTTGCCAATTAAGTTCAACAATCCATATATTCAAGTCTAAGTCTTTCTTGTGGGTTCGACCCCAACCTAGTTGGGTTACTTTACTTGACAGTGACCACTTTATCCTCAATTAAAGGTGTAGCTGAGGCATTGATCAAAGAATTTAGTGTCATTGCCAGGGAAGATAGTGAAGTATTGATTAAATTTTGTTGAAGTTTTAGGGTTTGTATTTTTATATTCTTAGTTGGGTATAGATTGATTTATTCCTAACACCAGGAGTCAAGGAAATTTATTACTCCCAATAAATCCTAACCAAGAGAGACTACTATAGTCTAACCGTAAAATGACAAAACTAGTATGTGCAAGTAATTTAGAAGGGGTTCAGCATGATCCCAATATTGTACCTCCTTCTGCTCTAGGTGATACATGATATATTATTGATAGATAGATGGCGTATATGTTAGCAGAGGCTGCTAACCAGAGAAAGGATGCTTAGAAGGCCTGGTTGGCTTAGTAAATAGAGTTATCCAGGCCAAGACTGGTAGTTGATCATCGAGTAGTACTCAATACTAATAGATATAATGTTTGAGGTGCTCAGGCTCAAGTGATCCCAACATTCTAGTACTTTCAGCCTTATGACGGGGATGAAGATATGGGATACGTTGAGCCAAGAGAAATAAGAGTTATCATTCCTTCTGCATTGCCCCTTAATGTGAAATTTCACATATTAAGTGCCATGATCCATATTTCGAATATGAAAGATGAGTTTTTGTGCTTAGTTACAAATAATGCTAATATGCACCTTACTAACTTTGTTGGTATCTGCATTTCTTATATGTTCCTGGGGTAGAACAGAAGGAACTTGGATTGAGGTTGTTCCGCTTCTTATTAACTAGAGAGGATTCTTTATTGTTTGGGGAACTTCCAAGAGGATCTATCACCGCTTTGAATGAGTTGTACAAGCAATTCCTAAATCATTTCTTTCTTCCAGCTAGGATGTTTTATCTTAAAGATGAGATACATAATTTCAGATAGCTTCATCTTGAGTCGATATATGAGGCTTATTTTTGGATTAAGAAGAATTTAAGCATGGTTCCCAATTATCAAATTTTAGGGACAAGCTTAGTAGAGATATTTTGTAAAGCCTCGAACATCAGTTATCATTCCATGATAGATACCATCACCGGTGAAGAATTTATAAGATTATTTTGGGAAGTGACTTTTAGGTTCTAGACCAAATCTCTCACTAAATAATAATTTCATACTCGAGACACTAAGAGGGGTGCTGGCTAGTATGCTATTAGAGCTTTCGATTACCAAAGTGCAGTTGATGAGTTTGTGGCATAAGAGATTGCAGAACTAAGGACCAATATTGGGTTACTGACTAAGTAGTTTGTAGCTATGAGCTCCAAAAAGGTGAATGTAGTAGGTGCATAAGGTTCAGCCTTCAAAGCTTATGAGTGTGACTTAGAGAAGGAGGCAAAGTATCTTGATAACAAATTGGCAGTTTCTTGAGCTAGAGTGTAAGGAAACCAAGGTTAGAACTATTATGGTAATAGATATAAAGATAAAGTAGGGTGCGTGATAGTGATCAAAGACAGAAAGATGACTATAAGGAGAAGGGAGACGGGTACATTATGCTAAGCAACTATCATACAAAACCAAGAATGGAGGTATTTTATCCAAAATTGTGAAGGGTAAAGTGAATAAGGAGACCTACATTAAGGAGATTAAGGCTGGTATCTCAAGTCTTATGCAAAAGGTTGACTCTCATGAGGTTACAATCAAGCAGTTAGAGACACAGTTTGTGTAGATACCTGGTACATTAAATTAGAGGCAGCAAGGTACTCTTCTGAATGGCCTGGTCTAGAGTCCTCCAACCATTGGTCATTGTCTATATATTACCAATAGGAGTTGTTCCCATACTATTGATATCCTTATGCCCACTATTAAGAAGTTAAAGAATATTAGTCCTGCAATCGATAGGACACCTGAGGTAGAGTTTGAGAAGATAAAACATAGTGATAATGATTATCAGAGTGATGATAGTGATGATTGGGTCACTAATAAGGCTAATGATAAGGTGCAACATTGTACTATGATTTCTGCTGTACCATTCCTAGAGAAGAAAGAAGACATTGTTGGAGTCTCTATTTTGTATTCTATCAGGACTTTTAATATCAAATAGGCTTTGTGTGATATGGGAGTCAGCATAAATTTGATGCCACTAGTTATATACAAGCTTCTGGGGATGGGTACACTTAAAACCACATCCATGAAGCTATTGGTGGCTAACGCATTTATGATAAAACAAGTGTGTGTGTGTTGTGTGATGTAGAAGCGTGGCATCCTTTACATTACCAACAAATTTCATGATTTTTTACTGTGAAATGAACTTTCAAGACCCTATTAGACTAGGTAGACCCTTTCTATCCATGGGTAGGGTATTGATTGATATGGACTTGGAAGAGATAACCTTCAGAATAAATGATGAGAAAGTGGTGTTTGATATGTGTCTAATAGTAGTAAGCTAGATGATATGTGAGTGGTGTCATTGATAGACACTATTATTAATGATGTTGATACATGGGTTGTGCCTATTTAAGAAAGGCTTGGTATGGAAGCATTAGCAATGGTAATCATGATTTTTTGAGAGTGATGTCATTGAGAATATGATGAGATGGTTAAAGCATTGCATGGTATAGGTTTTACAATTATGCTTCGATGAAGCTGGATCTCGATATCAAAAATTGAACTATAACTCCTACAAAACCATCCATTAAGAAGCCACCAATTTTTTAATTAAAGGCCCTCCCATCTCACCTACAATATGCATTATTGGGGGCCAAAAATACATTACCGGTGATTAATGCTGTAGATTTTCTTGAATCATAGGTAGAAGCATTGATATTTGTATTTCAGAGTTTTATAAGAGCCATTTGATAGACCATAGCAGATATTGTAGGAATTCCACCAGGTATTTGTACCCAAAAAATACAACTTGAGTCAGAATACATTCCTAACATGAGTATCAGTGCAGATTGAACCCTCCTATGCAGGGGGTTGTGAAGAAAGAAATTATCAAATGTTTAGATGCTGGACTCGTTTACCCCATTGCAGACAACAAGTGGGTTCGCTCAATTCAATTCAAGACAAAGAAAAGTAGAATTAGAATAGTTTCCAATTATAAAAATAAGCTTGTGCCTATAAGACCCGTGGACTGTTAGAGAGTTTGCATGGATATAAAAAATAGAATACTTGGACCCAGAAAGAACACTTACCCATTCCTTTTAAGGATTTAATACTTATAGACTAGCAGGTCGGGTTGGTATTATTTTTTTGATTGGTATTGGGTTACAATCAGATCACTATTGTTCCTTAGGACTAATAAAAGATGATATGTACTTTCCCCTATGGGACTTTTGAGTTCAAGAGAATGCCCTTCGTGATATGCAATGGTCATACCACTTTTCAATGATGCATGATATCAATATTTTTTGATATGGTGGAGGAAATGATTGAGGTATTCATGGATAAATTGTTTAGTAGTTAGGGACTCTTTCAATGATATTTTAGCCCATCTATCCTATGCACTATAACAAAGTAAAGAATACAACTTAGTGTTGAATTTGGAAAAATGTCATTTGATGGAAAAAGAAGGTATTGTTCTCGGGCACAAGATCTCCTAATAAGGTATTGAGGTGGAAAAGCTATGATTGGAGTAATTGAAAATTTTCCACCACCAGTCTCAATTAAAGGCATACCGAGCTTTCTGGTCCATGCAAGATTTTATAGGAGGTTTTTCAAGGATTCCTCTAAAGTTGCAAATCCTCTATACAGACTTTTAGAGAAAGAGTTGAAATTTGTATTTGATGATGCATGTGTTAAAGCCTTCTAGTTCCTTAAGAAGTGATTGATTTCACCTCTTATCATTGTGCCTATTTGTTGGTATGTACCATTTGAGGTCATGCATAATACGAGTGGAGTGACCTTGGGTTTTGTCCTAGGCCAACAGATAAAGAAAATTCTTCATCCTTTTTACCATTCTATTAAGGCATTAAACCCCACACAGAAGAGCTATTCAGTTACAGAGCAAGAGTTACTTACAGTGGTTTTTGCTGTTGATAAATTCAGATCCTATCTGATTGAGACTAAAGTCATAGTTCACATAGACTATGCAGCCTTGAGATACTTGATATCATAAAGATATGCAAAACCGAGACTAATTTTTTGGGTCCTTTTTCTATAATTGTTTGATTTAGAAGTGAAGGATCAAAAAGGCACTAAAAACCAAGTTGCAGATTATTTTTCCAGGCATGAAGAAGAGGCAATGCAGAAGTAAGGGATAATCTTTACATTGATGATGCTTTTCCAGATGAGCGGGTTTTGGCTGTATCATAATACTTAATCCCATTGTTTGCTGATTATTCCAATTATTTGGCAAGTGATTTTGTCCTAGATAAACTATCTTTTAAACAATGTAGGAGATTTATGCATGAGGTGAGGAAGTTCTTTTAGGATGATCCATATTATTTTTGGGTTTTTATTGATGGTGTGATTCGAGGATATATCCTAGAGGTGGGGAGGATGAGCATTCTTAAAGCTTCTCATTCATCACTAGTTGGAGGTCATCATATTGGTACCTTCACAACCCATAATATTTTGCAATATAGCTTTTACTAGCCTACAATTTATAATGATTATGATGATTTTGCACAAGCTTATGAACAATGTCAGCATCAAGGCAATATGTAATGATACAAAGAACTCCTAATGACACCTATTCTAGAATTTGAGATGTCTAATATATGGGGAATTTATTTCATGGGACCGTTCATCAGCTCTTATGTAAGGAGGAATATTTTTTTGGCTATGTTTTTAAATGGTTGGAGGAAGTTTTGCTTCCAGACAATAAAGGTTGAAGTGTCATCGTCTTTCTTAAAAAAACATCTTTTCTCAATTTGACACTCCACGTGCAATTATCTTGAATGGTTCATCTTACTTTTGCAACCATCTATTTAAAGCTCTGCTTGATAAATATAGTGAAAGGAACAAGGTGGAAACACCTTACCATTCTTAGACAAGCAAGCTAGTTGAGGTCTCCAATAGAGAGATCAAGTCCATATTAGCAAAACTGTGAATGCCAATAGGACTAACTGGTCAAGAAAGTTAGATAATGCATTGTGAGCTTATTGTATAGCTTATAAGACTCCCATAGGTACATCCCAGTATCAGCATATGTACGACAAGGCATGCCACTTTTTGGTTGAACTTGAGCATAAGGCACTATGGGTGTTGAAAAGGCTAAACTTTGAGTGGCATGATGCAATTAATTTGAGGTTGAAGAAGGTGAATGATTTTGATGAATTTCAGCTCCGGGCTTATGTGAGGTCTTCTATATGCAAAGAAATAATAAATTTTTACCATGACAAAAAAATTGAGAAAAGAGTGTTCGAGCCGTCTGATTTGGTCTTGTTGTATAATTCAGGACTTTGCTTATTCCCTAGCAAGATGAAGTCTAGGTGGTTTAAGCCATTCACTTTGGTTTTGGTATTCCCACATGGTGCTATAGAAATAAAGTATAATGGTGAAGTCTCATTCAAGGAGAATATCCAAGGGGTAAAGCACTAAATAAAAAACCTTGAAAAAGTGAAAGTTTGTATTGAGATAGACCTTGGCGAAGTGTGAGTAGTCAAAGTAGGAATTTCGTGTAACAATTGTAAATCAGGTGCTTCTTGGCGGAAACCTAAGGTAACTTCCTTTCTATCATAGCATGGACGCCTAGTGTATACGTTGCATTTCTTTATACCCTTGCTTTACATATTTTAGTGCATTAGATATAGTGCATAGTCTTCTAGTTGGAGGTAGGGTATACGACCCGTAGGTTTTGTTGTCGTGCTTCTTTTCCTATCGATTGCGGTACAATTATAGAATCGGCATGTCTAGATTTAAAATTTGTGTCATATGTTTTGTTTTGTGTTGTGTTCGCTTTTATGTAAATAGGATATTTTTTAGTATTAAGGTCAGCTGTTATATTTTTCTTGATTTTGAAAAAAAATGATACCCCTCTAAAAGATTGTTTTTAAAACTATGTGAATGAATATATGTTTAACCTTTGTGGATTTTGTTATGGCATTAGATTAGGGACACCATAATCATATAACTTGTTCACGAACCAGATAGAAAGTAGCTTTTGATGTTACTCTATGCCATGTGTATTTGAGATTCTACCTAGTTCCCGTTATGTATTAAATCCAAAAGTTGCATGATTAGTCTTGCCAAGGGTGTAGGCTAGCTGACTAAGAAAGGATCATAGGCCATTTTTTATATTAGTCCACTTTTGGTTAAAATAACCTTCCAAATGTGAAATACTATCCCTTGCTCCAATTTTTTAGCCTTATAGCCTATTTCTTTGTTTTCACCTTTTTTCTTCCCATTTGTGTTGCTATAAACCTATTTTGGCCTTGGTCCCTCTTGGATATTGTGCACCTTAATTCTGGCAAATTGCCTAAGTTGAGAGTGGCCATCATAGGGGCGCATAATGTAAAGTGTTTATAAAGAAAGTTGAAATTAGACAAAAGTGATAAAAGAGTTGGGTGTGGTAGAAAAAGAAAAGAAAAAAATGTGTAAAAGAAGAAAAAGAGCATAAAATGAATAAAAAAAAACACCCAACCTGAATGTGCAATAACTAATAAAAGGGAGAAATAAGGGTGGAATAAGAAACTTGTTAAAGTATGGACCCCAAATTTAGTGCAGTGCCAAAAAGGTTTAGTCTCTTGATATATCAATATGTACCATACCAGCCCCCCCCCCAAGCCTGTATTACAAGAAGAATAAAGTCTTATAGTGATCCTAACTTGACTGTCTGAAAAACCAAGGTAAAGAAAATAAAGAAAAGCCTATGACACTTGATGTGCAACAATTGAACTTCTCTTTTGAGTGTTAGTGTCAATTGATTATCCCCATATTAACATATTTATTTCGTATGAGTGAGTGGGACTTCTTTGATTGTGAGGGCGTTTGAGTTTTATTTCTAGTTGTTTATTTGTCTGGGTAGTATAACTTGTATATATGCATGTTCGTTTGTTGCTAGTTTAATTACCATAAATTGATCCCATTGGGTCAAATTTTTGTGTTTCATGTTTATACACAATAGTTTTAAATTACTTAATAGGAGGGGAGAATGTTTTTTTATCAATTGGAATTTTATCTATAGGCTGGCTAAGCCTACTCTGTATCTACCTACACAATCTTCTTTTGTTCAAATGGATTATGGTTGATCAATGATCAGATGTTGGTTCATTGTCATAGTATTGATTCTTTCAGTCGTCACCTCAGTTTTTGATTTTCGTTAAAAAATTTTGATGATCTACTAAGCATGGCAATGGTCGGATTCAGCATACAATCATCCTCGATTGATGCTACGTCCTAGAGTGGAATTTTAATGCTTAGTGGTTGCACTTTAGAGTCCTAGCTATTGGGTTTTAGGGTCATACAAACAATTTGTAGCATCGATATAGATTACGAACCTTTGATATCACCATTTGTGTGCGCACGTAGCGCCTTAGGTTCTTATTATAATGTTTGACAATTTGTATTTTTAGGGATCATCCTCTATTTTTTAGGTATAGTGAGATGGGATTGTGGAGACAGGACTCAAGTAACTTTTTGCTTTGTTTAGAGTTGATAGCTACTTTTGAAACGCAAAAAAAGTTATATTTGAATTTGGAGTGGGTTGCATGAATCATGACTTGCTTTACCTTTTTCTTGGATGAGTTTTTATTTGATTGTGCTAGTATCGGTATAGTATCAATGTATTGTGTTTCAGATTTGTGTGCATCAACTACCCTCGATTTAGTTTGAGGCTAGTAGGTTGTTCAGGGATTGGTTGTTTGAGAGTAAAGTGCGGAAGTTGGTTGGGAAATTGATGTCTTTGGCAAAATCCCTTGGAAGCATTTTTTTTCTCAAAGGTTATATAGGAAGTTGTGCTCAGAGCATGCATGCCCAGTACCTCATTCCTTAGAGATTTCATGATCTTTCTATCCATTTTCTTTCATAGATGAAAGACTTTTTAGTAATAGATATTCTAATGACCATCAAGGTTATTTCCTCAATTTTCATACATTTTTAGAGTTCTGAGCCTTCCATATCAGCTACAGGTTTGTTATGACTTGCCGGAACTATTTGTTAGGTTATCGAATAGTTCATTTGATTTTTAGGCTCATCACCATATTTTGGAGCTTTTGCTATTTATAATTTGGTCTAGGACAAAATATTTTAGTATATGACCTCGGAGGAGAATTCTGACAAAGCCAACAACTCCAGATCATTGATTTTAAGATTGGTGGACCCTTGTTCCAAGTCCTAAGGCTTTCAGACTCATTTTGGGCTATTAGATGGATTATATAAACATAAAAATATATTTATGGGCCCATATTTATTCAAAATTATCTTGGATTAAAGTTTCAATCATTCCATTGGATCCGAAACATATTTTACAGTTAATTTGCATTATTAGATTATGTTTATTGGGTTTTAAATAAGATCCTGGGGTCAAAACAAATTTTAAAGGTTGTTGGTGCTGGTGTGGCCACTTTAGAGGCTGTTGACCATTAGATCGACCCCTAAAACCACCAGATGACCCCTTTCATGGTATATTTACCTTCTAGTTAGACCTTTTTAGCGGTCAAAGTTTAGCTTGAGTGATCATCGTTGAGTATATGACTGAAATTCATATTTTTGACATTTTGGGAGCTAGGAAGCTCCAATATTAACAATTTTTTATGTGTTTTCTCGTAGAATCATTGTCTGTAAATTTATAACTCTATTTTCCCCATTTCCTAAAAAATTATCTTTTATTTTTTGTTATTTCCACCCAAGTTGAGAATCAAAACCTAATTTTCACCATTTTTGGGGCTTGGAAGCTCAGATTTGGGTGATTCCAAAGGAAGTTTTGATATTTCACCCAAGGGTAAGTTTTATAATCTTATAATTATCATTTTCCCCTTGATTACATAATCAAAATAAGTTCAAATTCTTGATTTCACAGTTATTTTTTAGGGGTTTTTTGGTAAAACTTGAAAATGGTCTTTCTTTGGTTGAACTTATTTTCTCTTGGGTTTTTGGATATAGACTCCTATGAGTATGGGGAACATCTTTTTAAAATATGATTATGATTTTACCCCTTTATTTTTAACCAATTTTCAGGATCTATTTTTATACCCGGTTTGAATATAGCAATATGGATCTCGTTTTATGCATAATGATGTGTAGATTACTATTGTGATAGCGTGATGAAATTTTGGGACTGTCGAGTGAAGACGGATGAGTTGTGGATAATTCAAAGAATTTTAGTTTGGGATTAAGGTAGGCTCTTTCCTATTCTTCTTCATGAGATGGTGTACTTTATATGTTGCATGTTGAATAGGAATGTTAGGATATGATCATATGTAGAACACCATGACCTAACCTAATTCATGAGTTTTGGGGATTAGATAGGTGAATTGAACCATAAGATGAAATATATATTATTCTTCTTGGATCCTATTATTCTAGGTTGTTAGCATGTAAATATAGTTGATACACATGAACCTTTAGTATAATGTTTAATACAATACTCAGTGGATTGTAATGTTTTCTCACGGATTATGATGTTATTGTTATGTCAAATTTATGTACATATTATTAGGTCCAAAGCCATGATATAATATTGGTTTGATTTCGGGATGTGATTTATCCTCATGGAAGACATGGTTTAATTCATTGACATTTAAATACATATCATGATGCTTACAGTTATATTATTTAGATAATTGTCATGGCATGCATAGATTTGGTATCTTCATGCTCGCCAAATGGTAAATGGTACAATCCTATGTAAAATATGATTTTTCTAGTCTTTTCCTAAAAAGGGATTTATTCCCATTTTTTACTTTTAAATTGATCTCTTCATAAAGGGAATCATACAATATTAATGAATAACCTATGTACATTTAGATTGAAAATGATGTTTTAGAGATTTGGCTGAGATGGATGTTGGTCCACAATTTTACTATGATTATTTACTATGTTCAAGAGTGATTCACAAATTTTCAACAATTCTATGATGATTTAGTGCCGAAGTTTTTACCGGGAAATGGAATTACAGACTTACACTAACTTAGCTAAGACTATATCCATACACATATATATATGTATATATATACAGAGAGAGAGAGAAATGTATTAGTGGTATTGTACTTTTTGATATTAATGATATAAGTTTTGATTAAAGCCCGATGATTGATGACGATATTGATGGCATGATTTTGGATCAAGTCCATCCATTGATGATTACATTAACGATACGAGTTTCGATTCAAGTCTATCAAATGATGATTATATTGATGACATGAATTTTGGTTCAAGTATGGTGATCAATGATGATATTAATGATATGAGTTTCGATTCAACTCTAATGATTGATAATGATAGTGACGATATGAGTTTTAATTCAAGTCCATCAATTGATTATGATATTTAATATAGGAGTTTATAAACTAGATTATAGTATGATACGTGGATTGGTTATAGTATTATGGATTCTGTTTGCATTCATACTTGCATACACATTGCCTATCACCAGTAGGCGACTATATCTATTAGCCTTAGAGGGTTGCATTTGTATATGAATGAATATTATTTGATAAGTGTTGGTTAAACCTTTTGAGGCCATATCGTCAATGTTTTATGAAATGATCAGTTAAGTATTGACTGTCTGGACTAGCCAGTTACTCATATTGTTATGTTATTATTATTATTATTATTATTATTATTATTATTATGTCTAGGTCATGATAGATTTATCGGTTGATCTGGTATTGAGATTCGAGGTATGATTCTGATTCATTTCCTTGTTGTTGCTTTATTGTGGATAATTATCTTAAGTTTATACATATGGATTAGAGTTCCTGACTATGTTAGTACTAGTTCCTACTATTATTAAGAGGCCTTGAGATGCTAGTGTGACTACTTATGTTTTACTTTGATTTAGCTTTGTTATTTATATGTACCTACCTAAAGTAGTTATGGTATTACCATGTATCCTTCTATTCTTTCATTTATACATGATTGTATATCCATTGTTTTAGCCATACATACAAATATACATATCATTCTTTTTTTTATTTAGTATATTGGTCAGTGATATACGATTTAGTTCTTAGATTCCTAGATATTTGAGTGTAGTTTACATTCTTACTTGCATGTTACATATATTTGCATTATCTTTCAAGCTCAGTCAACAGTTTTCTAATGTGTACCATGTGTTTGGTACTGATACTACACTTCTGCAGCCTAAAGATCATACTACAGATTCTCACCGTTGTTGTGTGCATCATGCGGAGAAGCTATGATTTGGAGACATTAGGTGAGATCTGGGAGTTTGGAGTATTGTTATTCTCCCTTTTATGTACCAAACTAAAATAATTATGTTGTATTCAGAGAACAGTATTAGTATGTTCACTTAGTAATTTCTTTGTAATTTTACTACATTAGAAGCTCGTGTACTGATTCCACCATGTTTTGGAAGTGTCTTATATATTTTAGTCTTTTACTATTTTATTCCACATTCTTCCTTATTTTCTCTTAGTAGTCTGTTACTAATTGTTGCAGACTACGGGGTTGGCTTACCTACTGGTGGGTTATAGTACGTTCCATCATGACTTGAGAAATTAGGTCATGATATCGGCGCACTCAGTCTACTGAAACCCTTAAACAGAAGATCCTGAAGTTGTAAATTTAGATAATTAAACTCGGTAGGATCCATATGATAAGGTGCCACAGAAATAGGTTGGGTTTTCAGCACAAGATCAATAGTAAGCTCAATATCTTGCTCTGGACAAAGACATGGTAGATCTATAAGGAAAACATTAGAAAACTCATGGACTATAGTAACAGAGTCAAGAGAGGAATTCTCCACACTAACATCATAAATATCAGTGAGGTAAGACTCACAATCCCTCGAAATAAGTCTCCTATCTCGAATATAAGAAATAATCCCCTTCGGCTTGCAGCTAATAGATCCCTACCACCTAATTGAAGGTATGATGTCCATAGCTAAGATAATAATCATGGAAACTCAATCCAAGAATGCATAATAGGGGAATAACCATTCCATGCCCTGAATCACATTGAAATCCACTATATCTAACCCAATAAGATCAGCCTAAGTATCAAAATCTAAAACAATCACAATACGTGATCTATAAACCTGATCTACTGCTATGGAATCACCCACGGGAGTATATACACATAATGAAATAGGTAAATAACTCTAAGATAACTGTAACCGTAGGATACAACAAGCAGAAATATATGATTACATGGATTACGAATCAAATAAAGGAAAAGTAGGTTGGTGGCATACTAAAATTGTACCTGTAATAACAGCAGCTGAAGACTCTACCTTGATCCTAGAAAGTATGGCATACAACTGATCATTCCTAACACCTCACCGATCTCCTATCCTACCTACTTGAGGATATCCATGAGCACCCTGGGAACATCTAGATGACCATACATACCACCAGTTGTTGGGGAAGGTACTTCCTTTATTGGTGGAACAATTTGAGCTCATGGAACCACCGCTGCATGTTTGGTCACTCTGTCAAGAAATTGATAAAGTCCCCACAACTATAACAATCCCCTATAGTTGTACTAAAATAAGAAGATCCTATCGATCTGAAATAATAACAACGGCTATAATACCCAAAAGATAAACCCCTCGGACGATGACATCTACTCTTTCTAAGAAGATCACTATAACTGCACTAGCCTTCATCGATAATCTAAAGTATAACATGAAAGGACCTACTAGATTGACCCTGATTTAGATAAGGCTAGCATGGAAGGTACCCACCTTGAGATCCACTATCATGAGCCACTCTGAGTCCCATTGAAACTACTTTGGTATCTCAGACTTTTATCGCAGCCACTTGGGAATTGAAATATATTTCCTCTATAACCTAAGCATGATTAGAAAGCTCAACAAAAACTCTACCACTAATAACCAAACAATATGTATTAATGTGGAGAGAAAGTCTCAATCCCAGAACAAAACATCAAACCCGCTCATACTCGGTCAGTAATATAGACAAAGCGTGCCTATCCAACTTATGAAATCAAGCATCATACTCCACAACTATTATAAAAGCCTACTCAAATCTCAATAACTGATCACTCAAATGATCTCTAAGACTATGGAGCATATACTTCTCTAAGAAGATCTCAGAGTACTATGCCCTTGTTAGTGCGGGAGACCAGGTTGTCCTAGAATCAAGATGACTTCACCACAAGTGTTGAGATGCCAAATCCAAATGAAAAGTAGATCCACACCACGAGTCTCAACTAGTCCCAAATTATAGAGGATATTATCACAAAAAATCAAGAACTCATAAGCATTCTTACCGGTGCATAAAAAAAAACTAGGAAGTGTAAATCTCAAAGACCTACCTAGCATCTTCATCTTTTACACAGACATAGAATTTAGGTTAACCATCGGCTGAGCAACCATTGGTGTAGGAGGGACCTAAATTCAGGGAGACACATCTATGTGTTTTACCCTTATCTCAGTACCACTAAGATCCATAGTCTGTGCCTATTATATGGTGCACCATAAACTTGTCCCAAGAGCTGAACTAATGAATTCATGAGAAATGAAGAAGAAATAAACCTTGATGTAGCCGGGGTTATTCCATAGGCAACCGTTAGATGGAGAGAAAGTATATTCATCTCAGAAGTAATAATAGGGTTTGTTGAAGGCCCTCTATCTTGGTTTCCTACTAAGGCTACACCTCTTATCCACAAACTGCAATAGAATCCCTAGTCACAGACTCGGGTTCCTCATCTTGTGTAGCGGTAGCACGCGTCCTAGCCATCTACAAAAGAGTGAAAACAAAGGAATCTTTAGAAACTAACTCAAACTCATAGCACTAAACGAGTGAATGAAGTGAGAAACTTCTAATAATATCCTATACCCTCCAAAATATAAGAAACAAATGCCTTAGTTCTGATCTATAGGACTCTACTAGACACTTGCTCTTATTCTTATAATACTGGTGAACCTCGCGCTCTAATTCCTATTTATCACGACCTAATTTACTTTTAATGATGTCACCTACTTTACCCCACCAGTACGTAAGCGAAACCATAGCTTAGAGCTAGAAGCAGTGGACTAATTAGCTGTAAAATAGAATAAATCCAAGTTATATGTAAGTAAAACCTTACATAAAATAAAAATAGGGAATAGTAACAATAATAATATGGAAGATAAAGAAGACAAAGATAACAGCCCACGACATAAAAGTGTTAGTACAAAATCCACTAACAAAGAAATATGAGTACTGTAATAGTCGAATGTACATCTATCTCAAATTGAAAATACTAAGCAAAAGTAGAAGAAGCAAAAAAGGTTAACTCTAGCTTCGAGAGCTTACACTATCTCTGAACTCTAGTCAACACGATCGCGGTGTCAACATTGACAACTAGTACTCGAATCTACACCAAAAAGGTACAGAAGTGTAGTATGAGTACCAAAGCCAAGGGAACTCAGTAGGCATCATCGGCCAACTATACTAAATCATAATATAAGAATAAAAATGATGCAAGATAATTAAGCTAAGTCAAGTAAAAGGACAAACCTAAAATGATGCTCCAAATACTATATGTAAGAAAATAAATAATCAAATATAATAATAACATAAGAGAAGACATAACTATCACTACAACACTGGCCCCCATAAGCCAGTAAGTACTGAAAAGTAAAGAACCTAATGCATGCTCCATAAGCACAACGGGTGTAATCAAGAGAAGAAGTAACTGGAAATATCCTAAATAAGCACCGCTTAAATCCATAACTGTGAATCCATCCATAACATGAACATATCATGAATAACCACTTAAAGTAAAACTCAAACCAAAACTTATATCATAATCACTTGTAAGACTTTAACTGAAACTCATATTATCATTATTTGCCATAGTTGAACTGAAACTCATATAATCAATTATTGGATGTGAATCAAACTCAAAATTATGAATATCAGACTTGAATCAGAGCTAGCATCAACTCAGCGATACCAATCTAGAATAAATATCATGTATCTAGCCTCTTCAAACTCTAAAATATGCATTTAAAAGATATAACATGCCTATGGGTTTACAAGAAGTTATTGATATTCTTGGCCAAAAGTGGGTCGGAGGTCCTACTCCTAATCCTTGAATTATTCTAAGGCAAATTCTACCCAAACAAGGCTGATGTATCCAATTTTACTACTTGATATTATCTAAGCCATATTTTAGTCCTAAGATAAGATTTTACTCTAAGAAAAAGTAACCACGTCAAACAAGACACCGAAGAAACCCAGTTAAATATACTTAATACTTAGACTTATACTAAATATACTTCAAATACCTAATTCCTGACCCATATATAAAACATTACCATAAGTATACTAAAAATTAGCCCTATATATGAGGAAGGTAAACCTAGCCTACCTAGATACCAAAGAAACCCAGTTAAATCTGCTAAATTGATGATCTCCTTTTAGAGAAGATTTCAAAAGATGCCACCATATTTAAATGATAATCTACTTATTAATAAGATAACAATGGTACCCATGTTGTAGTTTTATACTTTGGGTCTAGAATTACGTAAAAATCCTATGTGGTGCCTACTTGTGGAATTGCACTTTCAAAATAATCAACACATCCCGTTATCCTAATGAAATATTTACCCTCAAGATTGGATAAATTTTGAGCTAATATAGTACTAAAATCGACCCACCAATAATCTACGAATTTGGAGAACTTAACCATGAATTTAATAAAAACTTAAAAAGAATTCAGAGAAAAAATAAGTAATTCAAGCTCACGAACACCCCAAAAGTGCTTAATTATTCATTCTCCCAAGTTTCCACACTTTATAGGTTTTTCCACTATTGAAAGTGTGTGAAAATGGGGGAAAATCAGGCAAATAAGGCATTTAGTGGCTCCCAGGTGCTGCTAAAGCAAGCACTGGTTGCTTAAGTCAGTACTAAAGCACCTAATTAATGCTAAAGTGGTAATTTCTTATGCCTAGCATATTGATAAAGAGGACAAGTTGACACTAAAGTGCCATTTACTTTAGTGGTCATCTTGTTGCTAAAGTGGCTCACTAGGCTGGCCAAGCCACTAAAGCACCAGGAAAGTCACTTTTGCGTATACACCAGGCGAAGACTTGGAATTTTTCCAAGTCTCCACCCACCTCTCGAGATCTTTTTAGAATCCCGTATATGCAAACAAACTATGCTACTCTATCAAATTTGATTTTTGTACTCAGTGAAGCTATTGAAATTTCCATCTAATAGTGTTTAGATGAAAAGTGGGTCCCACACCTAAGTGCCATTTTTTTGTTTTCAGTATATATCTCAGAACGAGTCCTGAATCCTTGGGACCCAAAACAAAGGGCTCCCTATCCTAAACTTGACGTTATAGAGTTGTTGGAACTGTCATAATTAACATACGCGATCATTAAAATAATGTTCACACGATAGAAAATTCTTACCTACAAACACTCCAAAACAGAGAAGTGTCTCTAAAAACCAAATGAACTATCTGGTGATCAAACTGGCAGCTACGTCTTAAATAAGTTCGGGAAGATATATGAAAGTTCTAGATGATGAAATATGTGGAAATCTAGAAAATGACCTAGAGGTTCATTTCAACTTGTTACATCCAACAATAAAAAAAATGAAATTAGTATCACAATAAATTCTTTTTCATAATCGTTGATTTCAAATAAAGGAAATATAGTGAAGAAAAAATGAAATCCTTCCATAAATTAGAATAGATGCTTAAACATTCCTTAACCATAATACTAAAGGAAACATAAACAACATCAATAAAATTAATTTCAAACTCCAAATAGTGAAGCCCTACCAAATCAAGCAAACATCCACACAACTTCCAGTGTTAATAAATTGATGAATCTCATAGTAATGGTAATTAAATTTTATCATAACAAATAAACACAAAGAAGGAGAATGAAATGGTAAGGTTTTACCTATTTCAAGGTAGGAGCTAGGACAACGAGCATTTTCGATGAAATTCCCACCACTGTACTTGACTCTAACCTGCCAGAGCTCAAATGAGTTTTTGCACTTTGAATTTTTAAGTGTGTTCTTTTTTGGATTTTAGGTTACATGGGATTAGAGGAATTCACCTCCCGAGTCTCTAAATTTTTCCCTAAAATCCAATCCCCTTAATTAATGAGGGAAAAGAGGTATTTATAGATGATAAAGAATAGGGAAATGAATCAAATTTGGGATAAACGTTTTAGAGAAATTTCAAAATTCTAACGGGAATAATCATCAACCATCCATGTATGTATGAATCTGGCGATTTCAATATATATTCTCCATGAATTTTGGGGATGCATTTCGTTGTTGATGTTGTTCAACATTGCTGATGTCGTTTGTCGATGCTATTGTTGTACTATTTTTATCATTATTTGCTAAGATCAAAGGAGGAGTAAAGGGGAGATGGTCTATTTTGGTCGAAGCATGGGGTGGGTTAGTGTTGCAAGTTAATTTTTTAAGGGAATGGGCTGCCGGTGGAGCGGGTCAATTGATGGGTTTGTGGGTCTTGGTTGATTAATTTTTATTTGGGGAAGGGAATGGGTCCAATCCATATTATAGTCACTTTATATTAATATAGTGGCCACAATTTAATCAATTGGGACAATGTTGAACAGGAATTTTATCCAAATTAATTTTAATGAGCTTCTCAAATTCAATAATTTTAATATATATTTTTAATAAAGAACAATTATTTTGTCTAAAAATCAAGGAACTAGTTATGCCATAAATTTTTACTTTTAAGATCAGCATGTGGAAAACAATGTATTTTTATTTTAAACAATATTTCAACTTGAAAATAATTTCTAAAATATTTTCTTTAAGAAAAAAAGTTATTAATTTTACCTAAAATTCAAAAGTTATGGCTAAAACTATTTTCAAAATAATTCAAGACAATTATTTTAAAACTATTTGAAATTAAGAAGCTCGAAAAGTAATTCAGAATGGAGAGGAAAAAAATGAGGTGTCAATAACTGGCCCCTCCATTTGGGTAGGGTGAATTCAAGTAATAATGGGAAAAGGGAGTTTGACATCCTTCATTTTTTATCGCAACGAATTTATCTCTCAAAAAGCGGTTAGTTTTTACATTGATTTCAAGGAGTTATGGATAGACCGTAGTTTTGGGTTTCAAACAGATCTCAGGTTTTGTAACAATTTAAGCAGTTATAGTTCATAATGCTTGATTATTAAGCATGATTTTCATTGAATTCACAATCTATCCCAATTTTTAAAATTTGAGTGAATCCAATATACTGGGAAATAAGCGGACTAGGAGAAGGTTGGAATCCAGTCAAGTTTTTAATATTGAGTGCAGCCTATATATCCTCGAGGCTTGGGAAATCAAACTGCTTATAGTTTGACTGGATTGTTAGCAAATATAATCAATAATTTAAAATTGACCTTTAGTTTAACATGGGTGACTAAAAAAGTAATACATGAAAAGAGGCTTGTAATTTGTTAACCACAAATGTGGGATCCTTCACATATATTAGTAATATTTTACCTGAACATTATTTTCAAAGCTTGAGGGATATCATCACATGAATTTAGAAAAAAATATTACTAACAGTGTTAGTGTAGAAACACCCTAGAAGTAAAATTGCAATCAAAATTTTCAAATATCTGCATGACCTATAATAGGGGTGTGGTGTGATAGCGTTGGAAGTCATCTTTTAGCTCACATCGAAAGAGCTTGATATTCCACTTCAGACTATGTCCAATTTTCTGCTAAGAAAAATATCCACGTTGTGTTGCTTTCTTTTTGGAGTCATCCGCACCTTTTGTTTTGGTTTGAAATTTTAACCTTTTTTGTTACTTTCTACAAAATCTTAAGAAAAATTATTAGTGATAAACATAATTCACTAAGGGATAGATAGTCTTTTACCATGTCTCTCTGTGAATTATTTTTAGACAGTATTGTCATCTTTTCTTCTCAATGCTTTTGCAAGACAACGGTTTCCACAATGTTGTAGGAACAATAGCCATATGAAATGTTAGATATGATGAACCCATAAGAATTGACTCTTTCTTCAAAATGGGGGTGGCTCTCTTGGTTAATAATTTTTTGGATAGAACGCTCTCTACAATAGTTTGATCTTTTGTTTGATATGATAACCCTCTCAGTTATTTGCAATGTCCTTTTGTATATGACCTAAGGTATGTCTTGCGCACCTTTCATCTTGATATGACTTATAGATATCCCTTGAATTGTTAATATTTTGGTAATCTAAGGAATCATTCAATGTTGGATATGGAGAAACTTACAATTAGTCTTTAAGTTGTTACTTTCTAGGAAATCATTTATGTTATTCGCCTTCATATAGTAACTTAAAGACATTTTTATCCCTTGGTAGGACAAATAAAGACACCGTAATCAAATGAGCCAAATAGATATCTGTCTATTGGTAGGACGAATTGATATCCATTAGTAGGATATAGATAGGAAAAATAAATGCCCATTTTTTGGTAGGAGGAATAGAAATATATTAATAGGATATAAATGAGAAAAATAAATTTTCATCTATCACTAGGATAAAAAAATATTTATTAAAAAGTTGTACATTGGAAAAATAAATATTTGTCCATCAGTACTGTGAATAGAGATCAATTGATAGGACATAAGCACGTCCGAAGAGAGAAAGTTAAAGATATTAATAGAAATCTATAGATTTGATATGAATAGGTCATTCGAAGAGACAGTTGTATGGATTCATTGGAGGAATCAATCAAAGATATGCATATTCGTTAGAGATAAAGTTGTGTGGGTTCGTCAGATGAACCAACCAAATAAAATCATGTCCATTGAAGGGATAGTTGGAGAAATCAATAGAAATTCACTGATTGGAAATGAGCAGCTCCATTGGAGAGATAATTATATGGATTCCTTGGAGGAATAAATAAAATTTAAGTGAATTTATCGCAAGAATAGTTGTGTGGCTTCATTGAAGGAAATAATAAAATATGGGCATGTCTGTAGAAGGGATAATTGGAGAAATTGATATAAATCCACTTATTGGATATGAGCAAGTCTATTGGAGGGACGATTGTATAAATTCATTAGAGGAATCAATAAAATATAACCATATCCATTGGAGGGATAGTTTCATGGGTTAGTCAAAGGAACCAATAAAATAAAGCAAGTCTGTCAAAGGGATAGTTATGCAGGTTTATCAAAGGAACCAAAAATAAATGCATATCTCTCAGAGGGACAATTATGCAGGTTCTTCGGAGGAACCAAAAATGCATGAATGTCCGTCGAAGGGAAAATTATGCACCCATGAATGCAATGGATTATATGGTTGTTGTAGAAGACATTACCTTTGTTATTTTATTTACATTTTTTTCTCATGTACGTACACCTGTGCTCAAAGTAAATGATTAGTAGACAACGACTATAGTCAAATTTTGGAAAAGCATTAAGAAAAGTGTTAACAAGATAGATAAATGTGTTGTCAAATATCATCCTCTTTTTGAGGCAAATAGCTAAATAAGAGTCAATTTGGAGGTAAATAAATGGTTGAACTATATTTCTAGGGACAACTATTAATACCACCTTCAAATGTTATATGTTTTTTTGTGATCCACAATTAGGTTAAGTATCTAAGAAGGAGGTCGTTGCTCTATCTTTATGTGTTGGTTGATCCATTGACTTCTCTATAATGCTGACTCCATTGCCTGTACTTGTAAAAAAGGTAAACAATTAGTAGAAACATGTTTCATCTTCTGGCAACCAAAGTAAAACTTAAAGAAATTTTAAAATAAATTGTTCATAACATATATTGAACAACTTTGTTTGTCACCAATATCCTTTTTTGATATGGCAAAGTCAAATAAGGGGTCCTTATAATGTAAATGACTATCTTCGAGGATAGCTACAAACCATTTTGAAACATCAAATATTTATTTTGATCCTTATGATTTAGTTGGTATTTGAGAAGGATGTCATCGTTTACTCCTCAATCTGTCGGTCTATACAAAAATAGAAAGATTGTAAGTTTTTTAAAGGTCTGATGCTTTTGGATCTTTTCTAGTGTCTTTGCTCCTCTTTGATAATTTATATATTCAGCTTTATTTTATTCCTTTTGAATAAAGGAATATGTGGAACAATTGGAGTTTTTTACTGATTTATTTCATTCTTTGGACAACCTACATCCACAAAAAATTTATTAGTTTTTATGAAACTGATCTATGTGGACTTTCTTCAATATCCTACTTCCTTCTTACCACTATCCAAGTACATATCATGTTAAAACTCTTGCCTTTATTTGAAAAGGATGAGGAGAATGCTCTATCAATTTTTTCACATCATGTGCTAAAATAATGTACATGTTTAATTTGAGGCTTGATATGTCAAACACTCACTAGCAAGCTATAGAGATCTTCGTCATTGCAACTAGGAACTTACTAATGAATTTCAAAAATTCATCATAGTTGAGGATTGGTCTGCATGGACTTTATTATACCTGAATATTTCTTTGTAATTGACTCTGATCTTCAATTGTTGAGAAATTTGAAGTTTCAAACTCATGGATGAGACGCAATTGAAATTTGAGGTTGCAATACCCCATACTTTTCTTAGTTTATTTTAGCACCTAGTACTTGAATAAGAGGCTAAAATACTAAAAATTTAGCTAAGTGTTGGGGACTTAGCTTAAGTTTTGGTCTCTTACCTTTGACAATTTTTAAAATTAACTTTCAAACCCTTAGACATAAGTTTTCGACTTGATTCATGTTCAGGGGTGTAATTAACATGTCTCGGGAAAGTTTCAGATTTTTCAGATGAGGTTTGGATCACGTTTGGATTTCCAAAATGGTAGCTCATTGCAATTGTGGCGCGTTGTGGTGGCTATAGCGGTGTCACGATTGGTGCATTATGGTGAAGGTGTATTTTTCATGTTCTTGATTATGAATTTGAATGGATATGTCATGATCTTTACCCTAGTGTGTAAAGTGCTTATTAGGTGAAGAATGATCATAGAAATCACTTGGACCTAAGTTTATCTAAGAACCTTAGATTCGTCCAACGTTTGGTGTTCGATTCTATAAGGGTCAACATTGAAAATGTATAACTTTTCATGTATGCAACAAATTGAATATAATTGTATTAGCTTACGAATGATACTGATTTCGTCTTAATCAGATACCCGGGTGAAATGTTATGGCATTTTTTGTGTGAGACAGTAAGTCATAGCAATTATACCGCATCACAGTAAGCCTTGAAACCGCAATCCAGGTTACGAATTTTTGGTTAAATGAATGAGGGGCAATTGGGTCTTTTCTAACCTCAACCTAGATCATAAAAATACGATTTTAAGCATCCATTAGGGCATTATTTTTCCTCATTATCCTATTTTACTCTCAAGAACAAACCTTAATCAATTCACTTTAAGATCATCCATTTCATCCCCTCCTCTTCAAGAACAATCAAGAATCAAAGTTTCCCAATTCAATAAAGCTTTCATGATTTTCTTTTTTCTTTAAGATTTAAACTTTTAAGGTATGTGGGAGTTCATCCAAGGGTATCTTTTCACCCATGGAGCCCAAAATCCTTTTCTTTAAATTAAAGAATGAACTTTTTGTCATTATGATATTTTCTAAGTTCAAGAAGATTGAATTTCATGTTTCCATGGTGATTTAAATTAAATTCAGCCCATGTATGATCCCATGCAAGATTTTGAATTCCTTATACTATGAATTTGAGTTTTCCAAGCTTTATTCAAGTGAATACCATGATAGATCCTAAATCCATGATTTTTAGCAACATTCCTATGCTTTAAATTCATGGTTTCCACATGTTTGATGAAATTCCCATATCATGTTCAATCAATTTCAAGATGAATCCCCAAATAATGAATTTTTCCATGTAACTCTATTGTTCACCCATGTTTAAGTCATTTTTAAGGTCAAGACATGATCTTTACATGTTACGATTGAACACCCATGTCCTATTTCAAGCAAATTTTATATAAATTCCCTAATTCATGATTTTAGTTATGTAATCATATTATGCTCTTATATTTAAGATATTGCTATGTTCAAGTTCATGATCCCCATATTTTTAATGAATTGTCCCATGTTAAAGTATTAATCACCATGTTTTTTATGAAATGCCCAAGTGATGGTTTCCTTAAATAATGCTTACTTATTATGGTTTCAAATGCTCTTAGGTGTTTTTATTATTATTGCTATCGAGTCCTGGGGGTTATAAATACCCAAAATTTAGCTATTAACTTAGTCCTAGTACTATCAGAATTGTTTTAAGGGACATATAAGTATTATCAATTCAGTCAGTTATCCCATCATCCAGTTTAGATCAGTTTAAAATTTCGAGTCAGTTCAGGTTGGTGTAGGATTTAGACCCAAGCAAACCCAAGGATGGGGGCTCACCTGCCAGTTGAGGGTGTGAGCTTTTGTAGTAGTCTCTGTATTCCAGAACTACATAGCTAGCATAGGATAAAGGTGTTAACTAGCCAGTTAAGGTTTGGCATATATCTCACCACAACATTTGCCAGTAGAGGGTAACTCTTTAGTCCTTTGGGACTTTATTTTAGTGTATCCGCGTAGTCAGTGTTAGTACCCGTGGGACAGTACTGACACCCTTCCAACTGGGTCACAGGTTGGACCCCAATTAACTCTTAATTAGGGCTTTCGGTTATATGATACCTCCCACAGTCTTAGTACAGTATTCAGTATCTCTTCAGTACAGGTTTCCTTAACTAAGTTGCAAACTTTTAAATATTTAGTTCAACAGTTTTCAGTCTTTCATATTACATATTATTTCAATACCATAACAAATATACACTTTGTCTTACATTTTCAGATAATACAGTTTCTACACCTTCATGCCTAGTTATCTTATGTTGCTTAATAGTCCTTACCTCATAAGCATAGTGTAATACCCGTGCCTTTTTCCTAGCTAGAAATCATATCAAGGATGCTAGGAATTACTTTAAAATACAAACCTATCTTTGTACACATGGTATTTTTTATATTTCCACTTTCTATCACGTGGGAAATTGTGTTAGCTTTCCAACGGTACCAATTTTGTCCAAATCTAACATCAGACGAGGAAGTTATGGACGTTTTACTTGGAACTGTCAAAAATACCCAGGTATTTTTGATAACGCTCAATCGACAGCTCTCGTAGGAGTGTAAAGCGGTCGTTAGCAAATATAGAACCCAACCTGGGTTGGGTATCGATCCCACAGGGAATAGCTTGGCCAACAAGTAAGCAAAATTACTAAACTTTTGGTGCAAGTCTCGTAAAAAGGGGGGAGTCTTGTCGTGCAAGTAATGTAAATAAAACAATGAAGTAAAAGCTGAAAATAACAAAGTAAAAAGAGAAGGATTGTTACGTAAGTTGTAAACAATGAGAATTGAAGCGGTGGGGTTATGTCCACCTCCTGAGTTATACGTCTCTATTGACTATGAGTGTGTAGAATTCCGACATGCATGTGCTTATAGAGAATTGTATTCGATGGTAAATCCAGGCGTCTTTCGACCTATTCGAGGATTATTTCACTTTAACTCTTTCGAGCTTAAAGCGTGTCTAACTGTACAAATTCTCCAAGAGGTTAATCCAGTTACGGCACTAACTATTTAATAGGGAATTTAGGATGTGACCCTACTACCTTGACACTATCTCTTTTCCAGACAAATAACCTTTCTATCAAACAAGTTAAATGTTATATTGGCGTAATCTTGCGTTTGCAACCACAAATAATGTAGATTAAGATGAAGAGAATAATGATATAAGCAGCATACGTGTCACGAACTCACAAACTCACAGCAATAGATAGTATCTCAGTTGGCTTCCATAACCCCAACAGAGAAGTTTAGTTACCCATGAATGCGAAGGAGATCACGATTGACATTGTTGTTATACCACAAGATTGATTAAATTCGTGTAGCACAAGTGGTCGGCATTTAGGAATGAATTCCTAGGCAAAGTAATGTTTCTCTTGTTGCGGAAATTAAGAATTGAATAGATGAATAGAAGAAGAAAATAGAATTAAAGGAAGAATTCGGAATTGAGAAGTAGAATGTATATTTGAATGATGAATGTAAAAATCTGAATGCCTCTCTCCACTAAGGGAGGAATCAATAAAACTCTCTAGCATGATAGGGTATTTATAATAACCATATCCTAATCCTACTAAGCTAATGAAATATCTAACCAAATACTACGAAGCTAATGAAATACTTAACCCAATTGTACTAGGTTAATGTATCATTATCCAATTCCAAATAAACTAATGAAATACTTAACCCAATTGTACTAGGTTAATGTATCATTATCCTAATCCAAATAAGTTACTGCAAGTCCCCAAAGTCTTCAAAAATGCTATTTTAGCCCGAGACAGATTTTCCATGCATCACTTTTGGTCCTTAGGCGTCCAAGCTTCCTTTTCTCCTTTCGTGAAGCTTTATTTGGCATCAAGTTATCCATAAAATGCTGAATTCTGCATCATTTACACCAGAAACTTTTCTAATCATGTTCGTTAGCTCACTTATAGGAAAAAGGACTAAAAGCGCATGAACTATTTACTTTGTTCTCAAAACATGGCATAAATATGGGCAAAATATATTGATATAGGCGCGTAATATCGCCTATCATCAACACCCCACACTTGAAGATTTGTTCATCCTCGAACAACATATCATGTCCTTCTAGACATCAACTTAGGGTTTTCACAGCAACAACACAAAACATTCTTCAAGGCAAGCACTACAATTACTAACAAAGAGTAGCTTTCTGGTTATTAGTAGAAACAGTTTAGCCTCTAGCATAGACTCGTGATGGTGGTCAACTCGCATGCAAAAGTTAAGGTACAATGAATCATATACAACTACCCAAACTCATCAAACATGTGTGTCTCATAATCTAGTACCCATAATCACTCACAAGTATAGCATATTTTTCAAACATGGGTATCAAGATATCCTTGCTCTCACTCTCACAAAGAATTCATATGCAGCAACTGATGACCATAGGCTTGCCCTTAGTGTAATACTCCACTAAATATCAGAATGTTTAAGATTAGGATCAAGTAGGTCTTTTGATGGTTGTAATGTAGGCTAAGGGACGGGTAGGATCAGCTATTTTGGTCAGAAATAGTGACTAAGTTCCTAGGCACTTTAATACATCACATTGTATCATTGACACTGTTTTCTTTCATCCTTTCTTCTTCTTTTCTTCTACCACCCTTGTTCTCCTCTTTTGCTTTTCAATTTTAAACATAACTCACTTTTCAGCTTTCTTTTTCCTTCTTCTTTTCACAACATACCTCTTATGATAGCACTTTTTTTTTCATAACACATTTAAGCACCATTACAATTTAAAGCATCATACTTACCCAATTTCCTCTTATATTGTCACATGACTTTATACTTTAAAGCACTTAGGAATTTGGATAAAATCACGGTCTTGAAAAAAATGGATTAGGCTTACATACAAGGTTGTCAAAGAAATAGGCTAAAGGCTCAAAAGGGTTTAACTAGGATGATGTCCAAGGGTAGGTAAAACGAAGGTAAACATATGTAGGTTGCCAAAGAAATGCCTAAATCATCTCTTAAACTTACACTCCTTATTTTCGCTTTGCATACATACCAGGAAAGTTCTAGCATCAGCCACAAACATAAAATATACTATTAATCTCACACACACAAGGCACATGGTCGACTTTATTTGAAAGTAATATAGACTCTTGAACCAACAAGTGAAGGAATTGAACCACACAATATCATATAATGAGTCACAATTAGAGCCTAACACGTCTCAATAGTCATAATTGTAGCACATACTCTTGTTATAATCTCATGTTGCCTATTGGAATTATTTCATGCGAAGCTAAAAAAATTATTCCTAAAAAATGACCCAAAAATAAAACAAAGTAAATAGAGTAAACAAACATAGATGCGATAGAGAAGTATAGCATGCGATACCGCCACCCCACACTTAAACGGGACACTGCCCTCAATGGAAAATAAATACGAAGAACCTGGTCAGTCGGACTCTTCCTCAATGTCGGGGGTCATACCCCCTTCGTCAGAATCATCATAAGAGTCGTCGTCAGAGTTCTCCTCCTCGTCGGAGTCTGGCAAGCGTCGTTCGTCATCGGTCAACACATCATCGTCTAGAGGTTCCTCAAAGTATGTGCCTACTCCACACATCTCCCGTGCATGCATATTCATTGGATAGTCATGGTCCAGCTGTTGACGCTCTGCAGCAGTTGGAACACGTCCACCACTCATCATAGTAAATCGTGTCATGCCATAAAGATGACGGAAGAAACTCTCATCACGAGCATGTCTCTCTGCAGTAGTGAGGTTGACACCATGAGTTGTTTCAGCATCTTTGACCTTTGTTAGGTCAACCTTCTTCGGGTTATGTGGGAGTTTGTGATTAGCTGGTTCCTCTTCGATATCCTCCTTCCGCAAGATTGTTGTCAACAGATTACCAAAAGTGAAGTGGGACCTTTTGTGGAGTCTGGCCTTCCGCATTGTAGAGCGAATGATTGCCCCAAAGTTGATAGGGACATTCTTCATCAAAGCATTGACCAAAAACACTCTATCTCTTGATATTTTGGTGTATTGAGTCCCAGGAATAAGGCATGAGTTAACAATACGCAACCAGATTCTTGCTTCCCTATTTAATGGAGCATAGGGGAAGGTGTTGTGTCGTCCGGTGTCTCGGTGTCTGCCCCACCTTGCCATGGATCTACTTCCACAAAGTGTGTGTCGTATTGCTCTATAAGGAGGCCTACTGTACAGCTCTTTGAATGGTGCTGGGTCGACCGAAGGTAAGCCAAGAAAGTAGTTGATCAAATCCGCGTAGAGCTGTAACACTTGGCCCCGAATCTTGACTTCGTTGCCTGTGGTTTTCGGTGACCAGTTGGCATAGAATTCCCTTGTCAAATCGAGATTACATTCTCTCATGTCGCGGAAGATGAAATCCATATTCAACGCCATTATTTTCGCCAACATACGCGGATCCTTCTTCGCTAGGGTGTCCTTATTGATCAAGTCGACGTGAACATATTTTCTTTCCTTGTTGTTCTTGTACCATTCTTTGGCTTCCTCCTCAAGAACCCATTTTATTCCAAACATTCGGCGGGGTAGTTGCATGGAGGATGATTCTCCTTGGTCCTTGCGACCTCTCTTCTTGCCCTTTTGGGAAGTGGTAGCCTTCTCTTGTCGCGCTTTGGGTGCCATTGTTTCTGAGACTTAAAAAATTTCATGTTATCATTAACTCAAAGGAAACAATCTATAAACAAGCCGTCGGGATAACACCCCACACTTAGGTTCGTTAATACAAAACAGTGAACTGAATGTAGTCTATTACTTGAACTTCATCGACATACGTTTGAGGAACTATATTCCGACAAGAAAATCAGCGATGCATCACTACTTGCAGCCATTGCACTACTTTCATGTTAGGTATAACAACACTACTACATAGGGGTTACATCATGGTATAGTTATTTTCAACAATCACAACCTCCTAAGTCGGTAGGCAACTATAAGTCTTATCCCGATGAACGGGATAGTCTAACATGTAAGTATCCAAGTATCAAGCTTAAGAAATTTTCATAACCATAGCAATTCCGCAAATAGTATAACCATGCTAGTAAAACCAAATTCAAGTTCGAAACAAGTCAAGATTATCCTAACGTATATGTTGACTCACATGGTTTTGTATCACCAACCCAAACACATTAACATCACCAATAATCCTTCAAGATGTAGCAATTCATAATAGACATAGTAACGTAGTACTTACGAGAAATAGATGAAGAATAAAAGAGTACTTACGTGATTGAAGCCTTTGGAGATGGTCTTGTGAATTGAAAGAGCAAAAAGAAAAAAAACTTTGAGATGATTTGGGTGGATGTGCGGTGCCTTTAGGTCAATTTCCAATGTGGTTATGCTTCAAGACTAAGTCCCCTTTGTATGGGAAAAGAATGGGTCGGGTTTTGACCTATTTACAAACGGATTTGGAGACAAAAATGACCTCTATGCGGTGCATAGTGCTTTGCATAATCATAGTATAGGCGGCGCATAGTGTAGTGCATTTAGGGACATATGCGGCGCATAGTGTATAGCATTTAGGGACATATGTGTCGCATAGTGTATGGCATTTGAGATACTGAGACCTAATGCTATATCATAGGCGGCGCATAGTGTATAGCACACTTAAGCATGGGCGGCGCCTATGTCTTTGCACACTAGATTCCGAGACCTTAGGCTATAGTATAGGTTTTGCATTGTTCGTGGCCTAGTTTTACCTAGGCCTAGCCTTCCTCGATGCCTATTTTGGCATGAGCAATGCTCAATCCATAGCCTTATGCATCCTTATTCCTAACTTACCACCTTTACCATACAATACGTCCAAATCATCATTTGAAACCAATCTCCTCGTTGAATACTTCTCGCACCTATATTTGCTCAAAAGCAATGAAAACAATTAGTACGATGGGTTGCCTCCCACCAAGCGCCTTAGTTTTGGTCGTGGTACGACTCTTATTTTTGGATTTTCTCTTATCAAAAGAAAAACAAGTAATAGAACAAAAGAAAGACAAAACGATAAACGAAAAATGATAAAACAATAAAACGATGGGTTGCCTCCTGTCTAGCGCCTTATTTATTGTCGTGGCTCGACATAGTTTCCTCGATTACTTAGACTTCGTCAAGGTAAGTGATGGCCATATAATTCATTGAGTCAAGAGGACCGATATAAGGTTTAACACATTGGCCATTCACTTTGAAGACAACACCATTATTGTCTTCCAATTCGACTACTCTAGACGAGTAGACTTGGATAACTTTGTATGGACCAGACCACTTAGACTTTAACTTACCTGGGAATAGCTTCAATCTGGAGTTGAAGAGAAGTACCATATCACCCCTTTGGAAGTTTCAACGAACAATCCACTGATCATGATACTTTTTCATCCGCTCCTTGTATAGGTCTGATCTTTCATATGCATGGAGACGGTACTCATTTAATTTGTTCAGCTGCTCCAACCTCAGATTCTTAGCATCATCCCAATTCAAATTCAATTGCTTCAATGCCCACAATGCCTTATGCTCTAGCGTGATGTGTAAGTGACAAGTCTTCCCATAAACTAGTTGATAAGGAGACATGCCAATGGGTGTTTTGAATGCAGTCCTGTACGCCCATAGTGCATCATCAAGCTTCCTAGACCAATCCTTCCTATTTGCATTAACCATCTTCGCAAGGATTTGCTTGATCTCGCGATTGGAAACTTCTACTTGTCCACTAGTTTGGGGATGATAAGGCGTAGCTACCTTATGTTGCTTGACACCATACTTGGCCAAAACTGATTTGAATAGCTTGTTGCAAAAGTGAGATCCTCCATCACTTATGATAGTACGAGGTACTCCAAAGCGAGAGAAGATATTCTTCTTTAAGAACGATACAACACGCTTTCCTTCATTGTCGGCCAACGTTACAGCTTCCACCCATTTCGAAACATAATCTACAGCAACCAAGATGTACTTTATTCCAAACGAATTCACGAATGGACCCATGAAATCAATACCCCACACATCAAAAAGTTCTACCTCAAGAATTTTGGACATGGGCATCTCATGGTGTTTCGATATAGCACCTTGGCTCTGGCATTGGTCACACCTTCTAACATAGTCGTAGGCATCTCTAAATATCAAAGGCCAATAATAACCACTTTGAACACCTTTCTTGCTGTCCGATTACCTGCATGATTTCCTCCAACTTGGGAAGTGTGGCATGCTTCCAAAATATTAGGCACCTCTACATGGGATATACATCGTTGAATAATACAATCCGCGCATTGTCGAAACAAATATGGCTCATCCCAATAGTAGTGTTGTATGTCATGCATAAACATCCTCCTTTGGTGGTAAGATAAATTGGCAGGTATCACATTACTCACCACGAAATTTGCAAAGTCTCCATACCATGGTAATTTTTCCATTGTCGTCGCTAATATCTCCTCGTTAGGGAATGCATCATCAATATGAATTTCAGGTTGCGCCACATGCTTATTCTCGAGTCTAGATAGGTGATCAGCCACTTGGTTCTCGCAACCTCTTCTATCTTTGACTTTGAAATCAAACTCTTGTAGCAGCAATACCCATAGAATCAACCTTTGTTTTGCATACTTCTTTGTCATGAGATACGTAAGACCTGCATGGTCTGTATGAATGATAACCTTAGTTCCCAATAGATAGGCACGAAACTTCTCAAACGCATACACAACCGCTAGGAGCTCTTGTTCTGTCACAGTGTAGTTCCTTTGGGCTTCATTTAGGACCTTACTTGCATAGTAGATAGGATGAAATAATTTCTCCTTTCTCTAACCAAGAACAGCACCAACGGCTATACCACTAGCATCACACATGACTTCGAATGGGAGAGACCAATCTGGTGCTACCATGATAGGGGCTTCAATGAGTTTTGCTTTGAGGCATTCGAATACCTTTAAGCAATCTTCATTAAAGTCAAACTTCGCATCTTTCTCCAATAGTTTGCATAATGGACTAGCAATTTTGGAGAAGTCTTTAATGAATCGACGATAGAAACCTGCATGGCCGAGAAAACTACGAACTCCTTTCACCGAAATTGGAGGCGGTAGCTTCTCAATAACCTCTATTTTTGCTCGATCAACCTCTATTCCTATTTTGGAGATTTTGTGCCCAAGAACGATTCCTTCTTTTACCATGAAGTGGCACTTCTCCCAATTTAGCACAAGGTTGAATTCTACACATCTTTGCAATGCCATGCTTAGGTTCGCCAAGCATGCCTCAAAAGACTCACCAACAACTGAAAAATCATCCATGAATACCTCTAAAGTGTCTTCAACCATCTCAGAAAAATAGACATCATACAGCGTTGAAAGGTGGCTGGTGCGTTACATAACCCGAATGGCATACGTTTGAAGGCAAACGTACCATATGGGCATGTAAACATTGTCTTCTCTTGGTCTTCGGGGGCAATACAAATCTGATTGTATCCTGAATAACCGTCCAAGAAACAAAACCATCCTTTCCCCGCTAATCGATCTAGCATTTGGTCTATGAATGGCATTGGGAAGTGATCATTGAGTGTCCAAGAATTCAGCTTTCGGTAGTCCATGCATACTCTCCATCCAGTGACGGGTCTGAGTGGAATAAGCTCATTCTTCGCATTTGTGACCACTATCATGCCTCCTTTCTTGGGAACACATTGTACCGGGCTTACCCATGTACTATCAGAGATTGTATATACAACTCCTGTGTCTAACCACTTGATAATTTCTTTCTTCACCACTTCTAGCATAGGTGGGTTTAGACATCTTTGATGCTCAATGGTGGGTGTGAAATTTTCTTGAAGCTGAATTTTATGTGTACAAATCCCTGGTGGAATACCAATAATATCCGCAATGGTCCATCCAATGGCTCGTATATACTTGTGTAGAATAGCAATAAGAGCTGCAACTTGTTGCTCACCTAAATCGGCTGCCACAATAACTGGAAGTGTGTTTCCGCTTCCTAAGAATGCGTACTTTAAATGACTTGGCAGCTCCTTCAATTCTAACGTGGGTGGCTCTTCAATAGATGGCTTAGCTGGTGGTGTGGGTCGATTCTTGAGATCAAGGTCCAGCTTCTTGGGAGCATAGCGATATGTCCCTAATCCCGATAGAGCGCAAATAGCTTCTTCACAACTTTCAGCATCCTCATTCTCTCCATTCATAAGCACAACCTCCAAAGGGTCATCAATGATTTGCTCTTCTTCAAGTATTTCTTTCTCATCATCAAAGAAAACATCAGCCACCAAAAATACACTTAGATCTTTGGGTTGCTTCATTGATTTGCACACATCAAAGTGAACCACTTCGTCATTTATTCAGAATGAAAGCTCATTAGCTCTCAAATCAATAAGCACACTTCCTGTAGCAAGGAAAGAGCGCCCCAAGATTATGGGAACTTCTGAGTCTGCCTCACAATCAAAAATAACAAAGCCTGCCAGAAAGATGAATGAAGAAACCTTCACCAATACGTCAAATAGAATACCAACAGGTCATTTTACCGACTTATCCGCCATGACGAGCCTCATATTGGTTGGAGTAGGATCACCCAACCCCAACTTCTTGTAGATCAATAATGGCATCAAATTGATGCTGGCTCCTAAGTCACATAATGCTTTGGCAAAATTCAAAGATCCAACGGTGCAAGGAATAATGAAAGCTCCGGGGTTGGCCTTCTTCTGAACTATCGATCGGGTAGCAATTGCACTACAATGATGCACATCTTCTTTCAACTCATAACTTGCTGCCCGCTTCTTAGTCAAAATATCCTTCATATATTTCACATACCCAGGCATTTGTTCAAGTGCCTCCACCAATGGAACATTAATGGTCAGCTGCTTTAACATAGTCATGAATTTGTTGAACTTTGTGTCATCCACCACCATCTTCAATATTTGGGGAAAAGGTGGTGGTGGGTATGGAAGTGTTCTCTCCACGGTTTTCTTCTTCTCTTGCTTCCGTTTTTCAGATTTTTTAGGTTGAACAGCACTGGGTGAGGCGTCCTTGTCATCAGGAGTAGGTGCTGCATCATCTTCTCTTTTTGCGCTGTTATCCATGCCCGCAACTTCGTCAACCACTTGCTTTCCTTTTTCTGAAGTTTCCAGCACCTTACCACTTCTGGTAGTGATGGCCATGCATGACCCATCATTCCTTGGATTTTTCACAGTATCGCTAGGTAAGGTGCTAGACTTTCTTTGATTGAGTCCTGCTGAAAGTTGGCTCAATTGCTGCTCTATTTTCTTGATTGAAGTGGAATGAGAATCAACTAATTGTTTCATGGAGGACAAATCATTAATTACCTCCGTAACTCCCGCGCTTGTTGCTTCCACTCCTTTCAATAATTTAGCCATCATGTCTTCCATACTTCCAGAGTTAGATGTGGTGGTGTCACGTCTACCAGGGGGAACGTACAAACCACTCGTTTCATTCTTGTTCTTCCAACTACCTTGGTCCTTGTATTTATCATAATAGTTTCGACCTTGGTTTCCTTGGACATTCCCGCGGAAACCCCCCTGATTGTTCAAGTAGTTGGCCTCCTCTTCCGAATCAGATTCATCTCTTCCTTTTGACGCAATAGCTTTCACTTTTTCGGTCTTCCCTGATAATAGATGCTTTGTAAGAAGATCCATTTGAGTTTTCATGTGCGCCATATCCTGATCACATTCTTCTTCTTTTCTTCTTTGGTCTGCAGTCATGCCAATAGACAAAGTGGGGCTTGCCACCTCAGAATCCCTGGTATGCCAAGCTCTACTTTGTTTCGTCATACGATCCAGCATATTGCTTGCTTGACCAAAGGTGAGGTCCATAAAAGATCCTCCAACTGCGTTATCCACCACTGGTTTAGTTATTGAATTCAAGGATCTATACAAGATCTCCATTAGGTGGACATTAGTCATATTATGGTTTGGGCATCTCGCTAGCTTTGTCTTGAACCTCTCCCATGTTTCATGAAGATCTTCAGTGGGAAGCTGATAAAAGTTGTTGATTTCATCTCTCAATTGTGCCCTCTTGGATGGCGGAAAGAATCTTTCTAGGAAAGCATCTCTCAATTGCCTCCAATTTGTAATTGAATTAGGAGTCATCCCATTCAACCATAGTGTTGCCTCCCCAGACAGAGACAATGGAAATAAGCGTAATCGAATTGCATTCTGACCAACACCAGGATTGTCAAACGACTTGCATGTAGAAATAAAGTTGATGAGATGCATATTCGGATCATCGCCTGCTAGTCCACCAAATAATCCCTTGAGTTGCAATAACTGAATCATGGTGCTTGTTATGTTGAACTTGGCTTCGGGCGCTAATGGTGGTGGAATTATGGCTCCAGTTGCTCCGGCACCATCAAGATCATCATCATCATCGTCGAAAGCTGTCTGCATAGGTTGGCGATCATACCTAAACCGTGCTTGTCGACCACTTCTGTTAACAGGTGTTATAATTTCAGCATCATGCCTAGGGTTTAGTAACTCGTCATCACCTAAATCCTCATCGTCGGGATTTGTTGCTCGTGCAGGGTTATCAATGTTCTGCTGTTGAACCTAGGCTGCGGCAAGGGCGGGCAGTCTTGCTTGTTCCTGTTGAGCAGCCATCCTTTTGATTTCTGCTTGTGCTTCCATTCTTCCTATGCATTGTGGTTCAGGATTTATAGGTAATAACGGTTGACCAGAACTTCTAGCATGGGGCATGCACTGAATAAAAACCTGCAGTAAACAAAGACAAAAACTGAAAGTAAAAGTACGAGAATCTTTTACCAAAGGGTATAGTAATTATCACGAACTTGATTGACACTCGTATTCCCCGGCAACGGTGCCAAAATTTTGATAACGCTCAATCTACAGCTCTCGTAGGAGTGTAAAGCGGTCGTTAGCAAATATAGAACCCAACCTGGGTTGGGTATCGATCCCACAGGGAATAGCTTGGCCAACAAGTAAGCAAAATTACTAAACTTTTGGTGCAAGTCTCGTAAAAAGGGGGGAGTCTTGTCGTGCAAGTAATGTAAATAAAACAATGAAGTAAAAGCTGAAAATAGCAAAGTAAAAAGAGATGGATTGTTACGTAAGTTGTAAACAATGAGAATTGAAGCGTTGGGGTTATGTCCAGCTCCTTAGTTATACGTCTCTATTGACTATGAGTGTGTAGAATTCCGACATACATGTGCTTATAGAGAATTGTATTCGATGGTAAATCCAGGTGTCTTTCGACCTATTCGAGGATTATTTCACTTTAACTCTTTCGAGCTTAAAGCGTGTCTAACTGTACGAATTCTCCAAGAGGTTAATTCAGTTACGACACTAACTGTTTAATAGGGAATTTAGGATGTGACACTACTACCTTGACACTATCTCTTTTCCAGACAAATAACCTTTCTTTCGAACAAGTTAAATGTTATTCTGGCGTATTCTTGCGTTTGCAACCACAAATAATGTAGATTAAGATGAAGAGAATAATGATATAAGCAGCATACGTGTCACGAACTCACAAACTCACAGCAATAGATAGTATCTCAGTTGGCTTCCATAACCCCAACAGAGAAGTTTAGTTACCCATGAATGCGAAGGAGATCACGATTGACATAGTTGTTATACCACAAGATTGATTAATTTCGTGTAGCACAAGTGGTAGGCGTTTAGGCGTGAATTCCTAGGCAATGTAACGTTTCTCTTGTTGCGGAAATTAAGAATTGAATAGATGAATAGAAGAAGAAAATAGAATTAAAGGAAGAATTCGGAATTGAGAAGTAGAATGTATATTTCAATGATGAATGTAAAAATCTGAATGCCTCTCTCCACTAAGGGAGGAATCAATAAAAATCTCTAGCATGATAGGGTATTTATAATAACCATGTCCTAATCCTAATAAGCTAATGAAATATCTAACCAAATACTACTAAGCTAATGAAATACTTAACCCAATTGTACTAGGTTAATGTATCATTATCCAAATCCAAATAAACTAATGAAATACTTAACCCAATTGTACTAGGTTAATGTATCATTATCCTAATCCAAATAAGTTACTACAAGTCCCCAAAGTCTTCAGAAATGTTGTTTTATCCCGGGACAGATTTTCCATGCATCACTTTTGGTCTTTAGGCATCCAAGCTTCCTTTTCTCCTTTCGTGAAGCTTTATTTGGCATCAAGTTATCCATAAAATGCTGAATTCTGCATCATTTACACCTGAAACTTTACTAATCATGTTCGTTAGCTCACTTATAGGAAAAAGGACTTAAAGCGCATGAACTATATACTTTGTTCTCAAAACATGGCATAAATATGGGCAAAATATATTGATATAGGCACGTAATATCGCCTATCATCAATGACGGCTAAGTTGATGGACCGCCTGATAACGCTCAATCTACAGCTCTCGTAGGAGTGTAAAGTGGTCGTTAGCAAATATAGAACCCAACCTGGGTTGGGTGTCGATCCCACAGGGAATAGCTTGGCCAACAAGTAAGCAAAATTAATAGACTTTTGGTGCAAGTATCATAAGAAGGGGGGATTGTAATAAGTAACCAAAGTAATGAAGTAAGAGCTGAAAATAGCAAAGTAAAAAGAGAGTATTTCGTAGGTTGTGAAACAATGAGAATTGAAGCGTTGGGGTTATGTCCACCTTCTGAGGTATACGTCTCTATTGGCTAAGAGTGTGTAGAGTCTTGACATGCAATTGCTTATAGAGAATTGTAGTCTATGGTAAATCCAAGCGTCTCTCGACCTAAACAAGGACTATTTCACTTTAAATCTCTCGAGCTTAAAGCGTGTCTAATGGTACGAATTCTCCAAGAGGTTAGTCCAGTTACGGCACTAGCTTTTTAATAGGAAAGGTGTCCTACTACCTTGACATTATCTCTTTTCCAGACAAATAACCTTTCTCTCGAACAAGTTAAATGTTAGACTGGCGTATTCTTTCGTTTGCAACCGTAAAGAATGTAGATTAAGATGAAGAGAATAATGATATAAGCAATATACTTGTCATGAACTGACAAACTCATAGTTATAGATAGTAACTCATTCGGCTTCCATAACCCCAACTAAGAGGTTTAGTTACCCATGAATGCGAAGGATATCACGATTTGCATGGTTAATGGCGTGAGAAGTAGGTGATAGGCGTGTGGTTTTGGTGATTCCCTAGCAAGTAACGATTCTCTTGTTGTGGAATTTAAGAATAGAAGAGTAGATTAGAAGTGATTGTGGTGGAAGATGAGAGGGATGGAAGAAAATTAATTGTTGAACTAATTGAAGAATGTCTTAAGTGTAGAATGTCTTCTAAAATCACTAACATGATAGGGTATTTATAATACTCCTATCCTACTCCTACTAAGCTAATGAAATAAATAACCAAATCTTAATATACTAATGAAATCCTTGACCCAAATATACTAGGGTAAGGTTACAATATCATAATCCAAATAGAATAGTGAAATACATAACCTAATTGTACTAGGTTAATGTATCTTTGTAAAAATCCAGCTTTGTGTCTGTAAGTCCCCAAAGTCTTCAGAAATGTTGTTTTAGCCCGGGACAGATTTTCCATGCAGCAGATTTGGTCCTTAGGCGTCCAGCTCCCTTCTACTTCGTTTGTGAGCTTTCTTTTGCGTCAAGTAAGCCGTAAAATGCTGTATTTTGCATCTTTTATACCTGAAACTTTCCTAATCATGTTTGTTAGCTCATTTACAGGAAAAAGGACTAAAAGTGCATGAAATAGATAATTAGTTCTCAAAACTAGGCTAAAATATGGGCAAAATATATTGATATAGGCGCGTAAATTTGCCTATCATCAACACCCCACACTTAGAGCTTTATTCGTCCTTGAACAACATATCATGTCCTTCTAAGCATCGACTTAAGGTTTTTATAGCAACAACACAAAACATTTATCAAGACAAGCACAACAATTATCAACAAAGAGTAGCTTTCTGATTATAAGTAGAAATAGTTTAACCTCTAGCGTAGACTAGTGATGGTGATCAACTCACATGCAAACGTTAAGGTACATAGAATCATATACAACTATCCAAAGCTCATCAACCATGTGTGTCTCACCATTTAGTACCCATAATCACGCACAAATATAGCATATTTTTCAAACATGGGTATCAAAGTGTCCTTGCTCTCACTCTCACAAAGAATTCATATGTAGCAACTAATGACCATAGGCTTGCCTTTAATGTAGTACTCTACTAAATGTCGGAATGTTAAGATTAGGATCAAGTAGGTCTTTTGATGGTTGTAATGTAGGCTAAGGGACGGGTAGGACTATTTTGGCCAAGAATAGTGGCTAGGTTCCTAAGCTCTTTAATACATCACATTGTATCAATGACACTTTTTTTCTTTCAACCTTTCTTCATTCTTTTATTCTACCACCCTTGTTCTCCTATTTTGTTTTTCAATTTCAAGCACTACTTACTTTTCAGCTTTCTTTTCCTTTTTTCTTTTCACAACATACCTCTTATGATAACACTTTCTTTTTCATAGCACATTCAAGCACCATTACAATTTAAATCATTATACTCACCCAATTTTCTCTTATGTTGTCACATGACTTTCTCACTTTAAAGCACTCAGGATTTGGATCAAAGTATGGTCTTGAAAGAAATGGATTAGGCTTACATACACGGTTGTCAAAGAAATAGGCTAAAGGCTCAAAAAGGGTTAACTAGGATGATGTCCATGGGTAGGTAAAACTGAAGGTAAACAAATATAGGTTGCCAAAGAAATGCCTAAATCATATCCTAACTTACATTCCTTATTTTCGCTTTGCATACATACCAGGAAAGTTCTAGCATCAGCCACAAACATAGAATATACTATTATCTCACACACACAAGGCACATGGTCGACTTGATTGGAAGTAATATAGACTCTCGACCCAACAATTGAAGGAATTGAGTCACACAATATCACATAATGAGTCACAACTAGAGCCTAAACATCTCAATAGTCACAATTGTAGCACATACTCTTGTTTTAATCTCATGCTGCCTATCAAAATAATTTCATGCGTAGCTAGAAAAATTTTACTCCTAATAAAAAAATGTCAAACGAAAAAAAAAAACGGACTAAAAAAACAAAGTAAACACACAAACATACAAACATAGGTGCAAGCAAAGAAGTATAGCATGCGATTCTGCCACCCCACACTTAGACGGGACACTGCCCTCAGTGGAAAATAAAGTCGAAGAACCTGGTTAGTCGGACCCTTCATCGATGTCGGGGGTCATACCCCCTTCGTCGGAATCATCATAAGAGTCGTCGTCAGAGTTCTCCTCATCATCAGAATTAGGCAAGCGTCGATCATCATCAGTCGGCACATCATCGTCTAGAGGTTCCTCAAAATATACGCCCACTCCACACATCTCCCGGGCATGCATGTTCATTGGGTAGTCGTGGTCCAGCTGTTGGAGCTCTTCAGCAGTTGGAATACGTCCACCATTCATCATAGTAAATCGTGTCATGGCATAGAGATGACGGAAGAAACTCTCATCACGAGCATGTCTCTCCGCAGTAGTAGGGTTGACTCCATGAGTTGTTTCAGTATCTTTGACTTTGGTGAGGTCAACCTTCTTTGGGTTATGTGGGAGTTTGTGGTCAGCTGGTTCCTCTTCGATCTCCTCCTTCCGCAACATTGCTGTCAATAAATTGCCAAATGTGAAATGGGACCTTTTGTGGAGTCTGGCCTTCCTCATGGTAGATCGAATGATTGCCCCAAAGTTGATAGGGACATTCGTCATCAAAGCATAGACCAAACACACTCTATCTCTCGATATCTTGGTGTATTGAGTCCCAGGAATAAGGCATGAGTTGACAATACGTATCCAGATTCTTGCTTCCCTATTTAGTGGAGCATAGGGGAAGGTGTTGTGACGGCCTGTATCCTTATGTCTGCCCCATCTTGCCATCGATCTGCTTCCACAAAGCGTGTGTCATATTGCTCTGTAAGGAGGCCTGCTGTACAGCCCTTTGAATGGTGCAGTGTCGACCGAAGGTAAGCCAAGAAAAGAGTTGATCCAATCCGCTGTAAGCTGTAACACTTAGCCCCGAATTTTGACTTCGTTGCCTTTCGTGTTTGGCGACCAGTTGGCATAAAACTCTCTTGTTAAGTCAAGATTACACTCTCCTATGTCGCGGAAGATGAACTCCAGCTTCAAAGTCATTATCTTTGCCAACATTCGCGGCTCCTTCTTTGCTAAGGTCTCCTTGTTGATCAAGTCGACGTGCACATATTTTCTTTCTTTGTTGCTGCTGTACCATGCTTTGGCTTCTTCCTCAAGAACCCATTTTATTCCGAACATTCTGCATGGTAGGTGTGCTGAGGATGATTCTCCTTGGTCTTTTTGACTTCTCTTCTTGCCCTTTTGGGACGTGGTAACCTTCTCCTTGCCTTGCCTCGCATTAGGTGCCATTGTACAAACTTTACCATACAATGCGTCCAAATCGTCAATCGAAATCGATCTCCTCGTTGAATACTTCTTGCACCTATTTTTGCTCAAAACAAAATGAAAACGATTAGTACGATGGGTTGCCTTCCACCAAGCGCCTTAGTTTTGGTCGTGGCACGACTCTTATTTTTGGATTTTCATTTATCACAAAGAAAAAATACTAAAACGACAAAACGATAAAATGATAAAACAATAGAACGATGGGTTGCCTCCCATCTAGCGCCTTATTTATTGTCGTGGCTCGACGTAGTAATCTCGAGTACTTAGACTTCGTCGAGATAAGTGATGGCCATGTCATTCATCGAGTCAAGAGGACCGATATATGGCTTGACACGTTGGCCATTCACTTTGAAGACAACACCCTCATTGTTTTCCAATTCGACTACTCCAGACGAGTAGACTTGAATGACTTTAAATGGACCAGACCATTTCGATTTTAACTTACCTGGGAAGAGCTTAAATCTGGAGTTGAAGAGTAGTACCATGTCACCTTTTTGGAAATTTCGTCGAACAATCCGCTGATCATGATACTTCTTCATCCGCTCCTTGTATAAATCTGATCTTTCATATGCATGGAGACGAAATTCATCTAGTTCGTTCAGCTGCTCCAACCTCAGATTCTTCACATCTTCCCAATTCAAGTTCAAGTGTTTCAATGCCCACAATGCCTTGTATTAAAGCTCGATGGGTGGATGACAAGCATTCCCATAAACTAGTTGATAAGGTGACATGCCAATGGGTATCTTGAATGCAGTCCTATATGCCCATAGTGCATCATCGAGCTTTCGAGACCAGTCCTTCCTATTCGCATTAACCGTCTTGGCAAGGATTTGCTTGATCTCGCGGTTGGAAACCTCAACTTGTCCACTGGTTTGGGGATGATAAGGCGTAGCTACCTTGTGTTGCTTGACTCCATACTTGGCCAATACTGATTTGAATAGCTTGTTGCAAAAGTGAGATCCTCCATCACTTATGATAGTACGAGGTACTCCAAAGCGAGAGAAGATATTCTTCTTTAAAAATGCTACAACACGCTTTCCTTCGTTGTCGGCCAATGCTATAGCTTCCACCCATTTCGATACATAATCCACAGCAACCAAGATGTACTTCATTCCAAACGAATTCACGAATGGCCCCATGAAATCAATACCCCACACATCAAAGAGTTCTACCTCAAGAATTCTGGACATGGGCATTTCATGGTGTTTTGAAATAGCACCTTGACGTTGGCATTGGTCACACCTTCTCACATAGTCGTATGCATCTCAGAATATTGTAGGCCAATAATAACCACTTTGCAAGACTTTCCTTGCCATTCGATTCCCTGCATGATGTCCTCCAACTTGCGAAGTGTGGCATGCTTCCAATATAGTAGGCACTTCTTCATGGGATATACATCGTCGAATGATACCATCCGCGCATCTTCGAAACAAATAAGGCTCATCCCAATAGTAGTGTTGAACGTCATGCATAAACTTCCTCATTTGGTGGTAGGATAAATTGGAAGGTAACACATTACTCACCACGAAATTTGCAAAGTCGGCATACCATGGTAATTTCTCCATTGTTGCCGCTAGTATCTCCTCGTTGGGGAATGCATCATCAATCTGATTTTCTGGTTGCGCCACATACTCATTCTCAAGTCTGGATAGGTGATCAGCCACCTGGTTCTCGCAACCTCTTCTATCTTTGACTTCGAAATCAAACTCTTGCAGCAGCAATACCCATCGAATCAGCCTTGGTTTTGCATCCTTCTTTGTCATTAGATATCTAAGAGTTGCATGGTCTGTATGAACGATCACCTTAGTACCCAATAGATAGGCACGAAACTTCTCAAACGCATACACAACCGCTAGGAGCTCTTGTTCAGTAACAGTGTAGTTCCTTTGGGCTTCATTTAGGACCTTACTCGCATAGTAGATAGTATGAAATAGTTTCTCCTTTCTTTGTCCAAGAACAGCACCAATGGCTACACCACTAGCATCACACATGACTTCGAACAGGAGCGTCTAATCTGGTGCTACCATGATAGGGGCTTCAATGAGTTTTCCTTTAAGGCATTCGAATGCCTTTAAGCAATCGTCATTAAAGTCAAATTTCGCATCTTTCTCCAATAGTTTGCACAATGGACTTGAAATTTTGGAGAAGTCCTTGATGAATCTACGATAAAACCCAGCGTGGCCAAGAAAACTACGAACTCCCTTCACCAAAATTGGAGGCGGTGGCTTCTCAATTACCTCTATTTTGGCACGATCAACCTCTATTCCTCTTTCAGAGATCTTGTGCCCAAGAACGATTCCTTCTTTTACCATGAAGTGGCACTTCTCCCAATTCAGCACAAGGTTGAACTCTACACATCTTTGCAATGCCATGCTCAAGTTTGCTAAACATGCTTCAAAAGACTCACCAACAACTGAAAAGTCATCCATAAATACCTCCAAAGTGTCTTCAACCATATCAGAGAAAATAGACATCATACAACGTTGAAAGGTGGCTGGTGCATTACACAACCCGAATGGCATGCGTTTGAAGGCAAACGTACCATATGGGCATGTAAACGTTGTCTTCTCTTGGTCTTTAGGTGCGATACAAATCTGATTATAACCTGAATAACCATCCAAGAAGCAAAACCATCCTTTCCCAGCTAATCGATCTAGCATTTGGTCCATAAATGGCATGGGGAAGTGATCCTTGAGCGTCCAAGAATTCAGCTTGCGGTAGTCCATACATACTCTTCATCCAGTAACGGGCCTGAGGGGAATAAGCTCATTCTTCGCATTCGCAACCACCGTCATACCTCCTTTCTTGGGAACACATTGCACAGGACTCACCCATGTACTATCAGAGATAGGATATACAACTCCTGCATCTAACCACTTGATAATCTCCTTCTTCACCACTTCTTGCATTGGTGGGTTTAATCGCCTTTGAATTTCAATGGTGGGTGTGCACTTTTCTTGAAGCTGAATTTTATGTGTGCAAATCCCAGGTGGAATACCAATAATATCCGCAATGGTCCATCCAATAGCTCTAATATACTTGTGTAAGATTGCAATAAGAGCTGCAACTTGTTGCTCACCCAAATCGGCTGCCACTATGACTGGAAGAGTATTTCCTCTTCCTAAGAATGCGTACTTCAAATGGTTTGGCAGATCCTTCAATTCTAACGTGGGTGGATCTTCAATAGATGGCTTAGCTAGTGGTGTGGGTCGATTCTTGAGATCAAGATCCAGCTTCTTGGGAGTATAACGATTTGTTCCTAATCCCGATAGAGCACAAATATCTTCATCAGAAATTTCAGCATCATCATTCTCTCCTTTTATGAGCAAAACCTCCAAAGGATAATCAAGAATTTGTTCTTCTTCAAGTCGTTCTTCCTCGTCATCAACGACAACATCAGCCACAGAAAATACACTCAGATCTTTGGGTTGCTTCATTGATTTGCAAACGTCAAAACGAACCACTTCATCATTGATTCTGAATGAGAGTTCATTAGCTCTCAAATCTATGAGCACACTTCCCATAGCAAGGAAAGGGCGTCCCAAGATTATGGGAACCTCTGAATCTGCTTAACAATCCAAGATGACAAAGTCTGCTGGAAATATAAATGAAGATACCTTCACCAAGACATCGCATAGAATACCAACCGGTCGCTTTACCGACCTATCTGCCATAACAAGCCTTATATTAGTTGGTGTAGGATCTCCTAACCCCAACTTCTTGTAGATCGATAATGGCATCAAGTTGATGCTGGCTCCTAAGTCACACAATGCTTTAGCAAAGTCCAAAGATCCGACGGTGCACGGAATAGTGAAAGCTCTGGGGTCGGCCTTCTTCTGAACTATCGATCGAGTAGCAATTGCACTACAATGATGCACATCATCCTTCAGCTCATAACTTGCTGCCCTCTTTTTAGTCAAAAGATCTTTCATAAACTTCGCATACCTAGGCATTTGTTCAAGTGCCTCTACCAACAGAACATTAATAGTCAGCTGCTTCAACATGGTTATAAATTTGCTGAACTTAGTGTCATCAGACACCTTCTTCAATCTTTGTGGAAAAGGTGGTGGTGGGTATGGAAGTGTTCTCTCCACGGCTTTCTTCTCCTCTTGCTTCCGTTTATCATTTTTTTCAGGCTGCACGTCACTAGGTAACACATCCTTGACGTTTGAAGTAGTTGTTGCGGCTTCTTCTCTTGTAACGTCACTAGGTGTGGCGTCAATGTCTGCTGCTACGTCAACCACTTGCTTGCCTTTTTCTGAAGTTTCCAGCACCTTACCACTTCTGGTAGTGATGGCCATGCATGACCCATCATTCCTTGGGTTTTGCACAGTATCGCTCGGTAAGGTGCCAGCCTTTCTTTGATTGAATGCTGCTGAAAGTTGGCTCAATTGCTGCTCTATTTGCTTGATAGAAGTGGAATGATAATCAACTAATTGCTTCATGGAGGCCAAATCGTCAATTACCTCCTTCACTCCAGCGCTCGTTGCTTCCACTCCTTTCAAAAGCTTAGCCATCATGTCTTCCATAGAGTTAGATGTGGTGGTGTCACGTTTACCAGGGGGAACGTACAAACCACTCTTTTCATTATTTTTCTTCCAACTACCTTGGTCTTTGCTTCAAGATTTATCATAATAGTTCCGACCTTGGTTTCCTTGGGCATTCCCACGAAAACCCCCTGATTGTTCAAGTAGTTGGCCTCTTCTTCCGAATCAGATTCGTCTCTTCCTTTCAGCGCCACAGCTTTCACTTTTTCGGTCTTCCCTGATAATAAGTGCTTTGTCAGAAGATCCAATTGTGTTTTCATGTGCGCCATGTCTTGCTCACGTTCTTCTTCTCTTCTTCTTTGGTCTGCAGACATGCCAATAGATAAAGTGGGGCTTGCTACCTCAGAATCCCTGGTATGCCAAGCTCTACTTTGCTTTGTCATGCGATCTAGCATATTGCTAGCTTGACCAAAGGTGAGGTGCATGAAAGAACCTCCAGCTGCGTTGTCCACCACTGGTTTAGTTATTGAATTCAAGGCTCTATACAAGATCTCCATGAGGTGAACATTAGTCATGTGATGGTTTAGGCATCTCGCTAGCTTTGTCTTGAACCTCTCCCATGTTTCATGAAGAGCTCCAGAGGGAAGCTGACGAAAGTTGCTGATTTCATCTCTCAATTGAGCCCTTTTGGATGGCGGAAAGAATCTTTCTAGGAAAGCGTCTCTCAATTGCCTCCAATTTGTAATTGAATCAGGAGTCATCCCATTCAACCATAGTGTTGCCTCCCCAGACAGAGACAATGGAAATAGACGTAATCGAATAGCATTCTGACCAACACCAGGATTATTAAAAGACTTGCATGTAGAAATAAAGTTGATGAGATGCATATTCGGATCATCGCCTGCTAGTCCACCAAATAATCCCTTGAGTTGCAATAACTGAATCATGGTGCTAGTGATGTTGAACTTGGCTCCGGGTGCTAATGGTGGTGGAATTATAGCTCCAGTGGCTCCGGCACCATCAAGATCATCATCATCATCGTCGAAAGCTGGTTGCAAAGGTTGGCGATCATACCTATACCGAGCTTGTCGACCTCTTCTATTGGCAGGTGTTGCAGTTTCAGCGCCATGCCTTGGGTTTATCAACTCGTCATCGCCTAAATCCTCATCGTCAGGGTTTGTTGCTCGCCCAGGATTATCAATGTTTTGCTGGTGTACTTGGGCAGCGGCAAGAGCAGCTAATCTTGCTTGCTCGTGTTGAGCAGCCATCCTGTCGAATTCAGCTTGTGCTTCCATTCTTCTAATTCGTTGTGGTTCAGGATTGATTGGTAATAACGGTTGACCAGAACTTCTAGTATGGGGCATGCACTAAAAGAAAAACCTGCAAGAAACAAAAATAAAAACTAAACGTAAAAGTACGAGAATCTTTGACCAAAGGGTCTAGTAATTATCACGAACTTGATTGACACTCGTATTCCCCGGCAACGGCGCCAATTTTTGATAACGCTCAATCTACAGCTCTCGTGGGAGTGTAAAGCGGTCGTTAGCAAATATAGAACCCAACCTGGGTTGGGTGTCGATCCCACAGGGAATAGCTTGGCCAACAAGTAAGCAAAATTAATAGACTTTTGGTGCAAGTCTCGTAAGAAGGGGGGATTGTAATAAGTAACCAAAGTAATGAAGTAAGAGCTGAAAATAGCAAAGTAAAAAGAGAGTATTTCGTAGGTTGTGAAACAATGAGAATTGAAGCGTTGGGGTTATGTCCACTTTCTGAGGTATACGTCTCTATTGGCTATGAGTGTGTAGAGTCTTGACATGCAATTGCTTATAGAGAATTGTAGTCGATGGTAAATCCAAGCGTCTCTCGACCTAAACAAGGACTATTTCACTTTAACTCTCTCGAGCTTAAAGCGTGTCTAACGGTACGAATTCTCCAAGAGGTTAGTCCAGTTACGGCACTAGCTTTTTAATAGGAAAGGGTGTCCTACTACCTTGACATTATCTCTTTTCCAGACAAATAACCTTTCTCTCGAACAAGTTAAATGTTAGACTGGCGTATTCTTGCGTTTGCAACCGTAAAGAATGTAGATTAAGATGAAGAGAATAATGATATAAGCAATATACTTGTCATGAACTGACAAACTCATAGCTATAGATAGTAACTCATTCGGCTTCCATAACCCCAACTAAGAGGTTTAGTTACCCATGAATGCGAAGGATATCACGATTTGCATGGTTGATGGCGTGAGAAGTAGGTGATAGGCGTGTGGTTTTGGTGATTCCCCAGCAAGTAACGATTCTCTTGTTGTGGAATTTAAGAATAGAAGAGTAGATTAGAAGTGATTGTGGTGGAAGATGAGAGGGATGGAAGAAAATTAATTGTTGAACTAATTGAAGAATGTGTTAAGTGTAGAATGTCTTCTAAAATCTCTAACATGATAGGGTATTTATAATACTCCTATCCTACTCCTACTAAACTAATGAAATAAATAACCAAATCCTAATATACTAATGAAATCCTTGACCCAAATGTACTAGGGTAAGGTTACAATATCATAATCCAAATAGAATAGTGAAATACATAACCTAATTGTTCTAGGTTAATGTATCTTTGTAAAAATCCAGCTTTGTGTCTGTAAGTCCCCAAAGTCTTCAGAAATGTTGTTTTAGCCCGGGACAGATTTTCCATGAAGCAGATTTGGTCCTTAGGCGTCCAGCTCCCTTCTACTTCGTTTGTGAGCTTTCTTTTGCGTCAAGTATGCCGTAAAATGTTGTATTTTGCATCTTTTATACCTGAAACTTTCCTAATCATGTTTGTTAGCTCATTTATAGGAAAAAGGACTAAAAGTGCATGAAATGGATAATTAGTTCTCAAAACTAGGCTAAAATATTGGCAAAATATATTGATATAGGCGCGTAAATTTGCCTATCATCACCGCCACATAAGTGACAGATCGCCACTTTGACCGTCACATTCAAGGCAGTTGAACCACGTACTGTATAAGGTCTGACGGATCATCAAGGTTGTGACAGGCCATTATCCAGGACGTCAACTCTTATCCAGTGAACCCCATTTCTAGTCCACATCTGATGGGATAAGTGACGGACCGTCAAGTGTCTAACGGACCATCATTCGGACCATCACACTCCACATTCAGTTTATTTCCAGGTCATTTTAACAGGGGTATTTTTTGTCACTAATCACATTCAGCCATTATGCTCATTATTATTTCACAAATAATAAAACTAGCGTTTCCCTTTAAATTTAATCTCCAAGAACAAGACCCAATCTTCTTCAAGAATCAAAATTTTTCAAATCCTTCAAGTTTAAAAACATCAAGAACCTTGAGTTAGGTATGCGTAGTGTTCATTTATGGACCCCTTTCATTCATAAAGTGCAAGAACCATGCTTTTAAATGAGAAACTTTGATTTCCTTATGGTTATGTGATGTTGTTCATGTTAATGATCATTGTTTAAGCTTCAATATAATAATTTAAGTTGAATTCCATGATGTATGTATGCTTGTAGTTAAAACCCATGAATTGGGGTGATTCAAGATGATTAAAATTGTTGAGAAAACCTATGCCCCAAAGTGTGCATACAAGGTGTTTGTTAAAATTCCTAGAATGCTAAAAATCATGTTCCCATGACCCCATAGTATTTAAATGACAAGCTATGTAAACTCTTAAGATGATTCCACATGAACTTCCATGCTATTGATATGTCTTGATAGAATGATTATGCAATGAACATGATATTAAGGTTGAGCAAGTACTTCCATGTGACCTAAAATCCTTTCCATGCAATAAATTGTTGATAACCATGCTTAGTATGAAATCCCTTATGTACGACATTATGAATTGTGGACTCAAATCTTGTGATCAAGTCATGTCATGTGTGTTAGTTTCCTTCCATCGAGTCCTTGGGGTATTCGTACCCAAAAAATATAGTTGTGTGCCTAGATCCAAGTCACGTTACCCCAATAATCTCAGTCAAGTAATGATCTATAGAAGTCAGTCAGTCATGTGACTCAAGAAACCTCTGAAATCTCATGATCTCAGCAAAATCTCAGAGTGTAGTACTATTCTATCAGTTAAGGGATGTCAGTTATTCAGTCCATGTACAGTCAATTAAATCATGTTCAGTCTCTTCAGATGGGTGCAGAAGTTAGCACCGAGTAAACCTAAGGATGGGAATTTATCTTCCAGTTTAGGGTGTGCTTATTAGCAATCATTCTTGTATTCCAGAAATACGTAGCCAGCATAGGTTGAGACATCTTAACCTTTCAGACTAGGGTTGATGAGATGTCTTAACCTATCAGTTAGGGTTCCCACCATTCTCATTTGAGTACCTGCCAGTTGAGGTCACTCACAACTGTCCTTACCAGTGGCGCGGTATTGACACCCTTCCAATAGAGGCAGAGATTGGACCCCAACTTAGCTATATGAATTATTGGGGCATGTCGTTTAAACAACTACCTCCCACAGTTTAAGGCTCGGTTTCAGTAAGAAAACATAAATAGTACTTCAGATATTAGTATCCCAGGATTGTCAGACACAGTCACCCATGTTGACAGAACCATAGTTTCAGTCATATCAGAATTCAGTAAATCATGTATTAGCGTACAGATCCACTATTACGTATTTATTTTTCTAGTTATTATGTATGTATGTTTGTACTCTCACATTCATATTAATCCGTCAGTTAGAATTACTCATACATATAAACCCTTTTTATTTAGCCTACCTCACTCATATACTCAATACTCTAGTTGTACTAATACATTTGTGCTATGATGTTTTCTATTTATGTTACATCATAGGTTCAGAGACACGAGTTCCAGACTAGCAGTAGCAGTCGCATTTTAGTATACAGAACTATAGTGAGTCCTCTTCAATCGAGGACAATATGATTTGATTCATTAATTATTTCAGTTAGTTTTTAGTTTATGGAGTTAGTTGGAGACATGTTCCTTTAACTCCTTATTTAGTCAATACTTCGAGTCTTTCAGATACAGTTTAGATTTAGTTCAGATTTGATTTAGTTTTCAGTTGTTTTGGGTATCTTTCACCCTTATGGATGTTATTTAACTAGATTCTTTATTCAATTGAACCTTATGGCCTACATGTTTATGTTTTTTGTATATTACATATATGTTAAGCAATTTATAGGTACAAATATCAATTTTTGGTTAGCTTGTAGTCCCTCTCGGTCATAGGCACTGTGTAGCATTCCGATTTAGAAAATCGAGGTGTTACACATACTACTCTACAGTTTCATCCCAATTATAAAGACTAAGTGCAGTTCATCCTTACATGACCAGTATTCTGCTAACAGTCATTCACTTAATCAGATAAGCTTAGAATATGTTATGTTTGGTTTTGTATGTTTATAAAACCATGCTTTATATGATTGTATATTCAGGTCCTCAAGATATTTTAGTCTCCATCACATAGTTTCAGACTCAATATTCATGCAGTATCCATGATTTATCGTATTTCAGCTTTAGTTCTACCTATTCTACAAAAGTAAAGAGTTTTATGAAACTAAGTGTAGTGATTCACCATCGTATCAGATTATGTTTGTTACTCTTGTTTAAAGATGTTTTTTAGCTTTCAATTTAGTTCGGCTTATTGGTGATTGTACATACACTTAGCATGTATATTTTAAGATTTCATACATAATTATTTTTACTTAGTGCATTCACACCCGCTTAATCAGTACATTCCTAAAGTACTGATCCACATATATGTTTGTGTGTCTACATTATTTCATAATGTAGGTACCATTTGTAGCCCGCACATCATGATCAGATAGTTTAAGTTTCCAGCCAGTAGGTGATGAATTCACTTGTTTTAGGAACTCCAAACAGTTTTAGTTGAGGTATAGTTTATTTATTTTCCATATGGATTGACTAGTGGTTGTTTAAGGCATATCCTAACTACCTATAGTCAGTATAGTAGAGGCTTAATAGATGTCAGTAAGAGTCAGTCATGTAAATTCAGTTCTTTCTTAGTTTTATCAGACTATAAACTTTATCAATATTGTATTTATCGAGATTATGCCATAATTATGTTTTCGCACAGTAAACTCAACATTTATACATATTAAATTAGTTGCTCAGCAGTATGCCAGTTTATGGGTTATCTTGGGATCACTTGTGGTTTTAAGAACCATGTGGCATCCAGGGTGTACTATCGAGGAGTTACAAACTTTGTATCATAGCCCAGATTTTAAGTGTTCTAGGGTGTCTATGAAGTTGTGTCTAGTAGAATCTTGTCGAATGGTACAAAGACGTATGTACTTTTCTCCGAGAGACTATAGGGTATTTAGGAAATGTTTCCCCTCTTTCATATCTCTAATTGTGCTATCAAAAGGTTCTCTAAGAAACTGACGTAGATTTTTATGATGCTCCACTCATGTCAACTATACCTTAATTTCAAGGTAACTGAAATAATGAAGCTCAAATTCCTAAAGATAGAGATTTCTCGAATAGTCCCCACAGACAGTTATAGGATTGCATGCAAGCTAAAATTATCTTATCAGTTTAATTATGTTCCGAAGTTGTAAATATTTTATTCATGATCATGAAAACTCTTGCACTAATCTATAGTTAGATGTGTTTTTAGATCTCTCTCAGAATCTAATGATAGTATATGGTCTAGAATTAAGAGCATGAACCCAAAAGTTTAGTAGTAGTAGAGCTGGGATGGTGTTATCTGGATTGAGCAGATTTTATATTCATGGAGCTAGTTGTATGAAGGGTGAATAAGTAGGCTTGAAATAGGGTATGCAAGAATTTAAGTTTGTCGAGTCAAAAGTTAATGTTATTGATATTAGGTATGTTGGTGTAATGGTAATTCTCATGGTTTAGATGTAATGTTAATATGCTATGAAGGAATTTAGTATGTTTCATTGAAGATTTAGGGATATCCATGTTAAGCGTTAGAATCTAAGTTTGAATCTTTGAAAATTGAGCTAATAGAAAAAAAAAGTTGAAGCTCTAGATGGTGTGAACTCAGAGTAAAGTGATTTCAGTTAAGTTTAGAGATTTTAAAAAGGTCCACACACTTCGAATGACGGCTTAAATATAAGGGAGAGATGATAGAAGAAGTAACTAAGTCAGGCTCTCAGATGATGCCTGACCCATTCTTATACCAATGCAATTTTTTTTACTTCAATCATCATGATACCTATGTATTTTTTACATGTCAGTTCCATGAACACAACTTATATTCAGACACTTTCCATAGAAATATGTACGCTTTCAGTTTCTAGTATGTGGAGTTTCAGTTCACTTAGCAGCACGAATCATATTCCATGTAATTTATGAACTCCAAACTCAGGTCATGCAGCTCATGACTCATGTACTACTGCTTTACAGTATGTTTAGTTCTAGGTACTAATGCTACACTCCTAATGATCAACAAAATTCAAATTATGTCATATATATCCTTAACTTAGGCCTCTTTGATGAATCCATTCTATTGATACTCTATTTCTAGGGCCTCTATTAAATGTCATGTTATGAAAAGTATTATTTCATGTTTCAGGTCCTCATGTTCTAACTTTCAGTGACCTCTCCTTATGTCATGATTAGTTGAAATTTTATGTGTGTTTTCTTGGGGTAGTGCATTCAAGTTTTTAGGATAGAGGTTTAGAGAATATGAGAAAGATGCCTTTATGGTTGTTTTCCTACAAGTTGATGAGTGATTATGAAGATAGGCTTGAATGTCATGTTGGTTTTCAAGTGGAATGTATAGTTGAGTATAAGCTTTCAGTATAATTCAGATCGTATAGCAATTAATTCAGATTAATAGTCAGACAGGCAAGTTCCTATGGTTTTTCCATCTTCTGATGTACTCTTAGTATCAGAAGTTTCATAAATATGGCCATTTCATAAGGTAAATTATTCATATCTATGTAAATTACAAATTTACCTCAGTTCATGCATTATATAACAGTTTCAGATTCCAGATATTCAGTCATGATTCAACCTATAAGTGCCCTGTGCATTATCTCAATCTTTCCTTAGTATTCCTTCCAAGTCTTTAGAGAAGAACGATCCCAAGGGTGAGATAATATTATCCCCTGAGTTTTCATGTCCTAAACCTCTCATCTTTTATTCATGAAATAAAATCCATCCTGAGGCAATAGTTACCCATAATTTGACTCTCTCGTTCCAATCTCAGACTTATAAGCATTCTCATGTCATTGCATGTATTCAAGGAGTCAATTCAGTTCATAATATTTCATTTATGTACCATGTTTTAGCCTCAGTTATTTAATCATATTTCTAGTTGTGCATTTTCAATTTATGACCTGGGTTACCTTAGTATAATACTCTCAGTCTGACCAGTCTCATTTAAGGATGAATGTTCCCAAGGGGAGATATTGTAATACCCCATACTTTTCTTAGTTTAGTTCAGCTCCTAGTTCTTGCATAAAAGGCTAAAAGTCTACAAATTTAGCTAAGTGTTGGGGACTTATCTTAAGTTTTGGCCTCTTCGCTTTGACGATTTTTAATGTGACCTTCCCGATAGCGAGACATAAGTTTCTTAGTTGATTCATATTTAGCGGTGTAAGAAACATGTCTCAAGTAATGTTTGGATAGTTCGAACGAGGTTTGGATCACGTTTGGATTTCCAAAATAGTAGCTCACTGCGATTGTGGCGCGTCATGGTGGCAATAGAGGTATCACGACTGGCGTATTGCGGGGATAGTGTATTTGTCATGTTTTTGATTCAAAATTTGAACAACTGTGTCATGATCTTTATCCTAGTGTATGAAGTGCTTATTAGGTGAAAAATGATAATAGAAGCCATTTGAAGCTAAGTTGAGCTAAGAACCTTAGATTCACCCAAAGTTTGGTGTTCGATTCTACAAGGGGCAACTTTGAAAGTGCATAACTTTTGATGTATGTAGAATTTTTCAGTTCAAGACACAACAAAATATAGATAATTGAATTAGCTTTCCAATGATGCCGATTTTGCCTTAATCAGATACACGGGTGAAAAGTTATGGCATTTTTTGTGTGAGACAGTAAGCCACCACAATTATGCCGCATCACAATAAGGCTTCAAACCGCAATCCGGGTTACGAATTTTTGGTTTAAATGAATGAGGGGCAATTGAGTCTTTTCCAACCTTAACCTAGATCATAAAACATGATTTTAAGCATCCATTAGGGCATTATTTACCCTCATTATCCTATTTTACTCTCAAGAACAAACCTTAATCAATCCCCTTTAAGATCATCCATTCCATCCCCTCCTTTTATACAACAATCGAGAATCAAAGTTTCCCAATCCAAGAAGGCTTTCAAGATTTTATTTCTTCTTCAAGATTTAAAGTTTTAAGGTATGTGGGAGTTGATCCATGGTTCTCCTTTCACCCATGGAGCCCAAAACCTATTTCTTTCAATTAAAGAATGAACTTTTTGTCATTATGATATTTTGTATGTTCAAGAAGATTGAATTTCATGTATCCATGGTGATTTAAATTAAATTCAGCCCATGTATGATCCCATGCAATATTTTGAATTCGTGATACTATGAATTTGATTTTTCAATGCTTTATTCAGGTGAATTTCATGATAGATCCTAAATCCATGATTTTTAGCAACATTCCCATGTTTTAAATTCATGATTTCCACATGTTTGATGAAATTCCCATTTCATGTTCAATGAATTTCAGGCTGAATACCCGAGTTATAAATTTTTCTATGTAACTATATTGTTCACTCATGTTTATGACATTCTTAGGTTCAAGCTATGATCTTTGCATGTTACGATTAAACGCCCATGTTCTATTTCAAGTGAACTTTATGTAAATTCCCCAATTCATAATTTTAGTTATGTAATCATGTTATGCTCCCATGTTTAAGATATTCCCATGTCCAATTTCATGATCCCCATGTGTTTGATGAATTTCCTCCTGTTAAATTATTAATATCCATATGTTTGATGAAATGCCTAAGTAATGGTTTTCTTTAAATAATGCTTACTTATTATGGTTTCAAATGCTCTCAGGTGTTCTTATTGTTATTGCTATTGAGTTTTGGGGGTTCTGAATACCCAAAATTTAGCTATTTACTTAGTCCTAGTACTATCAGAATGGTTTTTAGGCACATATAATTATTATCGATTCAGTCAATTATCATATCAATCAAATTTAGATCAGTTTTGTATTCCAAGTTGGTTCAGTTAGGAGTAGAATTTCACACCGAGCAAACCCCAGGATGAGGGCTCTCCTGCCAGTTGAGGGTGTGACCTTTAGTAGCAGTCTCTACATTCTAGAACTCCATAGCCAGTGTAGGTTACAGATGTTAACCAGCCAATTGAGGGTTGACATATATCTCGCTAGAGCACTTGCCAGTAGAAGGTGACTCTTTAGTCCTTCGAAATATAATTTCAGGGGATCCATGCATCCAGTGTTATTGCCCATTGCACGGTACTGACATCCTTCCAACTGGGGTCACAGGTTGGACCCCAATTAACTCTTAATTGGTGCATGTTGGTTAGATGATACCTCCCACAGTCTCAGTACAGTATTAAGTGTCTCTTCAGTTTAGGTTTGTTTGACAAAGTGTACAGACTTTCCAATATCCAGTTTAACAGTTTTTAGTTTTTCAGATTACAAATTATCTCAGTACTATAACAGATATACACTTAGTCTTACATACTCAACTATTATAGTTTCCACACATTCATGCTTAGTTATCTTATGTTGTTATGATAGTCCTTACCTAATAAGCATAGTACCCTACAGTTTCAACCCAGTTATTCAGACTAAGTACAGTTCAGCCTTACATGACCAGTATTCCACTATCAGTCATTCAGTTAATCAGATAAGCTCACAAAATGTTATGTTTAGTTTAGTATGTTTATGCATTCATGATACGTATGATTGTAAATTCAGATCCTCGAGATATGTCAGTCTCCATCATGTAGTATCAGACTCAATATTCATGCAGTATCCATGTTTTACCGTATCCCAAATTCATTTCTACTTATTATACAAAAGTAAAGAGCTCTAAGAAACTAAGTGTAGTTATTCACCATTTTATCAGATTATGTTTGTTACTCATGTTTTAAGATGTTTTTTAGCTTTCAGTTTATTTTAGTTTATTGGTTAGTCTACATACATTTAGTATGCATGTTTTAAGATTTTATATGTAATATGTTTTACTTAGTGAGTTCACCCTCGCTTACTCAGTACAATCCAGAAGTACTGATCTACATATAATTCCATGTGGCTATATTCTTTCATAATGTGGGTACCATTTGTAGCCCGCACATCATGATAAGACAGTTGCAGTTTTCATCCAGCAGGTGATGAGTTCTCTTATTTCGAGTACTCCAGAAAGTTTTAGTTCATGTACAGTTTATTTATTTTCCATATGTATTAATTAGTGGTAGTTGGATGCGTGTCTCAACTACCTTTAGTCAGTATAGTAGAGGCTTCATAGTTGTTAGTTAGAGTCAGTCAATTAAATTCAGTTCTTTCTCAGTTTTATCAAACTATAAATTTTATCAGTGTTATATTTATCCAGATTATGCCATGATTATATTTCTGCACACTTAACTTAGCTAGTTTATACATATTAAATCAGTTGCTCAGCAATATGCCATTTTATGGGTTAGCTTGGGATCACTTGTGGTTCCAAGCACCATGTGGCATCCAGGGTATACTCCCAAGGCGTTACAGAGGTACTCCTCCAAATTTTTGCCCCAGTTAGACATCTTTAAGTTGCATTGAATCATTGAAAAAGTATTTGAAATTCCATAATGAACTAAAGATTCTATTTCAAGATTCATTATTTTGACTTTACCAGAGAATGGTCTTTTTATTCAGAATCTTGAGATATCTTCTCGAATATTCTTCCCCCAATTGAATGTTGTTGAGACTATTCTTGAATTTTTAACTCAAAAAGGATCTAGGGAATCTAGGGAATCTTCTCAGAATTCATTTTAGTTGCATTCTTTGTATGACCCATTACTTTGGCTTTTGAAGGATCAATCTTTCTCTTCTAAATTATTAAGATTCCATCTTGAAAATTCTATCCCAGTTTCCATTTCCTGGGGTCATATGACTGAGACGTTGGGGCGCCTATAAATCCCGTTGTAGTAAGAATCAGATCAAACGTAGTTTTTAATATATGGGAAGGATAGGTTTTCCAATAGGATTAACAAAATCCTGCATATGCCTCCTATGTATCTCATTCTTGGGAATTAAGGTCAAGAGTAGTCCGTACATAAAGGGAATTTTTTAAGCTTTTACAAAGCAACAAAAATGATTATATTCAGACAAAGGGAGATTATAGAGGCAGAAACATTAATAAAATATTGTCCTTTAGTGGTAGTATCTCTTCATTGCATCGGAGTTGATCGCATTGGGCCACTTTTTGGCCTATTATTTCATAGAGGACTAGGGCTCTCTATGGATAACTCCTTCTGGAAAACATGACATCTTTGTCAATCTTGTGCAAACGTTCTTATAAAATTATTGTCTTGTGTACACACTAATTATCATTTGTTTCAATCATATTAATGGTTAAGCTTCCATAATTTGGCAACAAACTTCTATTAACAGATGGATTTGGCGCCCGTAGAGTAATAACCTTATGATCATTTAAGTCTTATAGTTCGTGCTTTAGATTGATGCAATTCACGATGGTATGCTCAGTGCCTCTGGAATCGTAAGCACGGTGTTGGTCAGATCTATAAAATTTGGCATTCATATTGATACATTTTGGATTAACTATTTGAATCAGTCAAGTTGTGTGTAGTATCTCCAAAAGCTATGTTTGATTTTTGACTAAAGGAGCTGTTACAACTCAATTTATGATTCATTATTGGTCCTACTCTATCCCTCTATTATGTATGATAAAGCATAGCAAACAGCTAGATGCAATAGGCTAACTTGGTGGAAAATGGCCTAATAATCTAAAACATACAATTAAAGACTTACATAGGAATAATATAGTCATAAATGTCTAATAAATAGATAGAAAGTCAACAACCATCCCAAGACTTAGTAATGCTGAAACAAGAGCAACTACAAATGAACTATGAGTACTAAATATTCAAATACAATTGATCTTAAAGATGAAAGACTAGACACAGATAAATAGAAGGATAAAGGGCAAATCCGACTTCAAGAGTTCACCCAATTTCCAAAATTAACCCTGCACAAACATTGAACCAGCAGCGTCAAGTAGTACTCGGATGTGTATCAAAAAGATACAGAAGTGTAGTGTGAATAGCAAAACCACAGGTACGTAGTAGGCATCATCAATTGACTAGAAAAATCATGGTATAAATACGATAAGATACAAAATCAAATAAGCTAGGTCAAGATAAAAGAGGAAAACCTGAAAATACACACAGACATCACTGTATATGAATAAGTAAATGCTTATGAGATAATAACATAAAACTCACACTTATAACTATAAGATTGACCTATAAGTCAATAAGTGCAAATAAATCGACGTAGGCCCCCATAATCCTTGAGGGTACAATTGAGGAAACTAAGCAATTAAATAGACATAAAGAACCAATTTACCATGCCATAACCAAGAATCTATCCAAACAGTATTATCTCATACATAGTTCCTAATATAGGACTTAAACCAGAACTAAATAGCATCATCATTACTATCACCATTTACCAGACATTAATTGGAACTCATATTATCAAGATCATTCTCAACTGTTAGACTAAAAAAGGAATACATATTCATAAACCATATTAATGAACTATATCACCAATACATGCCAATAACCTAACCCAATAGATTATACCAATACCGCATCCAATAAGTCATGTCAATAACCATGTTTATAGGCTATGATAATAGTCATAATCATAAGTTATTTCAATAATTGCATCAATAAGCCACCATATATCTATAAACCATTAATCGTGTTTATAAGACACATCATATCTATAAGACCTATCATATTTATAATCCATATCATATCCATGAGCCATATCCTTAATAACATCGATATCGATATCTTTAAGCATGTTAATATGCTATATTATTAATCATATCTGGAGGTCATACCAATAATCACATGTATAAGTCATTAATCATCTCTAAAATCCATATCAATAGTCATATATATATATATATACAAACTACATCATTATTTGTACTTATGAGTGAGTCATATCCTTAATCATGTATATAAAGAATATAATTAACAATACCCAAAATTAGCATCAATCCTTCAATCAAAATTAACATACTCCATAAATATACTAAATCTTCTCAAGTGTCAAACCAACAAATAATAAGAGTATATCATGCATAACCAAGTCTACAAGGCTAAAACAAGTCTTGGACTAAGGTAGGCCGAAGGGGGCCACTATACTCCTTAAAATCCATTTTAGGAAACTTCTACCCAGGATTAGTACAAGGTATCTAAGTTCATTTTTAGATGTCAAGTAATCCATTAGTATCCCCAAGATAGTAATACTCCCCAAACATGAACAATGAAGTCAATCCTACCAAAAATAATTACAACTAAAGAAATTTCCCCTTACTTGAGCAACTAAGAACAATTCTACCCTAAATACGAATGACTAAGGCAATTTCACCTATCTTGAGTTCTTAAGGAATTTACATTCTAAATGGAAAACATAAAGCCCAATTCACCTACGACATTAATAACATGCTAATTACCCCAAGTCTATGATTTTAAAATAGCCTAAATGATCCAACTAAACCAAATATTCTCACTCATACTTCCCAATACCTAAATAATACCCCATATCATCAATAATATCATAAGCATAGTATGAGATAACTCAGCCTATGAAGAAGGTAAACCTATCCTACTTGGATGCCGAAGAAAATCCAAAGATGCTGCTAAATCATAAATTTTCCCTTTTGAGAAGCTTAGCAAGGTGCCATTCTATAAAAATCATAATTTACTCATAAATATGAGAACAGTGATACCTATATGGCACTATTATGCATTGGTCTAACATTATATAAAAATCCCATTAGTGACCCTTTACGGACTCGCACATTCGAAACCAATACAATATCCCCCATGCTCAAGGAACATTAACCCTTAAAAATAGGTGGATTCTAAGCTATAATGGTGCTAAAATTATGTCACAAAACTTTTAGGGATTCTAGCAAAAGTATGGAGAAATCAACCATGAAAATAATAGAATCTTACTACAGACTCAATGGGAAATCACGTAAATAAATGATACTAAAGATCCACAATCACCTACAATTGATTCTCTAAAGATCTCACTTTATTTAGGGATTTAGATTCTATATATTAGATGGAGATACTAAAATAATTGGGCAAAGTAGTTATTTATATCCTTCCCAGGTGCACGTGTATCGCTTAAGAGAACTTTGGATCGCTTAAGTGATAATTGTACCCTAGAATGCTAGTCACTTACGCAATCATTAGATCACTTATGTGGTACCTAACAACCTTAGAAGTACCACATATGCGACCCTATTATCGCTTATGTGATTGCCCTTCCACTGCTAAGAAATTCACTTAAGAGACAAAATTATTTCCTTAAGTGATACTTATTGTGGTTTTTGGATTGCTTAAATGATAAAAGGCATCTCTTAAGTGTTGCACTAGCATTAGTTGAGACTTGGAGAAATTCCAAATCTTCGATAATACCTCAGGATTCATCCAGATTCCCATATATACAAATAGACTATGCTACCCTATCAAATTAAATTTTCTAGACTCAATGGCATAGTTGAAATTTCCATCCAAGGTTGTTACAATAAAAATTGGGTCTCACACCCTCTTACCATTTTTCTTAACTTCTGACAAATAGCCTGAAATAAGTCTGGGAGCCTCAAGACCCAAGACAAGGTTTTATCTAGCCGTAATTTGATATTTCGGATATGTTGGAACACTCAAAAATTGGATTCAAGGTCTTTTAATTGATTTTTCACTCGATAGCTAATTTGAACCAGCGAAGGCTTCAAAATAGGAAATTAACTCTAAAAAAATGACCTGCCTAATACCTAAATTATTAATTCCAAATAAATTAGGGTAACAATAGCTATAAATACTGAAAATTAGTGGAAATACAAAAAATTACCTGAAGGTCATTACAATATCCATTACTAAAAGATCTTTCATCCGTGAGAGTAAAAGATTAGGATGTACTTGAAGCCTCGAGTAGATAGGGATACTAGGTTTGAATCTCACTCTTGATCTCCTAAGTATCCTTCTCTACTAGATGATGCCTCTACTGTACCTTAATTACTGGAATCTCTCTAGTCACAACTACCTGACAGTACTAGCAAAAATAAGAACAAGTTTCTCTACGAAGGTCAAATGCTCATCTAACTAAACTAAGTCCTATATTACAACATAAGACCATTCTAAAATGTATAAAAATGGAATAAAAAACATGGAATACTTAATGGATAGCAGTAAAATCTGGGGGTAAGGCTAACTCCTAAGACTCTTCACCAACTGTGAGCAGAATCTAAAAAGGTCCAATATATCTATAGCTGAGCTTGCCTTTTCTCCCAGACCTCATCACACCCTTCATGGGTGATACACGGAGGAATACTAGGTCACCAAATCCAACTCTCAAGGAAAAAATAATATGATCTACGTAAGCTTTCTATTTACTCTTAGTTACCCTCAACTTATCCTGAATTACCCTGACTCTATACAATGACTCCTTAAGTCATTAAGTGCCATGGGGTCTAACCTTGAAATCTCCAACCATAAAATTGAGGAATGACATCTCCTACTACATGAAGACTCAAAAGGCACTATCACAATACTTGAATGATAGTTATTATTATACGCAAACTTTGCTAAGGATAAGTGTTGTTACCATTGACCTCTAAAATCCATAACACGGGTTTGGAGCATATTCTCAAGAACTTGAATAGTCTATCTGATTGCTATCGGTCTGAGGATGAAAGGTTGTACTAAGATCCAGGATGTGTCATAGTTTTATGGAGCTTATGATTCTTAAACTTAGAGTATATGCATGTACCTAAGGCTCTTTTTTTTGGATTTGATGTGTTTATGGATTGATTTTGTAGGAAACTAGGTGTTGGAAAATAGCAAGAAGTAAATAGAATAAAAGGCTGAAATTTGGCCACCTACTTATGCATCTATGCCCCATAGGTACCACCTTCTAGGTGTAGGTGGATTTGTATGTATCAAAAAGTGAATTCCATAGAGTTAAATTTTTGTCACCACATACGACCCCCCACCTAAGGAGTGTAGGTGCCACCTATGGCCCGTAGGGGGGTCCATAAGTGGTCGCCAATGTACTTTTCCCAAATAATTTTGGATTTATTTCCTATGGTTTTCATGTAACCTATATATACTCCTATGATGTTTTAGTTATCTTGATCTACATTTAGTCAATTTTTCCTCTTCTTATTACGATTTGAATTCTAGGGTTTCCTTATATTTATAAATAATCTTTTGAAGTTTATTTAGAGAAGAGGATATGTTAGGGCCTTTGAGACTAAGTTTACATCATATATACTATTCACAAACATCTTTTGAATCCAAGATTGACTTGTGATCTTAAGATTATTTTGTTCTTATTTTTGGCTTGTTATTTAATTTAAGATTTTGGATTTTCTTCTATCCTTATTATAAGATTGATTCTATGATTTTACTATGAATTCCATGATTTTCTTGCCGCTATGAGTAGCTAATTCCCATATCTAGGGTTGTGGAAAGCCTTATGGGTTAACAAAGTAAAGGAAGTGCATGTGGTTCTTGATAAAGATTCTTGCATTTATTTTAACTGCATTCAGTTCAATTGATTTCTAAGTGGTTCACAACCTTAAGAACCCTCTTGTATTCACTACTTGCTTCAAAAGAGATGTGGATATTAGGAAAAGACATCACAACAATAATCTAAGACCCATTTCTATGTAATAATTCCCACCTTCTCATCTAATTAACTTGAGACCCAAAAGGTAATAGTTAATTTAGGCTATAGGGCAAGGGTTAGTAATGCTACACATTAAGACTCACATGGTAAAGAGTGAGATTTGCTAATGATTCTACAAGACAGTTGGTCATAGATAACATGTCAGATTCTGCATGCAAGATATTAAAATAGTTCGATGGTGCACAATAAATCTACGGAGTTAAAAGCCATTGGAACACAATACTAGTGTTTATCATAGATTTTTTTACAACCAAGAGCATCTAAATCTTGTTATATTCTTACTATAGAAAATCCCCCATGAGCATAGTATGAAATAAGAAAAACAATTAGGGTAAAATTTATAAATTCAAAGTGGAATGAGAAAACCAGAGGCTAACTCTTGGGCTACCTTAATGAAGTTTGAGTAATCAAGGTATGCATGGTCTTGTTGGTGAATTTTTACTAACCAACATAGGCATGTCATGCCGCGACATTAAAGCAAGCGTTGCTTGAGAGGCAACCCAGGGTATTTTGTTATTTGTACATTCATTCATGTTATTGTGATTGACCTCAGATCTGCACATCTATGTCACCACACGTATATTTCTAACTCTTTTATTTTATAGCGGCATAATGCATTGAGGACAATTCATATCTTAAGTTGAGGGAGAGGTTGCATATGGGTCTTGATGTCCTCTTGGGGTTTTTGTTCCCATCCCTCTTTTTCTTGTAGTCTTAATCCTTGTAGAGCCGACATATTTATAGGTATTGTGTTTTGTTTCATGATGTTTTGTGTTTATCTAAGATAAAAATGAGTATCTAAGGTATTTTTATATTTTGTTTTTATAAAAATGATACTTCTCTAAAAAATTATTTTTAATTATGTGATATTTTATATATGTGTGGCTATTGTCTTTTTCATTATGGAATTAGAAATAGGGACCTGATAATCATAGCTAACTTGTGCATGAATCTGATGGGTAGTAGCTTGTGATGCTACATTGGGCTATGTGTGTGTGAGATACTACTTTGTTCCCTTTAAATATTAAATCCAAAATATGTTCGACTAGTCTTGCCTGGGTTTTAGGATAACTGGTTAGGAAAGGATCATAGGCTATTTTAAGATAAGTCCATATTTAGCCTAAATGACCTTTAGAATTTGAATAATTATTCCTTTATCCCTATTTTGAGCCAATGTAGCCTATTTTTCTAGTTTTACCTTTCACCTTCACATTTGTGTTACAATGAACCTATTTTGGCCCTAGTCTTCCTTGGCCATTGTGCACCTCAACTCAGGCAAATCACCTAAGTTAAGGGTGGATATCATAAGGATGTATAATGTGAAGTGGATATGAAGAAGGGTAAATAAGAGAAAAGAAGGTAGGTCTGGGTATGGTAGAAAAAGAAAAGAAAAGAAAAGAAACCACACCTAACTTAAATATGCAATAAAAGAATAAAAGGGGAGAAATAAGGGTGGAATAAAAGTGAATTGTTTAAAAAGTTGACTCCAAAGTAAATTATAGTTCCAAGGAGTCTAGTCAATAAAAACGTCCATGTGTACCCAAACAGCCCACCAAGCCTACACTATAAGCCGAATAAAGGCCTATAGTAATCCTAACCCGATTGTCAGAAAACTAAGGTAAAGAAAATAAGGGTAATCCTATGGTATTCGATTTACAAAGGTGGAACTTCTTTTGTTAGTGTGAGCGTCACTTGATATGCCCCTGCTTTGACATACATTAGTTCATATAAGTGATTAGGACTTCTTTGTTATAAGGGCACATAGGTTGTGTTTCTAGACACTTACTTGCTTTGGTAGTGTAACTTGTGCATAAGAATGGTTGTCTTCTTATAATGTAATGGCACAACTTAATTCCTTTATGTTACATTGTTGTGCTACATTGATACACACAGTTTGGGTCTTAGTGTTAAAATTGGAGGGGGTAATGTGTTTTGAGCTAAATTTGATGATTGACTGCCAAAGGTATCTTTGGTTTCTCTTGGTTAAGCATTATCATGTTGTGTTTTTATGTTTTGTTACCTGAGTACATGCAACTTTCTAAGTTGAGGGTTCTAATGTGCCATGGTTTAATGGCACTTACAATTCTTAAATTTGGATAATATGCATGTACTTAATGCTATTTTATTGGATTTGATGTGTTTTTGGAGTAATTTTGCAGGAAACTAGGTTTTGGAAGCCAACTAAAAGAAAACAGAATGAAAAGTTAAAAATTGACCACCTACCCAGGCACCTACTCCCTGTAGGTACCACCTACTAGGCGTATGTGGGTTTGTATTTATTACAAAGTGAATTCCAGGAGTTAAATTTTAAACACCACCTATGGCCCCCCACCTAAGGGCACTTTTCCCAAATTATTTTGGATTTATTTCCTAGTGTTTTCATGCAACCTATATACATTTCTATGGTGATTTTAGCCAATATTATGTATGTTTAGTTAAGTTTTTGTCTTTTGAATAGGATTTCAATTCTAGGGTTTCATTGTATTCAATATACCCTTCTGAAGTTTATTTGGTGAAGAGGCTAGTTTAGGCCCTTTCAGGCTAAGTTTACATCATATATAATATTCACAAACATCTTTTGAATCCAAGATTGACTTGTGATCTTTGGATTGATTTGTTCTTTCTTTTTTGGTTTGTTATTCAATTTGAGACTATGGGTTTTTTTTCTTTCATTGTTGTGAGATTCATTCTATGACTTTGTCTATGAATTCCATGAGCTGTCGTGCAACTATGAGCGGCTAATTCCCTTAGCTAGAGTTGTGGAAACCCTAGCGGATTAACGAAGTCAAGGAAGTTCCTAGTCGTTTTAGATAAAAATTCTTACATGTATTGTTATTTCCTTCAATTCAATCGATTTCTTAGTGGTGGCCGGGATTACAAACCCACTTGTATCCACTACTTTATTCGTAAGTGAGCCATAGATTAGTAAATGACATCAAATTTTAAACCCCTTTCCATCTAATAATTCCCGCCTTCTCATCTAATTAACTTGAGACCCAAAAGGTAATAGTTAATCTTGGATCTAGGGCGAGAGTTAGTAACGCGACACTCTAAGACTCACAAGGTAAAGAGTTAGATTTGCCAATGATCCTACAAGATGGTTGGTGATACATACCTTGTCATATTCTACATGTAAGGTATCAGAATAGTTCGATTGTGCACGATAAATCTATGGAGTTAGAAGTCAGGGAAAATACAAGCCTAGTTTTCATCTTTAGATTGTTTCCAACCAAAAACATCTAAATCTAGTCACTTTCCTACTATAGCTAATGTCTTTACTTACTTTTTTGCACTACCCAACTATTTTAGCAAGTACGACAGATATATCTGGCCTATTCCCTATGGGATCGACCCCAACCTAGTTGGGTTACTATATTTTGACATCCACCGCATTATAACTCTAAGAATGTGTACTTTCGAGTGAAATCCATCCACCTGAGTAACCAAATCCTCCTAAAATTCTCTCCAAAAGCTAGAAGTGAACACTGAACCCCGATCTAAAATGATAGATATTCGTATACTATGCAAATAGACTATCTCACTAACATATATATGGGCTAACCTTTTAGTACTAATGGACATCTGAATAGGAATGAAATGTGTTGACTTCATCAACCGATCCACAATGAACCAAATACTATCAGAACCATGTGAGGTATGAGGCAAACCACTAACAAAGTCCATGGTAATCCGTTCCTATTTCTACTCTTGAATGGGACATCTATAAATCAAACTACCAGGTCTCTAATGCTCGTCCTTCACCTATAAACAACATAGGTAATGAGCTATAAAGTCTGCCGCATCTCTCTCTATACCACTCTACCAATAATGTTGTTTCAAATCTCTATACATCTATATTGTACCCTAATGAACAGAATATCTAGAGTTGTGAGCCTCATCCAAAATCGACTGAATAAGGTTTTCAACCCTCAAAACAAACATATGGCGATCAAACCTCAAGACACCCTCAGAATCTATGGTATCCTTCTTGGACACACCACTCAACACTTGATCATAGATGATGCAAAGTCTTTTATCCAAAAATTAGAAATCCTAAATCTGCTCAAATAAAGAGGACCTCACCTCAACACTACCAAGCACCCTCCTAGGGTCTCAAATATCAAGTCCTACTATCAAGTTATCTAGGGATAGAATGTCCCATGTCAACGTTCTCTAAGAAACTTAAATACAAGCCAAGATACCCCTACTCACTACTTTCTAGCTCATGGCATTTGTTACCACATTTTCCTTGCCCGAATGATACAAGATAGAGATATCATATCCTTAAGTTATTCCATCTATCTATGCAGCCTAGCATTAAGTTCACTCTGGTTTATAAGATGCTGAATACTATGATGATCCATGAAGATCGCACAATGCACACTATAAAGGTAATGCCTCAAAATCTTAAGAGAAAAAAATATCATCACCAACTCCAGATCATAAGTAGGGTAGTTGTGGTCATGTACCTTCAAGTTCCTCAATAGATAATTAATAACATGATCCTATTCATCATACACGATCCAAACCATTACCAGAAGAATCATGATACATGGTAAATCCCTCACTTTTAATAGGGAGAGATAAAATAGGAGATAAAGAGACAAATCCCTTGAGCTTTCTAACACTCGATTAACACTCCTTAGACCATCTGAAAGAAACCTTTTTACATATTATTCTGGTCATCGATGCTACAGTATTAGCACAACTCTCAATGAATCGTCTATAATAATTTGTCAAACAAATGAAGCTACAAACCTTGATCGGAGATGTAGGTCTGGACCAATCATGAATGGCCTCGATTATTGGTGGGTCTTCCAAAATCTCATCCTTAGACACCACATGCCCAAGGAATGTCACTGACTCAAGCAAAAACCACAATTAGAGAACATGGAAAAAAGTATATGATCTCTCGAAGTCTGGAGCACAATTCTAAAATATTGCATATGCTTTACTTTACTCCTTGAATACACAAGGATTTCATTTATGAACATAATTAAAACAGAATAGAAATAAGAATTAAACACGAGGCTCATCAAATCCATAACAAAACTAGGGTATTAGTTAATCCAAAAGACATCACTAGGTACTTATAATGACCATAAAAGGTCTGAATGGTTGTCTTCATGATATATTCAGCCAGAATACCCAACTGATGGTAAAAATACCTCAAATTAATCTAAGAAACATTATTGCTACCTAAAGCTAGTTAAAAAACTCATCAATGCAAGACAAAGGCTAACGGCTCTTCACCATCACCTTATTAAGATTCCAATAATAAATACACAAACACATGGAGCCATCTTTCTTTTTCACAAACAACACAGGAGCTTCCCAAGAAGATATGCTTGGTCTAATGAAACCCTTACTAAGAAGATCGTAAAGCTGAGAAATTAGCTTCTTAGGCTCAGCAGAAGCCATATTGTAAGGTGATATAGAAATAGGTTGGGTTTCCAACTCAAGATCAATAATAAAATCAATAATATACTTAGGAGGAAGGCTAGTTAAATTTATAGGAAAAACACTACGAAAATTATAATCTATAGAAACAGAGTCAAGTGATGACTCTCCACTCTAACATCATGAATATAAGAGATATAAGTCTCGTAATCCCTCAAAATAAAACTCCTAGTATGCATAAAAGAAATAATTCCCATTGGCTCAAAGTTAATAGCTCACTGCCAAATGACTGGGGGTATACAGAATATGGCTAAGGTAATGGTCTTGGCAAAATATTCTAGGACCCATGTTGGTGGGGCATATAGTCCATGCCTAAAATCATATCAAAATCCACCATGTCTAAAATAATATGATTTGCATGAGTGTCAATCTCTCAAAGAGTTACAATACATGATCTGAAAACCTGATCTACTACTAAAGAATCACCAATGGGAGTAGATACACGTAATGTCATAGATAATGAATCCCAAGATAACTCTAACCTAAGAGCATATTAACAAAACACATAAGAATAATTTGATCTCGGATCAAATAAATCTAAATCTGACAAACAGCACATAAAGATTGTACCTGTAATGAATCATTCAAAAACAAAATTGGGTCTACCAGGTATTGTATATAACTAACCACACCATCCACTTGGCTAGTCTCCTAACTAATCTCTTATTCTACCTGCCTAAGAACCTCTTTGAACACCCTAGGGACCACCTCTAAGAACATTCATATCAAATCTATCTAGGGAATAAACTACCCTGATATATGGAACACTATGAACTAAAGGAACAATCGCTCTACGACTTGGACAATTCCTCTAGAAATGACTAAATGCTCTACAATCATAATACGCTCTAGGAGATGATCCAAAACTAGAAGATCCAAATAACCCAAAATAACAACCAAGAATTACCAAAAGATGAATCCCTTAAAGATAGACGACGCCCCTATCCAGGATGGTCACTGGAGCTAGACTGACCTCCATTAATAATCTAAAGTGCATTTTGAATGAGTCTATTATACTTAGCCTTATGTTGATATGGATGATACATAGGGTACCTACCTTGAGAGCTACTGCCTCTGAACAGGGGCTACTACAGCTTCAACTAAACCTACTATTGTATTGTGGCATCTTATCACTTCCCCTATAGGCCTTATGATTATCTCCTCCATAAGTTGAGCATGATTAAAAACCTTAGAAAAATACCTACCCATAGTAACCAAACTCTATGTAGACATGCAAAGAGGAAGTGTCAATTCTCATGAACCCTCTCATACTCATTAGTCAGAATAGAACTAGCATGCCTAACCATCTTATAAAATAAAACTTCATACTACACAACAATCATTGAGCTCTACTCTAACCTCTACAAATAATATCTCGAAGGATTCCTAAGACTGCGAGGCATCTACTTCTCTAAGAAGATCTCAAAGAATTAGGTCCATGTTAATAGGGAAGATTCAACAGGCTTAGAATCAGGGTGACCCCCCCCCCTCCACCACCAATGTTGAACTGCTAAGTATAATTAAAAAGTAGTGTAATCCATATCATGAGTATAATTAAAAAGTAGTGTAATCCATATCATGAGTCTCAACTAGGCCCAAATTATAGAGCCTTTCCTCATAAGCAATTAGGAACTCATATGTATCCTCTCTCAGTGAATTAGAAAACCTACGCAGAGCTAATCTCAAGAATCTATCAAATATCTTCTATACCTTTATAGACAAAGAGGGTTAGGAAACTACTATTTGAGCAACTATTGTTATAGAAGGGTCCTCAACTCTAGGAGCCATAACTATAGGCTATGCTTCATTCTTAGTACCACTCTGATTTGTAAATTGTGAACCATCAATTAATGCACCACAAACTAAATACAAAAGAATAACCATAGCATCTCTAAGAAATAAAGAAAAATTAAATCTAGGTAAAGCCTAGGTTATTCCCTATCCCACCATTAGCTGGAATGGAAGAATCCCTGCATAGGAGCAAGAATAGGGTCCGGTGAAGGCCCCCTATCCAAACCCTTACTTGGGGACACATCTTGTGGTTGTCCAAGAACTATAGTTCATCCACGAACAACAATAGGATCCCTACGCTTGATCTAAGGACCTTTATTTTGTATCGTGTAGTGGTAGCACATGTCCTAGCTATCTATGAAAGAGTAAACCTAGAGGAATACTTTAGAAACCAAGTCTAAATCTTAGCACAAAATAAGTGAAAGGAGTAAAGAACTCCTAAGAATTTCATATAGCCTCCCAAACATAATAAATGGATGTCATCATTTTGATGCGCGGCACTTTACTAGACACTTACTATTATACCAATAATGCCGGTGAAACCTAGGCTCTGATACCAATTTGTCATGATCTAATTTATGATTTATGATGAAACCTACTTTATACCTCTAGTGGGTAAGCTAAACTATAGCTCAAATTTAGTCAATAGGCTAACATGGAGGAAAATGTCCTAAAAATTAAAACATTTACGATTAAGACATAAATAACAATAATGTTGTCATAAAGGTCTAAGAGATAGATAGAAAGTTAACAATTTCTACACTCAGTAATTCTAATATAAGAGATACTATAAATAAACTATGAGTATTAAATAGTCAAGGACTTAGTGGTTGCTCAGCCTACTATGTCTTCTGAGAATCAGAAGATATTGGGTAGATTCTTGAGATTGGCTCTGCCTAGATTTTCTGGTGCACCGGGCGAGGATATATATGAGTTTTTGATAGCTTGTAAGGAGAGGCTCCAAAATTTTGGCCATATTAAGACTTGTGGTATGGATTAAACCATATTTTAGTTGAATTCGGATACTCGACATTGGTGGAGATATTATATGGATTCTAGACTAGTTGAATCTTCTCTATTGACATGGGCTCAGTTCTTTGAGATTTCTTAGAAAAGTATATGCCTCATAGCCTTAGAGATTGTTTAAGGAATCACTTCTCTATATTGGAGAAGGTCCTATGATAATTGCAGAGTATGAGGCTTATTTTCACGTGCTAGCTAGGCATGAAACTTCTATTCTGGATACTATGTATGAGAGAGTTCATTACTTTGTCATTCAGTTTAGACTACACATTAATATGTTTATTTAGTGTTTAGTTTTTGCAGTTAGGTTTTTTACTTAGGTGTGGGATCACTCTTGGGTTACGGAGGAGATGCACCATAAGGGTCGTGATAAGAAGCCTAGGTTTCTGGATAGATTTGGTGGGAGCCATCATAGTTCTCAACCTAGTGATAGTAGTTCTCAGAGTAGGTATCCTCTGCGTCCATCCTATCAGTCTTAGAGATAGCTTAGTCAACCAATTAAGGCAGCTATTTTGATTAGTGACGGAGGTTGGTCTATTGCCAAAGAATGGTTGTAATGACCCTCAAGGTCATTTCCCTATTTTGCATGTATTTTTGGCATTTTGAATCATCCCATAGTGTCTATAGGTCATTAATCACTTTCCCAAATTGTCAATTCTATAATCGGACAGTTTGTTTGGATTTTAGGCTCATTTTTCTATTTTAGAGCTTTCACTATTTAAAGTTTGGTCTCAGACGAAAACTCCTAGTAGATGACCTCAGATGAAAATTCTAATTGCTCTAGCAGCTTTAGTGTACTAATTTTAGGCTAGGTAGACTCTCAGTTCGAGTCCCGAGATACTAGTACTTATTTTGAGCTATTGGTCAAATTGTTAAGAAAATGAAATAGGGGTGTAGGACCCATATTTGGTCTAAATGAACTTGCATGGAAATTTGATTGAGCTATTGAGTTGAGATTGTTGAATTTAGTATGGTTACATAGATTATTTTCATATATGGGATTCTTGATGAATCCTGAGGTCTTGGCGGAGACTTGGAAAAATATTTTACAAGTATCTGCCTTCGACTAGTGCAGTTGCTATCACAAGCCAAGGGTCACAATCATGGCACCCTTGGAAGGAAGATAGTGTAATAGGGGTAAGAGGTGTAGTGATCTCCACACCTTTTGCAATCATCAAGTGGTGTGATCGCGAGTCACATAGTATAATCACGACTCATATATTTAACCTCTAGTAGTTACGATTACAGGTCTTAGGTCATGATAGCAGGACGAAGTACATGGTATAGGTATAGATATACTATGTCATAAAATTGGCCATTCTCTACCCATTTCTTAAGAGCTTAAACACTAAAGATTGATTTAGTGGTATTAAAGCTTGTAGATAATTTTGGGAGCTTGGTTATCCATTATTTCATGATTTTCCTTCGAGTTCATCGTAAGATTCCTTTGATTTCTTGATAAAATCATAGAAATTAGGGCTTTGAATTCCTAACTTTTAGGGTTGATTTGAGACTCGATTTGTGTTTTTTTTGTGCTCAACTTTTAAGATAAAAAATTTTATCTTTTGATGGACCTCATGAAGGGTTCAATTTTGGATTCTATTAGCAGGCTCCACAGGCCCGTTCTTGATAAGAAATTGGACCCGACTCGTTGTATGGCAATATGGGTCTTTTTTTACTGCAAATAATGCATAGATTGTGATTTTTATAGTGTAGCGATATTTCAAGATCATGGAGCCAAGATGGACATTTGGTGGATGATTCAAGGGTTTACAGTGTGGCTTTGAGGTAGGATTTTGTGTACTATCTTTCACAAGATGATGCATTTTATATATTAAATATGAACGTAAATGTTATATTAATTACGGATAGAACACCATAACTTACTCTTTATTATTGAAGCTTGTGGGTTAGATGAGGGATTTGACGCGTAAGGTGAAATACTTGTTATATTTATAGGATCCGATTTTCTTTATAGATTGAGATAATCATAGAATGGTTATGATATAATTCTAGATTTGAGATGTTGTTTAAGCGTTGGAAGCGTGGTTAGTATGATTAATCTTATTATTACTATTTAGCAACTTTAAAATTGTAATTTACGTTTAGTTAACCTAATTGGTCATGTTCTAGGTGAAATTCCTAGCTTAGGGCTAATTATGACTTATGTACAATCTAGAAGTTAATTTAGTGACCTTATCCTAGTTCGAGGTAGAAATTGTTTAAATATGGAACTTGAAGATTCGAAGTGGGTTCCTCTAGCCCACATTAGGCTGAGACTTGTGTTGTCCCTTTTGGACTTATTTATGCATTTTAGACATAGTTAAGACTATTGATCCTTTAGTATAAGGTTACTTCGTGACTTGGTATATTGTGATGATTTTCTTGAATTAAGATTTATGGCTTTTTGATATATTATGACTCCTAGATGTGAGATGCCTTATTAATATATTATGCTTCCCAGATGTCAAATGCCCTATTTATCTGTTATGCCCACTAGATATGAGATTCCTTGTTGATATATTGTTCATTCTAGATATGAGATACCCTATTGATATATTATAAATCCTATATGTGTGATGCCTTATTGATATTTTATGCAACCTAGATGTGAGTGCCTTATTAATATATTATGCCTCCTAGATGTGAGATTGTAATACCCCAAGACTCTAACCAATAGTGCAACCATGACTCAAGATCATGAGAAATAAATTATAGTTCTTTGGTTGTTTTTTGATCAATGGTGATGTGTATTAAGGCCTCGAAGATGTCCTAGCGATTAGGTGTATCAAAATATTCCTTACCGATTGAATTCTTGGGAAGGATATTGTCATATTCAACTTCAAATGAGCATATCTCTCATTATACAACGAATTATTGAGCTTATGACCTACCAAAAGATATATAATTGAATTTGCTTTCAAACAATCCCAATTTTTTCAAAATCCGATATCGAAGCAAAGAGTTATGCCCATTTTACTCCAGCGAATCAACTTGGAAATTTCATGATGACATTTTGTGACTACTAGTCACAAGCCTGACGGCTTGTCACAAAATGTCGTCACCATAAGCAGAAAGTCACAAAATCCAACCTTTTATGATGAAATTTTGTTACGACTTGTCACGAATGTCATCATCTATTTTTTTTAGCAATTAAAGGACATTTTTACGAGGGTATTTTTGTCTTTTCCCATCTTTTAGAGGCCCCTAAATATATGAGAATTACAATCTAAACCCTAATTTCTTCATTCCCTCTTTCAATTCCCTTAAGAAATATATCGAGGGTTTTTATTTAAGGACATTAATCCTTCAAAAATCATCCATAAATCTTTAAGATTTCTTCAAGAATCAAGTTCCTCATAGTGTGGGCTTCGAGAATCATTTATTACAAGTGCGGATAGATTCTTAAGCAGTAGAATCCATCCAATTTCAAGGATTAAGGTATGTGGGGTTTTGAACAAGAGCAATCATTCGTTCCTTTGCCCAAAGCTTTGATTTCTATCATGGATTTATATGATTTTGCAAGTGGGTTTATACCCAAAATACTTCATCATGAGATTATGAGAATATAAATTGTTCAAGCTTGGTTATACATGATTATTATTCTATTCCCAAGTTATGACTTGATATTTAATATTGTGAATTTCATATTTCTACCATGAGTTGATAGTTCAAGTGCTTTCAAGATATGTGTCAAGCTTTAGGCTTCCTTATGACAAATTGGATTATTGAGTATATTGATTCACAAGAATGAGTTTTTATAATGAGGCTTGATATTTTTTTCAAATTTATTGATGTTTCCATGATTTAATAAATTGATACATTTTGATATTGAGAAAGATTGATTTGATTTGAGTCAAGTTAGGAATCCACAAATTGATTATGATTTGATAAATGAAAAAGAGATTTGATTTGATCTTCATGATAGACCCTTGTGATGTTTATGGTGGATTTCCTAATGTGTTCTGAGCTTGTGTCTAGGAGTAGTATTTAGCATCGATCGGGAAATGTGGTATTTCCCTAAAACTACGTGCCATTGTAGGATTTATATTGATAATTGTGGGCCAGAGGCCGAGTATGAGTTGTGATCACTAAATTTAGGTTGTACTCCCTGGCAAGAGTATGATGCTCCCACTAATGTGGGGTTCTCTCCTTAGGAGGGAAAAACATTGGACTTCATGTATCTCAGATGGTTTATGTCAGTTATAAGAACCTCTCATGTCCATAAGAGTTAAGTTTCTTGAACTACCGAGTCACTCCGAGTCTTGAGTTGAAGAGTTGAGTTGTTTATGATGATTTATGAGGTTTTTATCATATGATATAGGGGGATTAAGTTATTGAGTCACTCTATGAAGATTTGGGAGAGAGTCGTCGAGGGGAGGCTGAGACGGATAGTGTCTATTTCGGAAAATCAGTTCGGATTTATGCCTGGGCGCTCGACGACGGAGGCAATTCACCTGGTACGGAGGCTGGTGGAACAGTATAGGGAAAGGAAGAAGGACCTGCACATGGTGTTTATCGATCTAGAGAAGGCTTACGACAAAGTTCCCAGGGAGGTGCTTTGGAGATGCTTGGAGGTGAGTCGAGTCCCGATGGCCTATATCAGAGCAGTTAAAGATATGTATGATGGAGCGAAAACTCAGGTGAGGACGGCGGGAGGAGACTCAGAGCATTTTACTGTCTTGACAGGATTGCATCAGGGATCTACTCTTAGTCCTTTTTTGTTTGCTTTGGTAATGGATGTGTTGACGCGGAGTATCCAAGGGGAAGTGCCTTGGTGTATGCTTTTTGCAGACGATGTAATTCTGATTGACGAGACCCGAAAGGGTGTGAATGACAAATTAGAGGTGTGGAGACAAACTCTTGAGTCTAAAGGGTTTAGGTTGAGCAGAAGCAAGACAGAGTATTTGGAATGCAAGTTTAATGACGTGAGGTTGGAGGATGAGGTGGTAGTGAAGCTGGAATCGCAGGAGGTATGTAAGAGGGATAGTTTCAAGTATCTCGGGTCCGTGATTCAGGGTAACGGTGAGATTGACGAGGATGTCTCGCACCGTATTGGGGCGGGATGGTTGAAGTGGAAGCTCGCGTCGGGGGTGTTGTGTGATAAGAAGGTGCCGCCCAAGCTTAAAGGCAAATTCTACAGGATGGTAGTCCGTCCGGCCATGTTGTATGGAGCGGAGTGTTGGCCAGTTAAGAACTCCCACATCCAAAAAATGAAGGTGGCGGAAATGCGAATGTTGCGCTGGATGTGTGGGATGACTAGAGGGGACAGAGTTAGGAATGAGACTATCAGGGAGAAGGTTGGGGTGGCTCCAGTGGAGTGCAAGATGCGGGAAGTCCGATTGAGTTGGTTTGGACACGTGAAGAGGAGGGACATGGATGCCCCGGTCCGTAGGTGTGAGAGGATAGCGTTGGATGGTTTTAGGCGGGGTAGGGGTAGGCCGAAGAAGTACTGGGGAGAGGTGATTAGACGGGACATGGAGCAGTTACAGCTCACCGAGGACATGACCCTAGATAGGAAGGTCTGGAGGACGAGGATTAGGGCAGAAGACTAGGGCCAGTTTGGGGGCGCAAGGGTAGGGAGTGGGGGATTATTCCTGTTATTCTTCCTACTCTTTTTTATTCCTATTCCTATTCTTCTTCTTGTTACGATTTCGGTGTTCCATGTTTTATTATGTATCTGAGTGCTTCCCGATGTTTCCTACTACCATGCGTTACTTTATATTTATATTTATATTTATATTTATATTTATATTTATATTTATATTTGTGTGGCGACTGTCTTGAGCCGGGGGTCTATCAGAAACAGCCTTTCTACTTCTTCAGAGGTAGAGGTATGGACTGCGTACATCTTACCCCCCCCAGACCCCACTAGGTGGGAATACACTGGGTTTGTTGTTGTTGTTGTTGTTGTTGATTTATTTACTATGAGATTATGAAAAGTATGTATCAATCTAATTCAAGCCAAGTGAGCCATCATTGTGCATATGCATATTTTCATGAAATTGATGATGATATTTACATTGTTGCATGCACCCCCGTATACTCACAACATTCCAAACTGCTAACCCACATATTTTTCTATGGGCTATATTTTCTCGTAATGTAGGTTCAGGTACTCAGCCACAATCGTGTTAGAGATATTCGAGTGCCTTAAATACGTTCCCTCAGTGGTGAGTCCTCATGGTTCGAGGACCATGTATATATTTTTGTGATATCATTTTGTTGTTATTGTTTTCAGTAATATTGAGTCAGTTGGGGGTTTGTCCTAATGGCTCCTTGATTTTGATGTATAGAGGTTTTGTCAGACTAGAGGGTTGGTGTGTACAGACATATTTTGGTTGTACAGTCTAGTATTCTCCAGTATTTCTCTTGAACCCGATGTGGTATATTTCTTTATTGTACATGACTATTGTTGAATTGAATTCCTTGAGGTAATTTCTAGCTCCGAGGGTTAGCTTAGGGCTACGTGTAGCCCTAAGCACCGTGTGGAATTTTGGGATGAAATTTTGGGGCGTTACAGAGATGCCTCATTGATATATTATGCCTCCTAGATGTAAGTTACCTTATTGGTATATTATGCCTCCTAGAGGTAAGATGACTAATTTATATATATGCCTCCTAGATGTGAAATGTCTTATTAATATATTATGTCTCTTAGATGTGAGATGCCCCATAGAGACTAATTAAGGTATATAGATACGATATGCCTCATATATATGCTATAGCTTATAGATAAGATATGGCTTATGGATATGATTATTAATATGAGTTCCGGATATGCATGTGGGTCTAAGGTCATGATTATGATATTATAATTATTTTGTACATAATATTGGGCCTAAGGTTGTGATATAATATTAGTTGGACATTCAAGAATTGTTCTTCCTTGTAAAGGATGTGGTTGTAGTTCATAGATATATTTATTATGGATCCATTGTATGAATACTGGCAATGGTATGCATAGATTTGATACATTCATGATCATTAAATCTATACTAGTTTTCCTAAGTAGGGATTAAAGCCCCTTTTTCACCTTAAAAATGGATTTCTTCATAACAATAATTGTCTACCTTAATTAATAACTTATGTGTAAAGATATGGAAAATGATGTTTTAAAGATTTGATCAAGATAGATTTTCATCTATAATTTGATACTACTAATTACTTTGGTCGTGAGAGATTCTGACTATTCTTACACTTTTATAATGATTTAGTCCCAAAGTTTACCTCGAGCAATGGATATACAGATTTACACTCTTTTGAGCCACAGCTTAAGTCCTTTTACTTATTACATATCAATATACACATCCCTTCGATATGAGACTGAAGAGGATGATGTATTGATGAAATAAATTTTGAGTAAAACCTAATGACAGATTATAGTAGTGATTTTTTATATGTATGTTGATGATTATGATGATATGCTTATGTACCTGGCAATACCGAAGAATGTTTATAATGATATGCTTATTTACTCGGCAAGGTCAAAAGATGATTATGATGTTATGCTTATATACCCAGAAAGGTTGGAGGATGATTACGATGATATGCTTATATACCCAGTTCAAGTACGGATATGCATTATGATACTTAGAATTAATTATGGTATTGTGTATTCTATGGTATTTATCATTTCATATGTATTGCCTATAAAAAGTATGCACTTATGTCTATCAGGCTTATAAGAGTTACACAGATATGGGTGATGAGTATGACGTGGTGTATATTGATTGACCCTTTCGAGCGTAGGGTGGTGGGGGTTTGTGAAAGGCTTGGTTAGGTATTATTTTCTTGACTAGCTGATTACTCACATTGTGTTTTCATTGTTATTACTATTATTATGATCATTGTTATGTCTAGTTTATGATAGATTGGTAAATGATTCAGTATCAAGATTTGAGGTATCATCCTGGCTCATCTATCTTATGATTATATTATTATGCATGATTAACTCTTGAGTATACGTATGGACTATAAACCCTGAGTATACTGGCACTAGTTTTTGCTATTATTATGAGATCTTAAAAATGCTAGACTGATGATTTAGGTTGTACCTCAGGTTGACCTTGTTCAGATATATATATATATATATATATATATATATATATATATATATATATGTATATCTATCTATATGTAACTATATTGTTAGTACATATCCCTTCCTTGTATTTATTGAAATTGTATATTCATTCCTTGCCTTGTATACTCATATATATCTTCTTTCACCCTTATTTTTTATATTGTCCAATAATATATAGTATAGTTTTGAGATTCCTGAGTATTGATGGATTAGGATAGTTCATCCTTAATACTTCCTTGCACTTATTATGCTAGTTTCTTTATTATGAAAGGATAGTTATCCTTATTATCTCATTGGCTTTCTTATGTGGTTGTTGGACATTTGGGTGGAGTTTTCATTCTGATTATATATTATTTGTATATGTATTGTCTTTGGAGCTCAGTAGGTAGTTGCCTAAAGAGAACTATGTGTTTGGTACTCATACTACACTTTGGCAGCTTGCAGATCATAGTACGAATTATCACCTTTGTTATATACATCATGCGGATCAGCTATGGTTCACAGAGTAGGGTGATCTCCTAACGTTCAGAGTATTACTTTCCTCCCTCTTATGTACTAGACTAGTCTCTATGTTGTACTTAAAGATAGTTGTATTTATATATTCATTTAGTACCTTATTTGTATCCTTATTATGCTAGAAGATCTTGTATTCATTTCACTAGGATTTGGGATTATCTTGTGTATGTTAGTCCTTTATTTCATCTATTCCATATTCTTTCTTTCATATTTTTGGTAGTCGATAACTAGCAGTTTTATATGGGATTGGCTTGCCTACTTGTGGGTCAGAGAAGGAGCCATCATGACCTAAGAAATTAGGTCATGACATCACCCTGCTATAGGCAGTGGTCAGTCTTCTAGAGGTTCATCATTTAGTTATTCTAGACCAGGTGGTTATTCTGGGTCAGCCGGATATGTTGGTTCTGATTCAGCTTATGTGTTATGTTATAGTTATGGATTTCTTGGGCACTGCTCACAAGATAGCCCTAGTCGTGGAGCAATATTGCTTTAGCTTATAGTATTTCCCCTATTACAGAAGTTCATCCCTTAACTAGAGGTGGTTCTGAGGGTTATAGGGGTAGTTTCCAAGGTACTCAAGGAGGTTCTTAAGTAGGCAGGACAGGAGGTCGGTTAGGTGCCCCACACATATAAGGTATGGTCAGTTGTATGCAGTACCTACTAGACCCAAGGCTAAGACTTTGGATGTTGTTCTTACGATACGATTATGGTATGTCGATAGTTATTTCTTACTTTATTTGATCTGGGATCCACTTATTCTTCTATATTTGCATATTATGCACCGCGACTAGAGTTGTCTTGTGAATTATTATTTGTGCCATTGCGCGTATCTAATCTCATGTGTGATTCTTTAGTAGTGGATTGAATTTTTAGGTCATATGTTACGACTCTTAGCGATGTTGACACTCATGTTGATCTTATTATTCTTGATATGGTTATTTTTTATGTGATTCTGGGCATGGACTAGTTATCCCACTATCCTGCAGTCATGGATTATTTTTTGAAGACCATTACCTTAGCCATGCCCAGTATACCTCTAATCATGTTGCAGGGAGAAATTAATCGTGTGCCGATGGGGATTATTTCTAATATATGTGCTACAAGAGTTGTTTCAAGAAGTTGCGAGTCTTATCTCTTTTATATTTGTATTACTAGTATAGATAGTCCATCGCTTGACTCTGTTCCTGTTGTTTGTGAGTTTCTTGATGTGTTCCCTACCGACCTAACTGGTATGCCCCCTATCCGTGAGATTGTGTTTGCTATTGATCTCGAGCCTAGAACTCAACCTATTTCTATGGCACCTTACTGTATGTCCTGTTGAGCTTAAGAAGTTGAATTCTCAGCTTCAGGATCTTCTCAGTAAAGGTTTTATTAGACTGAGTATGTCCCTTTTGGGAGCTCCTGTGTTGTTTGTGAATAGGAAAGATGGCTCCATACATATGTATATCGATTATAGACAACTTAATAAGGTTATGGTGAAGAATTGTTGTCCTATGCCTCTCATTGATTATTTTTTTGACCAGCTTCAGGGTGTGGCAGTGTTTTTTAAGATTGATTTGAGATCTAGTTACCATCAGTTGATGATTTGGACTGAGGATATCCCGAAGATAGCTTCTAGGATCCGTTATGGTTATTATGGGTTCTTAGTGATGTCATTTGGGTTGACTAATGCCCCAGCTGCATTGATGGATTTGATGAACTAAGTATTCATGCCTTACCTAGATTACTTTGTGATTGTATTCATCGATGACATCCTTGTGTATTCGAGGAGAAGAGAGGAGCATGTATAGCATTTGAGGATTGTGCTCAAGACTTTGGGAAATCATGTGCTTTCTGCCAAGTTCTCTAAGTGTGAGTTTTGGCTTGAGTTGGTAACATTCCTTGGACATGTGGTGTCTAAGGATGGTATTATGGTAAACCCAACCAAGATTAAGGTGATTAATGTTTGGGCTAGACCTACATCTCTGACTGAGGTTCGTAACTTTATTATTTTGGCCGATTATTATAGGCGATTCGTCCAATTTCAAAAAAGTAGTTTAATCAGTCCAGATATATCAAAAGAAAAAAGACGAGAGGGTTTTGCTACTATTTTGGCTCCTATAACCTAATTAATTCGGAAGGAGGTTCCCTTTTGATACAAGAAAGTTATCATTAATATAAACCCAACAAGAGTAAGGCTTATCCACAAGGAGTGCAAGCTATTTTTCATTACCTTTTGAGTATTGAGAGTTACCAGGGAGTTAACCCGTAATGTGCAACTAAGTAAGGTGGGAGGTTTGGGGTAAATCTTTGTTATTCAAAACCACACACTAACACTAATAATGGATTTCACAAGTTATTAGTGAATCAAATTAAGATAAATCTTAGGGTTATATTACCTTAGGGGTCAGTTATGTATGGGTAATCAAAGGTATGTCCAAGTTTTAGTTAAGGGTTTGGGTAGGCTAGCTTTATGGTATTAGTGTTTGTCTTCAAACAAAAACCTGAATTTCACTCATGGATTCTTTCAAATACCTCATGAGCATACCAAATGCATCAACCCAATACCTCATACTTGCATCCTTAATTCTAAGATAATGCTTATGAACATAGCACACCAACACAACATCCCTATTTCTAAGATAATGCCATGAGAGAAGATAAATCAAAGTGTAGTCTACTATTAGTCATCACCCATAGCCCTCTTTCAAGGATGATATAGTATACCATTCAATTGGGGTTTTCACTCACAATTCTCAAATAAAACATAGAGTAATAGCAAAACCAACCTCCTTAACTAGTTATTTGGACTAACATTTACACCCATACAAAGTTAACTACCTAATTTCACATAACCCCAAGATAAAAAATTTAGCTACTCATGGAATTGGAGAAACGAAATATACCCATGCTGATATTCAATGCATCCATTAAAAAGAAATAAAATAATCCAAACATTAGTTTCAAATTACAACTAAAATCTCTTGAGAATTTACTACAATTGTTCTTTTCCCAAAGTTGTAATGTTTTTCCAACTCAAAACTTGAAATTTGGTTCCAAGATACCCTTATTATTTGTGCATTTGAGACTTGGGATTCAACTCTATGAACTTATGATTCTACTCTTAGAAAATTCCCTCTCCATCGTGATTGCTCTTGGTTGACCGTGTTCGAGACTCAAGCAATCGCGGTGATATCTTTGGGATTTTTGAGGATTGAGTTGTCTCGATATTGAAATCATGACCCTCAGGTCGCGATCACAGTACCAGAGGGTCAATCCCTAGTCCTGATTTTCAGCTTGTACAATTACTATGGTCTTTTGCTTCCCTTTTTCAGCTTAACTTCACTCCTTTTCATCCAATTACCAACAAACATACAAACCATAGGATTAATGCATTTTAATAAAGAATTTGCCTCATATATACATTCACTTCATCGTAGTGTGCACGAATTTGGATATAGATTAGTGGAAAATTCTCTACTTATCAAAAAGCTCAAGGGTTTTCTCACCTCGACTCCTATTTTATCTCTTCCTATTAAGGGTCAAGGATTCACCATATTTTGTAATTCTTTCGGTGTTGGTTTGGGTTGTGTATTGATACAGCAGGGTTTTTTATTGCTTATACGTTTAGACAGCTTAAGGTGCACGGGCGCAATAACCCTACTCATGATTTGGAGTTGGCAGTAGTATTTCTTGCACTTAAGATTTGGAGGTATTATCTTTATGGTCTGTATTTTGAGATTTTCACCGATCATTGTAGTCTTCAGCATCTTATGGCCCAGAGGGATTTTAATTCTAGGCAGTGTATATGGATGAAGTTTCTTATGGATTATGATATTTTGATCTTGTATCATCTAGGATAAGAAAATGTGCTAGTAGATGCCTTAAGCCGTAAGGTGGTGAGTATGGTTAGCGTGGCCTGTATTTTAGTTTCTCAATGATCATTGGAATGGGATATTCAGTCCTTATCCAACTTGATTGTTTGCCTTGATATTTATAATCCTAGGAGGATTTTTGCTAGTGTAGAGGTGTAGTCCTCATTATTTGAGCAGATTCAAGATCATCAATTGAGGATAGTAAGCTTCACTTCATTCGTGATTACATGTTGAGAGATGAGTCTTAGAGTAACACCGTATATTATGAGGGTTCTTTAAGATTTTATGGCCGCATTTGTATTTCAAGGATCGATGACTTGATTCAGCCGATTTTGCATTAGGCACACAACTCTAGATATTCTCTTTGTAGTGAGGGACCAGGTCCCTCAAAATCAGTCACGGGAAAAACCACAATATATGAACCAGGAACTCAACACAATACAAGAAACCTAATGAACATAATATTTAACATGGAAACCCCATTTTTTAAGTGAGGAAAACCCACGGTCTGCCCTCACAACCACCCAAAACATCACTGTAATAAAAATCCTTATTATAGACTCGGCGGAACATAACTCTAGGTTCCTCCTACTTTTAGTAACTATATTATAAGCCTATCTTGACAATCCTCAATACTGGTTAACTCTAACCAGTTTTAAGCTTAGGAAACTCTACCTAAAGCACTCTCATACAACAATAAAAGATCATTACTGTTAAAGACTGAGTAATTATGTTGCAAATCAAGCTTTACTCAAGAACTCACACACTTTTAGCTTACACAGGAAATAAGGACATGAGTAATACATGATTAATGTTGTAGATTGAGTTTTGCTACCTTGCCTTATTTAGCTCTTTGATTTTGAATATGAAAAATCTATTTGATGAAGAAGAATCCTTTTCCTTTTATAGATAAGTGATGAATAGAGTTGAAATATAACTGGACCAGGTTTCCTCAATATTGCAATCAGCACCTACACTGTTTGTTACCCTAGAGGACAAAACTATGTAGACGTGTGCCAGCTGTATTGTACCCTTGGACATCCAGGGACCTAGTCACTTGTAGTCATCAGCTTATCATCAAAACAAGATACAATAATTTCCCCTTTTTTGATGATAACAACCAAGAGTTTTGAGCATCAATGCTCATGCTTCATTCATTTTATTTAATCAATGTGAATACCAATACTGAAGATGAATGTTCTCCCTATCATGCAACCCCATGATTCCACCTCTATGAAACTTAGGGACATAGTCCCTTATTGTCAATTGATATCCAGTTTTAATTACTTCCCCCTATCATCAGTCGCCATTACTCATTTAGTGCATTTGCTTACTTCCCCATGTTACTATGCCTACAGACTTAAACATCATCACACATATGCAGTATTTGGTACCTGATCCTTAACATCATCAGTACATACACACACACTTAGTATTTAACACATGAAGTCAATATTCCCCCTTTTGGCATTATTGAAAAGTGAAAATAATAAACCAAGAGTAAAGATAAGCACAAGTTAATTAACTCATGGCCACTGGCAACACTAACGTGAAGAATATCTTTAAAATAAAGGAAAAAGATGAGGCACACAAGTATAAATTTATTCATTATTTGAACCATTAAAATAAACAAAAAAAATATCAAATAATTATTTGTAAGGTCCATAACAGAGACTGACACAAGAAACTGACACACTAGGACTCAGTTAGAAGGGGGATTGCGGGAGAGTGATTTGGCAACATGTCCATTCTAGCATCCTTATCAACATGACGTCCAAAAATTTTTTAGTGAGGGTTTTTACTTCAACATTCTACCCTTGAACCTAATCAGTTAATTGTGCCACCTTGCTCTTGAGCTTACATTTTCTGTTGCAAGCTCTTCGGTGGCACCTGGTCCTTCAAAGGATAACTTCTGATTCTTTAGTTTTAAGTGCACTATTTAAGTGTCCTTTGATGCTAACACAATCCTTAACACCTCTATTTCTTTGGTTAAGCTTTCTTAAGCAGCCAAAAGTTCTAATAATTTGAATATAGTTCCCATTTTCCCTTTAATGCATTCATTCTCCGCCAAGGTTGTTATGCTGAACTTTTGTTTGGATATTCCAGGAGTTCCCTTTGTCCCAATTACTCCTCCACACAAACACTTTGTTTAGGAAGTACCCATATGGCATCCCATGTTTTCCTTCTTTCTCATAAATCACTTTTCTCATGTGATCAATCATAAGAGCATATAAGCTTATCAATTAAAACTTACTCAAACATTTTATCAAGAAAAAATTAACACCAGATGCAATGGTCCTTTTTTCTGATCTAGGAAATATAACCTTGTCCACAAATTCGAATACCAACTGGAACTCACTTGTGTGGAATTTTCTTTAACCCTAGCTATCGAAGTTCAATATACTTTTGAGGCTTCAATCATAAACTCAGTTGTGGATTGTTGCTTCACAACAGTCCATACACCCAAAATAGGTACATTCAAAATACCTCCCAAGGTTTCCTCATCTAGTCTTATTTCTTTACTTACACCTATGTAGATAAACCCAATCCATCTTCTGAGAAATCTATTGAGTAATAGAATTCTCTAAGTTTACTTTCTAAAACCACTGGTGCTGCTTCCTCAAAAAAATATAGCCATCCTTGGTGCTACAATAGTTTACCAACTTCACCATCCTAGGTTTCTCATAGATCTTAGGATTAAAAACTCTTCGTGACAAAACCTTTTGAGTTTTCAGGTTTCCAATCCTTCATTCTTTAAATATTTCTTTCTTTTGTTCCTCTCTTTTTATTCTTTTGGGCTCATTACTCAACTTTTCTTTTACATTAGTTTTTCTCTTCTTGGGACCAGGTCCTTTGGAGATTTTCTTTATTTTTGTAGAAGTGTGTTTCTTCTCCTTTCCTGCATGGCAATAGGACTTTAAACTACAGGACCTAGTCCCCTTAGCAATATATACTTCCTTGTTTCTCTGTTCAGTTGCAGCAGTAACCTCTAAATCAATTTTCTCCCCTTCTTCAAGCTCTATAACATCAATTTTTTCTTTCTCTTCAAATACAACAGTTTTCTTGAGCCTTCTTCTTTTTATGGTTGAAGACTTATTTTACTTCATAGCATCTACTAAAAATTTCATTTCAGACCCTCTAGTAGAATAGGATCTTGTAACTTGTACAACAGTGTCAATCATTTTCCCATTAATTTTATTGACCTTTACTTTATTTATTTTCGAACTTAAAGGTTGTTCATCCTCATCCTCTTTATCTTTTTCATTTGGAGGTAGTATAGACTCCTCATCCATTGTTAAATCATTCTCTTTTTTTCTCCTATTTGCTCCTTTGCACATACTAAACTTTTTGTGGATTCATTTGCAAGTAAGAGTAAATTCTCAACTACTTAATTTATGCTTCTAAATGGATCAAATTTCTTTATAGGAATCACTTCATCGACCAGTTAGACAAATATATGGTTTGGCTTAGAGGGAGTAGGGGAATCAGGAACTTGTAAAATTTCTAAAATTTTAATACCTTTCAATTCTTTATAGGGGACATAGATTCGAAAAATGTTGGATGGCTCTATATATTATGAGGAAAGAGGTCCTTCAAATTTAGGAATCTCTTGGTCTATTAGAGAACCAAATCCTTTATTTAAGTCAACTTTGAAGGCTAACATATCAGGATTTCCACTGAAGAAGTTTCACTCAGGGCTTTAGGAATGTGAAGGGAAGGTGTGGTAGGTAAGACACTCTGTGATTCTTGAGAAGGATTAGAGGATAATTCTTTCATAAGGGTTGAAGATGGAATTTCTACCATTTTAATTTTTTGTGAGTTGAAAAGAAGAACGACCAATTTAGTTTTATGGATGAAATAATTTTAGAAAAATACTATTAGTTGATTAAGAAGAGAATAAAATATATAGGATTTGACTTTGTAATTAAGGTAATGACCGTTTGACATTTAATATGAAACTTTTTTGCATTAACACGTTTAATCACAATTATATGACTCTTCAAATATGATTTTTTGAATTGACAACTTTTGTTCAGATAAGAGAACACATGTGGCATTTTAAAACAAAAATCTAATGAATTCTTAAGCTATATTATTTTTGTATTAAGTTACTTCTTTTATGATGAATTCCTTTAGGATCAGATCCCTTGAAATAAACTATTTCAAAATGAGACACTTTCATGTTGAAGTGTATTGAGAGATAGAATCTAGCCAGATATTCCAACATTGAGTTTAAACACATACTATCAACAACCCATTCCATAATATAGTCCCCTTTCTCATACCTAGAATCTTGATCAAAAGATTAATTTGGGAACCAATTTAAGTTTAAGTTTCTAGTAGGAGGACAATAGTGTGATCCAATCCTTCTTTGCCCAAATAGATAGAGAACTCCTTTTCACACATTTCTTAGTACTGCTTATTTTAGCATTAAGCCAATACTTACATATTTTCTTGAAATTCCAATCGCTTCCACATTAAGTACATAAAGGTTTGTGAACCTTATTTCTGGCATTAGGAACAACTTTTACTTTTGACCCAAGAGATTGTGATTCTACCTGATAACCAATACCCTTTCCATTATTTGTATCTTGACTTTTTAAATTAGAAACAATATGTCAAGATGCAGTCCATTTAAGAGATTCGCTAAGCTTTACTTTTAAACAGACTAAGTCCCATTCTAACACTTCATTCTTGTAGAGTGCATACATAAGGTATTTTTGAGAATCCCTTAACCTTTTCTGAAGATCATTTTGAAGCTTTTAAGATTCTTTCTTCCCTTTTCCAACTACCTCATTTACCTTTTTCAGATTACTCATCAAACTTGGATTTTCAGATTTTCAGTTCAAGGTATTGATTTTCATTTTTTTATTTCAAAGTAGTTTTCTTAGTAGTCGGTACACATAAAGAGTCAATTAAAACACTAGCAATCCTTTTTATCTTCCTAGCAAAGTAGTTATCTAGGCTATCCTAAATGTCAGAAAAAGTTACCTCTTTTTCTTCTTTATTTTCTGTGTTGTCCATAAAGGAAAATAGGGAATCATAGATAACTGGACTATCTTACACTTATAAAATAGACACATCTCCTGGCTTCTCATCTCCATCAGATTCACTGGAAGAGTCTCTCTATGCTGTCAGAGCTTGCTTTACTGCATAATTAGTTGTAGCCTTCCTTCTTGAATTTTCATAGACCCGGTCCCTAATCTTTCCTTTGTCACCTCTAGTATTGAGGTAATCCTGGTAATCTAATATGAACATTAGACAGTCCTTCATAAAATGCTCAGGACTTTCACATTTGTGACACACTTCAGCATTGCTCCCCTTTTTGCTGATACTTCTTTTTTTATGGAATTGTCAAAACTTTTTTATAGATCTAAAAATCCTATTAGCAAAATAGGAAAACACAGTGTCGTTTTCTAATGAATCGTGTTTGGAATCCTTTAATGCCAGGGTTTTTTCCCTTTTTACTTCATTTTTCTCCAGTCTTTGCTGCTTCTTGAGCTTATTGGTTAATAGATTTCCAATTAATTAATTTATATTGAGGGTTTTAAGGTTTATTGCTTTAGTTATTTCATCCAATTTACTTTCCCAGGACTTAGGAAGAACACCAAGCATATTTCTCACCTTATTATACAATGGAATCATTTTTCCCAAGCAGTGAATCTCATTTGTGATAAAAGTGAATCTTGTAAGCACTTCTTGGATTGTTTCTCCTTTTTCATGTGAATGTATAATACTGATAAGTCAACATGTCTACTTTTGAACATTTAACATCAGTGGTACCTTCATGAGCAGTCCTTAAGTAATCCCTGATCTCCTTAGCATTTTCACAGGCTAAGATCCTATTATATTTATTAGGTCCAGTACCACACTCTACTAGTTTCTTAGCCTTGTAGTTTTCCTCAATTTTCTTTCTATATTTGTCATTGAACTCCCTCTTGCTCTTTACTACCATTTTTGTTATTTCTCTTTCTTTGACTTCTTTAAGTAGACCATAAGAACCATCAAGAATTATGTCCATAAGTTCATGGTCCTCAGCCATAATAAAGTCAAACATCCGAGTTTTCCATTTAATACTGCTCAATAAATATAGGTGGTCTAGTGGTAGAATTCCCTTCTTCCAGGTTAAGTGGAGTAGCCATTCTAACCAAATAACTCTAGGTATGAACTTTTTAGAGTTTTTTTGGCTCTAATATCAATTGTTGAACCCTACGGTTGCACCACACAGTGAGGGACCAAGTCCCTCAAAATCAGTCATAGGAAAAAACACAGTAAATGAACTAAGAACCTAATACAATGTAGGAAACTTAAAGAACACAAGATTTACTATGGAAGCCCCCTTGCTCAAGGGAGGAAAAACCACTGCTTTCCCTCACAAGCACCCAAAACTTCACTATAATAAAACTCTTGATTATAGACTCGACTGAACCTAAGTCTAGGTTCCTCCTGCTTGTAATAATTCTACTACAAGACTATCTTGACAACTTTGACAAGGACCCTCAACACTGGTTAAATCTAACCAGGTTCAATCTTAGTAAACCCTACCTAAAGAACTCTCAAACAACAATAAAATATCATTACTCTTATAGACTAAGAAATTAAGTAACAAATCAAGTTTCACTCAAGAACACTTATTGTTTTAGCTTACAGAAGAAATAAGAACATAAACAATATTTGTGCAATGATGTAGATTAGTTTTTGTTGACTTTTTTTTATTTAGTTGTCCGATGTTGAATGTGCAAAAACTACTTGATGAAGAAGCATTCTTTTCATTTTATAGATGAGTGATAAGTATGGTTAAAATATAATTGGACAGGTGTCCTCAATAGTACAAGCAGTACCTGCAAAGTTTGTTAGAGGACAAAACTATGCACACATGTTCCAGTTGTACTATACCCTTGGACATCCAGGGACATGGTCCATTGTAGTCATCTGCCAGTCATTAAAATAAAATACAACAATTTTTCCCCTTTTTAATGATTAAAAAACAACCACACAGTTTTGAGCATCAATGATCATGTTTTATTCATCATATTTAATCAGTGTAGTTACCAATACTAAAGATGAATGTTTACCCTATCATGCAACACCATGATTCTATCTCCATGCAATATAGGGGCTTGGTCCCTTGTTTTTATTTGCTATCAAGATTTAATTACTCTCCCTGTCATCATGCACCATTGTTCATTTATTACAGTTTTATACTTTTCCCTATCACTATGACTCAATACTTAAGAATCATCACACATGTGTATCACTTGGTACCTGGTCCTTGACATCATCAGTACATACACACACCTGGTCCTTAATGCATGAATTTATGTTCATACCAGCACAACTAAGATATACAGAGACTTGAGATAGAATTATTGTTGGAGTGGTACAATGAATGATATGGTAGACCTTATAGCTCATTGCTTGTGTTATCAGTGCGTAAAGGCCAAGCATCAGCGACCAAGTTGTTTAACTCAAAGGTTACCCATTTTTAAGTGGAAATGGGAGCGGATTACCATGGATTTTGTTAGTGGTTTACCTCGCACTTCCTATGGTTCGAATGGTCTTTGGGTCATTACAGATCATTTGATCAAGTTAGCACATTTCATTCCTATTTAAATATCTTTTAGTGTTAAGAGATTAGCCCTATCTATGTTCGGAAGATAGTTTGTTTTCATTGTGTGTATTTCATATGTGGTTTTTTGTTCACTTTGACATTTTGGATAGAATTTTAAGAGGATTTGGGAACTCAGGTAGATATTTGTATAACCTTTAATATGCAGATAGTTGGTCAGTCGAAGTGGACTTTTCAGATTCTTGAGGACACACTACGAACCTGTATTACAGATTTATGAGGCTAGTAGGAGCAACACTTAGCCTTGGCAGAGTTCTAATAATAAAGTTATCATTCGAGTATTGAGATGGAACCTTTTGATATTTTGTGTGGTAGGAGATATTGTTCTCTGATTCGATAGTTTGAGACTTTCAAGGTTAGGCCTCGTGGTATTGATTTGCTTCAGGAGTCATTGAATATAGTCGGTATGATTTAGGGTAGGTTGAGAGCAACTCAGAGTAGATAGAAGGCCTTTGAATCTCATAGGCTTCGTTCCTTGAGATTTGGAGTTGGTGCTCATTTATTCCTCCATAAATCACCCATGAAGGGTGTAATGAGGTTCGAGAGGAAGGGAAAGCTCAGTCTTAGTTATATTGGACCTTTTAAGATTCTTCATACAGTTGGTGAGGTGGCTTATGAGTTATCTCCACCTCTAGATTTTGTTGTTGTTTATCCTGATTTCCTTGTCTTTATGTTGCGGCAACATAATACTAATCCTTCTCATGTGTATAGATGGGACTCAATCTAGTTGGACGAGCATCTAACCATTGTGGAAGAGGCTTTTCTTATTTTGGCTAGTGATGCTAGGCAGTTGTGAACTAGATAGATTCATGTAGTTAAGAGCCACAACCTAAACCAGGGTCTAGCCATAACGGTTTTCTCAAGTCCGCTGAGGACCATAGAGCACCCCCTTTACCTAGCCAAATATAAGATAATAAGCTAGGAGCAAATAAATTACAAACATATAACAATTTAATCTAAGTTCTAAGCATAAAACAAGATAGGCAACTCAGAAAAGAAATCTTGGAATTCAAATCACATCCCAACCACAGTAATCCACAAAACTTCTAAATAGACCAAAAACATTTATGTTGGGATATGCCTCCGATGATAGACAAAAAAGTCATATAAAAGTACTTTTAGATATTAATGAAACTAGACTTGAAATGATAGCCTTTCTGGAGAATGAAATCTCACCACTTCAAACCTGACTGTTGACAACACAGAAATCCTATCACTTTGCAGGAAAAGTAGAAGTATCTTTGGTTCTGGCATCACTTGGGGATACAATGTTCGGAGATGATTAGCGGGTTAAGCGCTAGCATATAAGTCAAGATAAGGTAAAATAATGTCAATTCAAAATCCAGTCAAAATTCAATGTATAAGTTCACATACCTGCATATATACTTACATATATAAGATACTGGGATAGGGAACAAGGTTTAGCATGAAATTCAAATCACTAGCCTGGACTGTGTAGCTTTCCCATCATCTAAGTACCTATGGGGTATATTGGTCCAGCGCCCCTACTGGTTGGGCACCAGTGCATGTTAGCCACACAAAATGGATATATATCAGAAAGACCAGGAAAAGCCTCGATCCCACAGCAATACAATATACATGAGTATAATATAGTGTGAACTATGCACACGGTCATTAAGACACCTACGCTAGCAAATATGGTTTCTAGTGTTCATCAACCCTGGGACTTACGCCTTCAAGGTGAGCTGCAACCCCCTTTAAGATACAAGTTTCACATAACCGGTCCATTCAACCAAGGAAGTATCCATTAAGGCACACCATAGGTATCGTCAAACCCTTACACTTGAAAACTTATATTTATTCCATCACAATTCCATTAACTTGGGGGAATGACTCTACCCCATTTGTTCATTAACCTTAATTTGGGAAAGGCCTCGAACCCTTTTTATTTATATATTCCAACTAAGGGAATGCCTCGACCACCAAGCTTCTATTTAAAATCAAAGCATGGCCAGCAATGCCTTCAAAATTTATGTTTAACAGTTTAACCATTTATGAAATGCAATAGTATAGGTAACTAAGTCAAATCGTGTGACAAACCATCTTTCAAAACCAATTACGCAAGTGGGCAGAGGGAACATAATTTCTAAACCAATTTCCAACAACAAAATCTCAATTCTGGGGGATACATCGACCCCCTATACAATTACCATACACGTGGACCCAAATAGTTTAAAAACTATTGATAAAGCACAAATAATGCATATTAAATTATGGGGATACAATTCATGTAACATTTATTCCAAAACCCTCAAACCCATATTCATAAACCATAATTAAATTACATGAGTAACAATTTGGTTACATGATTACAACAAAATAAGTTTTGGGGAGAAGCAACATGCCTGAGATACCAAGAATTATGGAGAGAAATCAACCCTTAGACGCTCTAATTGCAAATTTCGTGGGAAACCCCAGTGTTTTTGACTTAGGGATTTGAGAGAAAAGAGAGCATTTATTTAATTGTTAAAGTGACAAAATAACCCTCTTTGGGTGTTTTATGTACGTGGGTCCTAAGTAGGGAAGGAGGGACATGAATGAAATGCCCCATCTTAAAAGTGCAGAAAAAGTCACCCAATCATAATGAATTACCTTACGACTCATAACGTCTAACTACGAGTTGTCTCCATGACTTGTAATCTGAGTAGTAGCTCAAGGACCCCTCACTTTTGATCCTGCGAGTCACACACTATGACTCGTGAGGTGTCAGTATGAAATATAAGGTCCTAGTCGTGGTCAAGCGAGAAACATCAGGCACATTTACGAGATTGGATACAAGATGCACTATAAGACTCGTTAGGAGTCTTGATGGCTCATTGAGTCTAGTTGTACTTAGAATATACACCTTTGGAAACCTTATTGGTAACCCTATGATTGTTGTCCTATGATTCGTATGGTGACCTTACAATTCATAAGGTCTATCGTAATCAGGGCAGTGATTCCAAAAACTCAGGAATTTTTTAGGGCCAAAAATTTGGGTTGTTACATTCTTCCCCCTAGGATCATTCGTAACCGAATGATGAGTTAAGGAACTCTTTAGCATGATTTAACACATAACGCAGCCATAATTACCTTTAATAAAGACCAAAAACAAATATATTAAGGAAAACATATACCTTCAGCACAATTATCCAAAGCAGGGAACAAGAATGTATATTTGGACTTCATGTCCTCTTCAGCTTCCCAAGTAGCTTCTTCAACCTTAAGATTCCTCCATAGAACCTTCACCGAAGACAAATCCTTAGTCCTCAAATAATGGACTTGTCTATTTAAAATCTTAATTGGGACTTCCTTATAAGACAAGGAATATGATACACCAACACTCTCCTAGGGAACAACAAAGGAAGGATCACCCACGCACGTCTTCAACATTGAAATATGGAACACCGAATGGATAGAACCCAAATTTGAAGGCAACTCCAACTCATAAGCCACATTACTTTTCTAATAATCAAGTATGGGCCAACATATCGAGGATTGAGCTTCCCTTTGTTTCCAAACCCATCACCCCTTTCACGGGAGACACCTTCAAGAACATCCAATTGTCAATATCAAATTCCAATTCTATATGCCTTACATCCACGTGGTACTTTTGCTGACTCTGAGTAGTCTTAAGTCTATCCCGAATAATCTTCATCTTTTCCATGGCTTGATGAGCTAAGTCAGAACCAAACAATTCAGTCTCACCAACTTCAAACCACCCAATAGGAGAATGATATCTCGTACTACAAAGACACAAATGGAGCTATCTGAATACTAGAATGATAACTGTTATTATACGCAAAATTTATGAGAAGAAAATATTCACCCCAACTACCACCAAAGTAAATCACACAATCCCTTAGAATATGTTCCAATATCTTAAAGTTCCTCTCCATTTGTCCATCCATTTAATGGTATAATGTAGTGCTAAGGTCCACCTTAGTTCCTAGAATCCTCTAAAATAACCGCCAAAAGTACAACGAGAACAGCATGCCTCGATCAAAGATAATAGAAAATAGGCAACCCATGCTACTTTATGATCTCCTGAATGAAAAGCTTTGCATAATCCTCCGCAGAATAATTAGTCCTCATTGGCAAAAAGTGAGAGGACTTTGTCATCCTATCTATGATGACCCATATAAAATCAAACTAACTTTGAGATAGTAGAAGACCAATAACAAAGTCCGTGTCACGTACTTCCCATTTCCACACGAGCAACTTAATCTCTTGATACAAACCACCAGGGGTCAACCGTTCCACCTTCACTTGCTGATGAACCATACACTTGGCCACTAATTGGCCGCATCCCTCTTCATGTTATTCTACTAGTAGATCTTTTTTAGATCATTGCACATCTTCATCAAACTAGGATGGATAGTGTACCTCGACTTGTGAGACTTATCCAAGATCCTCTCTCGCAACCCATCAACATCAAAAACACATAATCTACCTTGGTACCTCAAGATACCTTCTTCACTAATCTCAAAATCCATGACTTTCTACTAACCCACTTCATCCTTAATCTTTATTAAGATAAGTTCCAAAATATGTTTTTCCTTTACCTCAGCACCAAGAGATGACTTCACTACCTCTTGGACAATTATGCCTCTATCCACAGAGTCAAAATGATGAACTCCAAGATTAGAAAAATAGTGAATATCCTTCACCAAACCTCGTTTCTCCTCTTTAACATGAGATAAGCTCCCAATGGATAACCTGCTAAGAGCATCAGCAGCCATAATAGCTTTACCTAGGTTATCTTGAGACCCATATTATAATCCTTGAGCAACTTGAGCCATCTTATTTTCTTGAGATTCAACTCTTTTTAGTTGAACACATACTGCAAGATCTTAAGGTATAAATGTATATCAACATGAACTCCATACAAGTAATGGTGCCAAATCTTCAAAGCAAAAACTACAACCAATAATTCAAAGTCATGAGTTGGATAATTCTTTTTATGCACCTTAAGCTTCCTAGAAGCATACAGCAAAATCTTACCATGCTGCATCAGAACATAACCCAGTCCTACACGGGATGCGTCACAATGAACAACAAAGCCATTAGTACTCTCGGATAGAGTCAAAACCAAAGCTGAAGTCAACTTATCCTTCAACTTCTCAAAAGTACCCTCACAAGCTTTTGACCATAGAAACTTTACCTTTGTCTAAGTCAACTTAGCCAATAGAGCAGTGATCAAAGAGAAACTCTCCACAAACCTCCTATAATACCTAGCTTAACCCAAGAAGCTTCAATATCAATTGGAGTCATGTGTCTAGGCAACTTCTTAACTGCCTCAACCTTCTGTGAATCCACCATGATTCCCTCACTAGAAATAACATGACCAAGAAAGGTCACATCATTCAACTAGAACTCACACTTTAAGAACTTAGCATACTAAGATAATTCTTAAGAGTCTACAATGCTATACAGAGGTAATTGGCATGGTCCTCTTCATACTTAGAATATACAATGATGTCATCAATAAACACAATGATAAATAAGTCTTGAAACTAAAGGAATACCCAATTCATAAGATCCATAAATGCTACTAGAGCATTTGTAAACTCAAACGATATCACTAAGAACTCATAGTGACCATACCAAGTATTGAAAGTAGTCTTAGGTATATCCATCTCCCTAATATTAAACTAATGATAACCTGACCGAAGGTCAATCTTAGAAAAATACTTAGCACAGTGAACCTAGTCAAATAGGTCATCAATCCTAGAAAGAGGATATTTATTCTTAACAGTCACCTTATTCAACAACTGATAGTCTACACACATTTCATGAAAACAATCATTCTTATTCACGAAAAGAATAAGAACACCCCACAAAGAAACACTAAGTCAAATAAAACCTTGACAAGATCTTTTTATTGCTCATTTAGTTTTTTCAACTCAGTAGGAGCCATTCTATAACGAGGGACAGAGATAGGATAGGGATTGAAAAGAAGTACAATCGCAAATTCTATTTCCCTATTGGGATGAATACTAGGAAGATCATCGGGAAACACTTTAGGAAACTGATCTTTTTATTGCTCATTTAGTTCTTTCAACTCAGCAGTAGCCATTCTATAACGAGGGATAGAGATAAGATAGGTATCCAAAAAAAGTACAATCCTAAATTATATTTCCCTATCGGGATGAATACCAGGAAGATTATTGAGAAACACTTCAGGAAACTCATTGACAACAATGATAGATTGCGAAAAAGGGATCTCGAAATTAGAATTCATAACCAAAACTAGATGATATAAACACCCTTTGAAAATTAATTTTCGGGCTTTAAGATAAGAAATAAACCTTTCTTTAAACACTAGGGAACTCCCTCCCCACTTAATTATCAATTCATTCAAGAATTGGAAATTAACCCCTTGGGTTCCACAATCAAGATAAGCATAGCAAGAATGGAGAAAATCCATCCCCAATATCATATCAAAATCTAATATATCCAACTCTATCAGATTGACACAACCCAACCTCGGGCTTGTCGTAATGGGAGTCCTAAGTTCAACCCAGACTGGGGATCGCCCCCTATTACCCAACCGAACTACCTATGTCTAACCTTAAAAGGGTTGAATTTTGAATATATAACAAAATAGCATTATTGTTCGTAGTATGACTTTAGGATAGGGTTACAACCGTGACTAAACCAAATGAGGCCAACTGTACTGTAACAATCATCCAACCATACCAAACCAAACCATAGACCATAAACCAAAGAGAATACCAAAATATTATATGAGAATCAATCCTAAAATATAGTAGGATGGAATAGTAAGAAATCATGTCCGATAATTCTAGCCAACATATGAATACCAAAGCTAAGGATGACACCTCTATGGATCACTCTCATACCAAACCCCCAAAAGTACTGCAAGGCCTCTATCCAAAAAAGTAAGTAAATCCAGTTAGGGCACAACAATGGCCAAAACTAATGTCCAAAATAAAAGAAAAGTGTCGAAGGAAATCCATAACATGAAATGATGCCTCCCGAAAGGATAGAAGCTCACCACTTTAGTCCAAATATTAATACTGAATCTGCGTGCTAAATAAGAGAACTAGAATGGCCAGTTCCTACATAGCATGGGTTCACAACTGCTATTAGATAGGGTTAATGAGTGGCCGCTAGCATGAATCTTAGGATAAGGATAAAATAATGCAGTCATAAAACCAAGTAAAACCATCTATAATGCATACATCCATAAATATATAAGTGCCGAGAAATGGAACTAGGTTTAGTATACATTTAAAACCTTTACCTATGTTGTGTAGCTTAACCATACTAACCACCCATGGGCCATATGGGTTCAGCTCTTCCTGCTGAAAGGGGCCCAGTACATATATCTGCATGACTAAGGAATATATCATGGGATTTCTAGTAAATCCTGTAATATGAAATGTGATACACGCACATGGGTATTAAGACCCGTCATATTGGCAAATATAAGTTTTCAATTTTGGTTCCCCAAGGACTACCACCTTCCACGACTTAGCTACACACCATCCATTAATGCCCAATTAAAATCATGTCCAAATAATCCATTTAACATTTATTAACCAAGCCAATATTGGTGGTAACATCATACCACCCCTTACTTCTAAGTAATATCCATAGCAAAACCTTTTAGGTTAAGGGGACCTTAGGTGCCCTTCCATAAACCATATTAAATCCACTTGGGAGACTTCCATGTTCTCCACAACCATAAACATTTAGCCTTTAGCCTTTCAAAATCATTTTAGAGATGCATAAATCCTTTGTCCAGTTTAAAACATGCAAGAGTTCCATTAAAAGAAATCAATGCAATGAATATATCTTTATAAGCATTTTCTCAAACACCTTGGGGGCATAATATAACTAAAACCAATTCCAATGACCATTAAGACATTACCTTGAAATCCAATTTTCCAATACTATCATTAATGCATATAAAAGCATAATTAAAATCATAGGAAACCATAACCAAGCATTCAATATCAAAACCCCAATAATAGTTGAAAACCATAATCATAAAATAGTAAAACTATGACATAAATCATATAAACCAAGCCTTTAGTTGAAATTACAATGAGGGGAGAGAATAATGCCTTATACCAAGGAATTGATGGAAAGAAATCACCAAGAAAATCCCCAAAGCAATCTGTAACATGACATATTAGCCTTCTTGCCCCAAAATCTCTTGAGAGAATTATGAGATGTTTTGAAATAGTTTCTAAGTGTTAATGAATAGAATAATAGGGTAAATAACCTCCTAAGTGTATTAGTAGTGGATCCTAGTTAGGGTAAGTAGGGAAATATCCAGAATACCCCAACTTAAATCCCTTAAAAACCCATCACAAGGATATGACTGACCCATACGAGTTTTACCCTTCTATAGGATCGGTATCCAACACTCGTATCCAAACCATAACCGTTGGATCAAACACTTTCCAGTTTACAACTCATCCAACCATGTAGTAACCACAGAATACGATCTGTACCCATAACCCATATCCTTGGTAAAGTAAAATACTAGGAGAATCAAACACTACCCACCATATGAGTCCCTGCTATAACTTATAAAAAACCCTTATGACTCACTTCTCTAAGTCATACCCATTCTAGTAACCAAAACCATCCCATTAACTAACACCAGTCAGCATACGATAGGACCATATCACTCATACCCCAGCATATGGATCGTACCCAAGAGTCATATTGGGTCCGGAGAATGAATTTCTAGGAAATTTTCTAACGGTCAAAACCCAGGATATTTCACAAATCCACTAACGTCTCCCTACCATAGATAGATAACACATATCCCCTATAGACCTTTCTAGCCATAACAGAGTTATCTACCCAGCTAAATGCCAAAAAAGGATCAGAAATACATTCAAGAACAAAACTAAAATGAATAGCCACATAAGAGGTTACATAAGAAAAAGTAGTCCTCGGATCAAGTAAGAAATACACATCATGATAGAAGAGTTGTAACATACTAGTGACAATATTAGGAGAAGCCTTAGATTCCTGATGAGTGGCATGAGCATTGAGATAATTTAGACAAGTGTCAGTACCAGAAATATCACCTTTCAGCATTGTAGCTAATGGCGTAGCAACAGAAACCTTATTAGCTCTAATAGCGACATTACCTTTAGTATAGTTCTTCTAAATATGGCTAGGCTGGCCACATCATAAGCATTTATTTCTCCCCTTATCACAAAAACCATGGTGCAACTATCCATAAAATCTGCAATAAGGATATGGTGAAGCTGACTAGGCTCTACTATTCTGAAATTATGCACCTTATGCTTTAAACCCATTGTTTCTCAAGAAATGATGGTCACTAGATGGAATAGGATGAGGAGCACTAACAGTCAAGTAGAAACTCCCCCAATTCCTCTTCTTAGTCCACTATCCCCCATCTCTACAATAATTCCACTGATTTGTTTCCCACCCTAAACAACTAATCCTCTTGTTCTGCCTCTGTTCTATCTTTGCCTATTTTTATTTCCCATCAACCAAACCAGACTAGCATGATAGAGAGGTCACTAACTATGTCAACGGATGAATAAAATGGCAAAAATTAATATTAGATACTTCACCCTGAGGCATTGGGGTAGAAGTTACATCATCCTGAGGAGGACAAGTAGGGACCAGTGAAACTTCATTAAGGCAATTAGAAGTAATGGCCCTAGACTAGTTTTATACTACATAAGTAGGACGAGCTCTGCCACATTATCCTTAGGTGGGACAGAGGTGTTTCTAAAAGCATCAGATCTTTAGGGAGACAAAATCAAAATTGTGAACAAACAAAATTATAGGAAATTTCAACATTATATACTCTACAGTCCAGAAGTGGAGAACAAGAAAGGGAAATATTTATAAATGCCTCGTAGCATTTCCTTTATAAGTGTGGTGTGCTATATAATCATAAAAGAGCCTCTACTCAACATAGCTTTGTGCACACCCAATTGATCGTGAACCTATGAATCTGATACAAACTGGTCATAACCTAAACTAAGGCCTGGCCATGAAGGGTATCTCAAGTTTGTCGAGGACGAAAGATACACTTTTTACCTTGCCAAATAGAACACAATACAGGTAGCAGTAGATGAATTCCAAACATAAAACAAGATAGGCTGAATTCCAAACATATAACAAGATAGGAAACTCAGAAAAGAAATCTTAAAATTCCAACAACATCCTAATCCACTATAATCTACAAAGCCTCTAAATAGACTAAAACAATTCTATATCGGGACATGACCTCGATGATATCCAAAATAGTCTTATATAAATAGTTTAAGATATAAATAAAATAAGACTTTGAAATAATAGCCTTTCCAAAGAATAGAAGCTTACCACTTTAAAGATAACTGTAGAAACCCCAAAAATCCTATCACTATGCAGGAAAAGTAAAAGTTTCTTTGGTTCCTACATCGTGTGGGGATACAAAAATCGGAGATAGTTAGTGGGTTGAGCACTAGCATGTAACTCATGATAAGGATAAAATAATGTCAATTCAAAATCCAGTCCAAACTCAATGTACATATTCACATACATGCATAAATACTTATATATATATAATATGTTGGGATAGGGAATAAGGTTTAGCATTAGATTTAAATTATTAGCATGGACTATATAGATTTCGCATTAACTAAGCACTCATGGGCTATATGGGTCTAGTGCCCTCTACTAGTTAGACCCCAGTATGGATAGCCGTATAAACCAGAGATATCTAAGGAAGAGCAGGGAATGCCCCAACACTATGTCAATCCAAGATATATGAATATAATATAGTGTGAACTATGCATAGGATCATCAAGACCCCCATGCTGATAAGCATGATTTCTAGTATTTATTCTTCCTGGGACTTAAACCTTCACAATCAGCTACACAACCCCCTTTAAGACCAATTAACATAAGTTTCACATAACCCATCCATTTAACCAAGGAATTATCTGTTAAGGCATACCATAGGTATCACTATACCCTTACGCTTGCAAGCTTATAAATATGCCATAAAAATTCTACTAACTTAGGGTAATGCCTTGACCCTCTTTATTTATTGAATCAAATTTAGGGAATGCCTCTACCCCATATTGTTTATCAATTCAACTCGGGGGAATGCCTCAACCCCCAAGCTCCTAATTTAAAATCAAATCATGGACAACAAGGCCTTAAATATTCATGTTTAATAGTTTGACTATTTAAGCATTGCTATAGTATATGTAATAAGTCAAATCATGTGACAAACCATATTTCAAAACCAATTACATAAGTGGGTAGAGAGAACACAATTTCCAAACTAATTTCCAACGACAAAATATCAGTTTGGGAAAATACTTTGACCCCCTTTCAAATGCCCATACCCATGTACCCAATTAGTCCAAAAACCATTGATAAAGAACAAACAATGCATATGAAATCATGGGGATTCAATTCAAGTAACAATTATTCCAAAACCCTTAAACCCATATTACTAAACCACTATTAAATCATATAAGTAACAACTTGATTATAGGATTGTAATAAAATAAGTTTTGGAGAAGACTAACATGCTTGATATACCATGAATTACGAAGAAAAATCAATGCTTGGCTGCTTTAATTGACTAATACTTAGGAAACTCTATTTTTCTTGACTTAGGGATTTGGAGAACAGAGATCATGTATTTGATTGTTGAAGTGATAGAAATAACCATAGTTGGGGTTTTTATAGATGTGGGTCCTAAGTGGGGAAAGAGGGAAATAACAAGAATGCCCCCACTTTAAAGTGTAGAACAAGTCTTCCAGTCATCACGGGTCACCTTATGACTCATGACGTCAGGCTACACTAATCTCCATAACTCGTACTTTGAGCAATAGCTCAAGGACCATCACTGTTGATCCTACGACTTATACACTATGATGCATGAGGTTTCACTATGATACATAGAGTCCTAGTCATGGTCAAGGTAGAAACATCAGGCACCTTTGCTAGTTTGTCTACGAGAATCACTATATGACTCATTTAGAGTCATGACAACTCATTAAGTCTAGTCATACTCATAACAGGAACCTTGGTAAACCTCATTAGTCACCCTGTGATTGGGGTTCTATGACCCATATGGTGACTTTATGACTCGTAAGATCAGTCATAATCAGGGAAGTAAGTCCAAAAACTCAAGAATTTTTTGTGGACAAAAATCTATGGTGTTACATTAAGGTTCTGTGGAGGTATATACTAGATAAGGAGGCCACTTGGATCGGGAGTGAGATGCAAACTCAGTATCCTTACCTGTTTGATACTTCAAGTACATCCTAATGATTAACTTTTGAGGATGAAAGTTTCTTTAGTTGTGTGTATTGTAATGAACCTTCTGGTCATTTTCTATATTTCCAATTATTTTCACCATTAAAGCTTTTCCATAGCATCCCTAAGTCATTTATGACTTTCTAAAGCTGGTAGTTTAATTACCAGGAAGTTCGTTTGGTTTCTAGAGTCAATTCCCTATATTGAAGTCTTCACTAGTTCTAAATGTCCATCGGGATAAAACTTCAGTGAAATGACCTCATATAAAAATTCTTCCTATGCTAGCAACTCTAGAATATTGATTTTAGGCTACATAGACCGTTGGCTTGTATCTTGAGGCACCCAGGCTTATTACAACCTATTGGTAGAAAATTTAAGAAAATGAAATATGGGTGTTGGGACCCACATTTGGTCAAAACAACATCAAATGAAAATTTTGAGATCCACATAACTCCTAGAACATCGAATTTTGTGTGGTTACATAGTTTTTTTGCATATACAGGATACCAGATAAATATCAAGGGCATAATATAAAATTAGAAGATTTTCCAAGTTAGGTAAAGCTACAATCTCAAGCCAAGGGTCGCAATTGTGGTACCCTTGGATGGAGAAGATAGTGCAATTATGGGTCATATGTGTGATCACAACTCACACTCACAGCCCTAAGACATTGCGATCGCATGTTTGGTTTTGTGATAGCGGGCCCTGAGTACCTAGTATAGGTATAAGTAGACCCTAAATATCATAAATTCATTAATTTCTCACCCCTTTAGTGAGAGCATAACCCTAAATAGTGTGATAGCTTAAAATTGAGATTTGCGAGTGACTTGGGAGCTTGATTAACATTTATTTTAAGATTATCTTCCTATTTGAGGTAAGAATTTACCCTTTTCTTCGTGAAATTTCTTTATTTCTTGCTCAAATCCCCCAAAACCTTTAGGGATTGATTTTATCCCTAATTTAGATTGGTTTTCTCCCATTTTAAGGTAATGATTCCTTGATCTTGTTAGAACGTTGGGTTGATTTCAAAATTTTCATTTTCTTAAGTGGGGTCCATATGAGGTTTCTATGTGATTTTTTGGCCTGAATAAAAATGGTTCAATATGGGTATCATTATTCTCGTACTAATGATTAGACTATGTTTTGATCACTTGGCATCTTGAGAAGGCTTCTCAAAAGGTAAAAATGGTAGTTTAGCGAGTCGTTAAGATTTATTCAGTGTCGATGTATGTTAGGTTTATCCCTTGTTAGATTGAGATATCTCACAGTAATCTTATGGTTTTATGTTTGATTGGGATGGGATTTAGGTGTTTGATTAATGAAATGCAAGACTTGGGTTAGTTGGACCATATAAGCTATTTTGAAATCATAGAGTTGAAACACTTGACTTGTTTCCTTATGCCTAGGTCAATTGGACTTCATTACTCATGTTAGCATGAGAATGTCTTATATTACTCAAGTTAGGTAAAGATTCTCTAGATACTCATTCTTAGGGTGAATTGGCCTTAGTTGCCTACACTAATGGAGGTTTTCTTAGTTCCCATTCGAATTAGTTAAGATGATTAAGAATAATCTCTACCTTAGGGCTAATTATGTCTTGCTATGCATCTAAGAGTGGATTTAGATACCTTAGCCTAGTGCAGGGTAGAATTTGACTTAGAATGTATTTTGGGGATATAGAAGTGGGATATTTTACCTACCTTAAGTCAAGATTGATGATTATTTCTCTTGAAACCATTATAAGTTTGTTGAATACCTATATAATGCCCTTTTAAAACATTATTGAGGAACGATGGCAATTGGTTATAGTGATAATGATATTAGAAGTAATGATCATGGACTAATTGATTCGATTATAGTTATCCTATGATGAGCTATGGATCTTGTTATGGTAAGTTAGTGAAAAGGCTATGGATTTGTCTATGAATATGCTATAGATCATTCTCTGATAACTATTGATAATTCAAATGAAAAATATCTTTAATGCTAATGACAAGCCATTGAATATACTATTGGCAATCCATTGCCCATGATATTGCTTATGATTATGATTATGCTATGAAATTATGCTATTAATTATGTTAGAAAACACCCATATTGATGATATTAGTAATTACGCCATGAATTATGTTAGCCATGCTTATTGATTATATGGGAAGTTATGTTTTTAGTTATGCTTGAAATCATGATGCTTGATTATATGATCACTTATGTCATTTATTTTACTACTGACTATGATGATATGGCTATCAATCTGAGTTTGGTTATTATGATTATATTTATACTGATATCCGACAAGGCTGGAGGATGATTATAATGATATATTGACACTCGACAAGTTCAGAGGATGATTATGATGAAATATTGATATCTAGCATAGCCGGGGGATGATTATGATAATGTATTGATAACTGACAAAGCCAAAGGATAATTATGATGACATATTGATACCTGTCAAGGCGGGAGGATGATAATGATTATATATTAATGTCCGACAAGGCCATAGGATGTTATGATGATGCATTGAAACCCAACAAGGCTAGAGGATGATTATATTGATGTGCCTATGTGTACATCTACTGATTCGAGTCCGGCTATGCCCTATGTATGGCTATCATATATAGAGAGAGAGACACACACAAACTAGAAGGTGGTATAATTGATGTTTAATGATTAGTGATGATTATTGTAAATTAATGATTAGTGATAATTGATGATTAGTGGTGAATGTTGTTTAAATGATAAAATAATTACTAGTCAATAATTGAGGATAGTTGGTAAAATAAGGATTAGATCATGAATGATGGTTTTCAAATAAATAATGATTAGCAGATATATGGTGAATTATTGTTAAATTATGAGTAGAGGTTATATGATGACTATTAATCATATGGATTAATTAATAAGAGATGGTTAGCTAATAAATAGTGACTAGTGAGTATTAATGATAAGGTTGTTAAATGATGGTAACATTATAGAATGTGGGTACTATGTCAAATATTGGTAAATGATCGATTGATGATAAACTTTAAAATGTCGGTTAAATGTCGAGTTGGTTACTTTAAGTGATAAATGACTGCTTTATTTAATCTTTGAGTGTACTCTCCAAGTGTATGGGAGTCTGTGATGAATTATATACTTTTCAGACAAATTGGCGTATGGGAGTCAATTTTGTAGCAATTACTTATCTGATGCCTTGTTATGCATTATTATTTTGATTTATTTACCTATATTGCATGGTCATGTTGACATGTCTTACTACTTTATGTTATATTACTATTATGATTAAAGCACATATTATGTACAGTAGTATTGAAGGTGATTCAGGTTTGTTTCTTTACCTTGACTTAGTTATGTTATTTTGAATTATCATATTTATACCATGATTTGGCTCAGTTGACCGGTTATTTCTACTGAGTACCTCTAAAACACCTAGGCTTTGGACCCTTAGAAAAATTCCATTGATTGAAGCATCTGGACTAGGTACGACTCAGGGTACTAGTCATACCCTTGGATACAACTTCGTGACCCCCTCTCATATCATTGGCAGTGTGGTGGGGATTAAACACAGTCCAAGATACGACTTGGCCTCTCTATGATCATATGTTAGTGTACGAGTCATTCCAAGACAAGTCGTATGATGTTTCGCACTTGGCCTAGTTGACACTATTTTGGATATGGGTTGTAGATATGGTTTAGGGTATCATTTGTACACTTGGGTATGAGTTATGTGTGTGTTGTTATACCTTAGTCAGTGCATAGGTCATACGAGAGGCCTAGGGTATGAGTTAGCATACCACTCGTACCTAGGGTACGATTGAGTAAGTGAGTCATACCCCCTTGGGAAATCACTTTTCAGCTTTTAAGCCAAAGGCTTTATGGACATTTCCCACGCCAAAACTCTTAAGTCCACTCACAATATATTGTCTTGTGGCATCCTAAACATTTATTTTGGTAGATCAAACATTCCAAAATACTCTCAAAACATCTTAAAACAAGATTGGAGGCTAGGGTTCCAGGGAGTGTTTATCTTAAGGCAAAGAGGAGTCAAGTTTCTTGTTGAATCATCTTTTTTAAGGCATATGACTCTTTCCCTTGTTATTAACTTAAAAACCATGTATTTTATACCCGGACTAATATTTGTAAATGCTGATTTTAAAATCAAATGATAAGGACTTCATCGCCTAATGATGAGTAATGTTTTCTCTTGATTAGAATTATGTTTCTACATGATATTGGTAGTGATTTGTAATGTGGGAACTAGTTATTTGTGGTTTAATGAATGGGTCTTCTGAAAACCTAGTAATGATGATTTCTACTTTGACTTTGGCCTTGCTAAAGGCATGACCACAAGGTGTTTGTGAAAATATCTAAGAGAAATGTCTAGTCACATGTAGATAATGTTTTGAACTAGGGTAATGGCCCAATAAGTGTGAGTAGTTGGTAAATGTTATTGTAAAGGCATTATTATCCATGTAATTAGTTAATGTATGACACGAAATAGAAGTGTGTTTGAACTATAGAGTGGTATAAGATTGGTAACAAGGAATGAATCATTTATGAGGTCTCAATAACTATGACGTGAATTAAATAATGAATTGAATTAAGGAATTGGCTTATTGATGTGTTTCATTGATAAATGGTTCCATGAAGACCTCATGGTCATTGTGGTAATAGGTTGGTTAAATGGTCTAGAGTGCCTAAGTTTTGACGTGAATGAATATTGATGTATAGATAAAGGGTTTGAGTCCCAATGTTTACTAATGCCAATAAAATGGCTTGTGGTTCAAGTTCCTTTCCCAGTTAAAGGGCTTGTGGTTCAAGGGAAAAGGGCTTCTAGTTCAAGTCCCTTGCCCAATATAATGGCTTTTGGGTCAAGTCTCTTGCCCAATGAAATAGCTTGTGGCTCAATTCCCTTACCTAATAAAATTGCTTGTGGTTCTTGTCCCTTGACCAATGAAATGACTTATGGTTCAAGTACGTTGCCAATGAAATAGCTTGTGGTTCAAGTCCCTTACCTAATGAATGTCTTATAGTTCAAGTCCCTTGCCGAATGAAATGGCTTCTGGTTCATGTCCCTTGCCTAAGAAAAAATGTTTGAATCTATAAGTGTGGAAGGTCGGAGTCCTACACTTCATGACTCGTGATTGAGTGCATAAAAATGCTTGCTATGTCTTGTTTCCTTTTGGCACGTTATGAATATGTTATGTACATACATGTATTCTTATGTATATAAATGTGGTTGAATATGATGTTTTTGACTTAATTCTTAAATGATGACTCTATTTTCTCCTTATCATGGAGTTACATGCTAGCGTTCCAATTTCTAATCGTCTCTGAATGCTATGTCCCCATGCGACATAGGGGCCGGAGCTTCTTCTTCTCTTTCTACATAGTGACAGGTGTTCGGGCAATTCATGTGTTGACATTGAAGTGGTGATCTTCTATTCTTGAAAATGCATGCATTTTATAGTCTCTTTATCTATGTCATAGATTTGTTTAGGTTTAGTATTTGGCTATTGTCGGGGGCTTATCCCAACATATATAGACATCACATTTGTGAAGAGGCTTGTGGATTACTGTGTACATAGGTATGTTAGTTAGTATGTTGACGTAAATGAAATGTTTAGACATTGTGATTACTAGTTTTGTTTTTGCTATCTTAATATATAGTCGCAGTTTCACCGACACTTATGGATTGATATGATGGTTAGGTTGGGTTGATAGGATGATCTCCGATCCTAGTTGGGCTTGAGATTCCCACATAACATGGCTCGATTTTGGATCGTGTCAACCTGTTAGTTTGGTACTCAAACTACACTTATATATATGTTTGGTGTAGATCCAAGTATAGCTATCTCCGTTGACTATTGATCATACAGCGTTGATATTTCCAGAGATATAGTGAGCTCTTGGAGTCAGAGCAACATATTTATTTCTATCTTTAGATATTCATTCTTTTGTTATCGAGACAAATATTGTTGACTATTGTAAGTGTTTGAGTTATATTATTATTAGATGCTCTTGTACTGTCTCTACCAAGTTGTGGGATGATATCTTGTATTGATTGTTATTTATATTTAGAACTTTTTTTGTATTTATAAGTGTGTTGTTTGTTTTTGCCTATGTTGGGCAATTTCTGCCGATTAACTCATTGTGTTAGCTCCAGGTTTTGGTTTGGCTTATCTACTGGCAGGATTTAGTAGGTTCCATCATGACTCATAAATTAGTTTGTGATACCTGGATGCCAAAGTTAACTTAGTGAATCTTCTAAATCATCAATTTCCCTTTTGAGAAGCTTTAGCAAGGTGCCACGCTATAAGAATCACAATCTGCTCATAAATATGAGAACAATTATACCCATATTGCACTATTATACTTTGGGTCCAAAATTACATAAAGACCTTAAGAAGGGACCATTTATGAAATCGTACATTCAAAATCACACAACATCCTCTTATGCCAAGGAATATTTACCCTAAAATGGGTGGATTCTGAGCTATAATGGTGCTAAAATTAAGTCACCAAGCTTATAGGAATTTAGCAAAATTATGGAGAAATAAATCATGAAAATAATAGAATCTTACCACAAATTAAATGGGAAATCACATAAATTAGTGATACTAAAGATCCATAATCTCCCACAATTGATTCTACTAAGAACTCCTATTTTTTAGGGTTTTAGATTCTAGAGAATAGAAAAAGATAGTAAAAATGGGGCTAAGTGGGTATTTATACCCTTCCAAGGTGCATGGATATTTCTTAAGTGAACTTTGGGTGGCTTAAGCAATACTTGTGCCCTGGCACTCTAATCTCTTACGCAATCAGTAAATCGCTACTTGGCAGCCTGAGCAATGATGCATATGTGACACTATTATTGCTTACGCGATATCCCTATTACAGCTAAGTCGTTAGTTTAAGTGATAAAATGAGTCTTTTAAGCATTACTAGCTGTGGTTTGTCAGATTGCTCAAGCGATCAAAGGAATTTCTTAAGCAAGGAACTAGCACCAACTGAGACTTAGAACATTTTTGAGTCTCTACAAATCCCTTGGAATTCATTTAAAATCCTACATATGCATACAGACTATGCTATCCTATAAAATTTGATGTTTTAAAATTAATGGCACAGTCAAAATTTCCATCTGAGGTCATTTAATAAAAAAGTGGGTCCCATACCTATTTACCATTTATCTTAACTACTTGACAATAGCTTGAAATGAGTTTGGAATCCTTGAGACTCAAACCAAAGTCCATCTAGCATAAAATCAATGTTTCAATGCTATTGGGATAGTTGGAATTGGCATACGAGGTCATTTAGTTAATATTTTTTCTCGGTAGCCAATTTGAACAAGCAAAGACTTCAAAATAGGGAATTGGCTTTAAAAACTGAATGAATTACCCAATAATTAAAATGATAGTTCTAGCAAATCATAAATAACTTGGGGTAGATATAATAAAGATCTAAACATAAAAAATGAGTGAAAATATAGAAAATGACCTAAAGGGTCATTACAAGAGAAGATTAGGAAGGTTTCATCTTAAAATTTGGATATGGTAGTTTGTATTTGCTTTAGTTGCCAGGAGGCTGTACTTGATGGTAGTTATATGGTGGTTGATGTGGTTTTGAACTATGTTGGTAATTTAGTTGTGGAGCTTAATATTGTGGTTGGGTATAGCAGACAATTTGGGGGTCTTGTGGTGTTAGAGTCTTATTAATGTTACCCGTCTGTATGCCTTATACAACTAATTCTCCAATCTTAACCAAATCTGCAATATTTGTAAAACTTTTGTATCGTGGGTGTATAATTCTACCTAAAAGTATTTCAAAATTTTATGAAAGAGCGGATTAATTCACTTTTCGTTTAAAAACACACATAATCACATAAAATAGTTATATCACACAAGTGTATTATAATAAGTGTGTGTCGTAATTGGGTGAGACTTTTGATCAAAGGATTTTCCTAACAAATTTAAGGAGTGTATATGTCTTTTCAAATAAATCTAGTGTCTCTCAAAGACATTTTATGAATATCTAAAGGGCATAAATGCCTACAAAGTAGCAAGGTTGGGTACAATATCTTAGAAAGGGAAAATAAAATGCATGAAAAAAGGTCCCATACATAGGATAATAATAAGAAAAAACTAGCATTCAGATGATCCCTCGTAGGCCTTCCCCCTCCTGGCTTTATCCACCACACTCCATATGCGATATAGGTTGATGATAAGTGTCTTCCACATAATTATGACTTCTATATCAATTAGGGAAGGCAAATATCCAACATACTTCTGAAATACCCTAAACCTTGGCACTTACAAAATTTCCTAGGTTTACAACTTTCTGGGTAATGTACGACTCAAGGGTACCAATCGTACCATTGGATATGGTTTGGGGATGTCTCACTCATATGTTGGGAAGTAGTTTTATCTTGGTTAGTGTCAAAGATATGACATAACATCATACTAGTCGCATGGTTTGTTACGAGGTGTATGATTCCAAGTTTTATGGTGCTTGTTGGTTGATTTTGTAAAAACTATCCAAGATACGGTTTTGGGTATGGTTTGGGTACCATTCATTCCCTAAGGTATGATTTGGGATTATGTTCTCATATGTTGGTTAATATAGGGGACGTTGGTGAAGGGTAGGGTACAAGTTAGGGTACCACTCGTACCCTAGGATACGGGTGAAGGGGTTAGGTCATACCCACTTAGGAGTTGATTTTCAGCTTTAAAGCTAGGAGTAGTCCGGATATTTCCCAGATCAAACCCTTATGTCCCCATATTATATAACCCTTGGTGGTCTCTTATAACCCTTATTGGAAGATAAAAACACTTTAAAATACTCTCTCAATCTCACTCTTGAAGATTAGAGGCTAGGGTTTCTACAAATATTCTTCAAAGGTCTCAACAATCAAGTTTCTCTCTGAAATCTTATTGTATAAGGCACATACTCCTTTCCTCATTGCTAGTTCCAACAAAAGACATGATTTAATGCGTTTTAAACATTGACTTATGAATCATAAATGGTGGATTTGGAAACTTATGATGAGGGTCTTGATGCATATTTTTTAATCGTAGTTTAAATTGTATTTTCATATGTTTTTGGTGATGTTTAGCACATGTGGGTGATTGTTGGTTGTGGTTTAACAAATGGGTCATTGGTAACTCTAATTTTGATGGTTTATGCTTGGGTTTTCGTCTTTTTAAAGGTATGCCCTCAACATGTTTGATAAAATTCCTAAGATAATATTTTTACTCTATTATTGAACTTTAATTGGAACTATTGCATGGTATGGTTTGGTAATGGAACCTTAAATGGATTTGTATCATTTTGCATAATTAAAATAGTTTGAATGGTATAAATGGTTTAATGTTTTTGGGATGGTTTTGAATGGTTTGAATGGTTTGGAGTGGTTAAAAGGTAAAGCCTTAATGGCTACGAAATTGATTTGAATGAAAAACCTTGTGGGGTACACGTGAATCCCCCAAGTGAATAAAATGATCTAATTCGTTTGACTGTTGAATGTCTTGTGGGGTACAATGGAATCCCCCAAGTAAATCTTAATGATGAAATGCTTGTAGGGTACACGGGTATCCCCCAAGTAAGATTAATAATGATAAACTTGTGGGGTATATGGGAATCGCCCAATTAAACTTAATAATGTAACCTATGGGGTACATAGAAATCCCCTATGAGGTATAAGGAAATCCCCTAAGGTTGGCTAAGGACATTGTTTGCAAGCTATAGTTGGTATGATGATACCACTTGTAATAGTCTTAACTAAAAATAAATGGAATTTTGGTTTGGTTGGATGGTAATGGTTTTAATTGGGTAATAATGGCGGGGTGTGATATCTAATCGTGAAGGTGTGAGTTTGATGGATAGACACTAAAAACTTATGTTTGCTATCGTGGGGATTAGGCATGGTGACCCTATAATTAAGGGGTGCATAGGAATCCCCTAACACTTGTATTTACATATCATGGAAAGAGAAGGGTACATAGTAATCCCTCACTCCTATGGTATCTTCAGTTCGTGCGGCTACATTTATCAAGGCCTGTCCAGGGAGTGAAACTAAACCCATATAACCCGTGGGTGGTTGTAGGATGGTTAAGCTACACATAACCAGGTTAATGGTTTGAAATTCATATTAAACCCGGTTACCTTTCTCGACATGGTTATATAAATATGTATGTATGGTTGTGAATGCATATGTTTGGTTTACTTGGTTTTAAAAGTTGGCATTATTTTATCTTCATCCTAAGTGTATGCTAAAGTTCACCCACTAACCCGTCTTCGGGTGGTTGTATCCCTATGCGATGTAGGAACCATCCATACTACGTCTTCTACTCATTGATCGGATTTGAGGACAGTCAGTGTTGGATTGAAGTGGCATGCTTCTATTGTTCAAAAAACATCTATTTTATGCCATGGATTACTTTACATATATTCGTCTTTTCATAGACTTGGTTTTTGTCTATGGTCGGGGGCATGTCCAGACTAAGTACTCTTAGATTTTGGTTTAGAGGCTTTGTATGGACAGTTGTGGACTAGGGTATGAATTGATAATGTTATATACATACATTGGGTTATCATTTTTTATTTGGATTATCGTTTTAACATGGTCACTGGTTGGATATTGGATGGATTGATATAGTTGGGTTGATCTTGGATATAGTCTCTTCCCAAAGTCATTACATGGTAATTACATTATCTTGATATAAGTTAGAAGTTCATCCGACTCAAGGTACATATGCTAGTTGTTGGGTTGGGAATCTAGGGCGGTCGTTGGTATGGGTTGGACTTGAGATTACCCATTACAATAAGGTCCTGATTTGGGTAATTTTAAGTTGGTATCAAAGCCTAGATTTTGATGTCATGGGGTGTCCACAGATTTATGTTAAGTAGAGTCTTGCTTATGGGTGTATTGTGCACCACCCTTAGAATCAGGATGTTACAAGGAATTTACGAATATTCCACTTTCTTATTGTTTTGCTTTCGGGCTATGGAGTCTAAGGTCTTGAACTTTTCCCTAAATTTTCTTTTGGCTAAGCTTTCAAATCATGCCCCCTCAATAATCCAAGGTTCGTGGACACTCACCAGTCCCACTCGAGGATAACATGGATGGATCTAATTTATCTCTTGGCACATAGACTCGATCAATAGTCTAGTTTTTTTATTTTTCTTATGGAGTCTGAACGGTCTCCATTGACCCTACTTTGTAAGGTGGCACTCATGCTCGGTTATCTCAAGGAGAGGTTACCAATGTTAAGTTTTGACATTCTATTAATATATTGACCCATATAGTGATAACTCTGTCATGCCAATCTGGTCCTATTGGTACAAAGAAGAATAAAGCAAGGTAGGGAAATATGTAGGGTGAGAGGTCTAAATTTTCTGGACAAAGTAGAGGCCAAAATCATGGTGGTAAGTGGTCTGAGAGAAAGATTTAGGTGGGTCCTAACCTCTATTCTATAGCTAGTTCTACTTACCTAAAGTTGTTAGGAGATAAGTGTTTCTAGATTGGTATTGCTTCTAGGGCACGAAGTGTCCAATCTCGGGCCATTGGGGCATAATCGGCATTATCATATCATCTTTATAGATTTTATGGTCGATCGCATCGTGCTTGTTGCAAGGAAGAGAGGAATTATTATTTTAGTTATGGTAAATTGGGTCATATACAACGAGAGTGTCCCATAATGATTGCCACTTAGGTAAATAGGGCACCGATTACCACTTCTCTAGCTCTTGCACCAAGGGGTACTGCTTCTAGTTCTGACATTGGTCGGGATCATCTCAATGACTTCACTACCCCTCGAGATTCCGAGACATCTTCTGATGCTGACATTAGTATATTGAAAACTCTTTTCTCATTTAGGGTATTGGTTTGCTTGGTTTGGGGTCCCCTCTCTTTTGTGTCCCTACTTATGGTTGTGTATTTTGGTCTTGGTCCCATGGTTGTTTTGGATTCCTTTCTTTTTGCTACTACCGTGGTAAAAGACACCGCGATTGCTAAAATAAGTTTATGGGGTGTATGGTATTTGTTAGCCTTGGTGGATTTCAATGTCATTTGGGGGATGGATTTACTATACTCGTGCTATGCATTATTAGATTGATGAATTCGTAAGGTTGTCACGAGACCCCATGGCGAGTCAGTTATGGAATGGAAGGATGGTTTCGTTCCCTAGCTATTAAGTAAAAGGTTATATTATATCCTTAAACTTGAAGATTGGTATCCCAGAGGTGTCTCTATTCTTTTGGTTTGGGTTAAAGGTTTTAACTCAAAGGGACTTCTTTTTCATTCAGTTTTGGTGATGCAAAAATTTCTTAAGGTCCTTTCTAATGACCTTTGTGGTGTCTTTCCACTAAGGAGGTTGAGTTTGGGATTGGTTTTATTTCGAACACTTGTTTAATTTTTATTCTTTCTTTATAGAATGGTTTCGATTAAGTTAAAGGAGCGTAAGGGGAACGGATTCCTTGGGAATGAATAGGTTGTCGGTGGGTGAATAGGGAATTTTAGTGTGTCCTCCTTGTGGGGTGGACCATATGTGTATATTTTATATGGGTACTTTGGTGGTAGTACATGTTGGTTGAATGATACTAGGCTTAAACCTAGATGCCTGATCTTAGTAAAGGGAGTACATTAGCTTAGGAATAACAATGTGAGACTGGTAGAGGTAAATTGGTAGGTTGCATGAGGTGTGTGGAAAGGGTAAGGTCAATGGCTTCGATAATACAATAGTAGAAATGTGGTGATATGTAGGTTGGGATTCCGATGGAATGGATGTTGGCAGTTTATTTATTGGATAAGTTAGAGAAAGGAGTTTGTATGACTATACTGGGCTCTAGGTAGCATTTGGATGGATGAGGTTTTAGGTATAGGAAGACCAAGTGTCCCTAGTATAAATCCTTGGCCATACCCAATAGAGCGGGATATTGTGCTTATAAGTGTCATAGGATAAAGGTCGAGAATTAATCTAAAATGTTCTTTTAGAGGTGGACTCTAAGGGAAGGTCATGTTGCATATTCTAGAGATTCTTTTCTATCTCGGTTAAGAGAGTACTCTAATAGTATTGCATGCATTTTTGTAGCGCTTATGCCTAAGGTTCTCATTTGGTATTTTGCCTTGTTCCCTAGATATAAGTCTTGGATTTATATTACACTACCTATGGTACATGCGGTTGTGTTTTTTTGGTGTCCAGTCCTAAAGAATCCTTTTATGGTATGGTTATGTTGGGATAGTTCTTCACTATGGTCTAGGTGGTTTCTATTAAGTACTTAGTGCCCATAATGATGCGTCTTGTTTCGAGGGTCTTGCCTAGGGTGGTATAGATAATTCTTGCAATATGGTTGCTTAATAACCCTTTCTATGATTAGGGTGTAGTGGTCTGGAAAGGATGGTGGTGTTTTGAAAATGAGGAATATAGAAGTCCTTAAGTGGGGATAGTCTAGAGTGACTACTAGACTTAAGGTTTTTCAAGGCGAGGTATGGTTATTGTCATGAGAAATGGTTCGGAAAGGAGTAGCTGGTGAAAACCTTTTTGGAAGTTATAGGAAGTGCTAGATCTTTGGAAAGATATATCATACCGCGAGTAGGTAGGTGGTAGGCATGAATAATGTGATTGGTAGATATACAAATAGTTGTGTTGGGTACTTAAGAGGCTTAGAGAGGCATGATTTATGAATTTTTTATGGTATAATTGTGTTATGGTTTAAGGCTTTCAAATATATGTTAGGGTTTTGGTATTAAATGCTTGGATAAAGTTTTCCCATGGCTTTTACCTATGGTTTTCATATTATAATAGTGATAGAGAAGAGTAGTGTTTTGGGATAGATGTAAGGAGTAGACCCTGGTGGCTCAAGTTAAATCCTTCTTACTTGAACAAGCTTTAACATGGAAGTAGTGTATGGTTATACTGAGGCTCTCTTGGAGATATGTCTATAAGAAGTTGTAAATGGACTTGAACTAGCTCTCTATCATGAGTTTCATTCACCCGATAATTCATGTTGTTGTATGGAGGTAAAATATGGATAGTCCTTCGTTGATTGTTTCTTTTGGGTGATATTGGTATCTCAGATTCTTTGTTCCCTAAGGAGGACTCGGTAAGGATCTTGGGTTGGTATGTTCGCCGATTTTAGATAATAGGCATGGCTTCGGTGAAGGTTCTATGATAGAACTAAGAGTCTGAGGAAGCCATTTGGGATTCGGAAGTGAACATGAAGTCAAAGTATCTGCATTGGTTCTTCATTTTGAAAAATCGTGCATAAGGTATGTGTTTTTCATCATATCTTAGCTTTCTAACTCGGTTAAAGGAAAGGAATTATTTCTCTTGCATCTTTATTTCTAACTTAGTTAGGGGTTGGGATGGAGGTATTGGGATATAAATCATGCTTGGGATATATAGTGATCTTCTCATCTTGGTTTATTTCTTTGTCTTCTATATTTAGGTGGAGGGAAGTTTGATGGGTGTCAATGTGTTATCTCATTCTTGTTCTCACCCTTGCCCATCATTCAAGGATGAATGATCCTAAGTGGGGGAGAATGTAACACCCTAAACCTTAGACCATAAAAAATTTCTTGGGTTTTGGACTTTCTGGGTAAGGTATGACTCAAGGGTACCAATCGTTCCCTTAGATATGGTTAGAGGATATCTCACTCGTATGTTGGATAGTAGTTTTGACTTGGTTACTATCTAAGATACAACTCAACATCATGCTAGTCGTATGGTTGGATACTAGGTGAATGATGCCAAGTCGTATGTTGCTTGTTGGTTGGTTTTGTGGAAACTGCCCAAGATACAATTTTGGGTATGGTTCGGGGTACCATTTGTACCCTAAGGTACGTCGAGCTTGTCTTCTCGTATGTTTTTCAGTATAGGGGACCATGGTGAAGGGTAGGGTATGAGTTAGGGTACTACTCGTACCCTAGGATAATCATCAACTAGATGCATATGTATGAACAGGATAATTTTGATATGTATTCACTAAGAATAATGGGATAATCCCATTGAGAGAGACACCTAGATAGTTTTTAGATTCTTTTAGAAGCGGATAACTCATCAATAACACATAAATTGGATTGAAATTTTTAGGTTATATTTGATTGTAGAAGTTGTTGAATGTTTTTTATGTCATTTGTCAATATTATTGTTGTTGTACTATTATTTTCATTATTTACTAAGAGCAGAAGTGGGGTAAAGAGGTGATGGGCCGGTTTGGTTTAAGCGTGGAGTGGGTTGGTGTTGCACGTTAATTTTTTTAAGGGAATAGGATATTGGTAGAGTGGTTCGGTTGTTGGGCTGGTGTGGCTTAGGCTGATTGATTTTATTTTTGGGAAGGGACTGGGTCCAATCCAAATTATAGCCACCTATATTAATAAAGTGGCTACAATTTAATCAATTGAACAATGTTAAAATGATATTTGCTCCTAATTAATTTTAATGAGCTTTTCAAATTCAATAATTTCAAGATAAATTTTTAAAAAATATAATTATTTTGTTTAAAATTCAAGGAACTAATTATGCCATCAATTCCTTCCTTTTAAGATCAACTAGTGAAAAATAAGGTTTTTATAATTTAAACAAAATTTCATCTAGAAAATCATTTCTAAAATATTTTCAAATATTATACAATTTTACATAATTATACACAGAACATATTAATTTTACTAAAATGCAAAGGGTAGGCCTAGAATTATTTTTAAAATAATTTAGTATAGTTATTTTAAACTTATTACTAATTAAGAAGCTAGAAAACTAATTAAAAAATTCAGAATGGGGAGAATTCCAAAGCGAACCTTTGGCCGTCTGATCGGATCGCTTAAGCAAAAATCTAGCCTCTTAAGTGACATTTTGACTCTTTGACCAGGTCACTTAAAAGATCAAAGTGTCGCTTAAGCGATCATCGCTAAGTATAATACCCAAATTCATAATTTTAACATTTTGGGAGCTAGGAAGCTCCGACTTAGATAATTTTTTATGTGTTTTTCTCATAGAACAATTGTCTATAAATTTAAACTTCATTTTCCCCATTTCAAATGAATTTATATTTTTTTTTTGTGCTTTCCACACATGTTGAGAATCAAAATCTCATTTCCATTATTATAGGGGTTGGGAACTCGAATTTAGACAATTCCAAAGGAGTTTTTGAGATTTCTTCCATGGATAAGTTTTCAACTTATAGTAATCATTTTTAAATGGATTTTGGAGGTTTTTGCTAGTAAAGTTTGAAAATAATTTTTTTTATTTAAACCTCATTTTTTAACTTGAATTCTCATGGATTTTCAGAAGTAAACCCCTACAAGTATGGAAAAAATATTTCTAAAATAAAATTATAATTTTACTCTTCTTTTTTGAACGCTTATTTTGGGAGTCTGTTTTGATCCCGACTCAAAAATAGGTAATGGTATCATTAGCTTTCTTTTGATACGTAGATTCTATATTTGTGTGTTGTAGTTTATTTGGGTCTGTTCATGAGAGGAAAGCTCCAGATTAAAGGCTTCTTAGACTAATTTTTGGCATTCGAGGTAGGTTATTACTTAACTTTCTTCAAACTGGATTGGATAGTTAATATTGATGTAAAATCATATTAAGGGTGTGGAAACCAATTATGAAAATGGCTATATTATTATTCCATGCCCATGTGGGGCTTATATTATTGTGAATTGGTGGTTTTGAGACATTACTTACTATGTGTGACCATGTGGGGTCTTATATGACATTGTTGGCTTTTATATATGTATGATTAGTGTTATCGATTTGGTGAAAATCCTAAGTTACAATTTATGTGGTGTCACTGGACCCTTCTTGTGTACTTTGTTCTATTGAAATATGATTATGTAGGATTCATGGATGGTTATGCATAATGAATGGATCTTGCCGCACATGGTTGGTATTTTTGTTAGTTATTCAAACTTCTCATTATGGTTTCTTGTGAGCATTGCATCCTAATATTATATGCATTTCTGAAATAATGGTACCACTATGGAAATAGAGAAAATACTAGCTTGTGACATATTTAGAGACCCACTACCGAAGGATGTGATGGAGAGGAGTCATGGATATTGGTATTGGTTATTGGATTGTATATGGGTTGCGAATCCCCATGTGTCCTACCTTAGGATCACAACTCAGTAGGTGTATACGGAGGTTGCGCATCCACCTCGTGCATTACATCATCATTCTCATTGTATCTTATACTTTATACACATACTATTGTTGTATGTTTTGCTTGTTTTATGTCTTATGTCATATATGTGTTCATGAAACATTGGTACCACTATAGAACTAGTGAAAATATTGGCCTTATGACATTATTATAGACTCTCTGCTGAGGAATGTGCCAGAGAGGAGTCATGGATATTGATATTGGATATTGTATTGTATATGGGTTGATGAACCTCTCCCATGGGTCCTACTAGGAAGCATAACTCGATTGGTGTATACTGAAGTTATGTGACGACCTTGTAAATTATATCACATCATCATCATCATCATTATCATAATATTCAGTGCATTTCATATATATTATACTTATTTTGTGTTGTATTATCGTCTTGGATGTGATAGTTGATTATGTATGTTTTTTCCATACTTTTATATATGATTTATGTATATACTTGTGCTTCTATTTCATATTTATGTGTAGTATATATGAATATTGTAGAATTGTTAGTGGAGATAGTGTGGGTTATTATTTGGGATATTTTCTATTATAGATGATATGCCCATGGTGTGTATTTTATTTGCTTTATTTTGGACTTTGCTCAGAAGACTATGATACCTACTTATTACAAGTGGACGTACCCACCCATACTATGCCCTTTTGTTGCAGATTCAAGTATAAGTGTGCCACGCGGTAGCTGATTCAGGTGGTTGATGTCGCCCAAAACTACACCTCAACTAGAAGTATAATGTGATCAATTGCAAATATAATAACCTAACAATATTGGGGCTGATCCCAAAGGGAAAACATGAATAGTTACTTGCCTTGATGTAATCCACAAGCAGTGCAAGAAATTAAATGGGGGGATTTTGTCATCAATTGCAAATAGTAACCAATTCTTTAGTGCTTTTGAGTTGTAATCAATATGAGACGAACGCTAGGTCTGTGTTCCCCCTGACTTATCAACTGCGTAAGTTTCTTGTGATCAACCCAACAATTCTAATTTTCTGCATGCAAAGCCTACGAGATAAGTCTTATCAACTGTCGGGCAACCTAGAAGATAAATTTCACCCTTTACTTAGTTATCTTTTCAGGGTGTTTCCTTGTTGCCCCTTGCTACAGCCTCAGTTACACTTGTCAGGGTAGGATCAAGTGATAAGATGAAATGCTTGGTTATTGAATCCCAAATCATTGTCTTAATCTTGTTTTTCTAATCGCAAGATTCTTGTTTATCAAATAGATGCGAATAAAGGAGTTCTCAAGTATCTACAGCTGCGAGGAGTTTAATTATTCCAAAAATGAGTTAAGATACTTGCAGAAACCCTGAAACAATTGAGTCTCACACCTTTTCCACGTAGCTAATCCACCAGGGTTCCTAGAACCTTAGCTAAGGATATTATCTTCTCATGTTTGTGCAAGAAACCATGATTATTAATGAAGAACACATAAAATCAATTGCATAAGAATAAGATAAATAAACTCCAGAGTCTTTAATTGAATAAAACACTAAAATATCGAGAACAATTGTAAAAGCATGTAAAAGAACATCCAAGAGTGTAACATTACAAAATATAAACTCTAAGGTATTTATAGTGTCTCAAAATAACATAAAAAATCTTGTTAAAAATGGAAAAGGTAAAGTTAAGTGAGCATTTGGTACAACTCGGTCTTCACTCGTATCCTCAACTTATGAGTTGTACCCTTCCTTTTCATAACTTTTGTAGTGTCAGATCTTCCCAAGGATTTAACTCTCTGTTTAGCATACGACATCTCTATATGAGTCGTACCTGAGTGTACGACTTGTGTCCTCAACTCATATCCACTTGGGACTTAAGTATTTTCAAGTCTTGAATACTAGTTTGTATACGACATTTCTATATGAGTCATACTCAGTCTTTCGACTCGTATACTCTTGTCACTTTAACTCCTGGATAGTATCTTAGATTGTGTTATGCTCCTAACTTTAGTATACGACTCATTTCCTTGCTTACAGCTTGGATACTTGAGTTGTAGCTTCTTTATACTTGGTTTTTTTATTTGGCTTTTGGTTCTATTATACCTATGATTCAGCATATGAATTGAATCGAATGCTCATGACTCAGGTGTTGACTCGTATACTGATCGAAGTTGGTCTTTTTTAGGTCTTTTTCTTCTTTTTTTGTTCAAGTACTATTGTAGACCTGTTTTACCTACAATTCACATTAAAGTGCATCATATCAAACAAAATATCCTAAGTTCACGCATAAATTCATGGTTTTAAGCATCGAAAGTGTCATTTTTCCATGCCACATCACCACCCTCAATTTAGACTTGTTCATGTCCTCGGGAAAACAAAACAAAACACTATTTTCTAGCATAGAGTCGATGCTTAATAGGAAAATCTCCAACAAACCCATGGTAGGGATTTTGAATTAAATTTTAATCTTGTTGTTCCCCTCTTACTTTTCAACTTTTTAACTCAAACTCGCGTATCACAATTTTAGCACAGATAGAAATATGAAGGAATCTGATGATGGAATTACATTAGCAATAGACACTTGGGCATAGACATAATTTACACTCGTCAAACAATATAGCAACTTAGCAGCATAATTCATATGTACTCGTACCCAAAGAAATCCCATTCACTCTTCATGGATAGACCAATCTATTCAAGAATATAACAAATTATTGTCTCTCACACAAAGAAGTATCACCGGTGCACATAGAATTCCATAGGATTGCCCTTATGCTCTTTTCCTAAGTTGTGAGACAGTCATTGTAGGATCACTATAGGACTTTATTTCCCTTGTGATGTAGGCTTGGGTCTGGTATGATGCCTTTTGAGCTTCATTTAGTGACTAAGCCTCCTGAACACTATACTCTTCTTTGGGTCCACTACTTTTGACTTATTTTATTTCCACCCTTATGTCTCCCTTTTTCTTTTAAGATCATTCTACTTGGGTTAGGTGTAGCTTTCTAGAACTTATTTTTCTTGGTCTTTTTCTTTTGCTATACATTGTACTTTTCTCTCTATTCTTTTCATAACACCTGGCCATGTTTCAACTATTTTTATCCTACCCACTATATTCACACTCATTTTCCTCTTACACAACCTTATAATAGTCACCCTTAACTTAGGAAATTTTCCTGAGTTGAAGTGCACACTGTCCACAGGAGGACCAGGGCCTACACAAGTTCATTATAAGTCAAACGGAGAGATGATATATATAACAAGAAAAATTAATCTATAAAGGCTCAAATATTTGGATCAAGGGGATTTATTCCTTTGGTTAAGGCATTTTAAGATTAAGTGGACTCATATAACGAGGACCTATGATCATCTCCTACTTAACCATCCTAGACCTAGGTAAAAGCAAAAGTTAGTAATGTTTCATCAATCACAAAGTAAAAATCAAAAAAGAATCAAAATCATTCAATACATTAGAAATTTTTCAAAATCCCTCAATCATAATTAAAAATCAAAAATCCATTGCCATAGGCATGCTGATCTACTCCCTATCTTAGCTGCCCACATAAACCTACAAGTTATAACAGACTTTCAGTCTTAGCTATATGTGAGAATTTTCAAATTGCTCCCCAAAGTTTTTGGAATAACCCCCACCCCCAACTTAAGAATGTTACACTGCCCCCAGTTCTACAAAAATAAAATTAAGAAGGAGAGTCATACATAAGCTCTCAAGGCATCAGAGCATTAATATTAGGGCGTAGGCCCTCGGATTGGGTCCTACTTTTATTATTTATTGTACCAATAACTGGGACTAAATTAACATATAGGGGTACAACATCAGCCTCCTCAGCAATAGCAATCAGAGCCCTCGATCCTGCAGCTCCAACAGCCATCTCACAGACCCATTTCTTGTGATCCCGCTCATCCTGAATGCTCTCAAGTTTGGATTTCCTCTCAGTTGCTTTGTCTTTCCTCTAATTTCTGTTCCTCTCTTCTCTGGTCTCCTCAACCTATACAATCGTTGGATCTGCCCAAATACTAGGCACATCAACTGTGGGAATCACAGTCTCCATAACTAGCTCGGTAACAACCAGCCTCACATACTGCTCAGTAACCATCTTTTTATCTCAGCTCAGACATCAGAAACATTGGGCCTCTTCCCAATACCAAACTATTGAGTAATCCTTAACTCAAATGCGTGTAGACATCCTTGGACTCGCCTATCCTATGACTCAAACTGCCTCTCTATCCAAGATCTTACTTAGGTTTCCATGTGTCAACCTTTGCAGTAAGCGTAGCTAATTTGGTCACAACTTCTATCCACACAGCCTGAAAAAAGAAATATCACAACGGGAGACATACCATCTGGCCTAGGTGGCACAGATCGGACTGGTCGTGGGGTAGTGAAAGTACCCATTTTATTTATGGGTGCATCCTCAGTCTGTGCACCTGCCTTAGTAGCCTTGGCTGGAGTAGAGGCATCTGTCTTGTCATCTTATGGAAATGCTCCCACGATATCATTTATAGCCTATCGCAGAGGTTAGGCTAGAGGGTTTGTCGCATCTCAAATTAGCCCAATGTCAAACATCCTTTGGGCCTTAATAATCACATCAATGTTGGGTATCTTCAACACTCCTATATCTAAGGATATTTATATAATCATGCGGGGGCAGGCCAGCAATGCCTTCTGCCCCTACTACCCTATCTCTCAGCTCTCAAGCAAGGACTCACCAATATTTAATGCATACCTAGCTGTGAAACCAGTTATCATAGCAGCCTGGACCAAGCTCAGACCGTCATCTCCTTTAGTGGGACACAGCTTGTGTCGGGATAGTGTCCACCAAGATTTACTCTTGAAGTTAAGGGTACCCTTCTTAATCTGTTGCGAATCATCAATACCACCTGCAACCCAAATATCATGCTCACCATGTGTGGCTATCCACTCAGCTATCCACCTAAACATTACTATTTTATCATCAGTACCCAATGTCCGATTAGTGGTATTTCTTATCTTGACCATTCGGTAATCCATCTCTCCTTTGTTGGCCGGAGCTTGATATTCTGGCCCATAGAGAAATCTCCCAATAGTCTGGGGAGAGATTTCAACTTTAACTCTTCGAATCATCAAAGAGGTACAGGGTCACCTCTCTTCCACAACATTTCATATAGATACATCCTCTGCAGATCTCCTTTATAAGTTGTTTAGAACACACAGATGAGGACCTCACTATATTTCCTAGTTTCTCTCATCATCCACCTGAGTCCATAATTCTTGAAACATTCTTCAAACTTGGGTAGCTCAGACATCCTTGAGGTAGTCATTCTCCTCTCTGGATAAAGCACTCTCTTTATCTTACCACCCTGAAAATGAGATAGCCCTATATGAACATCTTTTGTATATCGAGGTATCCCCATTATTCGACAATAGGCACTGGAGCAGGGGCCAATGCGAGTGGGGGTCCTGTCTGTCTATCAGGGTAGAATCTTCCTCGATACCCTGAGCTTCCAAAGATGTAGCCTCTGCTGAACTAAAATCATCTTCTTCATCATCATTATCATTGTCCACAAGGTTGGGTGCGAGGAGGGGAAATAATTGAATTCCTTAATCTCGGTCCCTTTGGTGGTGGTGAATAAGAATCTTAGGGAACTACTTTCTTCCCCTTATCTTTAGCAGGTGCTTTCCATTTTCTCGTGGCTTTCTTAGATGAGGTTCCATTATATTCTTCTCTACTGCTTTCAGATATCATTTTTGACTTGGAGAAACTGGTTTCCTCGCTCTTAACCAGTGCTTGTTTATTCCCCTTCTTGGCAATTATCTTGGATGAAGAAGCATTTTTTGGAGGCATGATTCCTGCCAATACACTAATATTAGTAACAAAGAAAATATAAGAAACAAAATTTAAAACTAAATTTCAATGCACTTGGTCTCAGTTGGGTACGAGCGGTGGGTACTAGTCGTATCATACCTAGTGCATGGCCTTTGTTCACTGGGCTGCTTACAACTCCTCCTTACACTCATACCGTATGGGTATGACTCATTACGAATAGTCGTAAGTATGTTAGAAATATTAATTCTACTTTAATTCTTCGCAGGTAGGTACGATTAATATATATATATGAAATGTATGGTCTATATACGAGTCATATGGTTGAGTCGTATCCATTCTAGAACTTTAAATTTTTTAGACTTCCATGTTGTCAGTGGGTATGAGTCTTATTATGACTCCCGCACCGTTGGGTACGAGTCGTAAGAATTCTCGTATCTACTGTAACATAGAAGTCCAACTTCAAAGTTTGACTTTGATATAAATTCTCAAAATACCCACTATTATATTTAACCACATCCAGTATTTCAACACACATAGACATATCAAAATCATCTCCAAACCCTAGTTCTACTCCTATTTTCAATTTCCAATAAAAACACCATAAATAAGGTACCAACAAATCATGAAATGTAGAAATTCTACTTAAACTATGTTGACAATATCTCATCATACTCATTTCATCGTACAAATTAGCAAAAACAAGTTAAGAAACTTACTTGGTCGGTGAAGAGGATTAGATTTTGATTTTGGATCTTATTGTCCTCAAATTTGAGTTAACCACACAAATTTACAAAATTTAATGTTGTAGGTGGTTGGATTTTGTTGAAAGTACTTTGATTTTTGGTTTGGTAATAGAAATTTGAGTGAGAAATGCATCGGGTATGAGTTAAAAGTGTCGGGTACCTGATCGAGTTCATTTTTCCTCTTTCAATTTAGGTTTTGGACTGGGTTAACCATATAATTAACCTAGTAATCTTGGGTACAAGTGGTGTATACGACTTGTATCCAGTCTTACAGGTCATTTCTTTGACTCGCATAGACCTGGGATCTTACCTGAGTTCTGGAGTGGATACGATTCTTAGTTACAAACCGTACACAAAGGATATGACTAATAATGAGAATCGTATTCATTCCAGACACTTATACCTAATTTTGATTTTTCTCCCAAGTCGATACGACTCCTACTCGTGAGTCATAATCTATAGATACAACTTGTAAAGAATCCGTATGATAAATTTTTTCAAATTCTCTAGATTTCTTCTACATTCTTTAGTCCTTCACATTGAACAAACACATTACCCTATAAATAAAATAAGTACTAAAACATGGGTTCCCTCCCATGCAGCGCTTGATTTAACATCACGGCATGACGTGGCTAAGTTGGATACTCAGACTTCATTAAGGTCAATGTTATCTACTTCTTTCACCTCTTCTATATTTCCTATATAGTGCCTAACTCGTTTTCCATTTACCTTGAATGAACTTGCACCATCCTTCTTTATTTCTAAAGCACCATAGGATACACTCTTGTCACTGTGAATAGACCATGCCATCTTGACTATAACTTACCTAGAAACAAATGAAGACTGGAATATAGTAGCACTTGGTCACCTTTTTTAAAAACCCTCTTCTCAATCCTGCAGTCGTGATGTAACTTCATCTTCTCTTTATAAATAGCTGAACTTTCATATGCACGGATCTAAAATTTACCATACTCATTAATATTATTCTACCTTGCTTTCGGTTCATCCTTCCACTCTAAGTTTAGCTTTTTAAACCCCCATTGTGCCTTATGCTCAAGCTCAATAGGTAAATGGCAAGCCTTTCCATACACCATCTAATAAGGTGAAGCACCTATGGGGGGTTTTTAAGTTGTGTGGTAGGCCCATAATGCATCATCTAACTTTCTTGCCCAGTCAATCCTATTGGCATTCATAATCTTTGCTAATATGTACTTGATTTCTCTATTGGACACTTCAACTTGTTCACTAGTCTTTGGATGATAAAGTGTTGCCACCTTGTGGGTCACTCCATATTTGTCAGGCAGACTCTTGAATGGATGATTGCAAACATGTGACCCTCCGTCACTACAAATGGCATGTGGCATACCAAATCAATAGAAGATGTTCTTCCTTAAAAATGTTGTAACACTCCTTGCTTCATTGTTAGGAAGCACAATTGCCTCCACCCACTTTGAAACAAATTCAACAACCACAAGTATCTACTTCATGTCACACGAACTTACAAAAGGTCCCATGAAATCTATGCCCCATACATCAAACAATTTCAATTCTAAAAAAAGGCCATAGGTAACTCATGTCTTCTAAAAATATTACCTTGTCTTTGGCATTGATCACAGGAAGTAGCATAGTTATAAGCATCTTTGTATATTGTTCACCAATAGTAAACGCATTGAAGGATCTTATTAGTTGTGTTGTCCCCTCCATGATGACCCCCAACTGGCTATGAATGACAAGCTTCAAGTATGCTCATCATCTCCACTTCAGGTATCCATGTGCGAAGGATTCCATCTGCATAAATTTTGAAAAGATAAGTTCCATCCCAAAAAAAATTCTTACTTAGTGCAGAACATCTTCATTTGTTGATATGAAAGATCTTCTAGGACTAGATCACTTGCTAAGTAATTTGCATAATCCGCAAACCACAGAATTAAGTCTTGGGAAGCTGCCAATATCTGTTCATCTAGAAAACTATCATCAATCTCCAATCCCTTAGTAACCATCTGCATAGATTCCTCCTCTGGTCTATACAAATGATCCTCAACTTGTTTTTCTATACCTTCTCTACCTTTCACCTCAAAATCAAATTCTTCCAACAGTAGCACCCAATGGATAATCCTCAGTTTTGCATCTTTCTTAGCCATTAAGTATCGCAATGTTGCATAGTCTATGTACACAATCACCTTTGTCCCAATCAAGTACGATCTAAACTTTTCAAAGGAAAAAATCACTTTCAATAATGCAACCTTTGTCCCTCTTTAAATTGTGCAACACTGATAATAATGCTTCTACCTCTGATTGGCTCAGATCAGCTGCAATAATAACTGGTCAAATGTTCTTGGCCCCTAAAAATGCAATTACAAGTGAGATGGGAGGGCCTTCAACTCTAACACTGGTGGTTCCTCAATGGATGGACGAGTAGGTAGAGTAGTTTGATTCTCTAAATATTGATCAAGCTTCTTTGGTTTATAATTATAACCATCACCATGCAATGCACCTACTAACTCTTTATACTTCTCAATTCCTTCAGTTTAAATTTATAATGATAGTGTAAAAGCTTCGACACCTAGCCTCTCTTCAATAGGAAAAATCATATCAGAACTATCATCCCATAGAGTAACTACATCAATACCATGGAATGAATTTTTCTCCTCATCATCTACATCAATCATAGACACCACTTTCAATTTATCAGGCTACTTCATATATTTGTATACATTGAATGTCACCTATTCATCATTAAGTCATAGTATTAGATCTCCTTTCTCCAGATCAATCAGTGTCCTACCTGTAGCCAAAAATGGTCTTCCCAAAATAATCGAGACTTGAAAGTACACTTCATAATCTAATATAACAAAATCAATAGGAAATATAAAAGAAAACACTTTTACCAAAACATCATAAAGAATAGCAATAGTCTTCTTCATTGTCCTATCCAGCATTACTAGTCTCATGGTAGTTTGTTTGAAAGCTCCCAACCCCAACTATTTGAATACAGCAAAGGACATGAGGTTGATGCTATCCCCCAAATAACATAATGCTCAAGTAAATTTAAAAGGCCCAATAGTGCAAGGTATTATTAAAGTGCCAGGGTCCTTCTTTTTATCTACCAAAGATCTAGTGACTACAACAATGCAATGATAAATATTGTCAACAGGTTTATAACTGATTGACCTTTCCTTGGTGATCAAATCCTTCATGAATTTCATATATCCTAGCATCTACTCCAATGCCTCTACAAGCGGTATGTTGATAGTTAACTCTTTTAATATTGACAAAAAAAATTTATACTTACATTTTTCTTTATTCTTTCTCAATATTTGCAAATAGGGAGGAAGTGGTCTTGGAATGGGCTTCAACACAGTATTTGTAGCCTTTTCTTCTCCTTTATTCAGCTTTTTGCTACTTCCAACATCAATCATCTCATTCTAACTCTTCTGCTCATTAGTTGTAGGTACAAGTAGATTTGTAGTAACCTTACCACTCCGAGTGGTAATGGAATTGCATTGACTAATAATTCTGGGATTTACTACTGTATTTCTTGAAAGAGTGCCAGGTTGTCTCTAATTTACTATGGTTGATATCTAACCTAACTATTGTTCTAACTGCTTGATTGTCATAACATATTACTCAACTTTTTGTTTAATCTTGACAGATCAGCTTTGATATCCGTCAAGCAGTACTCTTGACTTCATTTCTCTTTGACCATCTTGAACAAAAGTGCCTCTATTCTAGACTCTATATCTCAATTACCTGGTGGAATATATTTGTCACTCTTCTCCTTATAGTCCTGCTTATGTCTCTAATCACCATCTGTGTCTATACTCTATCTCTATATCTATCATTATAATAGTTTCGACCTTGATTCCCTTGCCCTTGGGCTCGAAAATATACCAATCTATTATCAAGATACTTTGCCACTTCTTTAGATTTGATCTCAAATGCTTTGGAGGTACAGCCCTGTGCCACTATTGTATTTACTTCTCAACAATCATTAATTCTTATTGTTTTATAAGCAACCCAATATCTGTATGAAGGTGTGCTATCTTGTCATTACTGCTCCATACGTATTTGTTGCTCTAATAGCATTTGTACCACCACTAAAATCTGAATCTCAAGTATTCCATCATCTGTTGGTAACTGTAATATCATCTAACATTTCTTTTGCAGTTTCCCAGTGAAGACACATAAATCCTCCTCCTAAAATAGTGTCTACCATAGCTCTTGAACTATCATTCAATAATCGATAGAAGATCTCAAACAAGTTAGATCCTCTAATTTTTTAATTTGGTACCATTCTAAGATTCTTCTTAAATAAAAACCATACCTTATACCTCGACTCCTTCAATTGTAACATCCGTGCAGAAGGGAAGAATTTGCTCAGAAACTATGTCATCAACTCATTCCAAGTAGTGATAGATCATCTTGAAAGTTCCCTAACCATAGATATTCTTCTCCATTCAAATAAAATGGGAACAACTTCAATCTTAATGCTTCTTGATTAACCCCAAAAATATTATAACTTGTGTAGATCCCGAGAAAAATTGTAAGGTCCATGATTGTGTCATCCTTAGCATCTCCCAAAAACACACCCTTCAAATTCAGCAATTGGATTATAGAATTAGTAATATCAAACTTCATATTAGGGGCTAATGGAGGAGGAACAATGGCTTCAAACTTCGTAGGATCAACATAACCTAGATCTTCACTATCTTTATCATATGGGTCTAAGTGTTGATAAGCTGGGATTAATGAATCCCTGCTTGTCTGAAATCGATGATGAACAACCTATCTCAGTTGTACCAGTCCTTCTTATTGAGCTACTGTCGCCTCTGGAGCAAGTATGGCTTCTTCTACTTTTCTATATTCTTGAGCCAACAGTTATTGTGTTTGTAATTCTACGATATTTTGTGGATCTAATGGAGCCTGCGGGGGTTCCATATTTGGGTCCATAGGTAGAGGGTCTTGAACTCCTTCATGAACTTGTCCTTACATCCTTCTTAGTGTTTGAAGGATTCTCTCTGGTTCTGGATCAAATGGGAGTAAAGTATTGCCTCTAATCCTCGTACTTGGTATACACCGACGTATGCCAAAGCAAAAATTAAAAATTAAAAACCTACAAACTTCACTAATTCAATTTACTACTCAACCGTCTTCCCAAGAAACGGCACCAAGATTTGATATCACCCAAAACTACACCTCAACAAGAAGTATAATATGGCCAATTACAAATATAATAACTAAAATAGGTTAGGGTCGATCACATAGGGAAAATGTGAATAGTTACTTACCTTAATGTAATCCATGAGTAATACAGGAAAGTAAATAAGGGGATTTTGTTATCAATTACAAATAGTAACCAATTCTCGAGTGCTTTTGAGTTGTAATCAATATAAGAAGAACGCTAGGTCTGTGTTCCCCCTGACTTCTCAACTGTGTAAGTTTCATATGATGAACCCAAATATTCTATTATTCTACATAAAAAGCGTATAAGATAAGTCTTTTCAACTGTTGGGTAAGCTAGAAGATAAATTTAACCCTTCACTTAGTTATCATTTCAGGGTGTTTCCTTGTTGCCCCTTGCTACAGCCTCAGTTACACTTATCGAGGTAGGATCAAGTGATAATATGGAATGATTGGTTATTGAATCCCAAATTACTGTCCTAATCTTCTTTTCCTAATTGTAAGCTTCTTAGATATCGAATGGATGTGAATAAGTTCGTTCTCAAGTGTCTATAGCTGCTAAGAGTTTAATTATTTTGAAGAAGAGTTAAGATACATACAAAAACCCTAGAATAATTGATTCTCACACTTTCTCTACATAGCTAATCCACTAAGGTTCCTACAACCCTAGCTAAGGAGATTAGCCGCTCATGTTTCTGTAAGAAACTATGATTATCAATGAAGAACCCATAAAATCAATTGCACAAGAATAAAATAAATAAACTCGAAAGTCTTTAATTGAATAAAACCTTAAAATCTCAAGAACAATTGTAAAAGCATGTAAAAGAACATTCAAAAGTGTAACCTAATAAAAGATAAACCCAAAGGTATTTATAGTATCTCAAAATTACATAAAAAATCCCTTTAAAAATGGGAAAGGTAAAGTTAAGTCGGCAGTTGGTACGATTTAATCTTCACTCGTATCCTTAGTTTATGAGTCGTACCCTGCCTTGTCGTATCCATTCCAATGTCTGATCTTCCCAAGGTTTCAACACTCTGTTCAGCATACGACATCTCTGTACGAGTCATACCTGAGTGTACAACTCATGTCCTCAACTCATATCCACCTGGAAAATTAGTCTTTTCAAGTTTTAAACACTGGTTTGTATACAACATCTCTATTCGAGTCGTACTCAGTCTTTTGACTCGTATACTCTTGATACTTCAAATACTAGATAGTATATTAGATTATGTTATGCTCACAACTTCAGTATACGACTTGTATCCTTTCTTATGGTTTGGATACTTGAGTCGTATCTTCCTTATACTTGGCTTTTTATTCTGTTATCCCTATGATTCAGCATACGAGTTGTATTGAATGCTCATGACTCAAGCATTGAATCGTATACTAATCAAAGTTGGTTATTTTTAGGTCTTTTTCTTCTCTTTTTGTTCAAGTACTCTTGTAGACCTATTTTACCTACAATTTACACCAAAGTGCATTATATCTAACAAAATACCCTAAGTTTACACATAAATTCATGATTTTATGCATTAAAAATGTCATGTTTCTATGCCACATCAACAGTATTTGAGTTGATTCGAGGTGGAAAATGATTTATGCCTTTAGAGTCATTCTAATACTTCATTCTATCTGATTAATGTCTTTTTTTATATTCAGAGATAGATTTTGATCCTTTTTGAACTATCATTGTATTTTGACATTCAAAATATACTTAGTAGTTCTTGCATTGTAACACTAGATTTTGGGGTATTGTACAGTATCTTGGCTATGTATTTCCAGTTTTACTCTATATGTGTTATTCAACTATGGTCTAGGAGTCTTGCATTTGGTTTTAGTATTGATTTCTCATTTTATATTAGCTTGGTTTATAGGCTTACTTGTCAAGGCTTGTCGCGAAAACTGCCATCATGACTATTTGTTTTTATGTCATGACAAATTGGTAATAAAGCAGCAAGCTTCGTTGGTCTCAACACTATAAGAATAGGGTGTCTAATAGAGTCTTAGGAATTGGTATGTAGACGTCCGTATCTATATTTGATAGACTATAATATGTCTTTAGAAATCTTTCCTTATTTTGTTCCTCATTATGTAGATCTTTCATACCTTGTGTTCTAAGTAGTTTTACTCTTTTTTGTGTTTGTATCCGAGTATAGTATTCTGAGATCAGTAGTTTAGTTTTCATCTATGTTACCTCTTTGGTTGGGGTCTCATCCAGTTAGATTCACTATGCCTCCTATTATAGGAAGTACAATTATGTCTTCTCATAATCAGAAGAGGTTTGAGAGATTCACTTATTTGGGTCCTCCTAGGTTCAGTGGTGCTATATATTAGGATACCTGTGTGTTTTTGACTGATTGTCATGAGAAGTTACATAACCTTTGTTTACTTAAGTCGTATAAAGTTGCTTATACTATTTACCAGTTGAGAGATGCAGCCAGGCATTGATGGAGGTCACTTTTTAGTTGCAACTTCTTGATTCTCCAGAGATGACTTAGGATCAGTTTGGTAAGGCCTTTTTGGACAGATTTGTGCCATAAAATTTAAGGGATCAAATGAGAAATGAGTTTCATCACCTGGAGAAGGGCTATATAACTATCATAGAGTGTGAGTCATATTTTTATGCCTTGTCTAGAAATTTTTATGCTAGCATTACCATTAATTTAAGAAGATTTAAAAGTTCATGGAGTGATTGTACTGGATTATGCTAAGATGATCGAGTTTATTCTTCAAGGATTTTATGAGGTTCCAAGAAGGTCCACTCTCAGGGCAATTTTAGAGGTCACATTTCTTGAGGTAGAGATTCTATATATTTTTATGGGAAACCTTATGGAGTTCAGGTAGCGGATCTTATGGATCGGCAGCTTTATGTTTTGATCCTACTAGTGAGCCTCTTGTTATGCCTATCTATGTATCTACCCTTGTAAGGGACTCTTTAGTGGTGGATCGGGTGTGCCGATCCTATGTTGTAACTTTTGCGTGTTGTGAGACTTAGGTAGATCTGCTTCTTTTATATATGGTAAATTTCAATGTCATCTTGGATATGAATTGGTTGGCTCCTTATCATGTTGTCATAGATTGTTATGCTAAGACTATGACTTTAGCTCTGTCGAGTGTTCTTAGAATAGCATAGAAGGGTATGCTTTAATTGAGTCCTAAGAGAGTTATATCTTTTCTTTAGGGTTATCATTTAGGTGAGAGGATATGGTTGTCTTATTTAGATCATATTCATGATACTAGTACTGCTTTACCTCCCTCCTTCGATTCTATTTGTATTATCCATGAGTTCATGGATGTTTTCCCTATAAATTTGCTTGATATGCCTTCTTATCATGATATTGACATTCCTATCAATGTTGAACTTATAACCAAGCCTATTTTTATTTTTTCTTATAAGATGGCCCCAGCAGAGTTGAAGAAATTAAGGGATCAACTGTAGGAGTTATTGGATATAGAATTTATCCAACCTAGTCTATCACCTTGGGGTGTGCCTGTGTTTTTTGTAAATAAAATGGATGGATATATATATGTGTGTGTATTGATTATCGCTATTTGAATGAGGTGACAGTTAAGAATAAGTATTATCTTCCTTGTATTGATGATTGTTCGAGCAACTTCAAGGTGCTTTAATTTTTTAAGATTGATTTGAGGTCCAGTATCACCAATTGAACATTAGATCTTTGGATATTTCAAAGATAGCCTCCCAAACACTATACATTCATTATGAGTTCTTGGTCAAGTCCTTTGGGTTAACTAATGCCCAAGCTGCATTTATGGAGTTTATGAACTGGATATTTTCACCTATCTCGACTCTTTTGTTATTATATTTATAGATGATATCTTGGTTTATTCCAATAGTGGGGTTGATGTTGAGGATCACTTGTGAATTATGCTTTAGAGATTGAGGGATAAGAAGTTGTATGCTATGATCTCCAAGTGTGAGTTTTGGTTGGAGTCTTTTTCTTTTTTAGGACATGTGGTGATGAAAGATGGTATTATGGTCGATCCGACCAAGATTTTTGTGCTTCATGATTGCGCTAGGCCTATTTCTCCTATTGAGATTTAAAGTTTTATTGGATTATCAAGCTACTATAGTTTATTTTAGGGTTTTCATCTATTGTAGCTCATTGACCAAGTTGACTTAGCAGAAGATTTTCTTTCAGTGGACCGATGCTTCTAAGGCAAGATTTTTAATGCTTAAGGATTTATTGACTTTAGCTCCTATCTTAACTTTGCACAAGGATGGCATAGGTTTTACCATATTTTGTGATAATTTAGGCATTGGATTTGATGTTGTGTTGATGCAAGAGTGTAAGATGATTGCGCATGCTTCTCGTCAGTTAAATCCCCATGAGATAAATTACCCTACCCATGATTTGGAGTTTTGCATGGTTGTTTTTCCTTTGAAGTTGTGAAGGCACTACTTGTAAGAAGTCTGTTGTAAGATTTTCTTGGATCACTATCATCTCAATTAGAGGTTCAATGTTAAAATCCAACTTATGGAAGACTTTTTAGGAGGAGTTAGGTACCCGAGTTGATCTTAGCACATCATTTTACCCTCAGATAGATAGTCAGATAAAGTTGACTATTCAAGTTTTAGAAGATATGCTCTGCGCTTGTGTTATGGACTTTGGAGGTCAGTGGGAGAAATATCTTGTTTTGGCAGAGTTTGCGTATAATAATAGCTACTATTCTAGTATTAAGTAGCTTCTTTAGAGGCTTTGTATGGTAGGTGTTTTCGCAACACAATTGGTCGGTTCGAGGTTTCAGAGGTTAGACCTCGAGGTTCAGACTTTTTTTGTGAGTCATTGGATAGAGTTTAGGTAATTGATGATAGACTTTGAGTGGCTCAAAGTAGGCAAAAATGTTATGCAGATGTAGACTTTATGCCTGGAGATTTTGTGTTGCTAATTGTGTCTTCCTTTGGGTATCTCTCATGAAGGGTGTGATGAGGTTTGGAAAGAGGGGCAAGCTTAGACCTAGGTATATTACACCTTTTGAGATTCTTCAGACTATCAAGGATGTGGCTTATAAAATTAGCAATACCCCTAGATTTATCAGTTGTTCATCCAGTATTTCATGTTTCCATGCTTCGGCATTACATTTTGAATGAGTCTCATGTCATTAGTTGGGATTTAGTCCAGTTAGATAAAAGATTTTCTTTTGTTGAGGACCTCATCTTCATTCTAGCCAGGGATGTAAGGTGGTTGCATTCTAAAGTTATTATTATGGTTAAGGTCTAGTGGAGATGTCGACCTATAGATGAGTTTACTTGAGAGGTTAAGTCTGATACATGTGGTAGTTATTCCCATCTTTTTATTGATTTAGGTATTTTCCTTGCCTTTAGTGTGAGGACAAACTAGATTTTTAGTAGTGGATGACATAATGATTTAATTTTTGGTGATTTTTGTGAAATATTTATTTTGTGTGATTTGACCATTTTACCCATCTCTGTTGTTTCTTTTTAGTAATTATTAGGTGTGGGGGTGATTGGCATGGTTTCCAATATATTTTGGTGTGATTTGTGTGTGTTTGTGATTTTTAGTAGCTTGAAAAGCCTTATAGTTGACTTTGTTCAATATTATTGATCTGTGTGTCGTATGGAAAAATAGACTACACCTTTAAACCTGAAACGCTGATTTTAGATTGGTAAATGATTGGGGTTGTTTTATGACTTTTATATCTCATTTACACCATCGGTTTTGAGAGTTGTGAAATTGGGTCTCGAGAATCAATTTTGTAAAAATGGTTTTTTTTTTAAAATCTTATATTGACATTGAGTTAGGAAGGTCGAATTTAGATTAGTATGGGGTTAATTTGGTTTTGTGGTGTTTAGATTTCATTTAGATCCTTGATTTGGAAATAGTGTAAATAGGGTCCCAAGGGTCAATTTTGTTATAATGACACTTTTTCATAAATTTGATGATTCCATTGGATACGTAATGTGTTTTACAATTAAATTTTATTATTAGATCATGATCATAGGGTTCCGAGTGAGTTTTGGGGTTCAAAAATAATTTTTTGACATTACTGTTGTTGGTATGTTCGAGAAAGCGAACCTTTGACCATTTGACTAGGTTGCTTAAGTGAAAATTTGGCTGCTTAAGCAACATTTTGACCCTTTGGCCAGGTTGCTTAAGCGATCAAAGTGTCTCTTAAGTGACCATCACTAAGTATAAGACTCGAATTCATATTTTTGACATTTCGGGAGCTAGGAAGCTCCAATTTTGATGTTTTTTATGCATTTTTCTCATAAAATTATTGTGTATAAATTTTAACGCTATTTTTCCAATTTTTCAAGAACTTCTACTTTAGTTTTCATGATTTCTACCCAAGTTGAGAATCAAAACCCATTTCCATAATTTTTGGGGCTTGAGAGCTCGGATTTGGATAATTTCAAAGGGGTTTTTGAGATTTATTCCATGGTTAGGTTTTTAATGTTATAGTTATCATTTTTCTCTCAATTTCATCTTTAGAACAACTTCAAATTCTTAAATTTTTTTAAAATTGGTTGTTGATGTTTTGTCGATAAAGCTTGAAAGTGAGTTTGTTTTATTTGAACCTCATTTTTCACATGGGTTTCAGCGTAGACCCCTTTGAGTATGGGAACATGTTTCAAAAATAAAATTATAATTTTACCTTTCTTTTTTGAAAATCTATTTAGGGGGTCTGTTTTGTTCCTGACTTAAAAATAAGCAATATGAGCATCGTTGGCTTTCTTTTGGCGCATAAGTATTTGTATGTTTTAGTTGATTTTGGGTCCGTTCATGAGAGAAAAGCTCCAGATTGAAGGATTTTTGGACAAATTTTTGACATTCGAGGTAGGTTATGGCTTAACTTTCTTCAGACTAGACTGGATAGTTAATATGGATGTAAAATCATATTAAGGTTGTGGGAACCAATTATGAAAATGGTTATATTATAATGTCGTACCTATGTTGGCCATATATTATTGTGAATTGATGGTTTTGAGACATTACTTGCTATGTGTTACCGTGTGGGGTCTTATATGATGTTGTTGGATTTTATGTATGTGTGATTAGTGGTAACTGGTGAAAAACCTAAAATGCAATTTATATAGTGTCAGTGGCAAATTTTTGTGTACTTCTCTCTATTGCCATATGATTATGTTGGATTTAGAAATTATTGTGCATAATGAGTGAATTTCAGCTCACATGGTTGGTATTTTGGTTGGTTATTTGAATTTCTCATTATGGTTAGTTGTGAGCATTGCATATTCATATTATATGCACTTGTGAAACATTAGTACCACTATGGAAATACTGAAAATACTGGCTTGTGACATCTTTTTAGACCCTCTGTCGAAGAATTTTCCAGAGAGGAGTCATAGATATTGGTATTGGTTATTGGACTGTATATAGATTGCGAAATCCCCATGGGTCCTACCTCAAAAGCACAGATCGATAGGTGTATTCGAGGTTGTGCGTTAACCTCGTGCATTACATCATCATTTTCATTACATCTTATATATTATACACCTACTATCATTATATGTTATGCTTGATTTGTGTCTTATGTGATATATGTGTTCATGAAACGTTGGCACCACTGTGGAAACACTGGAAATATCGACTTTGTGACATTATTATAGTCCATTTGCCGAGGGCTATGCTGGAGATGAGTCATATATATTGGCATTAGATATTGAATTGTATATAGGTTGATGAACCCCCTATGTGTCTTACCTTAAAGCACAGCTCGGTAGGTGTATATGGAGATTATACAATAACCTCGTGCATCATATCATGTATCATCATCATCATATTCAGTGCATGACATATATATTATGCTCATTTTGTGTTGTATTACTATCTTTGATATGATATCTGTTTATGTATACTTCTTGTCCATATTTGTATATGTGATTTATGTATAGTTGTGCTTCTATTTCATATTTGTATGTAATATATGTGAATATTGTAGAACTATTAGTGGAGACGGTGTGGGCTACTATTTGGAATATTTTCTGATAGCAGGTGATGTGCCCATATTGTACATTTTATATGCTTTATTTTCTGTTGTGCTCAATCGACCTGTGATACCTACTGATTACAAGTGGACTGTACTCACTCCTACTGCACTTTTTCTGTGAAGATCTAGGTACGAGTGCACCATACGGTAGCTGATTCAGGCGGCATCTGAGTTGATTTGAGGTAGCGGATGATCTATGCTTCCAAAGTCATTCTACTACCTCTTCCTATCTAATTCATGTCTTATTTTATATTCTGAGATAGATTTTGATCCTTTCCGGACTATCACTGTATTTTGACATTTGAAATGTACTTAGAAGTTCTTACATGACTATCATTGTATTTTGATAGTTGAAATATACTTAGTAGTTCTTACACTGTGATACAAGTTTTTGGGGTATTATATGGTATCTTGACTGTATATTTTTATTTTACTATATATGTGTGGTTCGACTCCGTTCTCGGAGTCTTGCCTTTCGTTTTGGTATTGATTTTTCATTTCATATTAGTTTGGGTGATAGTCTTACTTGTCAAGGCTTGCCGCGACAAGTCCCATCATGCTCCTTTACTTTGGGGTCGTGTCAGGTTTGGTGAGTTAAAAATAACTTGCATTGCATATTTTAAAATAAGAAAAATATTAACAAAAATGCCCATTATAAATATAATGAAAATGATGTAAAAATGATTTTGAAGAGCTATCGTGTCTTTACCCATGCTAATGCATGCATTAAAGTCCCTTGCATTGCTAATACCAACAATTTTCCATGTCTTAGTTATGCCTAGAATAAAACCCAGTAGAGTGTATAACTAATACTTGCATTAATTATACATAAAGTCAAAAAATTTATCGAACAAAATACTAGTAGAATTAATATATGCATTACTTTTCCAAATGTACCCTAACAATACGTAGTGTATTTTTGGAAAAGGGAGAGTTATAAATTATTATGGCTGGTCAAACTATGCAACAATTTACGAGGAAGTGCTTTTTTGTCTAAGCCCTTTAAATAAAAAGAAATTAACGTGTTTAAAAGCTAAGAGAAACTTGCTCCTAATGAAAACTGTTTTATATAAAATTATATTTATGTCCATTTGTCAGTTTTCCGATGAAGAAAATTATAACTTAAAATGGTCAGTAAATCAATCAATTTTTAGTGGGTATTTTGGTCAATTGACATTTATATTCGTAATTTTATAATAGCGAAAAAGGTATGGCCCGTGTCAAAATAAATAGCCCTTGTTAGAGCTATTGGACAAAAGTGTCCCTTTGGTCATTTTATTTTCATTTTATAGCCATCAAGTTTAATTAGTTCAAATTAGATCTAGTCCTTGTTTGGTCAACAGTCAACACGTTTCCATTGTATGTTTCCAAGTGCCACTTCAACCTTTCCTATTCCTTTATGTTTTTGCCTTTCTCTCATCGACTTATATCACCCTTCTTATATCTCTATCTCTAGCCTCACTAATTTTCCCTCAACTCTCCTCTCTGCCTCAAATCTAATTTTTTTTTTTGTTAAGATGATATTCGAAAGGGTTTCTTTTTCTTCAAAAAAAAAGTGATGCACACTTTGATCCTTACCCTTCAACCTCAAAAACATCAAAGACACATGCCCATAAAACCAAGGCCCAAGGGTCCAACCGTGTTTGAAAGTTTTTTTTTTCAAGAAATAGGTTTTTCTATTATACCTATTTTGATTTGTTATTTTGTTTTATTCCAAATTTTCTTCTCTTTGTTTTCTTTGTTATAAATCTACTAATTACTCTTCTCCTTTTTTTAACAATAAAATACAATTTTTTTAGCAGTTTTTATTTTTCTCATTATATGATAGAGATAGTTAAGGATGAAGAACCAATTTTGCTTTCCCTTTCTAATTTTTTCCTAAATAATAGGAGAAAATGAGGTATTGGATGTGTATAGAAAATGTATAATTATTGTGTAAAATATGTATCTATATTAGCTTTCAATATAAAGTGTATATGATACATATAAATACTGTATAAGTATTACAGAGTATGTATTTGTATAAGAATTCTATAGAAATTGTATAAGATGTGTATAGAAATTATATAATTATTGTATAAAATATATATCATTATATTATTTTTGTAGAAATAGTATAATTATTGTATAGAATATGTTTCTGAATATTTATTCCAGCAAAAGATTGTATTGGATGTGTATAAAAACTCTAGAATTATTGTATAGGATGAGTATAAACATTGTATAATTATTGTACCAAATTTGTATATGTATAAGATTTTCGTAGAAACGGTATAATTATTATATAAAATATATAGCTAAATAATTATTCTCGTTAAAAGTTAATGCTATTTTATTTTTGCAACATGCTAAATTTCTTATTAATGTTTTTTCCATTTTTAATTCTTCTCTATATTTTTCACATAGCTTTCTATACCATTGTTGTAAAAATTTTATTCTAGCTCCTAATGTATCTACTATTTTTGCTTCTTCCCAACTTCTTATTATTTTTGAACTAAATGGTTCGGGTAATTTATTAAAATACAATTTTCTTATTTCTTTACTTTCTTCTATATTATATGCTCCTTTATAATAATATTCTTTAAATGCACAAGTATATTCATCTATATAACACATATTACATATTGTTAATTTTATCATTAAATTCCTATTTGTATCTTTTTCTTCGTCTTGTTCTTCTTCTAATGTTGTCATACTACCAAATTCATCTTTTATAGCTGTTTCATATTTTTTCAATAATTCTATAGGTGTTAATTTAGTTGTTGTTGATGCTGCTCCTTCCATAGGTTTATTAGCTCTTAATACTTTCTTACTATTTTCAGTTAAATTTGTAAACCATAATTTTACTGATCCTATTAGAGTTTTTTCTATGTATTCTGGTGCATCTGTTATGTTTATATTATTGTCTAATAATTGTTTTGTCATATATCCTACCCATAATTGTATTGTTTTTTCTGTATCTATTACACAGTCTAGATCTAAAAAGTTATAATTTTTATTAACTATTTGTTTTGGTGTCCATTTGTCATATTCATTATATCTTTTAAATTTATTTTTATAATATATAGATTTTCTTATTCCTGTTGTTTTGGGTATTAAATTTTCATCTTCTTTTTTGTCAAGAGTATTTATTTCTGTATTATTATTTTCTAAGTTTTCTTGATTAATTCTTTCTTGTTTTTCGTTAATTTCTAAATCTTTTATATTTGTTAATATTTCCGTATATGTTTCACTATCTTCTGAATCATAATTATCCGCACCCCCCTCCAAATGGTATCAGAGCTCAGTAATTTAAAAGATACGGAAGTTATATACGTGTTAGATAAATTAGTTAAGTTAGATTTAAATTTAGATTTAGTTATTTATTAAATTAATTATGAGAAGACCATTTAAAAATAGAGAAGCTTTTAGAAAAATAAAAGAATCGTTAGTTAGTAATTATTCAGAATATATAAGCCTAAATAAAACAAAAGAAAATCCACAAAGATTAGCCTATTTAATTACATTAATATCTAGTATTGAAGCAAAATTAATAATCCATTTAAAATCTAGAAGAATGAGACATATACCACCTAATTATGACAAAATTAGATTTAGATATCCACCAAAATATTATAAACACAATTTAAATGAATAAAGAGCAAAAATACAAAGAATTAAAACAATTTATCTCTGAAAAACGTAAAGAATTAAAAATAAGAAAAGAAAGATTACATTATAATATATTTGCCGGAGTTAGTAAAAATTCAATAAATATACAAAAAGATGAAATATCAAAATTAGAATCTCAAATAGATAGTTTAGAATATATATGTCAACACGAACTATTCACAATAAAATGAATAAAGAAGAATTTATAATAGATGAAAAAATATACGAAAATCACGAAGGTACAAAAATAAAAATAGTATTTTCTAATCTAGGAAGAAGGTATAAGAAAATAGGAGAACATTTATATTTAATGTTAGAAAAAGAAGAATTAAAATTAGAAGATAAATTAACAGCAATGGTAAGAATAGAAAAAGAAATGAAGAGATAGATAGAAAAAAGGAAATAGAAAAAATTAAACAACAATCTACGGAAGAAATACGAAAAATAGAAGAAACTAAAAATAGTAGAATTGCTGAATTAGAAAAAGAATTACAAATGTTAAAAGATTTATACGAACAAAGACAAAAAGAAAAAGAAGAAATAGATAAAGAACAAAAATTAATAAGCGAGATAAATCAATTTAAGGAAAAATTAGAAATAAATAATATAGAGGTAGAAGAAACGGATAATTATGATTCAGAAGATAGTGAAACATATACGGAAATATTAACAAATATAAAAGATTTAGAAATTAACGAAAAACAAGAAAGAATTAATCAAGAAAACTTAGAAAATAATAATACAGAAATAAATACTCTTGACAAAAAAGAAGATGAAAATTTAATACCCAAAACAACAGGAATAAGAAAACCTATATATTACAAAAATAAATTTAAAAGATATAATGAATATGACAAATGGACACCAAAACAAATAGTTAATAAAAATTATAACTTTTTAGATCTAGACTGTGTAATAGATACAGAAAAAATAATACAATTATGGGTAGGATATATGACAAAACAATTATTAGACAATAATATAAACATAACAGATGCACCAGAATACATAGAAAAAACTCTAATAGGATCAGTAAAATTATGGTTTACAAATTTAACTGAAAATAGTAAGAAAGTATTAAGAGCTAATAAACCTATGGAAGGAGCAGCATCAACAACAACTAAATTAACACCTATAGAATTATTGAAAAAATATGAAACAGCTATAAAAGATGAATTTGGTAGTATGACAACATTAGAAGAAGAACAAGACGAAGAAAAAGATACAAATAGGAATTTAATGATAAAATTAACAATATGTAATATGTGTTATATAGATGAATATACTTGCGCATTTAAAGAATATTATTATAAAGAAGCATATAGTATAGAAGAAAGTAAAGAAATAAGAAAATTGTATTTTAATAAATTACCCGAACCATTTAGTTCAAAAATAATAAAAAGTTGGGAAGAAGCAAAAATAGTAGATACATTAGGAGCTAGAATAAAATTTTTACAACAATGGTATAGAAAGCTATGTGAAAAATATAGAGAAGAATTAAAAATGGAAAAAACATTAATAAGAAATTTAGCATGTTGCAAAAATAAAATAGCACCTCAATTTGGATGCGAAGAAAGATATTATAAGAAAAGAAAAAGACATAAGAAATATAAGAAATATAAAAAATCAAAATATAAATATAAGAAACCAAGAAAAAGATATTATGTTAAAAATTATAAAAATAAAAGACCATATAGAAAGAAAAAATCTATAAAAGAATGTACATGTTATAATTGTGGAAAGTTAGGACATTTAGCTAGAGATTGTAAATTACCTAAAAATCCAAAAAATAAACAAATATCCGAAATAAAAATAGAAAATACAGAATATATGCAAATAGATTATATAGATTATGAATTAGAAAGTGAAGATAGTATATATGAAATTTCAGAAAACGAAACAGATATTGAAATAGATAGTGAGATAGATGAATCAAATGACTGAAGAAGATATAAAAATAATAACAAAGGAAGAATATTTAAATGATGAAGGAACAGAACAAAAGATAATATTTGACAATAATATATTTGACGAAATAAAAGGAAAAGAGTTAGATTTAAGTGTAGAAAAAATATTTAAAATACCAACAATAAAAAATATATTTAGTAGGAAAAAAGATGAATATTATGTAGTATGCCAAAAAGAACATGTAATAGACTGTAGATATGCAAAAGGAAAAGCTAGTATACCACTAGTAACAAAAAGGATAATTAATAAAGAAATAAATGATATAAAAAGTAAAGGAGATCCAATAAAATACGTACACCTCGGAGGTACAGAAATATTAATAAAAGCATGTTTTAGAGAAGGAATAGATACACCGATAGAATTATATTTAGCAGATGATAGAATTATAAAACCTATAGAAAAAAGTATAATAACTGCCGTAAAAGGAAATTTAATATACCAAAAATTTAAATTTATAATAAGTGCAAATTATTCAGTAGCAGTAACAGATAGAAATATAGATAAATCATTAGTATTATATTGGAAGATATCAGGAATAGAATTAACCCCAGGAAGTAAAATATTTACAACGAGATGTAAAAATTTATATGTATTAACAACAAAACATAAAATAACAGGGAAAAATAAGATTAATAAAATACAAATAGATAGCCCATTTGAGCAAATTGTAAAAACAATAGATTATAATGATTATAGCTATAAAGACATAGATATAGAAGAAAATTTAGAAATAGTAAATGATAGAATAAGTACAACGAAAAGAATAGCTAATGAAAAATCAGAGTCATCGAGCTCATCAAAAAGAATGAGTTATGAAACAAATTCAATAAGTAATTTAAATCAATATTACATAACAGGAAAAATAAATGAAAAAGAACATTTAATACTATTAAACACAGGACAAGAAGAAAATTATATAGCAAAATATCTAGTAAAAAATGAAGAAATAAAAACTGATAATGATATATGCCCAGATCTACCGAGAAGTCTAATAAATAATAAAGATATAGCAGAAAAAGAAATAATAATAGGAGGAATTAGAAAAATAAAAATAGAATTTGAGGTAAAAGAGGAAATGCAAAAAGCAGATATAATATTAGGAATAAAATGGTTAGAACAAGTAAAACCATATAATATAGAACATACACAATTAGCTATAACATATAATAGGGAAAGATTATTCTTAAGAAGAGCCTTAACATAAAATGAAAATATATGTATTAATGAAGATAGTAGTGGAAGGATATTATAGTAGATATTATACGCCTATGATAGATACAGGAGCAGAAGCTAATTTATGTAGATATAATTGCTTACCAGAAAGTAAATGGGATAAATTAAAAATACCAATAATAGTTAAAGGATTTAATAATGAAGGAAGCTTAATTACTTACAAAGCTAGGAATGTAAAAACACAAATATGGGATAAGATATTGACAATAGAAGAAATTTATAATTATGAACTAACATCAAAAGATATACTTTTAGGGATGCCATTTTTAGATAAACTTTACCCACATATAATAACTAGAAATGATTGGTGGTTCACAACACCATGTAAACAAAAAGTAAGAGCAAAGAGAGTTAGTAATAAAATCAGAAAGAAAACTGACTGGATAAAAGGAAGTGAAAAAATTACACAAAAGTTAGAAAATATAAAAACTGCTGAAGATACAATAGAATTAGTAGTATTTTCAATAAATAAAACAGAAATAACTATATTTTCAATAAATAAGATAGAAATAGTTAAGAAAAAATTAGAACAATTATATAGCGAAGATCCATTAAAAGGATGGGAAAAACATAAAACTACCATAAAAATTGAATTAATAGATAAAAACAGTATAATAACCCAAAAACCATTAACATATAATTTTGATGATTTAAAAGAATTTAAAATGCATATAGATGAATTATTAGAAAAACAATATATACAAAAAAGTAATAGTAAACATAATAGTCCAGCATTTATAGTAAATAAACATAGTGAACAAAAAAGAGGAAAAAGTAGAATGGTTATTGATTATAGAAATTTATATACAAAAACTAAGGAAGAACATATAAAATTATTAGAACAATTTACAGATATAATAGAAAATTTAGGAATAAGTCTAAGTGAAAAGAAAGCCGAAATTATGAAAAACCAGATAGAATTTTTAGGAATACAAATAGATAAAAGTGGAGTAAAAATGCAACAACATATAGTACAAAAAATAATAAATTCAAAAGAAGAATTAGATACAAAAAAGAAATTACAATTATTTTTAGGATTAGTAAACCAAGTAAGAGAATATATTCCAAAATTAGCAGAAAACCTAAAACCCCTACAGAAAAAATTAAAAAAGGATATAGAATATAATTATAATGAAGAAGATAAAAAACAAGTTCAAAAAATAAAATTACTTTGCAAGGATTTACCAAAATTACAATTTCCGGATGAAAATAGAAAATTTACATATATAGTAGAAGCAGATGCCAGTGAATACAGTTATGGAGGAGTACTTAAATATAGATATGAAGCAGAAAAAATAGAACACCATTGTAGATACTACTCAGGTACGTTCAACGAGACAGAAATAAAATGGGAAATAAATAGGAAAGAATTATGTTCATTATATAAATGTTTATTAGCATTTGAGCCATATATTGTATATAACAAATTTATTGTGCGGACAGATAATACACAGGTACGCTGGTGGCTAACAAAGAAAATACAAAATTCAGTTACAACAAAAGAGATTCGGAGACTAGTTTTAAATATATTAAATTTTACATTTGTAATAGAAGTAATCAGTACTAACAAAAATGTTATTGCAGATTACATATCAAGACAAAGCTACGCAAACTGAAATGATAGAAGAAAATATACATGAAAAGATACTCAACGCCCTGACTATGCTTTCATTGAAAGTAGACAGTATGGGTACTGAGATAGAAAAGCTAAAGCTAAAGACTAGTGAAGATAATCTGAAGTCTATAGCTATGAATCAGCTAACTCAGCAATGTGCAGAGCTATGTCGATCGGAAGACAATAAAATTCCAGAGCTAGAAGGAGATGTTGGGATACTCCATAAAACCCATAACGCTTATCAATCTACTTCTGCAGGTACAAGCAAAGGAGTTAGAAAAAATATGAACTTAAATAAGCTATTTGACAAGCCATATACACCAAATATACCAAAAGACCCTATGTTTACACCCCCACAAGTTACCACATATCGAGAAAGCCTAAATCAAGACAAAAAGACATATAACTACACAGCCCGCACATATATAGAAAATATTTACAACGTACAAACTTTCTTAAATAGCAACCCAAAAGCTACAAATATCCAAGAACCAGATACGAACTATATAACCCAGAAATTAACCGGATACAACAAGCTAATTGCCTTACCCAAAACTAGACCCAGCTTAGTAAAAACTTGCTACGAATATGGATTACTTAGTACCGTATATACCACAGACGGAACCGAGATATCTACTATACCCGAGATATATGAAGCATTTACCATATTTAAAAGAATAACCAAAGGTACTTTATTTTTTATAAAGATCTACACGGCACCAGCAGAGATATTATTTGACGAAGTTAAGAAACCTATACAAGTTGTAAAAATAGGAATGACAAGAGATATGATTATACCGCAAGATATTGGTACACAGACAGAAATACCCAGAATCGAGATACCAAAATTTTATGCGAATAAAAGAGTTATCGGACTATCTACGATTTTACAAGAATTAGCAAATACATATTGTAATCAAAATCCTATATGGAGTTATTATTCAAGAAATCATGTATTGATATATTCAAATTCAAAAGAGCTACGAGAAACAGATATGGTAACAATTAGGCAATGGATTATGACGTTGCTTAAACCGGAGACAGAACCTATCGCCAGAGCTATTAAAGAAAAATTTATTTCAGAAGAATTATTGACCAGATATTGCAAAACTATTGGACACAAATACCCAGACCACAGATGTTCAAAATGTAATGGAGGAGATAATGATGTCCCAGCAGTACAGTTAGAATAAAAGAAGATAAGGACGACAGCTGGAAAGATAAGAACAGAGCAATAATGGAGATATAGCAGATATGACAAAATAGACGGAAGACTTATTTTGCAGATATGACAGATAGACGGAAGACATATTTACAAAATTTGTTACGTAAAGCTTTGTAGCATTTATTGTACAATTAAATGTAGAGGCAAAAATTTCAAAGTAGGTTATTAATGTAAAGAAAGAAATTTCCAAAGTAGGTTAGGTAAAGAAAGACTTTTCCAAGTCTTTTAGTTAGTTTTTTTTAAGTTTTAAGTTTTACGGATGTAAAGACTTCTTATTCTATAAATAAGAACTCAGGAAGCATTGCAAAGGCAAGCTCTCCTACATTCAGCAAAAATACTCTCTCCATTCCAATTCAAAAATATTTAGCCCAGCTAATTAAATATATACACCGCAATGGAAAAAGCTATGGAACAACAAACCTCAGAAATATCAAAGCTACCGGAACAGGTATATCTATTTACGATTATGAATAGCTAAATTCATAATTCCCGACAATCATAATATGATAAAATAAATTCATATTAGTTACTTTATAGTAGAATTATTCGAAAAATAATATGTTAAGAAGTTTATTAGCAAAGTGGAAACGGAGAAAAATCCCAAGGAACTATGCCATCCTAAAGGTGAAACCAATGAGGCAAGAAGCCGTGGCGGGGAGTAACCAAAGTCGAGGCGCTGTTTAAGGGAGAATATCCGAATTACCATGCTAGTAGTGACCGACGAACATGTTATTTAAGAATAATCTAGAATATAGTAATCTGAGATGACTATATTTTATTATGTATATGGTTGCAGGGAATATTTTGAAAAAGCAATTTTATGATAATGAATGATAATATATCTGATGTCATGGTAGATAAATTTAAGATACTTATTTTGTATGTACTTAGAGATATAGATGTTGCAGATATAAGAAAAGTTATATTAGAAAAAGCATATGGAAAAAATTATACGGATAGAATAAATTATATACCACACATACCTAACTACTCTTATAAATATTTATTATGTTAAAATTACGTAGGACTTTTAAAGATACGCAAAAATTACAGTTACTAGAAAAACAGATAAAAATAAATATAGACAATTACATGGAAAATAAAAAATATATAAAATCTCTTAATAAAAATATGCAAAAACTACTAAGTCTAAAACAAATAGCTATAAAATATCAATCTTAAAAAATAGCCCATTTAGACTACCTTAGAATTTTAGTCTTATATATACTTAAGGATATAGAAATAATAGATATTAAGAAAATGATATTAGAAGAAGTAATAAACTATGAAATAAACTATGAAATAGAAATGATAAATGCCACAGCACAAATATACGAAGACATTTACCCAGAAGGATATTATTCAGACCAAGATTGTGGATGTTAGAATATATTAGAAAAACTAGAGAAAACCAAGATAATCTAAATAACGAAATTAATTACGGAAACCGAATTAGAAAAATAATGGAAGATCTAAAAGAAAAGTTAATATGGATAGAAAAAACCTTAGAAAATTTAGAAAAAAGTACATGTAACAGTTTATATAATATAAAAAACTCACTACGAGAAGAACAACACAAAATAATAAATGACATAGAAAATCTAGAATTAGATATACACTACAGTACAGAAAGAATAAGTTATTACACAGAAATTTGTAACTCAGCAATTACTACAGGATAAAATAATAAACTAAAAATTAATGAATACATCTCACAAAAAGAATAACTTATTAAAACAAAATCTAAAAAATAACCACGCACAAAAAAGAATAGATTCATCAGCTATAATAAATCTATTTATAAATCTATTTACCAGCTCAGTTAAATTTTTATATAAAATGTGTATCTATATAGGATGTATGCAAATACTATATTATTATTGATAAGAATATATCTATCACAGCTGTATTGTATTTTATATATGTAATATATTGTATTGGCGTGCATGAAATATATATTGTATTGTATTATATTGTATATTATCAAATATATGTTAATATTTTAAAATATTCAAATATGTATTGTATTATATCGTTGTATCTTTACTATATTAAAAGTGTGAAGTACCGTCGAAATGCTGTTTGAAATTTTTTATCTTCATTAAAAGTCCCTTCTTTAGATAAAATTGTCTTTTTACTATTTTCCTATTATTTAAGAGAGTTAAAAATTAATTGATTATATATATGGTAAAACCTTTCCTTATTAAAAATCATCATAATTTTCATTAGTTTAAGAATTCTAAATCAACCAAATTTGATTTTAAGAAGATTTGAAACTTCTAGGAATAAATATAAAAACGTTTGAATAAGAAAAAATTAAGAAGTACCAAATTTTTATGTGTTTTTAGTACGTAATAAGAATGTAATCAAAGATTTTGTAAAAATTTGATTTTAAAAATAAGAAAAGATTTTAAATATAGGAAAAAAAATCATACCACAAATATGGTTCAAATTATTGTGTTTCTCTTACCCTCTGACAGCAATGATAAGAGCAACTGCATGGATAACGCAAAGTGATGATCCATCAACCACTTAAAGCTTCTGATGGTAAAATATATATGTGTTTACACTAAAATATACCTTTATATTGACATTATTATATTAAAGTATGAAGGATCTTTGAAAAGTAATTTAAACTTTTTGCACTTCATTAAAAATTTTCGTAATGAACAAATTTATTTAATTTTAAGTAATCAAAAGTTACATGTGTAAAACAAATATAGTTAAATTAGTGTATCAATACATATGGAGGTTGTATCAATGCATTAGAAGAGGAAGAAGACGATTTTAAAAAATTGATTGTATTTTAAAAAATATTTTCTCTTTTATTTAATTTTTAAAAGAAAGAGCATCAGATAAAAAAGAAAAAAAAAATTATTTTCAAAAACGTTCAGTGAAAAAAAAAATTAAAAAAAAGAACAGTGATTTTTTTGTTTTCAAAAAACAGTTGCAATAAAAAAATTTGCAAAAAAAAAAAAGATGAAAGAAAGAAAAACAAAGAGCAGCGAGAAAAAAATAGTGAAAACAATGAATTCCTAATTCAAAGGCTAAAAGGAGTCAAAAGGCAACAACAACAACAATAAAAACAAACCCAGTGTATTTCCATAAAGTGGTGTTAAAGGAGGGTAGAATGTACGCAGTCCATATCGCTACCTCCAAAAAAAGTAGAGAGGCTATTTCCGATAGACCCCGGCTCAAGATAGGCCGATTCACTATCAATTGTTTCAACCGAATGACAATTCTTATCCTTTCCCTTTTATAATAATCAATTTTGACGGATGTGAATTGCACAAATATTCCTGATCATATTTAATGAAAAACAATAGTCTTATTGTGTGATAGCATAAATAATCGCATGAAATATTTCAAAACCAATACAATATGGAAAAGGAAAATAGAGAACTAATACATATGAATAACCTTTGATGATATAGAGGTTTGTGTGTCCGGCACTCGATATATGACAAATTGCAAGTCGGTAAAACCTTTTAAGAAGTATTTCCTCCGTTTATTTTTAGTTGTTACTATTTTTTTAATTAAATTTGTATTTTTACTTATTATTTTTTACATATCAAGAGATGCCAATTTTTTTTTCTTATTTTACTCTTAATATTAATTATTTTTTTCTAAATTAATTTCAAGATATAATGTTACCATCATTTAATAGGGATACTATGGTAAAATAATTATGTTATTAATTATTTTTTTCTTAAAAAATATATCAACTTAAAAAATGATAAGTAAAATCGAACGAAGGGAGTACAATATTAATTGCTAGCCTACATTGTAGTATTTTTTATTCATAAGGGCACAAAACTCGATAAATTATTTGTGCCTTTATAATAGGTGGACTAGTCTCTTTGAATGTCCATTGCGCCTTATCTCTAATCAACCTTAATCATCGTAAAAAATATTTGATGATAATTAATAACTATATGAATTTATTTTGAGGTACCCTGACATTAGATCCCTTCCTCGACTGGTATCCCGACTCCCATCCCAACTCGACACATGACCTTAGATCTTGATTTATTACCCGACGTGAGATTAGAATTTGTACCTCAAATCATAACTCTACTCTTAACCGAACTCCTGACCCCGACTCGACACATGACTCGAGATCCTGATGCTTGACCCAATTTATACCCGACTTAAGATCCTGACGCTTGTCCTGATTTTTACCCTAACTCATAACTCAACTCTTGATCCATCTCCAAATTCTTTAACTCGAATCTCGATTCTTGACCTGGGAGCCAACCTTGACATGAACCCAACTCTATAGTCAACCTCGAGCACCAAACTCGACAACTCACCAAAGATCTCAGTGCAAGATTCAACTTTGACCTCGACTCGAGATCCAACTCTTTATTTCGATCCCTTAAAAGAAAATTTCAATTTAAGTAAAATAAGTATATTTAAAAAATATCTTTCAAACATTTGATTTAACCAAACATGAAAATCAAAAAATATTTTTCAAAACATTTTTCCTTCTTCCCAAACACCCTTAATGGTTAATGGAATTTAGAGTTATGCTTTATTATATTCAAGTACTCTTCTTAGACATGTCATTCTAATGCGAAGGCAAAGAGGCTTTAGGTAGACAGATGATATAATTCTGGGAACATCAAAGGGGAGGTAAGTGAGAATTTGTGGTCACCTCTAGTCGGACCGGTCATGTCGACACCGACTACCGACTAGGAATATGGCTAGGGTTATGACTAGGGTTGGTTCTTATCACTTCATTTTGATTGGGATTTACATTTAAGAGAAAAAACCTCTCTTTAATTTTTCCAAGTCCTTACTTCATAAATAACCCTAAAGAGCTTAGAGAAAGAGAAGTGGGTGTCAGGAATGAGTTGGAGATCTTGTTGTAGTCACTTCCCCATTGTTTATTTTGTAAGATCCCTTTAACTTAATAGTTGATTCTCTTATTTAAATGCAAAACCCTAGTTTACTTTGTTGGTTGATTTAGGGTCTATTTGTGCTCGAATTTTACCTATTTTTAGGATAAATGATCCATGATCCTAGAGAGAGATTTTAAAGATTTTAAATTAATAATTTCACTAGCAAGCTCGGGATTTTTAGCATGATTTTGTACCCGAAACATTTATATGCAATATGGGTGTTGTTATTCTTGCATTAATTCATAGATTATTATTTTGATAGCATGGTATCCTGTAGATGATTCTCGAAAGAAAAAAGCTCTAATTTAGTTGACTTTCTTGAGCTTCATCGACGTCTAGGTAGTCTAGTCTTAACTTCCTTGTAGATTGAGATTCATTATTGTATTATTATAGTAATTTTCTAGATTTGGGTTGGATTTACAGATTGGTTACATGTTTAGTGAATTTTGGATCAATTTTTCCCTATTAAAGAGTTGTTTTAGGTAGAATTAACCCATTCCTCTTCTCTGTGAGTTTAAATTGTTGTCTTAAGACTATTGTGGAACTATTTAACACCATATAATGGAACTTTAAAGCCTTAGTCTATTTTTGGGGAGATATTTTCTTCAGTGTGGCCTATTAGGGTGAGTAATGGGCTTTGTCATCCTCTTTTAGGTCAAATATCGTTGTTGACTCGTTATATACCCAAGAGGCCTTCTTTCATCATCTTTTATACAATCTTAAACCTTATGATGATATAGATATCTTTTCAGCCCTTGGCCAAATTTCTTATCTCATATTTACTTTAAAGTTCTGGTTCGCGTTTTGCGTGTACATTCACCTATGATGAAGTTTCAGTTCGAGTCCAACATCTACTATTCTATTATGATGTTAAGGTTCTAGTTTGAATATGCCAGTTATGCTTTAATAGGATTCTTAGATATGATTTTGGTTGTTACTTTATATGTACTAATGTTGGTGACTCTTTCTTGATTCTACCCATCGGACTTATGGGGGCTCAATGTAACACCCCAAAATCGAATCCCGAGATGTCACACGGTGCTTAAGGTTACAAGTGACCCCAAGCTAACCCTTCATCTGACATAACCCAAAGCAACTGAATAAAATACATAAAATAGAATAAATAATGCGGAAACAACCCATAACTTAGTCTGACCAACATGAAAGTAAATTTACACGGTCACAATTCTACTCATATATATATACAAATCTGAAACTGAATACACTGACTACTAGTGACTGTCTATGAAGCCTATACTAGAATTGACCAAAGATAGCCGGGTAATGACTCCCAACTACCCCTAAACAATACGACTGAATACAGAAAATACAATACACCTCAAATTCAAACAACTCGAGTCCCTGAATCAAAAGGACTAATCACCTGCCGATCGAGAGCTTCGACCCAGCTGAACATGATATGTGCACTACAGCTTGTACCTATATTTTGGTAAGAATGTAGCCCATGGAAATATGTGGGTCAGCATTTTGAAATGTACTGAGTATGTAGGGGTGCATGCAACAATATAAATAGTATAATCAATTTCATGAAAACATGCATACGGACAATGATGACTCCCTTGGCTTGAGTTATATCAAATCATACTTTTTGTAATTTCATAATAAACAGTTCATATGATAAAATCTCGTATTCCACGTAAATCATTATAAATTATAAATTATCATAAATTATCATATCGTCAAAACTCATCATAGGTAATTATAAATCATCATAAATGACCATAAAACATCATAAACATCTTAACTCTTTGACTCAAATCTCAGAATGACTCGGTAATTTAAGAAATTTAATCTTATGGACACGGTAGTTTCTTATAACCGACAGCCCTACCTGAGCTACATAGAATACTAATGTTTGAAACCCCTGTTAGCAGGAGCGTCATACTTTTTTCCAGGGAGTATGACCTTAAAATTGCAATAATCACAATCGGGCTCTCTGGCCAATAATATCATCATCAAACAACCCTATGGTGGCACATAGGTTTGGGGAAATACCAAATTTTGGTGCTAACTACTACTCACCAACAAGCTCAGAACGTGTTAGGAAATCCACCACAATATCACAAGGGTCTATCATAAAGACCAAATCAAATATCTTTCTTATTTATCAAATCATATCAATTTTTGGATTCCTAACTCAACACATTTTAGCTCAAAATATTTTAATCTTCCTCAATATCAACAAGGTATCAATGCATTGAACCATAACCGACTCGACATTTGGATAAGGATATGAAGACTAAATACCTAATATTTTCAACAATTTAACTCATCAAAACCATTCGAAAAATACCAAGACTCATTGCAACTTCGATATCAATATACCCAATAACTCAAATCATCATAAGGAAGATCAAAATTTGACACATAGCTCAAAAATACTTAGAAATACCAATAATTCATTCTTGAACTTAAAACGTGGATATATGTTCAAAATGTATCAATTCTTGAAAGAAACACCAAGAATCCCAATATTAAATCTCAATTCATAGAACGAAAATAGTCAAATACTCATGTGATTCAAAACTTACAATTCAAATCTTTATAAGTTCATAATCGAATTATTTAGACATAATTCAACTTACAGAACCATATGAATCCATTAAATAATCATAATTGGCAAGCTTGAACAATTTACATATATACATAATCAAAATCTCATGGTAGGATATCTTGGAAATAAATTCATTTGCCAAACTCATAATAATCCATAATAAAAATCAAAGATACGGGCACAAGAACGGAAGAATTATTCTTGTTCAAAGCCCCACATACCTAAAAATGGAAGATGAATATGAACTTCCGACTCCGGGACTTTATTCACGAAAATAAAGGGTGCTTCTCGAAGCCCGTAACATGATCAACTCGAATCCTAAATCAATTTGAAATTTCTACGGTTCAATCAAGAGACATAGAAGGATGAAATTTGGAGTTGTAGGGTTGGGGTTTGAGCCTTAGGAAATTTTGGAGAAAAATGAGCAATTGAATGCTTTTAATGGACTTAAATCCATGATTTATCCGGATGGATTGGAGTGTGAATAACCAAAATACCCTAAAAAATCAAATAATGTCAAATCTGTCCTTTGGTGGACAATTTTGATAGGTTGAAGTAGATCGACCATAACTTTTTGCTCCAATGGATAAATTGGATGAAACCAATTTAATTGGAAAGAGGACTCTCAGAGGTTTCTGTTGATATATAGTAGCTCACCCAGATCATTATGTACAAGGAGGTATGGTCGTTTGAAGTTGACCCTAAAATTCACCTGGCCTCAGTAATTTTTTCCTGTTTATTTACTGTTTACCACTATTCACAGTTAGATTGGAATGATCATAACTCATCGCTCGAGTATCCATTTTGGATGATCCACATATTGTTGGAAAGATTATTCGATTCTCTACGCGATAAAGAGTCGTATATCCAGTAATTCCACACAGAAAAATTATTAATCATGATAAAGAACAGAATTCAACATATTTTTGTCCGAGATCTTAACGGACTCTTGGAATGATATAAAGGCTTTAACGACTCAACACATTTGGGAGTGAAATATTTAATGGGAAAACTCGGGGTATCACACTCAAGTGGGTAAATCCTCTTTTGTTTATGCTTTTTGGGCTTATATGGGTCCAACTCAGCTGTGGTATGCTTGAATTCTTTCAGATTGTTTATCTTATTTACTTATCATTTGTTAGAAGGATAATTATTTCATGATTGACCCTTTATCCCTTACTTTAGTTTTATTTTCATATCTTATTATGCTTTTATTATGATTTAGCTTAGTCAATTGATGATAACTACTGAGTACCTGTTGTTTTAGTACTCATACTACCATTCTGCATCACTTTTTGATTCATATCTGAATACGAGTATCCACAACTTTTGTTTTATCCATCTTTCTCTCAGACTTAGAGATAGGGTAAGCTTTCACAGTTGGAGCTAAATTTTTTTCCTTCTATACTTTTAGGTAGTCTTTAGTTATCGAGACTATCTGTATATTATATACTATTTAGTAATCTGATTCTTTTGGATTTAGTGGCTCTTGTACTGACCTTACTAGGTTATTATATATTCTTTTATTCTCTTTCTCTCTTTTGGTATATACTCTATTGAAAAATATTTTATTGCCTATAATTCCATTGTATGCTTATTTTTTGGTATTTATTATATCTTCCGCTAACTAGCCATTACTTGCTATTTTGAGCTATAGTTTGGCTTACTTACTGGTGGGTTAAAGTAGGTTCCATCATAACTCCACAAAATTAGGTTGTGAGGAATTGGTATTGGAGCCTAGGTTCACTAGTATTGTTGGTACAAGAGCATATGTTTGTAGAGTCCCACAAATCAGAATGATAACGTTCGTATCTTATGTTGGAGAGGCTATAAGGCATTTTTAGAAGAGCCTCACTTTCTTTATTCATTTCATGCATTGAGTCTGTGTTGGTTTCTAATGTTCTCATTGTTTTACTCTTTCACATATGGTCAGGATACAAGTAATAATGATCAACGATGAGGATCCAAAGTATGCAGCTAGGCCACCTGCTAGAGGCCATGGCTGACCCAAGGGTTGATTTTAGTCTAGAGTTGTAACCCCAGGTAGGGGCCAGGATAGGGAAACTTTACCAGATACTATTATTTCTCTCAAGCCAGATATTTTTCCACCTATACCATTAGTGGGATAGGGGCATCCCAGGTCGCACCGAATTTATTTTCTCTTTTTTTATTAGAGCTACCATAGTTCAGTTATTAGTATTAGTTGGTGGTGTACTGTATGACAGTTATTAGTCCTTGGATCAAAGTGGTACTATGTTGGGGCATGTCCTGTAGTTGTGGCTCCTAGAGTTGAGATCCATCCAACACCAGTTGTTATACAACTAGCATCTGCTTAGCCAGTTATGTCTATTGAGAAGCAGAAGATGTTGGAAGATTTCTTAGATTGACTCCACGTAGATTTAAAGGGGATCTGAGTGAAGATACATTTGAGTTCCTGACTGCTTGTAAGGAAAAACTCCATAATTTGGGTCTTGTTGAGGTGCATGGGTCGACTATACTACCTTTTAGTTTGACTTGGCAGCTAAATATTTATGGAGATGTTTTGTTCATTCCAGGCCAGTTGGATCTCTCTTTATAAAATAGACTAAGTTATCTAAGGCTTTCTTGGAGAAGTATATACCTCTCATTCATTGAGAGTGCCTGAGAAATATATTTACAAGGTTGGAGTAGGGTTCTATAATGAAATATGGAGTTTGAGGCAAGATTCTATGATTTATCCTAAAATAGTATAGTAATCTTACCTACCGAGTATGAGTATATTTTGTGTTTTATTAGAGGGATGAGACTTCCTTATTGCATAGAGTTTTAGAGTTTAGTTATCATTGGTAGGTTCACTTTTTAGTTTTCTAATTATGTCTACAATATAGAGGAGATGCGTCATAAGGCCTAAGGGTTATTAATAAGAGGCCATCTTCAGTAGGTTAGTTTCAGCAGGAGCTAAAACGGCTTATAGTTCAAAGGTAGAGGTTCTTAGGGTAGGAACCATCTTTGTTAGGCTTATCAGCATCAGGGTCAGACTAGTAGGCCCCTTCAGGCAACAATTTGCATCACGAATAAAGATTAGTTTAGTAATAGTGACTACAGTGGCTAGGGAAGTGTCAATCTTTAAGAGGTGCACATTCTAGGTCTTCTAGCAGAGGTGGCTATTCCAAGTCAGTTAGATCGTCTAGACAAAGCAGCACACCCAGGGGTTATTATGATTGTGGGGATGTTTTCCATTTCTCTAAAGAGTGTACATACTGTGGGATGATTCAGCCTGCAACATAGAGTATTCAGTTAATTAGATTAGTGCCACCGTTATTGAGGGGTGGTACTTAGCGTCATAGAGGCGGTCCTTAGGGTTCTAGAATATGTCCTCAAAAGGTTAGGATAAGTGGTCGGTCAGGTGCCTAGTTTGGAGGAAAACATGGTATATTTATACTTTACTTGGTAGGACAAAAGTAGAGTCTTTAGATACAGTTATTATAGGTATGATTTTAGTATTCCATCAGCTAGCTATTACTTTATTTTATTTGGGATCCACTTATTCAGATGTTATGTTTATTATGCATAGTAGTTAGAGTTATCTTGGGAGCCTTTATTTTTTCCATTACATGTATCTACTCTTGTTGGTGATTCTTTACTAGTGGATCAAGATTATAGATAATGAGTTTTGACCATTCAAGAGTTTATTATTTGAGCCGACCTTATTGTGTTAGATATGGTGGACTTTGATATGATCTTAGGCATGGAATGGTTATCCTTCTATTTATGCGGTCTTGAGTTACTTGATTAATGCACTACTACCTTAGTTAAAACTGGCATACCCTCGATTGTGTGGTAAAAATCTTTTAGATGCACACTAATAGGGATTATTTCTTATGCTCGGGCTAGGAGATTGGTGTCGAGGGACTGTGAGTCTTATCTTACTTAAGCTCGTGATGTTAGTGTTGAGATTCCTTGCTTGATTTTGTTATAATTGTTTGTGAGTTCCCTAATGTTCTCTCTAAAAACCAACTTGGACTTCATTTAAAGTATGCTATTGTTTTGGCTATTGATCTTGAGATGGTGCCTGACCAAGATCTATGACACCTTACTGCATGGCTCTTGCCAGTAGGTAGTTCACATGCCTATCATATGAGGATCCATAAGTTCATCTCCAGATCTTCTTGGACATCAGAGATACTTTTATCCCTACTAGAGTCTCCAATGACTATGTGAGGCTCACTCTCTTCTCCTTCTCAATTTTGGGTGAAACAAAGAAATGGTTGAAGGAAAAACCTTCAAACTCCATCACTAATTAGGAATACTTGTCTAAGAAGTTCCTCATTCGATTTTTTCAATTTGGATAAGCTATAGGGTTAAGGAGTAAGATCCTAAGTTTTAAGAAAAAGCCAGACGAGAATCTCTATTATACATGGGAGAGATTCAAGTCTCTTCTTAGGTATAACCACACCACCAATATTCCAACAAGGTGTTAGCTCATACTTTTATTGAAGGACTTGACCATAATATGAAGATTTTATTAAACTCAGCTGCAGGTGGCAAAGCATTGGAGAAAACATATGATGAGCTATAAGTTAATCATAAAGAATGGAGATATATTAGAATTGCAGTGAAGAAGCATGCAGGTATAATTGAGGTTGACAGTGTCACAATATTGTCCAATCGGTTAGCATTCTTTCAAAATCAAATGATGACATAGTTCAGCAAGCTGAGTGTAAACAAATCTCAGGCCCAAGTAAAAGCATTTCAGTAGGCTCAGTCCTGGTGTGAGACTCTAGAATTTGTGGTGACTCTATAAAATCATACAGAGAAAACCCCTAGTTGGTAAATTTTGTGGGCAATGCAAGGAAAGGTAATCAGAATTATGGTAATGCCTATAACCGTAATTGGTAGAGTCTGCCTAATTACTCATGAAGTAATAATCATTCTCAGACTCAACTGTTTCAGTATTAGTAGAACACACAGGTCAGTAATATTTAAGAAACATTGAAAAATATCCTATCTAATCAAGAATAAATGGCTGCAGAGATAAAAAAAATGAGCAACTTACTCAAACGAACCTAAAGGCATAGTTGGGGCAGTAAGCTTAGGATTAAAATAAAATACCTTAAGGGGGTTTTCCAAGTGACATAGAGAATCCAAAGCAGGTATGGTAATTACCTTGATGAGTGGTAGAGACCTCATTGACAAACCTCTAAAGAAACAATAGGAAGTACAGGCAGAGTTAGACCCACACCAGGCAGAAGAGAAGCAAGCAGTAGCCAAAGATACTAAAAATTTAGGAAAGTATAAGTACCCAAAAGCAAAAGTAGTTGACTGTATATAATAAATATCACCACTACCATTCCCTCAAAAGTTCAAAAAGCCTAAAGAGGATTCATGTTTTAAGAAATTCTTTGACATGTTCAACGAATTTCACATTAACCTTCCTTTGTTAGATGTTTTACAGGGTATGAATAAGTACGCTAAGTACTTGAAGGATGTGGTGACCAATAAAATAAAGATGGGTGGCATTGAGATGGTAGCATTGATGGAAGAATGCAGTCCCTTAGTGATGAGTTACATGATGAAAAGTTGAAGGACCCAGGAATTTTCACTCTCTCCATACAAATTAGTGAAAGTGATGTGATCCATTCTTTGAGTGACTTGGGGTGAGAACAAATTTGATGCCCCTATCCATTTTCAATAATATTGGTTTGGGGAAGCCAGGCCATGCTTAGTGGTGTTGTAAATTATGGATAGGATGAGGGTGGTGCCCGAAGGAATCATTGAGGATGTCTGTATTAAGGTTGGTAAATTCATTATTCCTACTAATTATATTATGCTAAATTATGATGCAGGTGATAGGGTAATGATAATAATAGCTCGTCCATTCTTAAAAACTAGTGGAGAAAGTATTGATATAAGAAAAGACACTCTAACAATGAGACTGAACGATGAAGAGGTGGTCTTCAAGGTATGTAAAACACTGACTACACCCTCACATTATAAGGATTTATGCATGATCATAGCAATGGAACTGGATGATTATGGGATGGGGGAGTGAAATTATCTTATGACTTCCTTGGACACTCTTATGGAATTGCCCAAACCGTTCATTAAACTTGATATTCAGAAACATGAGTAGAAGCCAAAAAAACAAAAGTACGAAGAAAGTTGTAGACCTTGAGATTAAGCACTCAATAGGTCAGAAAAGAGAGACAAGATGGGCCCCGAATAGGAGGAATAGGTTGATGAAAGATGGTTGAACCTAGTGATGTGAGTGGTGTTATGATAATAAATCGAGCGTTGCTTGGATGTCAACCCAAGTTAAGGTAGGTTTTAATTTTTTCCTATTTTTCTTTATATAACCATTTTTTTTGTTTTTGTTTGAGTTACAGGTTGATAAAAAATCTAAGTATCGGAGATCTAAGCTAAGGATCATGGCAAAAACTCCGTGTGGCACCCATCGTTCCTCGTTGATGACTAAGATGCTTATAGATAGGCCTAGAGGCCTCACAGAGTATTTATATCCTTTCTTTTATTTTATACTTTGGGGAAAAAGTGTGATTTTAAGTACAGGTGGAGAATCTTTCGATGGTTTAGGGTGAAGTGGTGCTTAGGATTCCCAATTCTAGTTGATTTCTAGATTTTTCACAAAATTTGAACAGATCATAAAAAGATTTCACTTTGTTTATTTTTAGTAATTTTTGTTGGTCTCTGTCTAATAGGAGCACACTTTACCTACCCCTTGGTTTTTCTTTTGGTTCTTTTCTGAGAGGGCTCCCTCTGAACCTAGTATCCTTTTTTATTTAGGAGTAAATTGTAAAACTTTGTATTAGGAATAAGTGAGATATTCTTGTTAAGTTCTATGTATGATTACATGATGCAAGTGGTTTTGTATGTAAAGAGTATATTTAATTGAGTTAAATGACTTTGTTCGAGATACCTAGGCTTAGTTATATAACTCTTAAGTGATACTGACTTAATTAGAATTTGTGTTATTGCTTGGATTAGAGTCTATAGGGAACCTATTTGATTTGAGAATGTGTCATGTGAGGTCCTTTGTTGTATTCGTTATAGCATATTGATGTCTTAAACTTGTCGTGTGTGTGCAAAGAGAAATAAATAATATTGGGTTTAGGAGATGATAAAGGCATTTCTTTGAAATCCATATTTCAAACCCTCTTTTATCTACCCTTACTGTACAATCTTAGCTATCCCCATTGAGCCTTTAGCCTATTATTTGGTAGCCTCATGTGTAGCCTATTTCCTTTTTTGATTGACCATAAATTGATCCAAATCTCCTAAGCACTTTATTTGAAAAATTAAGTTGGTTAAAGAGTGTAAAATTTAAGAAGGAAGGAGGTGAAAGTGAAGACCCAAGAAATAGTAGTTGTTGGTGTGTGAAAAAAATTTATGTATTGAGGTTGGGAGTGTCGTGATAAAAATAAAGAAACTGATCAATGATCATCAAGAGTACTGAACATGGGTCCACTAGCAGATTGGGGCCACACAAATATTGGATTAATAGTCAAAGTTTAAGCCTCAGTAGAAGGTTGAGCAGCAAAAGCACAGACCATACGTGGTGTTGTCAATGTGGTAGATTTATACTGAAGAGCTAGATAATGAGTGATGGAGGCATTGAGATTCGTTTGGATTGAAATAAATTCGGAGGCATGTTGTGGTGCATCAACAATATTAGGAAATGGAGCTTACAATTATGATGGAAATCTTAAGGTATTTATGGGGTCAATAGTGGGAATGGAGGAGGAGGCAGCCCACTAGCCCAAGCTCAATACATTTCCATCATTTGTTGCCTTAATCTCACAATTTCTTACTTTAAATTCTCATTTTCCTGACTCTTGTTTTGATACATGATGTCACTCTCTATATCCTTGTTAGACATAGCTTACCCTTCCTTGGATTTGGTGTGATGTGGAGGACCAACCAGAATGCCATAAACCAACCACCTTAAACTAACTGAACAAAAGATACCAAATGTGCTAGAGTTCAACACTTTCTCAAAATTGCTATCTCTTTTTTCTTTTTAAAAAGATCACCGTACCTAAGAAGGATGCCTACATATCTTACTCCCGATAAAGGAGAATCAGGTGTGTGTAGTTTGTGAAGTTTGACCACAAAATGGCCAATCAAACTCTTTTTTTTTTCTTGAAAATTTAAGAAGAAAAGGAAATAACAAAGTTTCAAAAGAATTGATTAAAATCTTTTTGCATTTTTCAGGTTTAAATCCCTATACAAAATGAAACATATGATTACCAAAAATATTTTGGCTTTTGGTTTTTCAATTTTTGAATTTCATACAAAAATAAAACTTGAAACTCTTAAAGGAAAATCTTTTTGTAGTTTTATATTAAAGATGTGTATGACACCTATTCTAAATGACGAGTGAAGAAAATCTTTTTGGATTTTTTGAAATAAGAACACCGAACCCTAGAAGGGATGCCTACGTATCTCACTCCCGAAAGAGGAGAATCAGGTGTGTGAAGTTCATCCAGATTAGATAATTAAAGATACTAATGGACAATGGCCTAAGGGACATAACCAAAACAAGCTATGAAAAACAGTTAATAAAATCTTTTTGAGTTTTCAATTTGACACTTCACATAAAAATGACACCAACAACTATGAAAGAAATATCTTTTTGGTATTTTCGTTATATGAATTGTACAAAAACTTCTACCACCTTTTTTGAATTTTATTTATAAAAACTCCTATTAAAAATATTTTTGAATTTTTGAATTATGAATGCTTGCTAAAGGAGAGAAAGGGAAATCTTTTTGATGTTCTTATTTTTTTTGAGAAAATGAGTGTAAAAGGTAAAAAATCTTTTTAAATTTTTGGATTGTGAAAACCAAAACCCATAAAGAACTCTAAAAACTATGAAACTCTTTTTTGACTCACCTTTTTCTTTTCTTTTTTTTTTCCTTGCCTACACACTTTTCTCTAATTATAGCACATACTTTCCCTAAATCATTTCATTGAATGATCTTGTAACCCTCAAAGATACAACAATTAGTACATACGGATGCTTTAGGGTGAGTCTCCTACAAAGGACCAAGTGGGTCCCACTAGGTATCAATATGATAAAGATAAGCATGACCTAAAGCTGACCTATGCTGGAGTACATTAACAAAGCTGATCGGAGGAGCATATAGTTGATGGTGGTTGCGATAGCTTTCCACCCACTCCATATCAGTCGATGGATCCCCCTCCTAAAATAAGGGTGACTCAACTAGAGCTCATGTACACAGCATGTACTACAGGACTTGTTGTGAATGAAATGACTCGGGTTATACAAATGATGAAAGATATAAAGCGGTAACACATAAGAAAAAACTATAAAAATGTAACACGTAGGTACTCAAAACTGATAAAACAACAACACAAATAAAGAGTCTATACACCTATAGTATCACACTAAGCTGATACAACTCAAAAATAAGATCGAATCCTGAAAAATCCCCAGTGGAGTCGCCAGAGCTATCAATCCCCTTTTATACCAAAAAAGAATAAATTTTAAGATTCAAAAGGTTTTTTAGTATGAAGTGAGAAAAGATAAAATTTATTTTGAAAAGGATTTGTTTTCATTTAAACTCAGAGTTGCCCCTTGGCATAAATCTAGTGTGCTAGGTCACCTTTGAAAATTCTTTTTCAAAATGATTTTTTGACGCTTTCAAAACTGGTCCATGAACAGAGATTTTGGTTAAGAAATTTTTTTGACCAAGGATAAGGTGCTAAGCATTCCTTGATCCCATGGTTCGACCATCTAACGCTTGATCCCATGGTTCGACCTTGCTAAGCATACCCAGTGGAGTCGCCAGAGCTATCTAACGCTTTATTTTTTAATTAAATGGAGAAGCTACAAGGATTTAAAACCTCGAATTAACCAAACTTTGAACGAACCCAAACTCCCCAATTGGTTTTGGACCTGAAACAGTGTTGGTTTCAATGCTGACTTTAACCAAACTATTGTTCTACTCTATTTTTGGCAGGTTTCATCGAGAAATTATAATAAGGGTCTTGTTTTGAGTTGGCTAACACTTTTGGTGAAATTCTGATGATGGTGTCACTGTAATAGTAACAGGATACAACCGATGGTACTTCCTGGTGGATTTGGTGATGATTTTGCCTAAGGAAACTCTTTCTCACATATGTCTTTCTCTTCTCCTCTTCTCTTCCCTTCCCTTTTTCTCTTGATCTCTCTCTACTATTTTCTCTCAAGTGTAGTGTGTATGTGCTAATATTCTGTGTATTGTGAGATGGTGGTGGTGTAAATAAGAGAAGGAAAATAATAGAGTCTCTCCCTCTGTGAATATGAATTGAGAGTAAATTCTCCTTTTTTCTTGGGATCATAAGGTGTGTGTATTATTTCTCTCAAATCCAAAAGTGGGGAGTATGTGTATATATTCTATGGTTTCTGTGTATTGGTAAGGGTGAATGAGTGTTTTTGTGAGCTGTATGGTAATGAAAAAATAGTCCCCATGTATGGCGTGATGTATATGTATATGTAAGATATGTGTCCATCTTGTATGTGCTATGTATTGTGAGTGGGTTGGGGTATATAGGTAGAAGGAGGTATGGGGTAGAGGGTATGAGGTGGCAAAATTTGTTAGGGTGGGTGGTGAATTTATTGAGGGTTTGTTAGGATAAGGTGGTTATGGATTTGTTACAAATTATTTTTTGATTCTTGTGGGGAGAATATAAAATGGGTGAGGGTGTATGGTAATGATGTAGTAAATTTGACAATGCGATGTTCGGGAGGGACAAAATTACGTGTCTGCATTGACTCGAATAGTTCCTATCTATTCCTTAGCATACATTCCAAACCTCTAAGTCCTACTTGATCTTGATACTTGATGTTTTGATATTAGTGGAGTACTATACTAAGGGAAAGCCTATGGATCGTCTTACATGACATGTGAATTCCTTATGAGAGTGAGGAAAAATTGATCGTTACACCCAATTTTATGATGAATTACTTATTTGTTAGTGAATATGGGTAACTCTCTTGTGGTGAGGACATATGTTTGATGATAGTTAGGTGACTTCTATGATTTCTTTACTTGACTAATATGCATGAGTTTGCCAATTCAGTAGACTTAATTCTTGAGGTTAGGATGTTTTGAAGTAGTGTTCATGAGTTTCAATAGTAATACGACATGCTTGATGTGGAACTTGCTATTTACGTAGCCATTGTAGTTCCAACTTGAGTGTCTTACTTTTAGTAGTAGTAATGTTGGGGTCTTTCTTGGATGGTGCTGAATATAAGAATGTGTTCAAGGATGAACAAGGCTTTAAGTGTGGAGTAGTGATCTTAGGTGTATTTATGCACCTAAGTGTCATTATCTCTACGTAAATACCCTAGTTTTAAGGACTAATTTATGTGCTTAATGAGTCTAATTGAGTAATTAAGTGTTAAATAAGATTTCTATAGTGTTTAAGGTATGTTCAAAACAAGTTTAGAATTAAACTAGTCACATTAAGTTTACACGAGAAAAACTAGTGTTACTAGCTTGAGCTATGTATTGTTCTAATGCATTTTGGTGAATTCTATTATATTATGTGCACTAATTCATGATGTCTGATGTTACAAGAGACCATGTCAGATGCTACTCAAAATTTTTGAGAGCATAAAAATGTCAAATTATATTGGAATGACACCTACCAAATGAGGAAATCAAAGGCAAAAGAAAGGGGTTAACGATGGAAAAATATGGAATTTCTAAGAACTAGGGCATGCCACACTCTAAAGTCTCTAAGATAAGGGTATTACACTCCCGAACACCCAAAGTAATATTTCTAAAAAAGTGTGCATACACAATAAGGTAATGGCATACCCCTAAACACACCATAACATGGGTGTGACACATCTAAGGCACAAAAATGGCCAACCTCTCTCATACTATAAATAAGACTCTTGGATCTTTTTGTAACCACCATAGATGACTTCTGGGGATGTAAAATACAAAATAAAGTATATCAGGGTTCTTGATCTTTAATTTAGTTTACTATTGTTTTTATACATGAATTTCATTCTTGTGATTCGTTGTAAGACCATAAGCAGCTAATCACCTTTGTTCTAGGGTTGAGGCCAATAACATGAATACTCATTCTTTTAATTGAGTTTATTTAAGTGTATTAGCATGTTTGTTTTTTACTATCCTATGAATTCACAACCCTTAGGATAAATCTATATTTTTATTTGAGTCGGAAGGAGGAATAATAAATCTAAGAGAAATCAAAGTTAGGATTTGCGTTTAGGATAGGAATACAACTAATTCACCCTATTTTTTCACTTACAAGATGAAATAAAGATATGTTTGACTTAGTTCTCACATTCTCACTCAACGATGTAGTTGTGGGCTAAGTTAGATAGATGATAAAAGGATGTCCATTCCCTAACTATATTATCAACCTCGTAAATCAACAATCAAGATAGTTAACTAAACCAACGAGATTGTATGGCTAAGTAGAATTGTTCATAGTACTTCAACCCTTGATTTCTTCTCATTACTGTCTCCAACACTTTACATAAAACACCCTAAACTTTGGCCCTTACAAAATTTCTAAAGTCTTGAACCTTCTGATCATCATATGACTCACACCATAACTCGTATGGTGTGGGTACTAGTCTAGGACCTTAATCATATGTTAGTCAGTATGAAACTGGCCAAGTTCTGACCTAGATATGAGAATACTCCATATGAGTTCTATGCATGATACGAGAAGTATAGTGTCCAATCATATGTTGTCTAGTGTCTAGACTTTGATGTTCAGCCTTGGATATGATTTGAGGGTACTAGTCGTATGGTGATGTTACGAGTTAGGCAAGAGATTCATATTTTTGAAAGAATGTGGTGTCCAACTTTCTGATTAATCTTTCTAATCAATTGAAAAGTTAAGGGTACCACTTGTATGATGTGGTGATGACTTGGGAGGTCCACTCGTACCCACTTACAAGTTTTCTACAGCTTTAAAGCTGAGGCTATTTTTGATATTTCCCATCATAAACCCTTAAGACACCACATCTTATGACCCTATTTGGTCATTTCTTATACACTTTAGAAGGTTAAAAGCACTCTCTAACAACCTCTCAAGAAGATTAGGCTAGGGTTTCTTCAAGGTGGTCATCTAGAGCTTTAAGGTTCAAGATCTCTCCGTGAATTTTCATAACTCAGTCATTTTACTCCTCCCTCATTGTTAGTTCAACTGAAAATATATTTTAATGAATGGTTTTCATGGTATTATTATGGTAATATTTGGGTTTGGAAATATATGTTGGGAGTTTTGGTTTTTCTTGGTTGGATAATGTTTTCCCATATTTTTCTTATGGTTTTTATGTTATAATTGTGGTTTGAACATGTTTTTGCATGGGAATGTTCAATTGATACATGGTTTTAGTTTTGGAAACTATATTCCCTCAACATGTTTATTAAAATGCCAATGAGAATAATTTTGTCACATAGTTTGACTAATCTTGAAACCTTTCCATTACATAAATGGTAATGAAAGATAAATTTGTATTGTTGATTTAAATGGCTTGGAAAGGCCTTGGTGGCTATGGTTTTGGTTTAATTGGTAATCTTGTGGGATGTATGGAAATCCCCTAAGTGTTGGCTATTGACATTGCTTGCAAGAAATAGTTAGTATGACGATAACACTTCATAATGCCTTCACACTTGACTACTGGAATTGGTTGTTTGATTTTGTGTTAGATTTTTCAATTGGGCAATAATGGTAGGGTGTGATAACCGTGAAGGTGTGAGTCTGTTGGACGGACACTAGAAACTCATGTTTGTCGACATAATGGTTGGTCTTGATGACCATATGCTTGTGGGGTATATGAGAATCCCCCATGTTTATACTTGTATATATGTATCATTGTGGGCAAAGGGTACACATGAATCCCCGAACCCTATGATATCTTTAATTCAGGCAGCTAGATGCACTGGGGCCCATTAAGGGGGTAACACTAGACCCATATAGCCTATTGGTGGATTAATATGGTAAAGCTACACAACCCATGTTAAATTTTTAATTGCATGCTAAACCTGATTCTCTTTCCCAGCATGGTATATATATGAACGTATCTGATTGCATATGGTTATTTACTTTGGTTTTAAATAATGGTATTATTTTATCCTTATTCCTGAGTATATTCTAGCATTCACCCGCTAACCATCTTCGGGTGTTTTATCCCATGCGATATAGGAACTGACCATACTATCACATCTCTTACTCACTGACTTAGTGATTCGGGGACAACTTAAGTCAAATTGAAGTGGTGAGCTTCAATTCTTTGAAAAGCCTATTTGATGTTATGGTTTATATTATGTCTTTACTATTCCTTGGACATTGGTTTTTGGGTATGGTTGGGGGTATGTCCCAACTAGATATTCTTTGACATTATTTAGAGGCTTTGTCTGGACAATTGTGGATTTGAGTATGGTTTGTTTGTTTTGGTTTGGACAATATGACTTGGTTGTATTGGTCTTGATTTTAGAATTATTCCAAAGTCATTAAATTCTAAATACTCTATTTTGTTATATGTTCGGCATTCATTCGATACGGGTTGTACATTGGTTGGTTGGATTGGGTTTAGGGGTGGTCTTCAGTCCTTGTTGGACTTGAGATGCCCAATATGACTAGGCCCTAATTTGGGTCGTGTTAGATTATTATAAGAGCATAGGTTTCGGTGTGATGGGGTGTCCACAAAGTCGTTTTGAGTAGTCTCTTTTATGGGTATGTAGCATGCCATACTTATAATGGAGAAGCTATGAGATATTTAGGAATGTTTCACTTTCTTACTGTCCTACTTCAAGCTATAGAGTCTAAGGTATTGAATTTCTCTAATTCCTATTTTTTCCTCTCTTAGATCATGCCTCCCAGATGATTAGAAGTTCATGTAAAACCCTCTGTTCTACTTGGGGACACTAATGATGGGACACGCCCTACTTATGTGTCCAGACTCAAATTAGGGATCTAGTTTAAGATTACCCTTCTAGAGTTCCACCTATTCCTTCTAGTCCTCTACGAGCTTTTCAAGCTAACGTGACAAATACTAAGCTTCTTCAGTCTATTCATATGTTGTCTCGATAAGTAGCTTCTCAGTCTGATCATAGTACTACATCTTCTAAGGCCACAAGGATTGGCATTCCATGAAGTTCGGTCCTCTAACTTTCACTGATGTAAGGTCGGGAATAATCCTCAAGGTTTTAGTATAGAGATGGTGGGAAGTGGTCGAAGACAAAGTGAGGGAGTTCTGATTCCTTCTCTACAGCTATCTTCTTTACCCAAATTCATTAAGTGATCATCTCTCTCAGCATGATAAGAGATGTAAGGCATGGGGTACCTAATCACATACTGGTGGGGTTTATTTGGATCTATCCTACACTATCTGTAAATTTTATGGTCAGTTGCACCATGGCCAGTGTGAAAAAAGGAGGCACTGATGTTTTATTTATGGTCAGATTGGTCATACGCTACATAAATGTCCTTCTAAATTTTCATCTGGGGCTAACCAGGTTCCTATTGCCTCTTCATTAGTCCCTGCACCATAGGGTGCTTCTTCTACTTCTGTTTTCGCTACAGGTACCGGCATTGGCTGGAAATATGCTCTTATTTCTCACCAAGACTCTGAGGCACCTTCCAATAACATTACTGGTATGTTTAAACTCTTTTCCTGGGATGTGTACTATTTACTCGATCTAGGGTCCACTCTTTTTAATATGACCCTATTGTGGCTATGTATTTTGGTTTTGGTCTGGTGTGTAGTCCTGATGTTTTTTTATTTCTACCCCAGTACATGACTCTCTGGTGGATAGAAGAGTCTATAGGGATTGTATGGTATCTGTAGGTGGTTGAGAGACTTTGGAGGATCTATTTGAATTAGATATTGTGGATTTTGATGTCATATTAGGGATGGATTAGTTGTACTCGTGCTATGCTTCTCTAGACTATTGAACTTATAAGGCTGTTTTTAAATTCCCTAATGAACCAGTTATTGAGCAAAAGGGTGGTTACCTAGCTCCTAGGGGAAGGTTTATATCGGATCTTAAAGCTCAGAGATTAATCTCCAAGGGGTATCCTTATCATCTGGTCCGAGTTAAAGATTCTAACTTGGAGGGTCCTTCTTTGCATTCTATCCTAGTGGTGAATGAATTTTTTGACGTCTTCATTGATTACCTTCCTGGTGTTTGAATAGGGAGATTGAGTTTGCAAATTGATCTTATTATGGACACTCATCCTACTTCGATTTCCTCTTTATAGAATAACTCCAGTTGAGTTGAAAGATCTTAGTGAAAAATCAAAGTATACTCTTTATAAGGGTTTGTTTGCCCTAATATTTTCTCCATGGGGTACTGAAATACTTAAAACTTTGGTCCTTGCCAAAATATCTCAAGTATGGAGCCTTTTATTCATCATACGACTTTCACCATAAATTGTATGGGGTAGATACGGGTCAAGGACTTTAGTCATATGTTTATTAGTGTCATATTGGCCAAGTTTTGCTCAAGGTATGAAAAGACTCCATACGAGTCATACGTTTATGATACAAGAGGTATAGTTCCCAACCATATGTTATCAAGTGTCAAGCCTTTGATGTTTTGCTTAGGGTACGACTTGAAGGGTATTAGTCGTATGGTGATGGTAAAATTTAGGCTAAGGAGTCATATGTTAGATAGAATGTGGTACCCAACTTTCTAATCCAGTTACAAGTTATGGGGTCCAACCATACCCTCTTGCGTTCCTTTTATAGCTTTTAAGCTGAGAGTATTTTGTTCAATTCCCACCCCAAGCCCTTAAGACCCCTTTTCTTATAACATTTTTGGCCTTTCATTATTTACTTTAGAAGATATAAAGACTCTCAAAACTCTTTAAAAACCTCTCAATGAAATTAGGCTAGGGTTTCATCAAGGAGGTTATCAAGAGGCTTAAGGATCAAAATCTCTTCGTGAATCCTCATAACTCAGGCATGTGACTCTTCTTTCACTGTTAGTTCACAAAATTCATGTGTTTTAAACACTGTTCATGAATCATTAATGGTGATTTTGAAAACCATGGTTGAGGGTTTGAGTGCATAATGTTGTGTATTGTTTTCTTAAGGATTAAATTATGATTATATATGTTTTGATAATGGTTTTGCACATGTGTTGTACGGAGATCATGGTTTAAATAATGGGTCATGGTTAACCCTAACTTGATGGTGTTTTTCTTGAATAATAATTTGATAATGGTATGCCCTCAACCTATTTGTGAAAATGTCAATGAGAAGAATCTTGTCACATATGAATTGTGTTTTCAAATAAGGCATTGGCCTATGAATGTTGATGGTTGAAAAATGGTTTTATTAAGGTATTGTTGGCCATAAATTGATTTGATTCATAACCTTAGTGGTTTAATTGGTTAAATGGGTTTGAGTCCCTAAATGATGAATTGAATTGATGTCTTGGTTTAGACAATGGGTTCGAATCCCAAAGTTTATTAATAATGGTTATGGTATGTTGTACGCTTTCTAGTGGGGTTGGTATGACAATAACAACAAGATTTCTATGGTAAGTAACTGGATTAATGGTTGTGTCTATGTGTAATGAATATTTTAATTGGGCTTTAAAGTAGGATGTATATCCAGGCCATGAAAGTGGAGTCCGAAGGACTAACACTGGAAATTGCGCTAGCCAGTGTTTGTGTCTATATGACCAGGAGGTTAGAATCCCCTAAATTGATATATGAATAAGAGGTTTGAGTCCTATATATTGTGTACATTGGTGCTTAAGTCACCCAGATTATTCTGGGAAGTTTGAGTCCCTCAAAATAACATATATAGTTATGAATATTCTCTAGTTCTTGAGGCTACATGCATTGGGACCCTTCCATCTAGGGGACTGTCAGATCTATATAGATCATGGGTGCTTTGTTATATGAAAGTTATGCTAAACTACCCAGGTTTAGGTTTTACAAGTTCATGTTAAGCCTTGCCCCTATCCTAGCACGATATGTATATATGTATGTATGTGATTGCATATGGTTATTTGACTTACTTTTGAATAATGGCATTATTTTATTCCTCTATCCCTAAGTTACATACTAACGCTCCAACTATTAACTATCTCTAAATATTATATCCCTATGTGATGCGGGCCCATGAATTTTTTCTACTTTACCTGGGCAGTGATCAGGTGTTCGAGCGGTTCGTGAGTAGACATTGAAGTGGTGAGCTTCCATACTTTTAAATTCTTTATTTCATGGTCTTCATTTCTTAGGTCTTAGACTTGGTTTAGACTATATTTTTGGCTTTTGTTGGGGGTATGTGCTGATATTTTATTAACTTCAAATTTGTAGAGGTTTTGTTGGATTACTGTGGACTTGGGTGTGTTGCTTTGGTGGATTGGTTTAGACATTTCATGAGTTATCATTAGTCTTATTTCTTCATTATCTTGTTATATGTTGGGACTCATACAACACTTGAGGTTGTTGAGTTGTCTAGGTTAGGTAAAGGAAGTAATCTCCGATCCACGTGGGACTTGAGATACCCATCACGACCAGGCCCTGGTCAGGTCATGAAAAACTTATTATAAGAGCCTAGGTTTGGTGTCATTGGGTGTCTGACAAATCCATGTCAAGTAAAGTCTCCTTTATGGGTGTGTAGCGTGCCACACTTATAAGAGAGGAGGCTATTAGACATTTAGGAATATTACCTTTCTTGTTGTCTTAATTTTGAGCTACAGAGTCTGAGGTCTTAGATTCTTCTAATTTTTATTTTCTTGTCTTTCAGATCATGTATCCAAGAAGATCTAATATTCATGAAAAATCTTTTGTCCCATCGGAGGTCAATATGGACGAAGTTCATCCAACTTTTAGGGTCCAGACCTAATCAAGGGTCACTATATCTGACTATCCTCGTAGGATCCCTCTTTTCCTTACTGATCCCACTGTTAAGTGTGACACACATACTCAGTTACCTCTCAGGAAGGTTACTAATGCTGAGTTCCATCGTTACATTACCCTGTTGATTCAGTTGGTGACATCTCAATCACAATAATCTAGTTCTATTGTGTTGTTATGGGCTCGTTTGAGGCCACAAAAGTTCGACAACTTATGAGGTTGCATCCTCTAATGTTTACTAGTACAAAGTTTGAGGAGAAACCTCAAATCTTTATTGATGAGATGGAGAAGACCTTTTTGGTTATGCATACTTTAGAGGTTGAAGATGTAGATTGTTGCCTACTAATTTAATGATGTGGTGTACCAATTGTACGGAGAGTAGGAATAGTTCAGAGGTAAGTATGTTGGTTTTGCCTTGTGGGATAATTTCTCTAGTGTATTTTTGGATCACTTCTTTTCTAAAGAATTGAGGGAGGTGAAAGCGGAGGAATTTCTTAACTTTAAGCAAGAAAGAATAACAGTCAAGGAGTATGCTATGAAATTCCATTGTTGTCCCGGTATGCTTCAGAATTTGTATCTAATAAGAGGGCTTAGATGAGAAAGTTCATTTCGAAATTATCTTGTGACTTAATCCTTGAGAGTAAGGTTGTCTTGTTTATCAAGGACATAGGCATCTCCAAATTGCTTGTGTATAAGCAGTAGGTCAAAGAGGAGAAGAAAAAGCAGGATAAAATTAGTGAGAGGCAGATTAAGAGGTCTCGGTTTTTAGAATAGAGTGAGGACCAACAGCAGAGTCAAAAGTGGCGTAAGAGGAAGATTTAGAAGATTCCTAACTCCTATTTTATAGCTAGTACTCCCAATTAAAAGTCATTGGTAGATAGAAATATTTAGGGTGGTGATGCTTCGATGGTACAGAGTGTCTTATCTCAGGCTAGTGGGGCCCAATAAGCACTGGCCTACCCTCTTTACAGATCCTGTGGTCAGCATTATCGTGGTCAGTGTGAGAAAGGGAGGATTCAATGTTTTATGTGTAGTCAGATTGGGAATATGCAACGGGATTGTCCCTTTAGAGTTACTTCTAGGGCAAATAAGGCTTTTGTTTCCTCTTTATCATCTCTTTCACCAAAGGGTGCTACTTTTTGCTCCGATATTGCTCAGAATTGCCTTTATACTCTCACTACTCATCAGGAGTATGAGGCATCTCCAGATATTGTTATTGGAATGTTGAAACTCTTTTCCCGTGATGTCTACTATTTGCTTGATCTGGGGTTCTCTCTCTTATGTGACCCCATTTATGGCTGTGCATTTTGGTTTTGGTCCTGAGTATTTGTTGGACCCTTTTTCTGTTTCTACCTCAGTAGGAGACTCTATGGTTGTCAAAAGAGTCTATAGGGTGTGTGTGGTATCTTTTAGTAGTAGGTATACACTAATAAATTTGATAGTGTTAGATATGTTTGCCTTTTATGTTATTCTAGGAATGGAATAGTTATACTCGTGCTATGCATCTTTATACTATCGAACCCATAAGTTCATGTTTCCCAAATACGTTGGTTATTGAGTGGGATGGTTGTTCCTTAGCTCTTAATAGAAAATTCATATCATATCTTAAAGTTCAAAGATTAATTTTCAAAGTTTGTCTCTATCATCTAGTCCAGGTTAAAGCTTCTAAAATTGGAATGTCCTTATTTGCATTCTATTCCTGTGGTAAATGAGTTCTCTGAGGTTTTCCCTGACGGCCCTCCTATTGTTCCTCCCGATAAGGAGATTGATTTTGGTAGTGATCTCATTCTGTACACTCATCCTATATCCATTCAACATATAGAATGGCTCCAGCGGAGTTCAAAGAGCTTAAGAACTGAAAGACCTCTTAGATTGAGGTTTCATTCATTGTAGTGTGCTCCTATAGGGTGAACTGGTGTTATTCGTGCGTAAGAAGGATGGTTCCCTTTGAATGTTTATTGATTATGGGCAATTGAATTAGGTGACAATAAATAATAAGTACCCTCTTCCAAGAATTGATGATCTCTTTGATTAGCTTCAGGGTGCCAAATTTTTCTTTAAGGTTGATCTTTAGTTCAGGTATCATAAGTTACAAATTAGGGAGGTGTATATCTCTAAGAAAGCTTTTCATACCCAATATGGATATTTCAAGTTCTTGGTAATATTGTTTGGCTTGACCAATGCCCCAACGTCATTTATGGATTTGATGAATAAGGTTTTCCATTAGTTTTAGGACCTATTTTTGATTGTCTTCATTGATGACATTTTGGTGCACTCTAAGATTAAGGAGGATCATTTTAATTACCTCGGTCTTGCTTTACAGACTTTGAAATATCAGTAGTTGTATGCTAAGTTCTTTAAATATGAATTATGGTTGAATACTATAACTTTTCTTGGTCATGTTGTATCTAGTGAAGGGATTATGATGGATCCTCAGAAAGTTGTTATAGATAAAAAGTGGCCTGGACCTATGACTCTAACCGATATTCAGAGCTTCTTGTGTTTAGCCGATTATTATAAGAGGTTTTTGGAATGTTTTTCTTCTGTATTACTCTATTGACCTAGTTGACTCAGAAGAAGGTAAAGTTTTTATGGTCTGATGTTTACAAGGGTTGTTTTGAGAAGCTAAAAGATAAGTTGACTTCAGTACCGGTCTTGACTCTATGTAAGGGTACTGAGGGTTTCGTTATCTATTGTGATGTGTCCCGGGTTGGTTTGGGATATGTGTTGATGCGCGACATGGTAAGGTGGTTGCTTATGACCTTAGACAGTTGAAGGTTCATAAGAAGAATTATCCGACTCATGACTTTGAGCTTTTGGCTTTGGTGTTCTCGTTGAAAATTTGGCGTCATTATCTGTATGGGGTGCATGCTGATATCTTTGCTGATCATGAACGATTATGATATCCCAAAGATGTGCATATTAAGTATTAAACATATATTGAAGAATTAGTAAATTCTTCATGAACTTTGAATGTTGCTTGTTCTTATGATAAGTTGGTTGAACCAACTAAATTTGAGATTGGATCCCTTAAAATCTAAAAAATAAAAGGTGAATATGGTTTCATTTACCAGTCATGTGATCTATTAAGATGCATCGATATAAGATAATCGCATGTACATTTATTGTCAACCTATAGTTTGACATTCATAAAGTTGCTTGCTTAATAAAACTGAGTTAAGAGCATAACTTTCAGATTGTGTAATCAAGACAATCTTGATGATGATGGTTTAGCATTGAATGCCTTGAATAAATAGCTAAACCATTTCTAAGGAGAACAAAGCTTCATGTGTTGGTCTGAAATACAATATATTGCATACAATAACACTTGTATGCATTAGGCCAATAAATTTTAATTATTTCTTCCCTCTTAATTAGTTCAAGGTCAGGAACCAACTATTCCATCTAATTGTTTTGATGTGCGGTATATGATTAATAATATACCATGATGCACAAAGATGGATTCCTCAAAGAAGATGGAGGATGAATGTTAGTTTTTCTAACATAAAGGGGAGATTATAAGCAACTATAAAATATGTTCAGAATTATCACCGGATCCTCATTCCAATAATAATTCTAGTCAAATATAGAAAGCATCTCATATTTAAGCTTTAAGTACTCCTATTTTGTTTCCATGAAGGACAACGTCTATGCATGCGTAAAGCTTGGTAGATTAATCAGTTCCAAATAGAATAATCCTTGAAAAGGATAAGGAGCAAATAATCATAATAAGAAGGAAGTGTACTCTTAAAGAGCCTACGACATAACACTTCATGAAACCTTAGGAGAGGTTCAGGTACCTGAAAATAATGAAGTAATGAGATCTCAAAATATTGTGTCGCATTGTGAACCGATACGAAATGATATATCATAAATATCTTTGACACAATATTAGCGTAATATTGTGAAATATTACGAGGATCTGAATTCTATGCTTATTTAAGCATGCTGACGTAGAAAATTTACCAAGTTACATGAAAGGATGCATCTTGGTAAGCGTAAAACTTATTTGATTTGCAGTCCAGACACTTGAAGATGTCACACATAAAATATTGAATATTGTCACTGGACAAAATTTATATGAAAACTTCTTTAAGGATTCAAAATATAAAATTTTCTGGGAAACTTATTGATATTCTTATATTGTATAAGCTTATAGCTTGAAGATTATTGAAACTCTTGGAGAGTTTTCAAAGCAATAGATTATTTTCTAAAATAAGAAATATACCAAATTAGATTTGTTATGAAGTACCATATCTTAGTGCAAGTGGTGCACTTATGTATCTTACAAGTACTACAAGGCCCGATATATTTGTTAGCAAGGTATATTTCTGCTCCTACTAGGAGAAATCAGAATGGGATAAAACACATGAGCTTATTTTGTTCTAAAGATTGCAGTCCCTATCTTATTGGCCATGTTGATGTTGGGTACTTATCTGACCCGCATAAAGCTCAGTCTTAAACAGGTTGTGTGTTCATATGTGGTGGTACTGTCATATCTTGAAGATATATAAAGTAGTCTATCATAGCCACTTCATCAAATCATGTTGATATAATAGCTATTTATGGAGCAATCCAAGAATGTGTATGGTTAAGGTCCATGATACATCTCATTTGAGAAAAATGTGGTGTGAAATATGACACAATTTTATACAGAAATAATGTAGCATACATAGCACATCTTAAGGGAGGATTCATAAAAGGAGATAGAACAAAACACATTTTACCAAAGATTCTCTACATATATGAGCTACAAAAGAATGATGATATTAACGTGCAATAGATTCATTCAAGTGAAAATGTGGCTGATTTATTCACCAAATCTTCTCCAATAGCAACTTTCAAGAAGATGTTGCACAAGATCGGGATGCAAAGGTTCAAGGATGTTCTCATTGGGGGGAGTTGATACGCGTTGTACTCTTTTTTCCTTACGAGGTTTTATCCCACTGATTTTTTCTTGTAAGGTTTTTAATGAGGCAATCTATATGCTATTGTTAGATATGTGTACTCTTTTTTCTTCACTAGATTTATTTTTTCCACTTGGATTTTTCTAGTAAGGTTTTAACGAGGCGCATTATCTATCTAGACATTCAAGAGGGAGTGCTATAAATATATTTACATTATAGTGAATGCCTATCAAGATCTAATAAGATCTATAAGGATCTAGTTGATATCTATTAGGATTTGCAGTATCTGTTTTTTTGTCAGAAACTAGGAGTATTTTCTCCTATAAATAGACGAGTTTTGTTCAGTGTATTATCAATCTAATGATCCCTCAATATAATCCCTCAAGAGAAATAAAGAAGTCTCAATCTCTTATCTCTCTATTTATTCTTGTCCTTACCATTCCTCTTTTTATGTAACATTTTTCTTTTTATATACTGAAAGGATATGAGACTATTTAAAGGCTAAAGAGGTATAATAACTTTCTTATTTTCTTTTCCCAAATTTTATCAGTTAAATATTCATGGTATTCATTAAAAAAATTGTGATAGATGACTACGCATTAGCTAACAAGAGAAAAATTAAAAAGATATCGTATTCTTTCATAGCAAGGCAAGACAAAATTTATGGTAATTTTGGTCTTACAAAATTTTTATGTTAATTGGATATGACGGGAAAATTAACTATATAAACTTATTAGATTAGTTATTACAACTTATAGCAAAACTTTTAAGTTTTCAAGTTATAGCAACTTTCATCTTAAAAAAAATATATAAAAAAGTTTTTTTTCTTTTGTTGAAAATACAGAAAGGCAAGACAAGCAATTTCTTTTGTTAATTATTATAGATCACAATAATTAACAACTTAATTTTTTTTTAAAATCTTAAATATTTAGTTGACTCTCGAAATTATATCAGTGTCACTTAAATTGGAATAACTAAAAGTATAATTGACTATCAATGCCACAAAAGTTTGGATAAGGAGAGTAACATGTATTATGTGAAAACTACATAAAAAGCACTATAATTGCAATAGTTAATAGCTTAAAATATCTTTTAGAAAATTAATCTGTTATATATTTCAAAAAAAAAAAAATACTATAAATCACAACAATTAACAACTTAAATTTTTTTAAATATATAAATATTTGATTGACTTTCAAAATTATACCAGTATCACTTAAATATGAATAGAGAAGAGGTATTATAAATCTCAATAATAAAAAATTTAAATTATTCTAAAAATATAATTGACTATCAACATAGCAAATGTTTGAACAAGGAGAGTAACAAGTATTATTTGAAAATTAAATAAAAATCTTATAAATTATGACAGTTAATAACTTAAAATAACTAAAACATACCAAAAATATGATTGATTATCTAAATTCTATTTGTGTCACATAAATTGAGATTAAAAAATCTAATATATTGGACCCGTGCTAGCACGGGCCTTGGACATCTAGTATACATATATATATATATATATATATATATATATATATATATATATATATATATATTCCTTTTCAATTAATTAGCAGATATCATAAGTTTGATTAAAGTTTTATCATAAAATTTTATTCTTCATTTACATGATAAATTCTTTATTTTATTTTACAATTTATATATTAATATTATTTTACGACTCACTTCTTTTCTTTGAAAAGAAATCGAAAACATAACTGATGATGATGATAAATAAACATATGATTTTTTATTTTTCTTATTATTAGTGACGACAATAACATAAAAATCACACTGTAAGACTAAATGGTACTTAGAAAAATTATAAAATAATTTTAATAATAAAAGTTCATTGATATATGTTTTTTTCGTTAAATGTCTCTCAAAAGCACATTTTTATAAAAGATTAACCAAATATAATTTCTTTATTAAAAGCACTTTTCAAATGAATTAACGAAACACAAATTGTATTTTTATAAACACTTTTTTAGAAAATAATTTTATAAAAATATTTTTCAAATAAGCAATTTTATAACGGAACTCCAAACAGACCTTATTGCTTTTGCCCGTGTGATTCCAACAATTTGAATTTGTGAATTTCATCTCAAGTAAGTATTCGAAATGTGGTTATTATTCTACATATTAGAAGAGTGACTTCATCAGTTTATTGGCATTAAATTCAATTTTAAGGGTATTAAAGTCATTTCAAAATTTTGCAAGATCAAGTTGCTTTGTCTTTTGTGCTTTGTTAGTTGAACAGCACTAAAATATTTTTAAAAAGCTCATATTTTTATGTGTAATTACAGACCTTGCCATACCATGATGGACTCAGTAACTTTCATATTTGACAAATATCAACACGTGACCCTTCCATCTATTTCATATTGTATTCTTCATTTTAATCTTCCATGTATTTTCATTTTCATTTCCCAATTTGATAGGTGCATTATTTTTATCAGGATTATAAAAAAATTTAATCTAATATATTTAAGTAAGTTACTAAGAAAATAATTCATAATAATTAATATAATTAAAAAATTAAATAAATTTTATTCTGTATTCAAATTTTATATTAAAAAAATATTTCTTTTAACTTTTTTTATTTTAATAAATTCAGAAAGATTTATTGTTTTTTTCTAATATTATTTTTATCATTAAATATATGAAATACTAAAACCAAATTTAAGCTTTAAAGTATACTTAATAAGTTAATTTAGTAAAATAAACTTCTAATAATTATTTTCTTAAAATGTCAAGTCAATATATATCAAATTTAAAGGAACGAAAGAAAAATACCTAATAAGATTTTACTTTTGCAAGGAATAAACGTAATTTATTATTATTGTGTATACGAAACACATTATCAATTATTTGATTAAGCATACTACTCCTATGAGTCGCTTTGAAGTTAAAATTTTAAGTGTTAATTACCTATAGGCTTGTAGTCATGTTTATCACCTCAAATTTGAAGCACTCATAATTAACAATTTTAAAAAATAAAAATTATAAAATATTTGGCTTACTGTCGAAGTTATATCAGTGTCAGTTAAATTAAAACAAAAAAAACGTATTGTAAATCAGAACAATTAAAAATTTAAATTATTTTAACGATTGATTATCTAAATTCTATTTATATCAAATAAATTAAGACAAAGAATAATATAAATTGGGCCCGTCGATATCTAGTTTCCCACAAATTACCACATACTGAGATAGTTTAAACCAAGACAAAAAGACTTACAACTACACAGCCCGGACATATATAGAAAATATCTACAATGTACAAACCTTTTTAAATACTAACCCCAGAGATATAAACATCCAAGAACCAGATACAAACTATATAGCCCAAAGATTGACCGGATATAATAAGCTAATTTCTTTACCTAAAACCAAATCAGGTCTAGTTAAAACTTGCTATGAATATGGACTACTCAGTACTGTATATACCTCTGACGCAAATGAGATATCTACTATACCGGAAATATATGAAGCATTTAGCATTTTTAAAATAATAACCAAAGGTACCCTATTTTTTATAAAAATTTACACGGCACCAGTAGAGATATTATATTATAAAGTTAAAAAAACTCATACAAGTCGTAAAGATAGAAATGAAACAAGATATGATTATACCACAAGATGTTATTCCACAACCAGAAATACCTAGAATTGAGATACCAAAATTTTAAGCGACATGTAAACATTCACAATTTGCTTTACGTAAATTATTGAAACCTTTTGTATAGGCTTTTGACTATTATTAGTCTAGACATTAATAATTTTTGTCTTATTAGGAGACTTTTTATAAATTAGACTAGGTAGATAATTTTAGAAACGTGAATACTCTTGTAAAGTATAGATCTATTATATGTATAATGGATCTATTTTTCTTTGTGTGTGGATATTTCTTAACTTCTCTATATATTTTTATTTTAAGTCTGTTTATGTTAGTTTTATCGATATTCATATCTTGGGGGATGATAAATATCCAATTAGATTATCTTTCGTAAGTTTTTCTAATAATATTATTTCATCCATATTTTGTCTCCAATTATTTTTTTTTTCCAAAAAAAAAAGAGAAATCTAATTAGCTGATTTTTTACATGGGTGTTTTCATCCAAAGCAAAAGAATTTGAATTGAGACTTATAATTATTTTCAATTTATATAAATTATGATTTAACAATTATGAAAAAGTGAAATATATTTATTTAACATAAGTATATTATAAAGATAGACTAGCGATATTCGTGCAATACATGTACATAGAAACTAGTTATTATGAAAAACATGAATAACAATGTTGAGAGACCAAAATATCTACTAAAAGATGATTGACTTATTTGTCCTTTTAATTTATAATTTCCTTCATCTAAACACTTACAGATTAGTATAATTGTAGTAAGGGAAAAGACTCAAATAACAGTCTGGTTGAAACTATTGACACGAAAATGACCATTGAATTTTAATTCCATTTTCTAGTCATTTGTTGGTAGCCTATACAATACTGATACAATTTCAATACATCTCTGATATTTTATACTATATATATATATATATATAATTTCTAGATGCATCTTATATGTATATGTATGTATGTACATATATAAATACACACACATCATATTTAAAAAATGCATATTATAAATAACAATGATACAATTTCCAGTCATAAATTCACTGCTCTATTTATTTTTACGAATATATATAAATATATATATATATATATATATATATATAAGTATATATATAAGTAGTGAATATATAGTATATATATGTTAGTAAGTATTTATGTTAGACAAGTGGATATAGTCAGTATAATAAGATAGACAGATAAATATAGCAAGCAAATTATTGTAACAAGTTATTAAAAGAGGTAAGTAATTTATGTAAGTTATTAAAGTAGGTGAGTAATATTAAGATATTAAAGTAGAAATATTGTGAGTTTGTTTTAATATGGTGTAAAGTCCTATTCAGTACTCCCTCCTTCGTTGTCCTTAGTCCAGTGTAAGTGTCCAAGTCATAGAGGTCCAAGTGTGTTTTCTCCCAATATATATTATTTTATATTTTTTGGTTTTTTTATACCCTGTTCATCTCTTTCTATTCAGTTTTTAGGTATTTTAGCAATATCTTCTTTAATCACACCCCGAGAGAATAACAACAATCATTCTTTCAATCTTCTTCGGACATTCCAAGTCCCTAGGAATTAAAAAATTAATCCATCGTGATTGCCAAAATACTGAGAGAATAACCATATATTGAGGGTATTTTTATAAGTAATTTACAAAATTTTCAAGATCAGAAAAACTGTCGAAAAATTGCCGGTGATCCAGATCTTAATTATAAAACATATTTGAAAGAAAATATAAACTTAATTAATTTAAACATAATTTACAAACTTGGGAGAAAATTACAAAGACCTATGTAACTAGTACTTACATGTCTTAAGGAAGAAGTGAGGTTTCCCTTTCGGGAGTCCCCTGAAAACTTGACAGCTACCGGAACTTCATTCATCTATTGTCTGAGTACCTATATTTTTAAAACTAGCTGGGAGTATTCTGCCTACACTTTTTGGCAAAGTGTCAGCCATCCATGAATTTGATGAGTCTTTACCATCTATCATTTGAGCTGGACTAGCTGTATCATTACCCGATACATTGGGTCTTGCTATATTCATTGGGGAATGTACACCCATTAACGGATTTGAAAAGTCTTTACCAGCTACCATTTGAGCTAGACTAGCTGTATTATTACCCAATACAGTGGGTTTTTCCATTTTTAAAGAAGATAAAGAACTCTTTGGCTGGGTCTCATAAATTGGCTAAGTCTGTTGTTAAAGTTCAAAATGAAGGATTTTTATACAGTCTTGTAAAATACTTATATGTTCTAAAATCTGTCTTTTTTCTTTTACAAGGTTTTCATTATCTTGTTTCAAAACTTCATTTGCTTGATTTAGTCTTGAAAAGCTTTGATCATAGAGGAACAGTGATTACAAAATATAATTTTGTCTGTGTCTTTATTAATATTATATTGAGAATTTTTTTGTGTTTCTTGTCTTAAAACTGGAGTAATAAAATAATTTGGTCCCAGATTTCTTGAGGCATAGTCTAAAGTCTCTAAGAGGTCATAAAAACCTTTATAAAGAGGTGTTATATAATCTTTTATGGCATCTATTACCTCTATCCAAGTCTGGAACACTCCTTGCTGCTGTCCTCTGTGAACAACATAGAATTTAAACCCATTAGCAGTATTTTTCTCAGTAAAATAGTAACTTAATGCATTTAGAACTGAAATAAAATAATTAATGTCACTTCTATTATAAGCCATCCATAGATTGTCTAGTAGATATATCTGCGGCTTATCCACTTATATGTCTGGCTTTCATCTGAAAGTTAAGTTGAATGGTTCGTAACATACCAAGTTATGGGGTTCAAATATTATTCTATCTAATTTTGGCTGTTCTAGTATCGTAAGTGGTCTGAAACGAGTGTTGTTCATTAGTGTCTTTAGATAGTCTTGGAATGATGAGGCTTCTGCCTTGCTTTTTCCTTTTTCTATATTCATACTGAAACAAAAATCATTAGCTATCTTCTTTAATTAATCTAATTAGTTAATCTACTAATTTATTATCTTTTCCTTTAATATGTTCTAAAACAATATTATAGATTGAAGTAGCATCTAGGAAATTTAGCCATCTCCTTTTACTACTATTCTTATCTTTTATTTTCTGATAAAACATTACTATAGCTTCGTAGTCTGTTCTTACTAGTATTTTGGGCTTATTTAATATATAAAGTTTAAAACTATTCAAACCATAAATTACTGCTAGTGTCTCCACATCTATGCTATTTAATTTTCCTTTTTCTTTATATTTTCCACTAGAATAAGCACAAATTTTTCATCCTTTTTGTCACTATATTTATTAGGTTTTGCTTTTAATACTGCTCCCCATCCTTGAAGGCTCCCATCTGTCTCGACTATTAAATAATCTATTTCTAATGGTAAAGTTAAGTCTGGAATGTCTTGTATCATGCTTTTAAGTTATTGAACTAATTTTATGTCTTCAGTATTAAAGGATTTTTGACCTGTCGATCCCGTTTTAGAGTATAGTGGTCCTGCTACTTTTCCTAAATCTTTGATAAAAGCTCTAGCATAATTTAAGAGTCCTAAAAAAATTTATAAATATTTAGTCTTGTCTAACTTATCTGGCATTTCTAAGACTTTTTTTTAGCTATGTGTGGTTGTAATTTTACTCTACCATCTTCAATAACTACTCCTAAAAAATTAATACTATTTTTACATAATTTCATTTTCTTTCTACTTATTATTATTCCATTATCTACAAATAATTTAAAAACTTGTTGTAAATGTCTTAGATGTTCTCTCATATTATTACTAAAAACTAAAATATCATCTACGTAAACTAATACAAAATTTTTATAGTCTCTAAAAATACTATTCATTTTTCTTTGAAAAATTGGAGGAGCCGTCTTTAATCCAAACAGCATGACCAGTCATTCAAAATGTCCTTCTGGATGTGTGAAAGTTGTCCATTCTATACTATTTTCATGCATTTTAATCTGCCAATATCCAGATTTACAATCAAATTTACTAAATACTTTTCTTCCTTGTATTCTATTTATTAATTCTGTTTTGTCTGGTAACTTATATCCATCCATTATAGTATTATCATTTAGTCTTTTGTAATTTATTACCATTCTAGCTTTTCCTCTCACTATTTCACTATGATTTCTTACTATGGAAGCTGCTGACCTATGTCTTGATGTAGATCTTCTAATTATTCCTAATTCTAGTAGCTCTTTTATTAGTATTTCAAAGTCCTTAAGGTCTTCATTTATAGCTTCTATAGATGCTGTTTTTATAGTATATTCTGGATTAATTATTTCTAATTTGCAGGTAATTTGATTGGAGTCCCAATGTTGTAAGGGTTTTTCTCCTATTATTTCTAGCTTATCTAGGATTTGTATTATTTTGTCTTAAGTCTTTTTGATCTTTTATTACTCTTATCTGCTGTATACTTTTCTTAAAATTGTATAATTTTGTATCCATTTCTATTAAAGTATAGTCTTTTTCTATTTCTTCTACTACTAATAAGTCTTGTAATTCTTCATACATTGTTACCTTATCATTACATATATAATTTTCCCCTTTATCATATTCTAGTGATATTTTGAATTTTATTTGGTTATCTAAGTTTTTCTCTGGCTTATCCTTAAGAAGCTGATATTTAGTTAAAGTAGGTTGTGTCTGTACTGGTGAGTGAGTGATATTACTAGCGAATATTACCCAATTTTTTGTAACTAGACATCCTCCATTATTTTGCATCAAAGTCTTCTTTTATGTTTAAATTTCTAACTAGTATTTCACTAAGTGTATATGATGGTTGGTAGAATTTTTCATAAGTATTAATAAAACTTATTTTTGCTTTTGGTATATAGTCTGTATAGGTATTATATGTTCTGTCTATTTGCAGGGATTCTTGAGGTTTTGATAATTTTTTAATTAATTTTGTTGGTAAAATTCTGCTATTTGAAATGCTCCTTGTACATCCTGAATCAACTATAGCTAAAGTCTCGAACTCATAGTCTTGAATTTTTATTCTCGCTAAAACCTTGACTGTGCTGATTTTCTTTTCTTCATTACTTACCATTCCTTCAAATGGTACATTCATTGATTTTTTAACTTTATTATTTTCAATAGATATATTTTATAATTCTACCTCTACTAAGTCTTCTTCTTTAATTATATCTTTACTGTATATTCTTATCTCTAGTCTTTTTAGTCTTTCTTCTAATTCTAATATTCTATCTTCTGTTGTTCTGGTTATAGGTTACTTGTTGTGAAATTTATTTAAATTATGGGTTGATTTTGGAGTTTCTAAAATTTCTGATGCTTTCTCTATACATTTTATGCATGCTTCCTTGTAACATTTCCTACATTTTACCCTTTTGTTTTTACTTGGAAACCATTTACAAAAACAACATTGATTATTGTCTAATCCTTTTTCTTCTTCAAATTCGTGTTCATATTCTTCTATCAGATTTACTAAATCATAATAGTCTGTGACTAAGTGATAGTCTGTGTTATTGACTAAGTGATAGTCTGTATTTATTCTTTCTAGTCCTATTTCATTTATAAATTCATCTTCTCCAGAGTCTGAAGAATCAGAATTATCCTTTTCTTCTTCAAAAACTTTCATACTTCTGATATAGTATATACTTTCATTATTTGACATATATTCATCTATATTTATCAAATTCTTATTTACATCCTCTATTAATTGTGCATTTCTAGATCTATTATTTTTTTTTGGACAAGTATTTGCTAAATGCTCTATACTTCCGTAAGTAAAACATTATAGGTTCTACCAGTGTTATATTTTCTCACATGTTTATTCTTATCTAAGTATGATTTTCTCTCATTTGATCTCCTCAAGTAATAATTCTTCTTAGGGCGATAGTATTTTTTATGTCTTTTTATATTTTTTCTTTTTATAATCTTTGTCATAATGTTGAGTAGTATATATGGTCTTACAAAAATCTGTATAACTTCTTTTTAAGTGTTTTTGTATCTGTATATTTGTATATTTTTCTTGTAATATATCCATTACATGTTGTATTCTTTGTCCTATTGACCACGGGTTGTTTGGATTTTGTATTACTCCTTCTCTTTTAGAACATTTTTCTTTTATCTCTCTTCCTAAAGCTCCTGGTAATTTATTAAATAATCTAGCTCCTAGAGTCTGATCAAATGAGTTTCCACTAATTGTACAATAATAAAAGTAATCATTTAAAATTTTTTTAATTCTTGACCAATGATTAATACTTAATTGTTCTAAATTTATTAAAGTTATTTATTATAACCCTACTAATCCACTATTGGGATACTGGCCTGGTAGTAGAGTATGTACTTTGTTTACAAAATTGTATGGATTTGAGCCTAATTCTACCAATTCTTGAAAGTCTTGTGGGAATATTATTTTATAAGCTTTCCAAAGTGCTTTAGCACTTTCTCCAAGAAATGTTTCTAAATATCTATACATAATTTTTGAATCTTATTCTTGATTACCCTGTATATGTTGTATGTAGTCTGCTACAACTATATTTTTCCATATGTCTATTACATGATTCCATGCCTGAGGGTCATGGGCTGACAAGTTTAAAATTTTTCCTTTATTACTTTCTTCTTGTAATCTAATGGGTTCTTCTATTGGCATTCTTTTTCCTCTAGGTTTTATGTCTTGTTCTGTTAGAGTATTTGGATTTGTTCTAATTACTCTTATGTCTTGGTAAATTTCCTGTTGTTAATGGTATGTTTTGCATACCGATTGTTCTTTGGAAAGGGCTTGAGAAACTTGTTGCGCTTTCCATAAATTCCTATATACTTTCTTGTATACTATAATTTGATTCTTCATCTTCACCTTTTTGTTCCTTTTTATGTGTATAACCATAATTATCTGTTCTTAATTCACATTTTATAAAATATTTTTCTCATTTCTTCAAGTTTTAAATTCCCTAATTTATAACCTGTACATTTAAATACGCAATTGCTATTTATTTCATATAGGGCTTTTGCTTTTCTTATAGCTTTATTTACTTCAAAACCTTTTTCTAATATTTCTATATTCATAAAATTAGTATTTTCACATTCTTCAATTTCTTTATCAGTTTCTTTTTCATTTGTATATTGGTAGTCTGTGAATCTTACTGAAGCTTTTCCTTTACTGTGTATATACATTAAATGATCGGTTGGCTTTAGTATTTCTTTTTTAGTAAATTTTTCTAAATTCTATTCTAATCTTGCATATTTTTCTGGGTTTATTTTTAGGGGTTTCAGTAGTTTAATACCTTTATTTCCCATTAGACTGACTACATCATCTATTTTTAGATTAAACTTTATACTACTATTAGTGACAAGTTTTCCTATAAATCCTATACATATAAGTAAATTATTGCCATTATTCATTTCTTTATATCCTTTAGTTTGTACCCTATTTTAATATGCTTTCCAAATTTTAAGGTATTTATCATATAATCTGGACTACAATAAAAAAGTCCACAACTATTAATCATGTCTACTCCAGTTATTCCTATTATAGATCTTTCTGTGTCTAACCATCTATTATCATATATTGTGATTAATACTTTAGTTCCTAAATTTTTTCTAGTTAAACCTTTTATGCCTATTACTATTAATCCCATGTGCATAAGATTCATATCTAATTTTATGATTTATTTTAAAGAGTTTGTGCTTATTAAATTTATGCTACAACTATTTTCTCCGGTAACACACATCTGTTCTTCTCTATAATACCTGTATAGTTGTGCTCTTGGAAACATTCCTTCATTATATAGTGTTTTAGCATTTAACATTTTTAATTTATTTTGTTGGAATAGTTATATTTCTTTATCTACGTCTATTACCTCTTCTAACTGTTGTCTTGAAGTCATTCTTGGTTTATTTATTATTTTTGATAGCACATTATTTGTTAAACTATTTTGGATAAAACTTGATCTTTGTTTGGTAAAATTTGATTTTTGTCTACTTAGGGATGCTGAAAAAAGGTCCATGCTTTTGGCTTAGTTGGTTTAGTTATTTTAGCTTCTTTTAATTCTTTTTGAGAGGTCATTTCTATCTTTTTTTAGTTGTTCTATTAATTCTTCTATATTTTAATCTTGACTGTCTTTTTGTCTTTCTTTTTCTAAGTTCTTATTTAGTTCTAATAGTAATAAAATTATAATATTATTTTATTTTATGATTAACGAGTCTGCTTTTCCTTGAGGTTGATGATCTGATAATTTTTCAGGATTTGGTTGGATCTGTGATGCCTTTCATAATATTGCTAGATAATGTTTATCCTGTAGTATATCATTCATGAGAGTATTATATTTTCTATTTTATTAATTTCTTTTTGTACCTCTTGTAATGCTAGCCTTATTTCAAAAATTTCCAAATTATCTTTGTCTTTGTTAATTAAAACTTTGAATTTTTTGTCTAATTCTGCTTGTTAGTTCTTTAAGAAATCAAAATTTAATTCTATTTTATCTAACAATTTCTTTTGTTTGTTTTGCAGGTCTTCTAATATCTCTAGAGTTTTTAGTATTTTTGTATTTTCTTGTTAAGTCTTTTCTCCAAGGTTTATTATAAAATCTGTAATGGTATTTAATTCTGAATTTTCTCCGTGTAATGTATGTTCTCCATTGTTAAAATTACATCTAATAAGAGAATTATCTTTAAAACTTCTGTATTTCTTTTCAGCTGGGATTGTTAGATCTAAATATTCTAACTTCTTTAAATTATCTATTTTTAACTACTATTCTTCTTTATCCTAACGAGGGTGTATTATTACTACACTGTTTTCTATCTGTTTGTATTTCAAAATTTCTAGTCTATACAATATCTAATATTTTCAATCTACACTTTAGCAAACTTATATGATTTATGAAATTTACTAAATTTATAAAATCAGAAATAATGATTACTTTTGGTAATTCTGTAGTTTCTAATATTTCTATTTGATTTATTAGTCTTTGTTCTATTCTTAAAATATCGTTTCTTTATCTTATTTCTTCATATAGATAATTATATTCTCTTTGTATTTCTCTCGCAAAAGGAAACATTTTCATGTATTTTTATCCTAAAGGAATAATTACTTGATTACAACATTTCATATAATAGCTTATTCTTTTATTATGATTAGATATGTCAATAATAATTCCTTGTAATTCCCAACTTATTTCACTTAAATATTCTTTGAATAATTCTGATTGTGAAGTATCTATGTAGCTTAATAAATCTAAATAAATACTTAAAAATATTTCTAGTTTTTTTTTCTTCCATTTGTTTTATTTCTTCGTTTAAAAATTAATATCTATGTCGTATATTATTAGCAAAAGAGTGTTTTTTCATTTATTATTATTTCTAAACTTATTTTAAGATGTTTTATTAAATGATATTCTAATTCGGATATTGTAGTAATTAGTTTATCTAAAGTTATAGGGTCTTCCTTTGTAGTATTAAGTCATTTATATTCTATATATAAGCTATATAAATTATCTTCGATTTCCTTTAATGATTTTGTATTTTTAGGTGGTATATTCATTAAGCCAAAGAAAAAGGGTTCATATCTCTTAAAATCTTATCTACCCAAAGCTCGTGGTTAATATAAGCTATTTGTTCTCTAACTTCTCTTAACCTAGTATCTACCTCTTGTAATTCAGTCCAAGCTTTTTCTCTATATTGTGGAGAAAGTTCAAATAATTTTATGCTTAATTTTCTATGTTGCAATAATACGTTATATAAATTTTTAAGTTGTTCCTTTAAACTTATCTGAGACCAATAATATTCTGAATCTAATATTATTAAATGTTCCTAGGGTCTAGGCTTTCTTTTCTGTGTTCTTGAATAATTCATAAATTAAAGTCTCCTAGAATCTTACAGCTTTGATACCAAATAAAAATAGACAGGTGGATATAATAATAAACAAAGATATTAAGCAGATATAAGATAAATAAACAGGTATATATAAAAAATAGACAGAAAGATATACAAATAATAAACAATGGGATTAAGCATATATATATATATATATATATATATATATATAGTGACTAGCAATATAAGTCTAAGTATATATATACATATGTTAGTAAGTATATATATAAGTAGTGAATATATATAGTATATATATGTTAGTAAGTATTTATGTTAGACAAGTGGATATAGTTAGTATAATAAGATAAACAAATAAATATAGCAAGCAAATTATTGTAACAAGTTATTAAAATAGGTAAGTAATTTTTTTAAGTTATTAAAGAAGGTGAGTAATATTAAGATATTAAAGCAGAATATCGTGAGTTTATTTTAATATGGTGTAAAGTCCTACTCAGTACTTCCTCCTTCGTTGTCCTTAGTCTAGTGTAAGTGTCCAAGTCATAAAGGTCCAAGTGTATTTTCTCCCAATATATATTATTTTGTATTTTTGATTTTTTTTTATATCCTGTTCATCTCTTTCTCTTCAGTTTTAGGTATTTTAGCAATATCTTTTTTAATCACACCCCGGGAGAATAACAACAATCTTTTTTCAATCTCCTTCGAACTTTTCAAGTCCCTAGAAATTTTACAAATTAATCCATCATGATTGCTAAAACACTGAGAGAATAACCACATACTGAGGGTATTTTTATAAGTAATTTAAAAATTTTTCAAGATCATAAAAACTGTCAAAAAACCGCCGGTGATCCGGATCTTAATAATTAAACATATGTGAAAGAAAATATAAACTTAATTAATTTAAACATAATTTACAAACTTGGGAGAAAATTACAAAGAAAAAGAAAAATTAAATAGCATAGATGCGGAGACACTAGCAGTAATTTATGGTTTGAATAGTTTTAAACTTTATATATTAAATAAGTCCAAAATACTAGTAAGAACAAACTGCGAAACTATAGTAAAGTTTTATCAGAAAATAAAAGATAAGAATAGTAGTAAAAGGAGATGGTTAAATTTCCTAGATGCTACTTCAATATATAATATTGTTTTAGAACATATTAAAGGAAAATATAATAACTTAGCAGATCAACTAAGTAGATTAATTAAAGAAGACAACTAACAATATATATATCTATATATCTATATATAGACACACACACATCATATTTAAAAAATGCATATTTTACATAACAATGATACAATTTTCACCCATAAATTCACTACTTTATTTTCTTTTTACGAATTGTATTAGTATTGTATATGAACTATATCTGAACTATTTGAGCCAAAATTACCTAAATCAGAACAAACCTATTTAGTAAAATTAGAATGACCGACTAACCACTCCATGTTCAAGGGCCCAAACGTGGGCCAATTGTTTTTAACTTGGTTAGACTGTGTCCTTTTCCAATTGTATTGCCTTAGGACAAAACAAAAAAAAGTTGTACTAGGATTCGATTAATTTCCTATATATATATTTTTTTTAATTTGGCCAAAATTATCAAGTTAAAAACCTCTTCCAAATGTGAATATACATGGCTTAATTATAAAACCAATCAAGTTCCTACCAATTCTTGTAGTTCTAAACCATACGACTTACTTGATCAAGGTTGAACCACTTCTTATCATTTTATGAAGCCATGAAGGTTTTTTTTGCCTAATTGAATTCTTCAATGGATTTATACCTCATTCGAACACTGGAAATTACATTTTATAAGGTAAATTATAAATTTATTTATATTTTACTCAATATGTTTCAATAGTTATGGCGTATGTGCTTATTATGAAATAAAACTTTATTTACAAAGTATTTAGGTGCAAAGACTTGAACAAATCGATCCATGGTTTAGCATATTTTTGTGGTTCAACTAGCCTTGGAGTAGGTTTAATTTAAAAGTTAAGATATATATAGGAGTGTATTCAAATCAAAAAGTTCTGGAATAAACTTAAATACTTAAGGTCACGAAGTGGTAGAGTAAGCTTATGTTTCTTCTCAGTTCATGTATTTGAGTTTCATATTATGTAACATAAAAATACTCGAGATCTCAATCCCTATTATCAAGTATTAAATTAATATATTAATAAAACTAATTCCATTATTCAAAGGAATGTAATTTTAGGGTAATTGAATTCAGAGTGATCCAAATATCTTGTACATATATATTTTTTAAAAATATACTTGATGTGAGATACACTTTAACTTTATTTACAGATGGGCCTTTATATTTATATTATTATAAAATTATGAATCTTTGAACTAAATTATTAATGAAATATATAGACCCTGCAAGGGCTAAATAATTCCTTAATAAAATATAGGTTTCTGCTCTTTTACATAAATGGAGAGATCTTTCAGATACAAGATTTTAATTTTTGCGGAGAAAATATACACTTCTTTACAGGCAGTGACCATAATTTTTTGCCTACAGCCACCAACCCACCCACCTCATTCTATCTCTCTCTCTCTCTCTTTTACTCTACTTCTCTGCCCTCCCTATCATTCTCTCTCTTTCCTTTCCCTAATTATAGACAACACTAATCTTTGAAAAACCACAGTCGCGGATCGCCGTGAAGGTCCCAACTTCAAACCAATAACCACAACCATAATATCAATACCTTTTTTCGGCACTGGCTGCCTCTTAGATCTCAAATCTTTTCAAGATAGGGATAATTTCAGCGACCCCCACTACTGCTTTCCAGCTTGACTCCGGTGACCACCACTTTCTTTTTCGCTTTTCCTTTCTTTTGTTGTCTTCTTCTTGCAAGTACCATTTGGGAGCTAAAACCAGGACGCACGACTCTGGTGACCAATTTTAGCTCTAAAATTTGTTGGAATATGAGGAAAAAATTTGTCCCTTTTTTTCTCCTAGTCTAATCTCGGCGATTTCTTCCCTTGATTCTTAATTTTCTCAACTTTACTTAATCTCTCCTCGAATATTATCACTATTACTGGTAGACTTCTTAGAGTAGAAGTTATTATTTTTTTGCTGTTAATTGTTCTTGTTTTCTAAGCTTTTTGTGTTAAGGTGCTATATATTTCAAATATGTCCCCTTTAATATGCTTGGTAGTATATTTTAAAAACACATTAGTGCTTTTTTAGTTTTCTATCACATTTCCTTGCTTCTAGTCTAGTAGAAATTTTATGTTATTCTTGATTATTGTTGTCCTATACTAGATTCCTCTTTTAAGCTAGTATATTTTCACTCCATCTTCTTTACATTTACCGATATTTGTAGTAAAGTTGTAGGTTAGTTGGATTAGCTAATATTTCTTTAATTTGCTTGACTTTTTCAGTGGATAATGGTAGATTAGGGTCATGTCTTCAGTTGTGATGAGGTTCAGGCTCGAGGTTAGGATCGTGATTGGGTTTGGGATCTGGGTCATGATTGGGTTTAGGGTCGGGGTTGGGGGCAGGGTAAAAAAGCTTAAGTGGTTTAAAGGAGCCTCTAGGTTGAGAGTAGGGTCCTGAAATATAGGAACTTTACAAAGAAGGTCCATAGAATTAGTGACGATTCCAAGGAAGAGGAATACTAATATAGCTTGTATTCAAGAGACCAAATGGTAGGTTCTATGGTGCAGATGTGGACGTGTATAAATTATGGTTCATAAGGAGCAGAGGAATAGTAATAAGGGAAAAATCTTAGTAGATAAAGATCTTAGAGAGAGAATGATAAAGGTTAGGAGGGACAATAATAGGTTGATGTCGATTAAGTTGGTCATTGAAGGGTCTACATCGAACATCATAAGAGTAGATTCACAACAATCAGTCTTGGACGAGGAAGAGAAGAAGAGTTTTTGGAATGTTTTGAATGACGTGGTGAGAGGTGCGTTGAGCACTAAAGAATCTATTCTTAGGAGAAGATTTTAATGGGCACATTAGGTCATCACTAAGGGGTTATCAAGATGTGCATGGAGGGTTTAGTTTCTAGAGGTGAATAAAGCATGAGTTTCACTTTTACATTTTGCTAGAGCCATTGGATTGAGGTGTCATGACCCAATTTGTCAGGTCATTATGACACCTACTATAATTCACCAGTAGGTAAGCCAACTCATAGTCCGAAATCGATATTAATGGATAATCGAAATAAATGAAAGAAAACAACCAAAGTAATATAATAAAGGGGATAATATTTATATAAAGAAACCCCAAGACCTAGTGAAGTTAGTACAGGAGCTTCTAATATAATCATAGTACAACATAAAATATTGAATAAATATACATGTACAAACCATCTCTGAATACAACATAGAGATCTATCTAATCAATAAGAGGGTTAGTAGCAATGCTTCGATCGACATGAGCTTACCCCAAATCTCCAATCTATAGCTGTTTCGCACAATGGACATACCAACAACGAGATATCGTACTATGATATGAAGGGTGCATAAGTGTAGTATGAGTACCAAACATTTGGTACTCATACGCATTGGCCAACTGTGCTACAAAGATAATACAAATATAAATAACATGTCAATATAGATATAATTACAGGCGACTATCCAGTAAGCTAAACATAATAAAGTTAGTGAGAAAAGAAGGAAAAACTATCCATTTATAATAGTGACTAGGGTCTAAAATGAAATACCATATATCACAAGCCAATATACCAATAGAGAGTGAAAAGAATGATATATAGTAACATACAAGGCAAAAGAATACATATATAATATGAATGAACAAGGGAAGAGAGGGATATATATATATATATATATATATATATATATAAATAAATACTAACTCAAAGGTAACAACCTAAGTTAGTCAACCTAACCTCTCCAGGACAATCCTAACCAAGTAGCAAAGCTAATGCTAGCATGATCAGGGTCTGTAGTTAAAATGCCTAACCACGAATACACTGTCTGTAATGCAATTCACAATAAATAAGTAAGGGCTCTGAAACATATTGACAATGCTCGGATACCAATCCATAATCAACTTGCCACCAACTAATCATAAAAACAACAATAAAATAATCAGCTAGTCCGAACAAATAAGAATCTAACCGGGCCCCCATAAGCCTAAAAGGTGTAATCAACACTCAACAAACAACAATCATAGCCTATACCTATGTAACCTAAATATAAGAACTAACCAATATACTGGTGATAGGAAATGCATATGAATAAACAAATGCAAATTAAATTAATAATACCATATCTTATCCAAGTGCCATAATATACCAAGTGTATATACCTTCTCTAGCTTAATAGATAAGAAAGGCAGGACCTACATCGACCTCTATTCTCCAACACGACTAATCATAGATGAATGGGTGCTTTGGAGATTCGAGAATATCCATATATATAACCTGATGCCGATCTCGAATTTTGACTTATTATTATCATCAATCTACTCCGTCCAGTACTGAAGATATATATACATATATATATATATATATATATATATATAATAAGTGAATGAACTCGAACCATGGCTAAAAAAGTGTAAGCCTATAAATTCATTGTTCGATATTAACTCCAGGGCTAAATCAACACCATAGAGTAGAAAGGGTTAAAATCTCTATCGATCGAAGTCAATAGTAGTGGTAAAAGAGTGCATAAACCGTGGCCTGGAATCAATCTCGATATAACTTTAAAATTATCATTTTTACTTTTGAAAGCCCATAAATAAGTAAGTAAGGTGGTACAATACCCGTTATAAAAGAATCTGTTCTGTTTTAGGAGTTAAAAGTAGGAATAAATCCACTTTTTTTAAAGCAGTAGTAAAATCATAATTTTGGTTTGAATCGTACTACTAAATAAGCATGAATGCACTTAGAATATCCATGTCATCGCCAGTATCAAAACAACACAGCCATAATTGTCTGAACATCCATAGACTAAGGCCACATCCTTTATAAGGATAAAATACCCACCTGAAGTCCAACGAGTATCATAACTATGGTGTTGGGGCCACTTGTATATAACTACAATAATAGTTGTTGGAATGCAAAGGGGTTGTACTAGACTGTAAGGTACCAGATCCCTTATAGTCAGTCACAAGCAATCAAATAGTAAAGCACTGGAAAACTAAAAGTTTGCTAAAAAATATTAAAAAATAAAGTTTTAACGTGGAAACCTCCTTGATAAAGGAAGGAAAAACCACAGTTTGACCTCAAACACTTCAAAAATCCACTATAATCAAGATCTTGATGACATAAACCAATGAACCTAACGCTAAGCTGCACCAGTTTGAAATAAATCTATTACAAACCTACTTTGATAACTCAGCCAAGAACATACCTCAATACTAATTAACTCTAACCAATATTGAACTCAGGTAGCTCTACCTAAGCACTCTCAAGAAAGAAAAGAAATCATTACTCTTATAACACGAGTAATTTAGTTACAGACCATAACTTGACTCATGAACACTCACTCTTTCAGGATACAAAGAAAATAAAAACCTGAGCAATATTACAAAGTTGAGTTTTCAACTATTTTACTCTTGGATTATCAGATTGTGAAAACTCCCCAATTGAGAAGCATTCTTTTCCTTTAATGGTTTGATAATGATTAGGGTAAAAATCTAATTAGACTAGATGTACTTATGGGTATAAGGTCACTTGCACAGTTTGTTACACTAAAAGACAAAACTACACAGGACAGTGACAACTGTACTAAATTTATGAAGACTCAAGGACATGGTACCTTGTTGTCAGCTGCTCACCATTACGACCAGAAATATCAATTCTAACACCTAGGGAACTGGTCCTTTGTTGTCAGCTGATCATTATCAAAATAAGATATAGCGATTCCCCCTTTTTGATGATGACAAACAAACCACAGATTTTGAGCATCAATGTTCATTTATCACATTTATCGCATTCCACCAATTCAACCATGCTTGGTTTCTCATAAATCATGGGATCAAATACTCTCCTAAACAATACTTTCTGTGCTTTTAGAATTTTATTCCTTTTCTCTCTTGATCCAACTTTCTTCTCTTCCTCCTTTCTTCTTCTTTTGAAATCACTACTTGGCTTCTCATTTTCTATAAATTTTATTTTCTTGGGACTAGGTCCCTCAGAGACTTTTTTTTTCATAGCAATATGTTTCTGCTTTATTCCTATAGGGCTACCAGACTTTGAAAGGGAGGACCTAGTCCTTCCTAAGACATGAATTTATTATCTTTTTTTCTCTGTTGCCGCAACAATATTAGGATCAATTTTCTCATCCTCTATAACCTTAATAACTTTAATATTACCCTCCTCTATTATAACAACCCTTTTGAGTATTCCTCTCTTAGTGGTAGAAGACGTGATAGCCTTTATAGCATCGTCTAATTGCTTCTTTTCAGACCCCTTAGTAGAATAGGATCTAAAAGATTTTACACCAGAATAAATCACTTTCACTTTGCCTTTAATATCTCTTTGTTTTTTTAAAGGCCATCTCAAAGGTGGTTTATCCTCATTCTCCTTATTTGGAGGTAGCACAATTTCTCTATCCTTTGTCACATTATATTTTTTACCTACTATTTGTTCTTCTGTTCTAACGAAGCTTTCCTTGGGATCATATGCAATCAAAAGAAAATTTCCAACTACCCAGTTTACACTACATAAAAGATCAGACCTCTTCATTAGTATTTCTTTATCATACAATTGGGAAAAAATGGGGTTTGACTCAGAGGGAGTAGCGAAACTAGATACTTGAAGTATTTCTGAGAGTTCATTATTATCTGGTTCTTCATAAGAAATAAGGATTTGGGGGTTTTCAAGTAATTTTGATTCTACTAAAGAAGGGAGAATTTTGGGTTGAGAAATTTCTTATTAAATTGGCAAACGAAACCCTTGATTTAGATCTTCTACCAAGGTTGATTTAACAAAAATTTTAATGGTTGAGGATGTTTCAATAGAGACAGACTCATTTAGGGGTTCTAGAATTTTTGGAGGGTTCAAAAGGTAGACATAATACAAGTTATTATTGAGGACTTGAGGTGATTTCTTTTATGGTACTGGGTGTTAAGGGATCAAAGGTTTCGATTTGAGGGTGTTAAATTGATTTTTTGGAGGTTTAAAAACTTTAGAGTCTTTAATAGGGGTTGAGTAAATGGGAATATCTACCATTTCAAGGTTTTGTAAGGGAAAAATAGAAAAGGACCAATTTTATTCAAAGTTGAATGACAATTGGAACAAATGATTTGAGTTAATTTTTGGAAGAGAATAAAAGGAGACAAATTTGGTTTAGTGATTTAAGACAGGTGAAAATTGTCATTAAAAATTTTCCTTATTGAAATGACGGGTCTGAATTTAACAGGGAAACCTTTCACATTGCTTATGAGTTGACACCATTTTCTCAGATAAAAAAAGACGTGTGGCCTTTTAGATAAAAATTTATGATTATTAAAGCATATTGTTTTGGTTTTAACCTTGAGAGATTGGACTAGGTTCCTAGGTTTCATGAGAGAATCTTTAATTTTGTGCAAATTACATCCGTCCTCTATCAAAGAAGTTTCCTTGGGTATATACCTACAAAGGTATGGTACTGAGTGATGTTCCAGCTGTTGACGGAATATTTTACATCTTTTACTAGGAATAATTGTATGTTTTTATGCAACTATTAAGGTATTTGATATTGGGTCTTATTTGTTTTTATGTAAATGACTTGGAAGAAGAAATTACTTGAAAAAAAAAGAACTAAATGTGCATGATGAACTAACTGATAAGCCGTCTACCTTGTGACGGACCATCAATATATCCGTCAACCTTAAATAGATTAGAAGACATGGAGGACCCAAGTGATGGTAAAAGTGATGACCCATCAGGCCATTGATTGATCGTCATTGTGTCCATCAGCCTTAAACAAAATAAAGATAAATCAAAGGGCAAAGTGACAGATAAGTCGATGGATTACCAGTCCAACGACAGACCATTACTTTGGCTATCAACCATGATGCGACAACCTGTATTTTGAATTTTAAATCTGTACTTCTTAGGAACATATAAATACTCAGTTTAGGGTTAGATAAGGTATCTTTTTTAACCGCTAAAATATTTTGTAACTGATAATTCTCTGAGAACAAGATCTTTACCTAGGGTTTTTATTTTATTCACTATTTATCTAAGATCAAGAACAGTCTTTTGTATCTTTGTAAGTAATTTTTGAATTTTTTATAATAATTACAATTTAATCTTTCTCTTATATTATGTATGGCTAAAACTCCATAACTAGGGTTATGGGAACCTTAGTGTAAATTATTGCTAGGGTTGTAAGAATGTTCAAATCCCTTAGATAATTGCAATTGCATAATCTTCTCTTTAAATTAATAATCTTTCTTGGTTGCAAACTTAAAGAGTGTGCCCATGAACACCACTTGTTTGAGTAGAAAAGTTGGTGTTGGGAAAAGAGAAGAATTACAAGAAATTCAAGGGCTTTAACCTTTGGATTAAGGGTTAATGCCTTAACAGGATTAACCTACTTGAGGATCAAATTAAATATTCCAGAACACTCTTTAATTTTGAAAGAATTAAAGTGTATCCATCTATTAAGTTTGAGAAACAAATAGATAGGCTTTGGAGTTCAATTATCCTTGTAATTGAAATAGTTGATTAGGGATTTAAAATAACTTACAACCCTGATTTCGTTAACACCTTGGTGACAATAAACCTAGTTTACTTAATCTTATTGAATTCAATCTTCAAAATACTCAAAAGTTCAAATACAAATTGAGACTATCAATAATATTTGTTTACAATATACCCCCCTTTTATTTGTGGAAATCTTTTATCAATAGTCTGCTAATCATCATATAACTTAGTCAACAACATATTTCCAGTGGGATTCGACCCCAACCTAGTTGGGTTCTATATTTAACAATGACCGCTTACTCTTTCTAAAGAAAGTTGTAATTTGTGCGTATCAAATTTTGGCTCCATTGCCAGAGAATACGGTTGTCAATTAGGTATATGAGCATTAATTAACCTTTGGTCAAGTTTCCTGATTTTACTTTTATTTGTTGTTTTTGATCATTACAGGCTCTTTGTTGTATATTCCATGAACCAGAAGATTAGGAGAACCATTATTAGCTATCAACCTAGAACTTCAACTAATCGGGAGAATGGTTGATCAACAAGAAGCTGAGAGATTAGACGCCTTGGCTAATGCACAACTCAATCAGCAAAACTCTAATAACCCAGGTCGGGTGGCTAATGCAGATGATGATTACCTAGGGGATGATGACTTGGTTGATCCTATTAATAGGAGATGTGTAGAGAATATAGCAGCACCATTGAATCAAAATCAGCTTGTTAGAAAGAGAGCAAACTATCAGGCTACTACGCAGTTTAATTTGGATAACAATTATGATGCTAAATTAGATGAAGCTGGTTCCACAAGAGCAATTATTCCACCAGCATTAGAACTTGGAATTAAGTTCAACATCACAAGCACTATGATATAATTAATAAACCTCAAGGGGTTATTTGGTGGACTTCTAGGGGATGATCTGAATAGGCATTTAGTAAACTTTATCAATATTTGTAAATCATTTGATAATACTTGAGTGTGGCAAAATGCAATTCATTTGCGACTATTACCATTGTATTTATCTGAGGAAGCAATCCTTGGTTGAATGATCTAGCACCCGATTTTATAACAAACTGGAGGCAACTGAAAGGAGCTTTCCTAGAAAGGTTCTTTCCGTATTTCAGAATGTTATAGTTGAGGGATGAGATTAGTAGTTTCAGACATCTGCCGAATAAAGATATTCATCAAACATGGGTGTGATTCAAGAAGAAGTTGACATAATGCTCAAATCATAAGATGACTGATAAGCATTTAATGGAGATATTTTATAGGTCTTTGAACTTTTTTACAAAGCCAACAGTAGACAATGCTGTAGGAGTAGCATTCATGGATCTTACTTTTACTAAAGCTGTGGAGATGCTAGAGAGAATAACTAAGATAAGTAGAGCTTGGCATACCAGGGATTCTATGGTGGTAAGTAATACAAGGTTTAGTGGAATATCAATAGAAAAACATAGGAGAGAAGAAGAATATGATCAGGATATGACACATATAAAGACCCAGGTGGATTTCCTCATAAAGTATTTACTATTTGAGAAGACAGAAAAGGTGAAAGTTATGGGGTCATAAAGTAGGGGAGCTGAATGAGATTTTTAGAAAAAGGCAAACTACTTGAATAATAAGGGGAGTTTCCAAGGCAATAGCCAAGGGAATCAAGGTTGGAATTACTATAACAAAGCTAGTTATAGAAATCGTGACCAAGGCAGTTGGAAAAATAAGAATGACAGGAGTGGATTTTATGTACCTCCTAGGAACCATGACAGTATTACCAGTAGTTTTGGTAATATAATATATCAATGAAAGACATGATGGCTAAGCTGTTAAAAGGGGTAGAGTCGACTGATGCTGGAGTGAGGGAGATGGAGAGTGATTTGTCATCTTTGAGCCAATTAGATGACTCACACTCTACATATATTAAACAACTGGAGCAACAAATGAATCAACTATCTGCAACATTTAACTAGAGAAAGAGTGGAATATTGCTGAGTAAGACTATGCAGAATCTGAGAATTGACAACTCTTGCACGGCTATTACCACAAGAAGTGGTAAAGTGTTACCTAGCCCTTGTGTAAGAAAATATATTATACATGATGAGGTAGAGATAGAGGCAGAAGCAGAAGAAAAACACCCAGTGGAGTCTGAGAAGCTGGAAAAAGTTGATGACCTATCTAAACAGAAACAAGTTGATGATTTGGTAAAAGACAAGGGGAAGGAAGAAGAGACCGCTACTACAAAAGTACCAAAAATACCTCCCCCATTCCCACATAGATTGCAGAATAAGGTGGACGAGACTAAATTTAGCAATCATGGACATTCTGAAGCAGTTGATGGTAAACATGCCTTTGGTTGAGGCGCTAGAACAAATGCAGTCTATCCTAAGTTTATGAAGGGTCCTGTAACAAAGAAGTGAGCTGTGAGCTATGAATTGGTGGATAATCTTCACCACTGTCGAGCTATTTCTATAAGATCTTTATTATAGAAGAAGGCGGATATAAGAGCATTCACTATTCCATGTACCATCAGGCCATTCAATTTTGCAAAGGCCCTTTGTAAACTTAGGGTAAGTATAAATCTTATGCCATTGGATATTTTTGAAAAGATGGGTTTGGGATCTCCTATGCCCACCAACATGCATCTTTTGATAGAGGATAGATCAGTGAAGAGGACGGTTGGGATTCTTTATGATGTACTTATGAAAGTGTCCAGTTTCATCTTTCCAGTGGACTTTATCATCCTAGATTACGAGGTGGATTTCAAGGTACCTATCATTTTGGGTAGATCGTTCTTAGCAATTGGGAGTGTATTAATTGATTTACAGATCAATGATCTAAAATTTAGGCTCAATAATGAAGAGGTTATCTTTGATGTTTGCCAATCGATGAACCAGAAAAGGGAGATAAATGTTTTCTTAATCATTGATATATTCTATGAAGATGAGCTATAAGTGTTAGTTGAGGAAAGATTTACTATGGAGACATCGTCTATAGTATTAATGAACTTCGATAGTGTAGGAATCAAAGAATATGATGACACTGTGGAAACAAAGAATATATACCCCCAAGAAGCTGGATTTGGACATTAAAAATCATCCAACACCACCAACAAAACCTTCTATTGAGGAACCACCGGTGTTGGAACTAAAGAAGCTGCCAGTCCATTTGCGATATATATTTCTAGGCAGTGGAAACACCTTACCAGTTATTATTGCAGCAAACTTGAAGGAGAAGCAGTTTGAGGCTTTTGTTTCTGCGTTGAGGAGATATAAGAGGGCTATTGAGTAGACTATTAATAATATTATAGGTATTCCACTGGGCATTTGCACACATAAAATCTAGCTGGAGGAAGAATGTATACCAACAATTGAGCATCAGTGCAAACTAAACCCACCAATGCAAGAAGTGGTGAAAAAAGAGATTATTAAGTTGCTTGATGCAGGGGTAGTATACCCAATATTTTACAGAAAGTGGGCGAGTCCAGTATAGTACGTGCCTAAGAAAAGAGCCATGACCGTTGTTGCAAATAAAAAGAATGAGCTAATTCCTTTTAGGCAAGCGATTAGGTGGAGATTTTACATGGACTACAAGAAGCTAAACTCCTAGACACTAAAATATCACTTTCCAATGCCCTTCATGGATCAAATTCTTGATTGCTTGGCAGGAAGGGGTTGATACTGCTTCTTAGATAGGTATTCGGGATATAATCAGATCTCGATTTCCTTGGAGGATCAAGACAAAATGACCTTCACATGCCCATATTGAATGTTTGTATTCAAGAAAATATTATTAGGATTATGTAATGTACCAGCCATGTTACAAAGGTGCATAATGTCAATTTTCTCGGATATGGTGGAAGACACTTTAGAGGTGTTCATGGATGACTTTTCTGTAGTAGGTAATTCATTTGAATTATGATTGGTAAATTTAAGTAGGGCACTAAAGAGGTGTGAGGAATTCAATCTCGTGCTGAATTAGGAAAAATGTCACTTCATGGTGAAGGAAGGCATAGCGCTTGGACATCGAATTTCAGTTAAGGAAATTGATGTTGATTGGTCTAAGGTGGAAGTTATCTAAAAACTACCCTCTCCTATATCAGTGAAAGGAGTTCGTAGTGTTTTAGGGCATGAAGGATTATACCAAAGGTTCATAAAGAACTTCTCCAAGATTGCAAATCCACTTTACAAACTGTTGGAGAAGGAGGCCAAGTTCTTGTTCAATAATGATTGCATGAAGGCATTTTAGTGCCTTAAGGAGAAGTTGGTTACTGCCACTATTATAGTTGCTCCTGATTGGTCTAGACTATTTAAAGTAACGTGCGATGCGAGTGGAGTAGCACTTGGGGAAATTCTTAGCTAGAAGAATAAGAAACTATTTCACCCAATTTATTATGCGAGCAAAACATTAAATGAGGCACAAAAAAATTACACAGTCACTGAGGAGGAGCTTCTAACCGTTGTTTATACCTTTGAGAAGTTTTAGGCATATCTGTTGGGGACCAAGGTGTGGTCCATATAGACCATGCTACTTTGAGATATCTAATGACGAAGAAAGATGCCAAACCAAGGATAATTAGATGGGTGTTACTGCTGCAGAAATTTGACTTAGAGGTCAAAGATCGAAAGGGATGTGAAAATCAGGTCACAGATCACCTATCCAGACTAGAGAGCGATCAGTACTCTATTGAAAATCTTGATATTGATTATGCTTTTCCAGATGAGAAAATTTAGCGGGTGCTTTTGAAATTGTTCCTTGGTATGACTTCGCCAATTTTGTTGTAAGTGACATTATCCCAAAGAACTTATTTTTTCATCTAACCAAGAAGTTTCTTCATGATGCTACTTGATACTACTAGGATGAGCCCTACTTATTCAGAAATTATGCTGAGAATATCATCAGAAGGTGCATCTCAAAAGTTGACATGTTGAGTATTTTGGAAGCCTGCCATACTTCCCTAGTTAGGGGGCATCATGAAGGCGATCATACAATGAGAAACGTGTTACAAAGTGGTTAGTATTGGCCAATAGTGTTTAAGGATACTTATGAATTTGTAAGGAAATACGATTAGTTCCAAAGGAAAGGTTCAATCTCAAAACATCATAAGATGCCTATGGCTAAGATGATGGAGGTCGAATTATTTGATGTCTGGGTTATTGACTTCATGGGACCGTTCATGAGCTCCTATGGCCTTAAATATATCTTGGTAGCTATGGACTATGTGTCCAAGTGGGTTGAGGCTATTGATTTGGCCGACAATAAAGGTAAAAGAGTAGTGGTATTCCTGAAGAAGAATATCTTCTCCTGATTTGGGGTGCCACGAACAATCATAAGTGATAGGGGATCTTACTTTTGCAACAAAATATTCTGGTTAGCATAGATGAAATATAGTGTGAAGCAACATTAGGTGTCCACTCCATATCTGCCACAAACTAGTAGGAAAGTGGAGTTCTCTTATAAGGAAATCAAGGTAATAATGGACAAAACCGTGAATGCTAGAAGAAGTGATAGGTCACGAAAGCTCGATGATGCTTTATGGGCATATGAAATATCTTTCAAGACACCTATCGGGATGTCAACATATCAGCTGGTTTATGGAAAAGCATGCCACCTTCTGATTTAGTTGGAACACAAAGTTTTGTGGGCACTCAACTGGTTGAACCTAGACTGGAAGAAGGCAACAGAACTAAGATTAGAACAGCTGAATGAAATGAATGAATTCCATCTTGGTGCATATGAGAGATCTGACTTATATAAAGATAGAGTGAAGAAGTACCACGATCAAAGAATTGAGAGGTGGGATTTTCTAGCAGGCGATTGGGTATTACTCTTTAATTCTAGAATCAAGCTCTTCCCAGGTAAACTCAAATCAAAATGGTCTTGCTCCTTTAAAGTCACTCAAGTCTACTTATCTGGAGTAGTTGAATTGGAAAATAAAGATGGAAGTGTCTTTAAAGTAAATGGGCAACGAGTCAAGTGATACATAGGTCCAACGGAATCGGTGAAATGTTTAAGTATAGTTTATCTTGATGAAGTCTGAGTAATCAAGTAAACTGAGTCCTGCCGCGACACTAAATCAGGCGCTAGTGGGAGGCAACCCATAATGTGTTGTTGTAACTTTAGTTAGAATTAGTTGTTTTCATTGTACAACTAATGGGTTTGTTAAGTGTATATGAATTTTGATTCAGGAAAAAGGAATTAAACATACTGGAGTATGCGGAGGAAGGACTCATGGACCGTCAACAGTCTGATGGGCTGCCAGTGAAGCCATCGAGGCCATGGGTAAAAATCAAGCATTCAGGATAAGGCTTGATGGTAGAAGCAACAGACTATCACAACTGCGATGGGTCATCATCTAAACCGTTAACATTGAGACAGAAGCCTCAGTTGCTGGATAAGAAGTATTGTCAATACTGATGGACCATTAACTTAGTGAAGGACCGTCACTCCTATCATCAATATGGGGATACTTAATTAATATTATGGTAAGTTGAGACAGATTATCCGATGGACCGTCAAATTAATTGTCAAGCAAACCCTAACTTTTAAAAGTTATGGTTCGGGTGAAACAAGGTCAGTGGGCTATTTTAAACCAACCCAATGGTATATTAAATGGATAAATGAAATCAGGTACATGCATGTTCCTATTTCTTAACTCCCAAAATGGTTGAAACTCCTATACATTCATTATTTTTAAATAGGATTCATTCACTTAGGACCCTTTATTTTCTTTTATCTCTTATTTAATCAACCACCTATCATTGTTAGTTTCATCAACATCAAAAGTAAATTCTCTCTTTTAAGAGCAATAAGATGTAGTGTGTTCTAAGTCTTGAAGTTCCAAAGAAGTGAAGAAATCATCAATAACAAGGTATGATCTAAAATTCTTCTCTTTGTTTAATAGACTAAGCATGCTACAATTTAAGTTGATTAATTTCTAAAGAAATAATAGTGTTGAATATTGTTGAGGGGTCGAACACTAATGTAATTTATTTTGGGTGAAGTCTGAGTAACCCACATTCTAAATATATCAATTTTTTTTGTAAGAGTGGTTGTTTGCATAATTTTTGCAATTACTAAATAGATGTACATTAGGTATTCGACAAACTTCCCTAAAGACGAATTGAAAACTGTAAAAGCATGGACAACGGTTAAAACAATTGACCATCACAAAGACCATCGCCATAAAAAAGTTTGGCTTATTTTCTGTTTAAGTGTTGATGATCAGAGCAATACACCGTCAGCTATACCGTCACTAAAACGTCTGAATTACTCCCTTTCTGGTTAAGTTACGATGGATAATGCGATGATCCATCACTCACTCGATGGACCGTCAGCCCTGTCCATCAGTTCAAAACAGTGATTAATTTTTTCTGTTTATATCAGATTTTCAAATCTTCTAATTAGCAGTTGGTTGTTTTTTCTCTATTCAGGTACAATAAAACAGAGATTACCTTTCCGAAGTGGTGGTGACCGATCTCAATAGTCTTGAGATGTCACTACTCAATGGGGAAGAAGTGAACAAAAGTGGAGTAAAGAAGTACTAGCCTTCAACACCCATCAAACTGATAAAAGAAAGCAAGTGCTCTCCCATTTTGAGGTGGTGAGTGAAAGCGAGAGTAGCAACAACAAAAGTTCTAGCCCTTATGAGAAAGGGGTTAATACTTTAAACCATGACCAAGTCGAGGTGTTAAAACTTGAGGAGGGCAATGTGATCAAAAGAAAAGACCCAAAAGTGTGGGAATCTATTTATTGGAAAATTAAAGGTGTGAAGAAGAACTTCTTTGATGGGCTTCATTCAACACAGAATAAATCAATGAAGTGGCCTATCTCAGAAGAGTATAAAATTATCACTTCCAAGCTTCATGAGTATCCGGATCTGGAAAGGAGGTTCAATGAGTATGAATTGGCAAGTTTGAGAAAGCCCCCCAGATCGTACTACCTAAATCTAGTGGGGTAATTCTTTGCTAATTACTTTGAACTATTGGAGAATGATTGTCCAAAGAGCACCAAATTAGCAAACATGAGAAACAAATCAGAAGTTCCTATAAGAGGGGTGATAATTGATATTTCTGATCGTACGTTGAATAAAATATTATTTGGGTCTGATTATGAAGCACCAGTTGCCATATCAGAGCTCAAGAATTACCAGTTAATAGCTTCTATCCAAATTCCTTAGTTGGCTAAGATTTTTACTGATGATAGTAACTCATCATGGGCACAAAACAAAGATAGAATTGTTAAATTGTACCTAAGCTTTAGGGCAAAGCTATTGTCAGATTGAGGCTAATGCCGACTGGAGGTGATGCAAACCTAGACAACTAAAGGGCAGTACTAGTGGCCAGTATAATTGGGGGGCTGAAGATTGACTTCATCTATATAATTATTGATGAGCTATTTGTTCGTGTTCACAAAATAGCGAGTGCATTACCATTTTCGTGCTTGATCACAGAGTTGTGTAGGTAGGCTAATATGACTTTAGTTAGGGGTATGGATGATGAAGTCCAAGCAAGTAAGAGGTTGGACATTGAGTGGACAAAGGATGATTCAAAGTATGAGATGTGAGTCCATAAGCCACCTGCATATGAGTCACAATCTGTACCTGCTCTAAAGACTTTGGGGATGCCGCCAAGTATGCTATTACCATTAACCACTTATATGCCACCAGGTACTTTTGCAGGTTTATAATAAATGCATCCGGTGGGAAAGACTTCAGACACGGTGTCTATCCCGCCAAGATATTCAGAATACATATTGACTCAAGAGAACTTTGCAAAGGCTATGAATCCCAAAAGAAATTTGAAAAAAAATTGAATGGTTCATCAAATGAGTTCAAACAGTTTGTAGACCGGATTGTTGATAAAGCTCTCAAGCCATATGAGAAATTTCATGCTAGGATGGATGACATGGAAGAGAGGGTGAATAATCGGTTGAAAGAGATATCTATTCCAGACTCTACAAAGTTCATGGTAGAATTCAAACAAGCACAGGCAGATATTGCTGAGTTTAAGAGACAACTACTATTGATTATATTTGATCCTACTTTAGTGATAAGTGATGAAGAAGAAGGCCTTGTATATCTCATGGGCAGAACTCAAGGACAAAGGTTAAAACGTTAATGAAAGTGGCAATACAAGATCGGAGAAGAGACAAAGGCACCAAGATGAAATACCTGAATAAAGACAATTGAGGAAGGCCATAAAAATATCAAAGAGAGATGAAGAGAAAAGAAAGAAGAGAGCCTCTGATGAAGTAGCGAGAGTTTCTACTAGTTCAGCCTGAGCCAATTCCAATCTTGATACCTCCTATTGAGGAGGAAGCTATTTTGAGTACCCTAACTACTAAAGGGGTCACTACTATTACATATGAGGCCAAAGAAGCCTCACCTGGCTTGATCGATTCACAATCCTAAGGGCTTTTCAAGTGTTCTACTCCCTTGTACTTTAGTGATAATGCATTGGGTACAAAGCATATTTTTTTAGTGGGGGTGGGACTTGTAGTGTTTTGGCCACCATGGGGGTTTTTGTTGCCTATGTTCTTTTATCTCATGTGCTATCTAGTATAACCGATATGTTTAGGTTGTTATTTTGCTATTGCTTATAATTTGTGTAAATATTGTTTCGTGATTATAAATATGTACTTTTCTTTTAGCACCTTTTCATGTGTATAAAATAAGAATAATATGGTAGAAAATTTTGGACTTGTTAGTTTATGAAAATTATTCTTTGGCGCTTAATGTGTGATGATCAACCATTTCAAATCTGCAATTGGCATTAAAGTGTTAAGTTAGAGCAAGCATAATCATGTAGTGCACGTCCAAGAATCTGTAGTATAAGTGTGAGTTCTTTGTCAGCGTGTGATTATTTGACACAGTTCTTACATTGTGTGTATAGCTAGAACTTAACCTATTCATTTGTGTAAGTCTGTGGTTGAATTAAGCAAATAGAATAGCATGGCCCCTTTAATTGTTAGTCCATTTAGCCATAAAAACCCCCACCAAAAAGATGTCATTCTTCTTTTGAACCCTTTTTGAGCTTATACTTTCATTTATTAAGCCACAATGATTTTAATACACTTTCTTTAGAATATTAGCACCTGATTTTGGACCTGGTCCAGCTTTGGATATTGTGAACCTTAACTTAGGCAAAATGCCTAAGCAGAGGGTGGCTACTATTAGAAAGTTGGTAATTTGAAGTAAGTATTCTGATTTGGGATAAAGTATTTCATCTGGCCATGATCTATTTAGATAATGTGCACCTCAACTGACAACATCAACGTAAGTTGAGGGTGGATGGAGTAGACTCTAAAAAAAGAAAGAAAGAAAAAAGGAGGTATTTTGAAGCTACTGGATGAGCAATATAGATTGTAAGGAAAGTTTAAAAAAAATAGCCACGGTGAGTAGCAATAAAGGGCAAGGAGGGTGAAATGTTTACTTGAAGTCATTATCCTAAAATCATTCCTCACCTATCAACGAAGCCTCATTACAAGCTGTATAAAGTCTTGTTTGATCTTTGCAAGTCAACCATATGAGGAATTAGATCATAAGGTCAAGCTTATGTGTGTATGTGCTATGTTTGAAACTTTCTTTGTGAGAGTCTTAGTTGATAGTCCACAGGTTAAATGTGAAAGTGTGGTTGACTTCTTTGAATGTGAGGGTAAACTAGGCTATACTTATCATTACTGATTTCTTTGAGATGTTGTGTACATTAGCATGAATGTATTGATTTGTAGAAATAATGCCAATTGTGGATCCTTTTGTGTTGAGACTTCATAAGTAAGGTGTCAATTAAGTGGGTGTGTTATGCATAGTTCAACAACTGAATACCCATCATTGCTCTTGGTTACGCATGTTATGTGGTGTCGAGTTTCTTGAGGATAAACAATTATCTTAAGTTGAGGGTGTTGATGTTTCGACAGTTGACAGAATATTTTGCATCTTTTACAAGGGCTAATTGTATGTTTTTAAGAAACTATTAAGGTATTTGATGTTGGTTTTTACTTGTTTTCAGGTAAATGACTTGGAAGAAGAAATAACTTGGAAAAGCAGGAACTAAATATGTGTGATGGACTAACTGATAGACCCATCAACCTTGTGATTGACCATCAATGTGTCTGTCAACCTTAAATAAAATAGAAGACATGGAGGACACATGTGATGGCCTTTAAGGCCAGCGATGGACCATCACTGTGTCTATCAGCCTTAAATAGAATGAAGATAAATTAAGGGTGAAGTGACAAACAAGTTGACAGATCATCACTTTGGTTGTCAACCATGATGCTACAGCCTGCATTTTAAATTTTAAATCTGCACTTCCTAGGAGCATATAAATACTCAGTTTAGGGTTAGATTAGGTATCTTGTTTGACTGCTGAAACATTTTGTAACTGATAATTCTCTGAGAAAAAAATCTTTACTTTGGGTTTTCATTTTATTCACCATTTATTTAAGATCAAGAACAATCTTTTGTATCTTTGTAAATAATTTCTGAATTATTTATAATAATTGTAGTGGAATATTTCCCTTACATTATGTGTGGCTAAAACTCCCATAACTAGGGTTATGGGAGCCTTGGTGTGAATTGTTTCTAGGGTTGTGAGAATGTTCAAATCCCATAGATAATAGCACTTACATAATATTCTCTTGAAATTAATGATATTTCTTAGTTTCAAACTTAAAGGGTGTACCCATGAACACCACTTGTTTGAGTAGAAAATTTGGTGTTGGGAAAAAAGAAGAATTACAAGAAGTTCAAGGGATTTAACCTTTTGGTTAAGGGTTGATTCCTTAAACGGATTAACCCACTTGAGAATTCAATTGAATATTCTAGAACACTCTTTAAGTTTGAAAGAATTAAAGTGTATCCATCTATTAAGGTTGAGGAACAAATCGATAGATGTTAGAGTTCAATTATCCTTGTAATTGAAATAGTTTATTAGAGATTTGAAATAACTCATAACCCTGATTTTGTTAATACCTTGGTGACCATAATCCTAGTTTACTTAATCTCATTAAATTCACTCTGAAAAATACTCAATTGTTCAAATACATATTGACACTATCAACAATATCCGTTAACAATATACCCCCCTTTATTTGAGGAAATGTTTAATCAATAGTCTGTTAATCGTTATATAACTTAGTTAACACCATATTCCTTTTGGGATTCAACTCCAAACTAGTTGGGATCTATATTTGACAATGACTGCTTACATTTTCTAAAGAAAGTTGTAATTTGGGCGTATCATTGAGTTAGACCAATCTATACCTAATTTAACAAAGATACCTATCTCCCGATCATAGCAAATTTTAGGAAGAAAAACTAATTCATTTTGTAGGATAGGTTAATTTGATCAGTACACCACTTTATTCCAAATTTTTTTTTGAAAATGGGTATGGGGACCAGGTCACAAACTTAACATTCTTTAAATTTCCTAGGTTTCTTTTGCATTGTATTGAACTAGTCAGCATCTTTCTGAACCTCTTCCATATTTTTGAGCTCGCATTGGGACAAGAATGCTGAGAAAACCATGAACGTTTTGACTTGAGCCCTTGTTTGGACTTTATTCTCCAAAGGTAAAGTTAGAATGTAAAGGAGATGAAAAGATCCTTGCCTCCAGTTTGACTTTCTGAGATGAGTTTTATAGGGACCAGATCCCTGAAGAACTTCACTGGACCCTTCTCTATATTCTTTCAACTAGAGTTGGGGTTTGTGACTGATATCTTGGATCACCATCACTTTCATCAGTCCCTTCTGCTTCCATTAACCCTTGACCATCATCTTTACCAATATCAACCCTTTGAATAGAAAAGAGTTCTTCAATGTTAGAATCTTCTTCATCACTTGGATTTACCAGCTTTCCAAACTCAACAAGGATCACATTCCTACTTTCTTCAACATACAGAGTTTCTTTTGTTGAAAATTCTATATGCTTGGCTTGATGAGATATAGACCACAAGTACAACTTCATTTGTGTTTGCTGGAAAAAATGAATGACCAAAGCCTTATAGATTTCATTCTAAGTTCTCATAAATATTTTTTTGGTGAACCTGGAGAGGTCATCCTCAATGACAAACACATACTTCTTTTCTCTTCTATTTTGGACTTGTTGTCTGGAAATTTCAGACTGGGTATCCCAAGGACTAGGTCCTTTGAAATCAACTATTTGAGCAAAGAGGAACTTACATATCTTACCATATTTCTAATTTTCTAGACTTTGAGAAAAACCCTTCCAGACTTAAAGCTTGACAAAGTAATTCCATCAAATGAGAGTTTAACCTTATTGCTATTTCCAAATAAGACACCTCCACTATAAAGTTTCTTTAGAGATATAATACAGTCAAAGCTTTCAGTCATATTCTTTGAACATCTACTTATCAAAGAACCAGTATTGACTACAATCCTTTTCTCCCACCTGCAAACAAAATTATTTGTTAGATTTGGGAACCTATTTGAGTTTGAGTTCCTATTTTGAAGATTGGGGTGTGATAAAACCTTTCTTTTCCTATCTAGGTAATGAGATCTTCTTCATACTCTTCAAAAGTTTGGAACCCTTATGATAGGTATACCCTTGCTGGACATATCTAACATTGCTCATTCTAGCTCTAATCCCACTTTGATAGTTTTCCATCAAGTGACCATCTCTCCCACAATGATTCAATAGAGGTTTATGAACTTTGTTTAGGACATCTTGAATAAATTTACCTTGATACCCAAGTTATTGAGCTTTGTAATAATACATAAGGCTCTTATCATTACTGACACTTTACTAGTTAAACTAGAAAGGATCTGTGAGGATGTGGTCCATTGTAGAGATTTTTTAAGTTCTTCTCTTAAACGAACCAGCTCCCTTTCTAACTCTTCATTCTTATGGAGTGTAGTCATGAGATATTTTTGATAATCCTTCAATTTTCCTTCAAGCTCAATTTGAAGCTTTGAGGCTTCTTTCTTCCCTTTACTATCAAAACTATTTACTTTCGCCAATTGACTCTCCAAACTCAGATTTTTAGATTTTAGCTTAGCAACCTGTTCCTCAGTTTTAGATATTTGGAGAGTTAAAGAAAATAATTCTAGATACTGATCTTCTACCTTCTCTTCCAAAGAATTTTTCTCTCCTTTATTATCAACATCATCTACTTTCTTCAGTTAACTAACCAGATTCAGATTTTTAGTTTTCAACTTAGTAACTTGTTCCTCAATTTTAGATATATGGAGAGTAAAAGAAATTAATTCAAGCTCCTGATTCTCTAGTTTTCTTCTAGAGCATTTTTCTTAGTAGTCTGTTTAAACATAGAATCAATCAACACATTAGCAAGCTTTTCTTATCTTTCTAGCAAAGTAGTTTTCCAAGTTTTCTTTAATGTTAGAAAAATTTACCTTTCTTGTTCATCTTTAGTGTTTTGCATTAGAGCAAACAAGGAGTCAAATTTCACTTTCTCATCCTCCACTGCTAGCATGGAAACATCTTTATGCTTTCTATCTTCTTCAGATTTACTGGAAGAATCCCCCAGACAATTAAGGCCTGCTTAACTACAAAATTAGCTGCAAAGGGACCTGGTCCCTATTCTTAACTTTATCACCTCTAGTCTTGAGAAAATCTTAATAGTCCATTTTATGAATTGGACTGTCCTTAATAAAATGCTCATGACTTCTGCATTTGTGACAAACTTTAATAGAGCCTCCGTTCTTGCTGTTGCTTCCTCTTATTGGAAAATAACCACTTTTGTTCATTACTCTAACAATTTTTTTTCCACATAGATAACATATATGTCTTCTTCACTTGAATATGACTTATAAACCTTCAATTCCAGAGACTTTTCTCTTTTTACTTCCTTCTTCTCCCGCCCTTGCTGCTTCTTGAGTTCATGTGTCTTCAGATTACTAATAAGCTCATCCATAGTGAGAGTTTTCAGGTTTTTTGCCTTAGTGATAGAATCCACTTTGCTTTCCTAGGATTTAGGCAGAACCCCTAGACTTTTTCTCACCTGTTTGTACAAAGGAATTAATTCTCTTATGCAGTGCAACTCATTGGTGATTGAAGTGAATCTTGTATGCATCTCTTGGATAGTTTATCCTTCTATCATGGTGAAGGTTTTATACTGAGTAGTCAGCATATCAACCTTTGAATCCTTCACATCAGTGGTTCCTTCATGAGCAGTCTTCAAACAATCCCAGATTTCTTTAGCATTTTCAGATGCGGAAATCCTGTTCTATTCATCAGGTCTATGCAACAAACTAGAAGTTTCCTGTCCTTATAATTCTTCTCAACTTTCCTTCAATCTACATCATCATGCTCTCTCCTTCTTTTAACAACCATTCTAGTTATATCTCCTTCTTTGATCTCTCTAACTGGCACACGAGGACCATCTAATATTGCATCCATCAACTCACTTTTCTTATCCATAATGATGTCATACATCCTTGTTTTCCACCACCCATAGAATTGCCCATTAAATCTAGGTGGTATAGCGGTAGATTGCGCTTCTTCCATATTAGTTAGAGCAACCATAATAACCAAATCACTCTAGGTGTTAACATTTTAGAGTGTTCTGCCTCTGATACCAATTATTGGAATGCAAGGGGGTTGCACCACACTGTGATGGGCCAGGTCCCTTATAGTTAGTCACAGACAATCAAACAGTAAAGCACTAGAAAACTAAAACCTTGAAGAAAAACTAAAGAAAAATTTTAACGTGGAAACCTCCTTGATCAAGGAAGGAAAAGCCACATCTTACCCTCACAAGCACTTCAAAAATACACTATAATAAAACTTTTGATTACAGATACCAATGAACCTAACTCTAGGATCTACCTATTTGCAATAACTCTATTACAAACTTGCCATGACAAGTCTGCCAAGAAGACACCTCAATACTCATTAACTCTAACCAATATTGAACTCAGGTAGATCTACCTAAGCACTCTCAAGAAAACATTACTCTTTTAATACAAGTAATTCAGTTATAGACCATAACTTGACTCAAGAACACTCACTCTTTCAACATACAAAGAAAATAAGAACTTGAGCAATATTGCAAAGTTGATTTTTTGCCTATTTCACTCTTGGATTATCAGATTATGAAAACTCACCAATTAAGGAGCATTCTTTTCCTTTTATAGTGGAATAATGATTAGGGTATAAATCTTATTAGGACAGGTTTCCTAATAGGTACAAGCTCACCTGCGCATTTTGTTACACTAAAAGACAAAACTATGCAGGATAGTGATAGTTGTAGTGAATTCATGAAGACTCGGGGACCTGGTTCCTTGTTGTCTGCTGCTGATCATCACAACCAGTTATAGCAATTCAAACACCTAGGGACCTAGTCCTTTGTTTTCAGCTGATCATTATCAATACAAGATATAGCAATAGTAGTACTAAACTTCAGGAATATTTGATCTAATTCACTAAGTCCATGAGTAAACCACATACTATAGGGTCCTTAGCATCAACTATGATAACATACTTATGATATAGGGTGATTGGATTCGAACCATAATGAGTATCTTATCCTAAGGTTCAAGTCCTATTTTACCCCAAATTTCCTCAATAGGATAAGTCATGTTATTCTAGTCATAAACATGCACTATAATCCTTACCTAGCATGTAATTTATACTATACACTATCTCTTGAAAAAAAGTCGATCAAAGCCTACCTTGATGCCAGATTGTAAGTGTTGAGTTGCCCACAAATCACTCATCTTTCCTCTACGATTCGAAAAAGCCACCATTCTATCAAAATAATAACGTACACGACAATAGGAGTAAAATAAAACCCATATTGCTATATAAAAGGTCAAGTAAGAATTTGGGTCTAGAACAGGCCTGCAAGGCCCACAAATAGAGTCCAAAATTGAATCCATCATGAGGTCCCTCAAAGGACATGGAATGTTTTTGAAAAATTTGAGAACAAATGGAAAATAAATCGGGGCCCCAATCGGCTCCTAAAGTCTAAGGATTCTAAGATCCAATTTTCAAGAATTGATAATGAAAACAGATGGAATTTAACAGGGAAAATAATGGTAAATGAGCAAGGAGTCTTGGGTTAACTTACCTTATCTTCAATGGATGATTCCCCAAACTTCCCATGTCCAAGATCTCAATAATGGTGGAAAATAGGCAAGATAATAAGAGGAAAATCGAGTGGATAAGAGCATATAATCCCCTGTAGTTATTGATAAAGTGATTGTGTGATTTCTAAAACAATCACAGGTTAAGCAGTCAAATGATTGCTTAAGTGTTCCCTTACCAAAAACTGACCTCCATTTAAGTGATCAACCACTACTTTGGCAACCTATGCTTATGTGGTGAGGCAATTACTTAAGAGGTTTGATAGGGTCAAAGGGTTATTTCTAAAGCGATACCCAAGTTGCTTATGTAACCACTGCTTAAACGGTCGAAGGTTCGCTTAACTGTTTGAACCAGAAGATGCAAGGCACAAGATTTTGCTAACTCCAAATAGACTCCAATCAAATACTCGAGGATTCATTTGAAACACCATGCATCCATATGAATTATGCTACCATACCAAATTTAACATTTTGGACTCAACAGAACCATTGAAACTTTCATCCATGATTGTTATGACTAAATATAGGTCCCACACTATAGTCTTATTTTTCATAGAATCACCCAGTAGCCCAAAGTGAGTTCAAAAGCCTTGGGACTTGAACTAAGGGTCCTTCTAGCCTAAAATAAATGTTCAAAAGCTGATGGAATTGACATAATTCTTATCTTCAGTCATTCTCTAGGAGTTTTGGCCCGAGACCAATTCTTTAACAATAAAATCTCTAAAATAGGAAAATGAGTCTAAAACCCAAATAAACTGCCTAATAACTGAAATGTTAGATTCAATAAGTCATAAATAACTTTTAGTTGGTGTGGGAAGGCTCAAAGTGTCAAAAATGCATAGAGATTGAGGAAATGGCCTAGAGGGTCTTTACAATATTCATTACTAATAGGACTTTTGTCCGTGAAATTCAATGGATAGGAAGATCATGAAAGATCAAATAGATGAGGTACGGCGTCATGCTCCAAGTAAGACTTTAGATAACCTCTAAGAAGAAATAACAGTTCCAAGGGATTTTGCCAACAATATCTCTTTTTCAACCTTCTTACTTTGCTTTTCAAAAAACCAAACTCAACCTTAAGATGCGACTGGACTCCAACTAAATCGAGAATGGCTAACGCACGTACATCTGATATGCCCAAATTATACCTCTCTTATGAGAGAGTATGCAGTCATTGTCAATTATAAAACCAAACTAGGTTGGGTGTCAAGTCCCACAGGGAATACTATGTTTACTAAGTATTGTGACTTTTATTAGACTGATTATCTAAGATTCCTGAGTAAAATGGGGTTTTGATATGTAACCAATATTCCTTTGTATTTGTATGAGACAAAGGTCCAGGTAATGAGAGTTAATGTAGATGTAGTTTCAATGAGAATGAATTAACTGGTGTTATGCTCACCAAGATGGTCAAACAGTTAGCATTGTGAATTTTGTGCTCGAATTCTAACCTATGCATTCAATTGCAAGAATTATTGAGTTCTAAGAATTACCCACTTGTTTGTCAACCTATTGGGTGTTTCACCATTTATTTCTATTGAACATAAAGGATTCATGCATTATTCAATAATACTCTCATGAGGGTTAATCCTATTTAAGGTATCAACCCATTAACCCAATGGGAAAACCTATGGATTTCATGTGAATTACTTATTTTACCAACATCCACTTTCTTGTCAGACAAGTGGTGTTCGTGAGATTACTTCTAAAGTTTGAAACTAAGAGATGTCATTATAATGAAGAAAGATTCATGCAATTTCAATAAATGTCAGAAATCAAACTGATACACAACCCCAAATAATTCTCTACATCAAGGCTCCCATAACCCTAGTTGTGGGAGTTTAGCTACTCATTTCCATATACAAAATCAAAGATATATTGATGTTAATAAATAGGTTCAAGAGATTACTTACAAATGTCACAATATTGTTCTTCTTAATCTTTAATGAAAAATATGAGAACTATTAATCAGATCTCAATCTCTAGATTCTAATTTAAATGAACAGTGTTACACAACTCTCTATAGAGGAGAAAATATGAAACTAATGACAAGAAATGTAGAATAAACACTAATACTTAGTATTTATATGATTCCAGAACTGGGGTTTTAAAATTCAAATTTGAATTTTCCGCTTCATGGTCGATGGGTCAAGGGACGGTTCATCACAAGGCAGATAGTCCATCTTATAGATTGTCGCTAGAGTTCTAGTGAGTCTATGTTCTATTTTTGATTGACGGGTAGGACGACAGTTCATTGTAGGGTCGACGGCATATTGCCTGGACCATCGCATGACATCCAGTGTTTCTTTATTCTATTTCTTAGCGATGGTTTAGGCCGACGGTTCATCGCAGAGTCAATGGTCCATCTCCTGGACCGTCATAGGCTGTCCAATGTCACTGCCTTCTATTTTTAGGTGTTGGTTTAGGCCAATGGTTCGTCACAAGGTCGATGATTCGCCTGAGCCGTCAATGATATTTTTTCTTTGTTTTGCTTAGTTTATCCAAGTTATCCTTTATACTTAGTTCTTATCCTGAAAACACTAAAGTACATTGTTAAATACAACAATAGTTACTTGAAAACACACAATTATCCTATGAAAAAGGCCTAAAATGTTTTGTCTAAAGCTGGAACATCAACACCCTCAACTTAAGGAAATTGGTTGTCCTCAAGCAACTCAACACCAAGATACATATATGAACAACATCATGATGGGCACTCAACAGTCATATCAATATAGCTATACAATCATTCACTTGCCCATTCTGCTAAGTGCTCTAATACATAAGGATCTATAACTAGCATCAACTACTAATCAACATATTTATAGCTATAGATATAATATCCTAAAGGAATTAGCAGTCTACGGATAACTGTTGTGCTCTTACAGCCAATGAAATCTACCTCTCCATTTATATAATCAATCTGTAGACAAAACTAATACTTTCGCTCTCAGAATAGAAGTTACAAACATAGTGCACACCCATAGGATTGCCCATATCATCTAATATTCTCTCATGATTTACTCGCCAAGAGCAAGTACGGCTTGCTTAGGGTTGTAGTGAGGTTTTAGGCTCGGTGAGGGTTATTCATTTAGATAAGTGACTTAAAGTACAAAACTTCACTCTCTTTACCCTTTTTAGTAGCTACTCACAAGAATTAAAGTTCCTTTTACTCATTCACAATCAATATTATCCATCCGTGCCCTTGTCATAACCCATATTTTTTTAAACAACAACATCAACTGCCTTCAACTTACGCTGATGCAGAAAGATGAGGTGCACAATATCTATTTAGACAGTTAACTAGACCAGGGCTGGATGTTACCTCTTAAATCAATTTCAACTCAACCTCCCAGGCTGCCAATAATCCAACAGTAGCCACCCTCAAATTAGGTAATTTACCTGAGTTAGAGTGCATAATGTCCAAAATTAGGCCAGGGCCAAAGCTAAGTGCTAATGCCTTCTAGAGAGTGAATCACTATTTATTTGGGTAGGACAAACATTAACAAGGCTCAATAGGGTTGCAACGGAAACAAAACATTTTTGGTGGGTCATTATTTTAGCTAAACAAACTAACAAACAAGAAGGCCTACTATCCCGTCTTATTGAGTCAAAAACAAAACAACAGCAAAATGAACCAGGCAAGTTCTGGGTGTAGCATCTATGTAAGAACTATACATATACTCACACACACAAGCACTAAGTTAATTCTTATTCTACCAACTCTTGGGATTCGTAACATATGGCTATAATTACTTACATTCGTATGCTAGTTTCAGAGTCACAGATGGTCACACAACACTCTTACCAACAGGAAAAAGAGAATTAATTATATAACAAATATACACAAACACTTTACCACAGTCACTTATCATTCACACATATAACTGATGCTAACATAATAATCACTTTTAATTAATGTAATAGCATTACCAATAGAACATAACTTAGTAAAGAGAAATTTCAAATCTATAGTTAATCCTAGACAAGAAATGAAAATGCAACAAGTTAATAACAACCTAGACATGCCGATTCTCCTAGATAACACCTGGGAGGAAAATAATATCAGCAACATAACCCCCCATGGTACAATAACATCCCACCTTCACAGAAAATAATGCTTTATCCTTAATTCATATAATTGAATTACAAAGGAGGGGAAATACTTGTAGTGCCTCTTATTCATATGAGACATCTGTGAAGTGCGATGAAGCTCCAGTGTCCTCACTAGGTGCAATGTTGACCCACATGGTGCTGGGAGTGCTCACAATCTCTCCTTCCTGAATCAGAGGTACCACATCTCTATCCGGATCTACAGGTTGCCTCGTAGCTGGGGCTGAACTAGTAAACACTCCAACTGCTTTTTCCTCTGCTCTTTTCCTTATTCTCTCCTCATATTTCCTTGATTTATTTTTTCCTTTCTTCATACTATGTTGTTCTTATTCCTCTAGTATTATGGCTTTGAATCTCTTTCTTTTGGTGCCTTTCCTTGTAGCTTTCTCAGCTTTTTCATCTATTTCACCTGCTTTCTTACCCTTATCCTTTATTGGTCTCCTCATTAAGTTAAAGAGAACTTCATCTTCATCACTTTCGATCTAGACTGGCTCAAATATAGGTTGCTATGGCTGCTAATTTATCTTTTTGACGTCATCCCAGATTAGTCTAACTTCTTCAATCAATTTTGCGAAATCCAGAATGGACATGGCATGTAGCTTCTTGTTGTTTTGATCCTCCATGTTGTTCATTCTTATCTACATGTTCCTGAAAGGTCTCACTGCTTCCTCTACAATTTTTTCAATGAAGGGTTTAAAATCCGTCCCCATATAGCTAACTGCTTTTCAAACCTCTTCTGTGCTCGAACTAACTTTACAAAGTTCTCTTGGTTCAGCCTATACTCAAAATAATGGGGTGGAAATGATGAAGAATCTGTGGTCCCACCCATAGGCATCAAAGTTGAACCTGCAGATATGGTCGGAGGCATATACATAGCAAGAGGTAGTGGCATACCTGAAGGGAATTCTGATGACTCAGGAATTGACACTGACTGAGTTTGTTGAGCTTGGGTTCTGTTAACTCACATGTCGAACTTCGAGTCATCCCTACTCTTTTTAATATTCTGCTTGTGTATTGCCTGAATCATATTATCTATTCCATTGATCAAATGTACCTTCGCCTGATTGCATAATTCTGTGATAAGGCATGGAAATGGTAGTGTAGTCTGAGTCTTGTAAGCACGGTAAAACAACTTGTCAGAAATGATGTGACCAAAATCCACTGTCAACCTCTCAATTAAAGCAGCAACAATCACAACTTTAGTGAGTTCTAGGCAGTCATCCCTACCTGTTGGCATCAACTCAGCCACCCACCAAAACTTAGCCCTAAAGGTTAGGGATGAATTTGATATCTTTTCACGGGGATAGTGTAGCCATCAGGCTCTCCTCTGTCTATCAATATTCTAGCTAATGACAACTTTTGTTGAGTTTACGTGAACAACCGATGCTCTAAGTCTGCTATTGCACGTAGTATATGATATTTAACCTCAAATAAGAATCTGTTCAACGTATGCTCTGAGATGTCTATACTAAATCCACGAACAGGAGCTTTGTACAACTTGTTCATATCAATAGCTAACTTACCTTGGGGAAAATTCTTCTTCAGGAATGCCAAGTAATTGGAAAAAAACTCACGTACCAAGTTTGGTTGATAGGATCCAAGTGGTCTGCTCATCCATGCCAACTTATATTCATTGAATCAGCGTTCAAGTTTTGGGTACTCGGGAAAGTTTGTTGTCACAATCTGATGTTCTTAAAAAATAGACCTCTTTATGGTTACCTTGTCTGTTGGTTCCAACCCTTTGTAGAAATACTCTCGACCACCCTCAACCTGCCATCTTATAGCTTTCTACACTTTTGGATCCTTGCGTCGAACCAAATTTGGATTCCCTTATTCTGGACTCTTCTCTTGGATGGGGTTAGATACTTTAACCCCTTCCTCAGCCGAACTTGAATATGAGCTAATGCTACTACTACTTTTACTCTCTTCTTCAGACTGGGAGGATGAAGAAATAACTTGACGATTATGCTGGGTGTTGTGTGCTGGGGCATCTGCATCTATTGATAGCCCTTCTCTGGACCCTTGGACTCTACCTCTACCTCTGGTGATTGGTAATTTGTTTTCCATGATACCTACAAGTGAAACATTTATTATTTCGCAGTCTTAAACCAGAAGACAGGAAAAATTATTGACCAGCGACGGTTAGGGTGACGATCCGTCGGACCTGCAATGGTCCATCGACGTAACCCATCAGGGTCATTCCAATAACACTAATTCTGAGAAAGTGGCGACAATTTTAGGCAATGGGTCATCGAGTATCCGACGGTCCGTCGATCTAACCGTCGCCTGCCATTTTTACTTTCAGGCCTCATTTCGGCATTTTATCAAACACCTTGCATACACTTCTATTAAGGACGATTTTATGACATTTTTATCAGTAGTATATCATCATATTTTGCCATTTTTGGTCCATGGGTTACTCAGACTTCACCTAGGATAATGTTTATTAAATTCAGGCCACTCACAGAACCAAATCAAAATCAAGAGAAGTATTTCAATATACACACACTTCACGTGGTTTTCTTTGTTCTTAGAGATGAATAAAATGTAGACAACAAAATGATCTTACCTGAGTATTGCAATGCTTGAACAATATTCTCCCTTGCACTCTAAATACTGGACACAAGTTCACCCCTTTTGTTTTTGAGAAGAGGTCTTGTTGCTTATGTTTGAAAGACTAAAGAGGATATGAAGTTTAAATAGATGGGGGAAAATCATGAGAAGTTTAAGGAGGTAATGAAAAGTCTCAGATTCTTTGAATGCAGGACACTAAGTAGCCTCAGGTACTTGAACAGTTAAGGCATTATTCCACCGGCTTAAGTAATCAATTTAAAATAGTTTGGGTTGGATAAGAATGAAGAATCTAACTATTTAAACTAATTTGACCCGACCCGCTGAAATAGGGTTCATGTGACAGTTCAAGCGACGGTCCTTTGCATATGCAATGGTCCATCGATCAAACCATTGGTCCTTTCTAGTGAATATACCTGGAGACATATTGACAACGGTTGAGTCGACGAACCATCGAGTACGCAATAGTTTGTCAGTCAAACCATCGAACTCTTCCAAGAACCTTGTTTTTGGACTTTCTAAGCTTCTATTTTCGTGTACTGTCAGACCTGCACACTTACACAAACCCTTCAGCTTGCATAAAACAAAGAAATCACTAAAACTAATGCTTTACAACAACACACCATGGGTTGTCTCCCACTAGCGCATGATTTATCATTGTGGCACGATTCAGTTATCTCAATTACTCAGACTTCATCAAGATAGACAGTATCAATACTTCTTATCGAGTCAATTAGAATGATGTACAGTTTGACTCGTTGTCCGTTGAATTTAAAGACACTTCTATCTTTATTTTTGAGTTTGAATACTCCAGATAAGTAGACTTGGTTAACTCTAAATGGAATAGACCATTTGGATTTGAGCTAACCTGGAAAAAGCTTGAGTCAGGAGTTGAAGACGAGCACCAAGTCACTTTTCTGGAAATCCCGCTTTTCAATTTTGTGGTCATAGTACTTTTTCATTCTTTCTTTGTATAAGTCATCTGTTTCATAAGCTCCAAGATAAAACTCATCCATCTTATTTAGCTGCCCTAGCCTCATATCCGCTACCCCATTCTAGTTCAGATTAAGCCGCTTCAACATCCATAATGTTTTATGCTTTGGTTCAATCGACAAATGACACACCTTGCCATAAACTAATTGGTATTGTGACATGCCAATTGGTGTCTTGAAAATGGTTTGATACGACCATAAGGCATCATATAGCTCCCTTTGACCAATTTTTCCGGCTAGCATTTACATTCTTGGCAAGTATAGCTTTAATTTCCCAATTAGAGATCTCCACCTTCCCACTGGTTTGTGGGTGGTATGAGGTAGACACCTTATGCTATTTGACTCCATATTTTTCCAAAATGGCCCTGAATATCTTCTTGCAAAAGTGTGATCCTCCATCGCTTAAGATGGTACATGGTACCCCAAAGCGAGAGAAGATATTTCTCTTTAAGAATGCAATAACCCACTTTCCTTCATTATCTGCCAGAGCCACTGCCTCAACCCATTTTGACACGTAGTTAATGGCTAATAATATGTATTTCATCCCAAATGAGCTCACAAAGGGCCCCTTGAAATTAATGCCCCAGACATCAAATAATTCTACCTCCAGCATTTTTGACATTGGCATCTCATGGTGCTTTGAAATGGACCCTTGCCTTTGATATTGGTCACACCTTTTCACGAACTCGTAGGCATCTTTGAATAAAGAGGTCCAATAGTACCCACTCTGAAGCACTTTCCTTGCAGTTCAATCACCTGCATGGTGACCTCTAACTTGGGAAGCATGAACCGTTTCCAGTATACTCAACATATCTACTTTTGGGATGCACCGTCTAATAATACCATCCGTACTTCGCTGAAAAAGATACGACTCATCCCAGACGTAATGGGTCATATCATGGAGAAACTTATTCCTTTGATGAAAGGAAAGATTCTCTAGTATCATCTCGCTCACCATATAATTTGTGAAATCAGCATACCAAGGTATTTTCTCCATAATAGCAACCAAGATTTCCTCATCTGGAAATGCATCATTGATCTCAAATTCATATCTAACTGCTTGTTCACTTTCCAGCCCGAATAGATGACCCGCAACATGGTTTTCAGACCTCTTTCTTTATTTGACTTCAAAGTCGAATTCTTGAAGCAACAATACCCATCTAATCAACCTTGGATTGACATACCTTTTTTTCCATCAAATATCTCAAGGCTTTATGGTCAGTGTGGACCACTACCTTGGTTCCTAGCAAATAAGCCTAGAATTTTTCAAAGGCATAGACAACTGCAAGAAGTTCCTATTCTGTGATGGTGCAGTTCTTTTGTCCCAGCACAGCTTCAAGGGCAACACCGCTTGTATAACACATTATCTCAAACGGTTTTGACCAATCCGGTGCAACAATAATAAGAGCATCAACCAGCTTTCCTTTAAGGAATTCAAATGCCTTCAAGCAATCATCATCAAAGGAGAATTTGACTTCTTTCTCCAAAAGTTTGTAAGGGGGTTTGCAATCTATGAGAAGTCCTTTATAAACCTCATAGAAAACCCAGCATGACCAAGGAAACTTCACACTCCTTTCACTAAAATAGGAGGTGGAAGCTTCTCTATAACCTCAAATTTAGCTCGATCAATTTCAATCCCCTTTGCTAAAATTTTATGTCTGATAATAATTACCTCCTATACCATGAAGTGGTATTTCTCCCAATTAAGCACAAGATTTAAATCCTCACACTGTTGCAAGGCCCTAGTTAGATTTACCAAGCAGGGATCAAAATAATTACCGACAACCAAGAAACCATCCATAAACACCTATAAGGTGTCTTTAACCATATCAGAGAATATTGATATCATGCACTGTTGAAAAGTGGCCGGTGCATTACTTAACCCAAAAGGCATCCTCTTGAAAGTAAATGTGCCACATGGGCGTGTGAATTTCATCTTCTCCTAATCTTCAGGAGCAATAAAAATCTGATTAAAAGCAGAATACACATCTAACAAATAGTACCAACCTCTTCCTACTAGCCGATCAAGCGTCTGATCCATGAAATGCATTGGGAAGTGATCTTTTAATGTCTACGAGTTGAGTTTTCAGTAATCCATACACACCCTCCATCCAATAATCAGCCTAAGTAGAATCAATTCGTTTTTCTCATTAGCCACCACTGTCATGCCCCCTTTCTTGGGCATACACTGAACAGGACTTACCCACTTACTATCTTAGATGGGGTACACCACTCCTGTATCTAGCCACTTAATAATTTCTTTCTTCACCACCTCTTGCATAGGTGGGTTAAGATGAAGTTGATGCTCTATAGTCGGGACACAATCCTTCTCTAGCTGGATTTTATGTGTGTATATACAAGAAGGAATACCGATAATGTCGGCAATCATCCAACCAATAGCCCTCTTATATCTCTTAAGAACAGAAATGAGGGCTTCCACCCACTGTTCACTTACTTCAGCCACAATAATAACAGGTAATGTATTCCCGCATCCCAGGAACACATACCTCAAATGACCAGGAAACTCTTTAACTCCAAAGTGGGTGGCTCTTCAATAGATGACTTGGCTAGTAGACTGGGACGATTTTTCAAGTTCAAATCCAGCTTCTTGGGTGCATAAGAATAAGACCCCTTGCCTGTCAAGGCACACACAGTCTCTTCATAATCTTCAATATAGTCTTGATCAAAATTCATTAATACGACAACTAAAGTCTCCAGAGAAATTTTTTCTTCTATAGTACTTCCTGCTCCTCCTTATAGTAAACATCCATAATAGAAAATACGCTTATATCTTTATGCTATTTCATGGACTTATATACACCAAATCGAACTACTTCATCATTCAACCTGAATAGTAGCTCATTTGCCTTAAGATAAATAAGTACACTCCCAGTTGCAAGGAAAGGTCTACCCAAGATTATGGGCACCTCAAAGTCCACCTCACAATTGTGAATGACAAAATCAACTAGAAATATGAAACTAGCCACTTTTACTAATACATCATAGAAAATCCCCATGGGTTGCTTCACAGATCTATCTGCCATAACTAATCTTATATTTCTGGGAGTAGGATCCCCAAAGTACTTGCTTCCAAATTACAAAGAGCTTTTGCGAACTCAAGAGGCCCAATAGTACACAGGATAGTAAATGCTTTCGGGTCTGCCTTCTTCTGCACCAACGACCTTGTGGAAATAGCTCTATAGTGCTGGAGATTGTCCACCATCTCATAACTGACTGTCCGCTTCTTTATAATAATATCTTTCATAAACTTTGCGTACCCGAGCATTTTCTCCAATTCTTCCACCAATAGCAAGTTGATTGTCAACTACTTAAGCATGGCTATAAACTTGCCAAACTTTGTGTCATCGGACTTCTTTTTCAACTAATAGGGAAATGGAGAAGGTGGACTTGGGAGCACAGTAACCACCACTTTAGTAGCCTTTCCCTTGCTTTTCTCCAACTCATCAACCTGTTGATGGTTGGTTGGTATATTAGGAATAACTTCATCTAGTGTTTCAGACTCCACTGGATAAGTTTCTTTATGCTCAATATCCTCTACAATCAAAACTTTTCCCACAGACGGGCCTAGAAATACCTTACCACTCCATGTGGTAAATGCCATACAGGAGCCATTATTTTGAGGATTTTGAACTGTTTCACTTAGCGAAGTTCTGCTCTTCCTCTGATTCAATGCTGTTGAGAGTTATCTGATTTTTTTCTCCAACTACTTGATAGAAGTAGAGTGTGAGTTTACCAACTAACTCATGGAAGACAAGTCACACTTCATAGTGGTCACCCCAGAGTTGGTAGTCTCAACTCCCTTTAATAATTTCTCCATCATGTCCTCCATGGACATCTTTCCAGAGATAGTTGCAGTATTATCTCTACTTCCAGGAGGTACATATAGTCCACTCCTATCATTTTCTCTCTTCCAGTTCCCTCGATTTCTATCATTGTAACCAGTTTTATCATAATAGTTTTGACCTTGATTTTCTGTGCTATTGTTTTGGAAACCACCTGATTATTTAAATATTTTGCATCGTCTTCCAAATTAGAATCATCTCTCCCCTAGGATGAAACAGCTTTCACCTTCTCTATTTTTCTAGACAATAGATGCTTAGTCAGCAAATCCATCTGTGTTTTTAAATGTGCCATATCCTGGTCACGTTCTTCCTCCTTCTTACGTTACTCCATAGTCATACTACCAGACACAGTGGGGCTTACTACCATAGAATCCCTAGTATGCCAAGCTCTACTCTGGTTGGTCATTCGATCAAGCATCTCCAAGGCCTTTAGAAAAGTAAGGTCAACTAGTGACCCCTCTGCAGTATTATCCATGACTGGCTTTGTAATAGAATTCAAAGCACGATAAAGACTCTCTATCAAATGAATATCCGTCATGTTATGGTTCAGTATTGCATCATCTTCTTTTTAACCCCCCCCTCTCCCAGGTCTTATGAAGAGCTTTAGTGGGAAGCTGTCGGAAGTTACTGATTTTATCCCTCAACTGTACCCTTCTAGAGGGTGGAAAGAACCTTTCTAGAAAAGCCTTTTCAACTACCTCCAGTTGGTTATAGAGTCGGGAGTCAGTTCATTTAGCCATAGTGTCGTCTCCCAAACAGAGACAATGAAAACAAACACAGGCAGATAACATTCTTACCCTCTCCTGGATTATCAAAAGACTTACAAATAGTGACAAAATTCATTAAATGCATATTTGTATCATCTCCTGAAAGACCACCGAACAACCTCTTAAGATGAAGGAGTTGAATCATCGTACTGGTAATATTGAATTTGGCTCCTAGTGATAGAGGTGAAGGAAAGATAGCTCCAGTTGCACCCATCCATTTATTCCATCATCATCGTTGTACAGATTAAATTGCACTGGGTCATGCTCTTGCCTTGCCCTAAAGGGGTGATTTTTGTTTACATTCCGATTAACCGATGCAGCCACATTCTATGCACACCTTGGGTTAACAAGATCTGACAAATCATCATACCCCAAATCATCATCACCAGGATTAGGATATCGTGCCTGCTGGCCATCATTCTGCTAATTTACTTGAGCTCTAGCTAGAGCGGGTAGTCTTTAAGCCTCTTGGGGGTTTTCCATTCTGCCAATTTTCTATGGTTCTGAATGTATTGGTAATAATGGTTTACCCGATCTCCCTGTACTTGGTATACACAATAACTACCCTGCACAGAACAAAGACAACAAACAAAAGTAAAATTTGGGAAACTTGACCAAAGGTCAATTAACAAACACAAAATTAATTGATAACTATATTCCCCGACAACGACACTAAAATTTGATACGTCCAAATTACACCTCTGTTACTAGAGAGTAAGCGGTCTTTGTCAAATATAGATCCTAACTAGGTTAGGTGTCGAATTCCACAAGGAATACTATGTTCACTAAGTATTGTGACTGTTATTAGACTGTTGATCTAAGGTTCCTGAATAAAAGGGGTTTTTGATATATTAACAATATTCTTTCATATTTGTGTCACACAAAGGTCCAGCTAGTGAGAGTTAATATAGATGTAATTTCAATGAGAATGAATTAACTAGAGCTATGCTCACCAAGATGTTCAAATAGTTAGGGTTGTGAATTTTGTGCTTGAATTCTAACTTATGTATTCAATTGCAAGAATTATTGAGTTCTAAGAATTACCCACTTGTTTCTCAACTTAATGGGAGTTTCACCCTTTATTTATCTTGAACTTAAAGGATTCATGCATTCTTCAAATAACACTATTATGAGGGTTAATCCTGTTTAAGGCATCAATCCATTAACCCAAAGGGAAAACCTATGGATTTCATATGAATCACTTTTTTACCAACATCCACTTTCTTGTCAGACAAGTGGTGTTCATGGGCTCACTTCTCAAGTTTGCAACCAAGAGATGTCATTACAATGAAGAAAGATTCATGCAATTTAAATAGATGTTAGAAATCAAACCAATTGACAACCCCAAATAGTTCTCTACATCAAGGCTCCCATAACCTTAGTTATGGGAGTTTAGCTACTCATTTCTATATACGAAATCAAAGATATGTTGATGTTCAAAAATAGATTCAAGAGAGTACTTACAAATGTCACAATATTGTTCTTCTCAATCTTCAATGGAAAATATAAAAACTATTAATCAGATCTCAATTTCTAGATTCTAATCTAAATGAACAGTGTTACACAACTCTCAATAGTGGAGAAAGTATGAAACTAATGACAAAAGATGCGGAATAAACCCTAATACTAGGTATTTATATGATTCTCGAACTGGCGTTTTAAAATTCAAACTCAGATTTTTGCTTCATGGTCAACGGGTCAAGCGATGGTTCATCGCAGGACCAACACTCTATTGTATAGACCGTCGCTGGAGCTCCAGTGAGTCTATGTTCGATTTTTGATTGACGGGTGGGATGATGGTTCATCGGAAGGCCGACGGTCCATTGCCTGGACCATTGCATGGCATCCAGTGTTTCCTCATTCTATTTCTTGGCGATGGTTTAGGCTGACGGTTCATCGCAGAGTCGACAGTCCATTACCTGGACCGTCGCAGGTTGTCCAGTGTCACCATCTTCTATTTTTGGGCAATGATTCAGGCTGATGGTTCATTTCATGGTCGAAGGTCCATTGCCTAATCCATCGATGATTTTTTCTCTTTGTTTTGCCCTGTTTATCCATGTTATCCTTTACACTCAGTTGTTGTCCTGAAAACACTAAAGTACACAGTTAAATGCAATATTAGTTACTTGAAAACACACAATTTTTCTAAGAAAAAGGCCTAAAATATTCTATCAAAAGCCGGAACATCAACATCCAAACCACTGGACACTGAAATCACACCGATACAAGTATAACCAAATGATAAATCAAACAAGCCAAAGGCAATCCAAAATATATTTCATGCAGTTAAGTCCAATATCCAAACATAACCTTTCTTCCCTTTACAAACTGGCTATCTACTCTGAACCATCAAAAATGTTGCCCAAGTCTTATCCATACAACCCCATTTGACTAACCTCTAAGGAATAAGGCTGATACAATGAATAATCCATAATGGCAAGAAATAGAATAAGCCCATAAGGCGCTACCTACACCAACAAATAGAGATGGTTAAAGCCTGTGATCACCTGCCAAGGCTATAACTAGTCTAGATGACCCTCAAATTGATAGGTAGGAGTCTAAAGTACCAACAAATAAAGGTAAACAATCTGCTCTAGAATGTCCCACCTGTTAATGATGAAACCATGCTAAGTCCAACTTGAGCACTCCACTTTTGTTGAGTAGACAACTTAAAATTTTTGGCAAAAGCTAAGATCCAAGGACAAAATTAGAAGAAACCATCACCAACTGCTAATAGGCTATTATTCAAACATCTATCAACCATAATCTTTTAGAGTTGAAGAAGACTGAATAGGTAACTAAATAGTAGGCTTGGAAAGTCTATAGATCAAATCCCAACCGAGTTGAACTTGGAATAAATGTTACAACCAAGTTACCCAATCCAAAACTATAACTTTAACTTCGAAGACAAACAACTCGATCCTTAGTATCTAAACCAATCTTGCTAATGGGTAAGTATTCATAGACCATATTATAGCTCAACTTCCAAGTTGTTATCCACAAGAGTCAAAATCTAACACTTGAGCCAACAAGTATGAACTACGGCCAAACATCCAACTAAACCTTACAATAGTAAATCAAGCATATCCCCCAATGGTCCTTGTAATAACCAATATCAAAATGTTGTCGAAGAATACAATCACAATGGAGGAAAACCACGATCAGAAGACACAAGCCATCAACTCCACATATGTTGAATGGCACAAAGCATCAAAACATAGCCAAGAACTCACCAAGGCTGCAAACAGTTCTACTGATGATCAAAACTCAAGAAACTCGATGAAATACAACTTTATCCAGAATTTTGTCAACCTCATTCTCAATCAATGGCAACGAATACCCATATGAATATGTCACCAAGGAGAAGCACTCCAGAAAGTCATATTAGGCCTCACAAATAACAAAAAGGGAAATCTCATAATCCACCCATGCAAAAAATCCTTAACCCAATTAAAACATAAATCACATGATAAATGAATAGTGGATTAATATAAACATCAATGTCAAGGTTAAAACAAATACAAGAAAATAAACCAAACAAGGCAAGTTAAAAGACTCCCAATCGGCCAACTCAATAAGCAACTAAAGAAAATGATCACTAATTTATGTAAACTTTAATCGACTGAACCAAGAACCATAACACAAAGAGAACCAAGTATCCAACTCTACACCCATACCAAGATCAAAACCATCACCAAGAGGTAAACCCGACAACCAGAAAGACAAGCCTTAGACCTTCCAACATCGAAGACCATTATTGGGCTATGAACTAGCCAAATTAAAATAACAAGTCTCAAATATATCGACCTCATAAATAGGTTATGGAGAGTATCATCAATGCTAGAATCCCAACAACCATAAGGAAAGTCCTAGAATCTTAAACTTGGAAACGGGCAATATAACAAAATTGCCAACTCCAGAACCATAATAGAATTATGGAAGGCCAACCTACCTTCACTTTTATAGTTCACTAAAGAACCAGTCTAACTTTATTATCAGAAGAGGGAAAATGACCAACCTCACATTTCTAAAAGAAATAAAACCATCCAACTAAGCTAGCTGCCTAGGCCAGTGAATGATATTGTAGGGAAGGGAATTCTAACTAGATAATGCTAGTCTATCCATTTATAAAGTAATGATTATTCAATTTCAAAACCATGAGAATAATAATAATAGCAATAGTGACGCCAGTATAAGGAGTAGGTTGCACCAAAAATGAAAAGCAATACAAGTACCACTCTAGGGCCATGAGATGGCTAATATGTCATGGTAAAAAAGACTCAAACCCAAATGTTACACCCCTAGGGAAATGTCAATCCAGATCCACTCTATCTACTTCTAAAAGAAATCATCTATTAGGGTAGTCATATAATCTTGGACTCTACACCAAGTCATATAATAACTAATAAGGAAAATGCTTTGTTTCTACCTTGAACTATACAGAATATTTTTCAGACATACCCAAACTTTAGGAGGGTCATATTATCCCTAGACTAATTAAAATTGTATTTTTGGTAACCTTAGTGTCTACGTTGCACATACATGGCACATTAGTAATTCAACATACTGAAGGTCCACGTAGGCTCACGTATGTGCCACATGGGCACTAAGGTTGCCAAAAATATGGTTTTAATTAGTCCAGGGGTAATAAGACCCTCTTAACTAATATAAACCTACCAAGGCATATAATCATTGATGACCATGAAAACCCTAATTCATTCAAATATAAAGGTAAAGAAAGGAATTAAAAGGTGCATCTATCATAGTGAAAACCCAAAATCATAAGCCTAATGTGTCTGGAGGAGTATAAATCTATGCGTGTCCTTAGAATGATCGTCTGAATCATCAACTGAGGTACTAAGCACTACCTATAACTGAAGGAACCAAATATCTATGAAAGTAATCTAGATGTTCTGAATGACTAATAATCCCGCATGTGACACTCTTTGGACCGATAAATAGTCTCTCTGCAGTCATAACAAATCCCAAAAGTATTACTAATTTGAGAGCCACCTATAGTTTAATATGCTACTTATGAGGAACTGACAGGCTACTAGTGAAGTTGATCCCCATCAATATGATCCCTACTCTCGAATAGAATACCAATAGCACTATACTAAGGACATGGGCTCTTACCATGATTTTTATTAGTCTCAATACCTGGTCTCTCTTTAGCACTCATATAATCAACAACCTGGGAGAAAAAAAGACTTAGCTACTATTAAATACTTTGACACTAAGAAGAGTGGAAAATCTAATCCTCTAATAAATCTACCGCTATCTCATGCTCTGAAGGACATATCATAGAAGTATGTCTGGCCCACTTAAGAAACTCAATCTTATACTCTAAAACTAATAAGGAACCCAGCTGAACACCAATAAACCTAACTCTAGTCTAAGAACTATTTGATGTATGAAATATCATATTTGGTTTTGAAATATCCATAAAAAGGATCAAAATCTTAAATGCCAAATTTTGAAAACTTGAAACCATTGCATACTCTCTGGAGCTTAGGCTAGCCTCAAGTGCTCTGGTTGATCCTGATGATATTTTGTTTTAATCTCTAATTCCCTAGTTTGATGTTGTAATAAAACTCTACAAACATACATCATAATCTCACTTGTTTCTAACAGTAACCTCATATCATCCATCTAGAATAGAATAGAGAAAAAGAATATACTAGTGTTTTATAGAAATAATAATACATGACAAGGAGTCAAGAATAGAATTTCCTAAGAATGCCCTATACTCTTATAAAGATAGGACACAAATGTCTCTATACAGATTAAGAGGACTTCAATAGACACTTAAATTTTGTACCAACACATCGGCAAATGATCTGAGGTGAATTTATGTACCTCAGTTTTGCTATATACGCTTATATAGCTTAGTTTTGAGGACTTCTATTGTGTGTATTGATTTAATATTGGTGTAAATGAGAATATAAGTATTTATTTATGTATTTGTAGTGTTTAAGATGTGTTCATAATGAGTTTTGACTCAAAAAACCAAGTTAAAGTTCAAACGTGAAAACTAGTTCTCCTAGCTTGAGCTATTATCTTTTGTAGTTTGTCATGTTGGCTTCTATGTGGTTTTGAGATCTAATTGATGGTGTTTGATGTTATATAATACTTGGTGAATCAATAAAAATTATAAATGGATATTCTACAAGCTGTAAATCAAGAGGAAACACAACTACAAAGCTTGGATTGAAGGGATAATACATGGGATAAACATTATGCAAAGTTGGAATTTCTAGGTTCATTGACATGCCACGCTGCCTAGATGGTGTGATAAGGTCATGGAACACCCTTGGATGCATTTTGAAATGCAATTTATAGTATCTAGGTAGATTCCTAGCCACTGCTATAGGGGTGTGGCACAGACGCAACTCAAAATTGGCAAATCTTGTTCTAGTATAAATAGAACGCATCTATTCTTTTGGATACAACTTAGATGACCTTAGGGCTTGAACATAAATGGGAGAAGTCTGAAAATAGGGTTTTTATATATTTAATTTAGTTTATTGTTATGTATTTTAACATGAATTCATCTATTGTGATTAAATGTATTCCATGTGCGGCTAAAAGCCCATTTTCGAGGTTAAGGCCAAGAACATGATTACTCTACTTATGTATTGACTTGGGTTTAGTTAATTATCATTGTTGGTTGTTTATTTATCATTGTGTTAACTATTTAAAGGATTTGTGACCCTTGGAATACATGATTAACTTTATTGTGAACCCGGAAGGATGAATGATATGGTAGACTGTGGGATAGATAGAGTAGGATCGTAATCTTAATTGAATGAGGTTATGATTTGCACATAGGATACCTAAATTCCTTATTTTTTTCAAGTGCGTGATAGAATATAAATGTATTTAATTTAGTTCTCTCATCCCCATTCAGAATGCAGTTGTGGGGCTAAGTTAAATAATTGATTAGAGGTTCAGAAGGACATAGTCATAATATCGATCCCGCGGAGAAACAATCAAGATAATTTACCTAACCAACAAAGTTACATAGCATAGTATGATTGTTCGTAGGGTTTCTCCCTATTGATTGTTCAACAAACTTTAATTTACCGCATTATTTTAGTTTACGTTTATTTATAACTATTAAACTCTTGTGGTTACTTTTGGACTTGTCTAATCCAAATAGTTGAACTAGAACTGGAAAGTAGCATAATACTAGTCCCTGTGGTATTGATACTTGGATTTCTTTAAGGCCACTATATTACTTGGATAAACCATGTACACTTGTATGTGCACTTGTGCTCAATAGTAAACCTAGGTTCGGATATCAATTTGTCACGAACCAATTTCTCTGGTCATGATGGCACCTACTATAACCCACTAGTAGGTACTGCTAGTAATAAACCATCAAAAGAAATAAAAGAAGACAGCTGAAATAATATAATAACAGGGATAATATATATAAAGAAACCCCAACACCCAGTGAAGTCAGTACAAGATCTTCAAATAATCAGAAGTCAAAGTAAAATAATATACATGTACAGGCCAGCTATAAATACAACATAAAGATTAGTCTAATCAATAAGAGGTAGAATAGTAATGATCCAAATGATAAGAGCTCCCCCAAAACACCAATCCGTAGCTGCTTCGAATGATGCACAAACCAACAATGAGAACTTGTACTATCATCTGTAGGGTACAAAAGTGTAGTATGAGTACCAAACACATGGTACTCAGTAATCATCGGTTGGCGGAGCTCCAAAGATAATGCAAATATAAATAACATATTAGTAGGGTTATAAGTACAGATGATTATTTAGGAAACTAAACATAATAAATCTAGTGAAGCAATAGGGATAAACAATCCTATCATAATAGTGACTAGGATTTAAAGTGCAATACCATATATCACTAACTGCTAATATACGAATGAAAAGTTGAAAGAATGATACATAGTAATATACAAGGCCAAAGAATACACATACAATATGAATGAACAAAGAAAGTGACACAATCCAAAATTGGGCCTTGTCGTATGGGCACCTCAAGCCCACATGAATCAGAGTTCACCCCACTAACTAAACCTAATCATTACATAAATCACAAGGGTCAGATGAACTCCGACTATATAGTAAGATAGCAGAAACAATACTATTAGTCATAAATTAACAATGTATAACCATTTCATAAATATCAACAAACTAGCTAATATACCCAAGTCCACAATCATCCACAATACCTCTATACATACCGATGTCTAGAAATTATATATTGGGAAAAGCCCCCAACATTAGCCAAACCAAGTCTAACTAAAACAAAGTCTAAAGATAAGAGACAAAGAATGAATGTCTTCCGAAGAAAGGAATCTCACCACTCCAAAGACAATGCATGAACCACCTCGATCTCCTAATCACTGCGCAAGAAGAAAATAAGAAGCTTTGGCCCTTATGTAGCATAGGGACATAGCGTTCGAAGATGGTTTACAGTTGGAGTACTAGCATGTAACTCAAGGAATAGGGACAAAATAAACATTATAATTTAACAACAAGTCAATATATCATGTTCAATTACATTTATGACCTCATCCATACATACATATAGGTATATCACATGCAAAACAAGTAAACAAGTATAAACAATATTCTCAAAGCACTCAATCATGAGACATAAAGTGGAGGACTCCGAACTTCCACACTTAGATTCAAACAATCCTTATTAGGTATGGAGACTTCAACTAGATTCACATATTACTTAGATGGAGGACTTTAGCCATGTATACACTCATTAAGCAAGGGACTCTAACCACATACACATCCATTTAAGCAAAGGGCTCTAATCACACACACACACACATTCATTTAGGCAAGGGACTCTAACCATATATCTACACATTTGGCAAAGGACTCTAACCTCATGCCGTATTAGATAGGGGAATCTAATCCAAGCCATTTCATTTGGATAGGCACTTCAACCTTAAGAGATCTCATCATGAAAGAGACTTTAACCACAAGCAATTTCACTAGGCAAAGGACTTTAACCTCAAGCCATTACGACTATCACTAGTCAACATTGGGACTCCAACCCTTTGTACATACATCAATATCCATTAAGTTCACACTTAAGGACTTTAACCCATTTAGACAATTCAACACTATACATGACCATAGGGTCTTCATGGGAGACTTCATTGTTCAACCATTTCAATAGGCCAATGCCTACACTCAATTTATCATACAATCCAATTTAGGGTCATCAATATCTTCACAAATATTTACATATTATTAGCAATCTTATGCCGTATTCTTACCAAACTTTAGTGAAACACAGAATTCAAGTCCATATTATGTCTAGAGAGTTTAATTCCTAATTAACTTTCAACCAATAAGGTCATCAATTCCATCATACATGGCTCATAATACCTTTACAATATCATTTAACAAATCTTCATACTTATTGGGCCATTGCCCTAGTTCAAAACATCACCAACAAAAGACTAGATGATTCACTTAGATATTTTCACAAACACCTTATGTGCATACCTTTACCAAGCCCATTTTCATGGTAGAAATCTTCAAGATAAGAGTTACTCAAGATGCATAAATTAGGCCACATACAACAAACACCCACATGAGTAAAGCATCAACAATATCATGTATGAACACAAGTCTAAGCAAGAACACACACAATTCATCACTATGTATCAAACTCTTAACATTGTGATTTCAAAATCGTCACTTGCAAGTCTTAATCCATGTCTAAAACACATGGTTTTAGCGTTAAAAACATTTTAAAGGGTTACATGCCTTAGACAACTTGATTCACCCAAGAAGCTTCCCTTCACTAAGCTCTTAGATAGACACCATTAAACCCTAGCCTCCAATCCTCCACAAATTATGTTTGAGTGAGAGTTTTGGATGTTTGATCTACTCAAAGTGTGTTTGAGGAGGCCATATACACTTATATAGTGAGTGGACATGAGGTTTTGAGGCTGGGAAATGACTATAAAGTCCTCAACAAAAAGCTTTAAAATAACGGTCCAGGTGGGTACGACTCACTTGAGTCAATCGTACCTTAGGGTATGAGTGGTACCCAAACTCATACCCTAGGCTTCTCCTAGGTCATATATACTGGTTAGGGTAAAACTAAGCACCCTTGAATTATACCCAAAGGGTATGACTCATGAACTAAATCGTACATAACACTCGTACCTGAAACAGTCCACTTTAAGTTCAATACACCACTCTATACAACTATGCTAGGTACAACTCGTACCTTAGTGGATGATTTTGGGGGGGGGGGAGGTTAACGCAAACCTAAGATAGTGAATAACCCCTCACACACTACCTAGGGTATGATAGGGGGTCACCAACTCATGTCCAAAGGGTACGAGTGGTACCCTTAGTCGTACCAAGTCCAGAGACATCAAATGAGGGAATTTTTTGATGGTCCAAAGTCTAGGTGTTTCAATTTTTCCTTACTTGGATCATTCGTCCTTGAATGATGATTAAGGCAAGCCTAACACAAGTTAACATATTTGTTACACATCAAACTAACTTTTTAAACAAGTTAGGAACACACACACAATAAGGATGTAGCATATATCATTCTCATTATCAATCGACTATTGATTTTATTGACTTTGGGACTCAAACCCACTACTTATCAAACACTTACTCATTTTGAAACTTAGAGACTTTAACCGATCGAATTATCAAAGATGCCTGCTCAATTAAAAAAATAGGGACTCGAACCCATCATATATCAAGGACATGAATCAACTCAAGGTATTAGTGACTTAAACCCCTCATTTTCCAAAGACACAATCAATTCAAAGTTTGGGGACTTCAACCCATTGTCTAGACAAGACATAACTCAAGGTAAGAAAAATAACACATACCTCAATTATGAGTTTCTAGAACTGGAAACAAATGCAGATATTTGGACTTTATGTGCTCTTCCACCTCCCAAGTAGCTTTCTCGGACTTTTGTTTCCTCAATAGAACCTTCACCGAAGCCACCTCTTTTATTTGCAATTGGAGAACTTGCCAATCCATGATCCTCATAGAGACCTCCTCATAAGTCAAAGAGTCTGATATACCGACATCCTCCAAGATAACAACCAAGGAAGGGTCACCTACATATTTCTGCAACACAGAGACATGGAAGAAAGGGTGAATGGAGTCCATACGAAAAGGAAACTCCAACTCATAGGCAACGTTGCCAACCCTCTTCAAAATCATATAGGGACAAACATATCGGGGACTAAGTTCCCCTTTATTAGCAAAATGCATCACTCTCTTCAAGGGAGATAATTTCAAGAACACCGAATTACAAACACTAAACTCCAAGTCCCTATGCCTCACATTCGTATAGGACTTTTGGCGACTTTGAGAGGTTTTAACCTCTTACGAAACACTTTCACCTTAGTTAAGGCTTGGTGAACTAGATCCGGGCCAAGTAACTTACCCTTTCCAACTTTGTACCACCCAATAAAAGATCGACACGTTCTACCATGCAATACCTCAAAAGGGGCTATGCCAATACTAGAGTGGTAACTATCATTATAGGAAAACTCAATCAAAGGCAAAGGGTCATATGAATTACTATCATAATCAATCACACAATCCCATAACATATCTTCCAATATTTGGATGGTCCTCTTTGCTTGTCCATCTGTCTGTGGGTGGAAAGAGGTACTATAGTACACCTTAGTCCCCAAACCTTTTTGGAATGACTTTCAAAAATGATATGAAAATGGAGGACCATGATCCAAGATAATAGAAATTAGAGCACCATGAAATTTCACAATCTCCGCAAGATACAACTTAGCATAATCCTGCACTGAGTAATTAGTTCCCACAGGCAAGAAGTGAGAGAACTTGGTCATTCTATCAATGATGACCCAAATAGAATCACCTTGATTTCGAGATCGAGGAAGACCAGTAACAAAATCCATATTAATTGCCTTCTACTTCCACTTAGGCAAGGCAATCTTTTGGTATAAGCCTTTGCGCATCATGTGCTTAACTTTCACTTATTGGCACACCATACACTTGGCCACAAAACTAGCCACATCTCATTTCATATTAACCCACCAATAGAACTCTCTCTGATCATGATAAATCTTGTAAAATCAGGATGTATAGCATACCGAGATTCATGAGCCTCAACCATAATACTTTCCCTCAATCCATCAACATCAGGAATGCATAGCTTACCTAGGTACCTCAAGATACCATCACCACCAATCGCAAAGTCAACGACCTTTTGTTGACCCATATTACTTTTGATCCTCATTAAGTCGGGGTCTAATACTTGCTTTTCCTTTATGTCAACAACAAAAGATGACTAAGATACCGAATGCACATATATACTACCATCCTCGGAGTTCACAAGTCGAACTCTATAATTGGATAAATGGTGAATGTACTTCACCAATTCATTCTTATCCTCATCAACATGGGCCAAACTTTCTAAGAACAATCTATTAAGAGAGTCGACGACTACATTAGCTTTACCCGATGGTAATAAAGACTCATATCATAGTCTTTCAACAACTCAAGCCACCGCCTTTGTTGGAGGTTTAACACCTTTTGAGTAAGCATATATTGAAGGCTCTTATGGTCGAAAAAGATGTCTACATGAACACCATAGAGATAATGTTGCCACATCTTCAAATAAAAAACCACAACTAATAATTCTAAGCCATGGGTAGGGTAGTTCTTTTCATAAACCTTCAATTGCCTGGAAGCATAGGCCACCACCCTACTATATTACATCAACACACAACCAAGACCGATTCAAGAAGCATCGCAATAAACTACGAAGCCATCATTACCCTCGTGCAAGGTCAAAACCAGAGCCAAAGTTAATTTATCTTTCAACTTCTCAAAACTACCTGCACAAGCATCCGGCCATAAGAACTTAACCTTCTTATTGGTCAACTTGGTCAATGGAGTAGCTATAGTAAAAATATCTCAATAAATATCCTATAGTACCAGCTAGACCCAGGAAGTTCCTAATATTGATTGGATTCATAGGTCAAGTCCACTTCTTAACCGCTTCAATCTTTTGAGGATCTATAATGATACCTTCACTTGAGATAACATGACTAAGAAAAGTCATAACCCTTAACCAAAACACATACTTAGAGAACTTGGCATACAAATAATAATTCTTTCAGGTTTGCAACATAGCAGAGAGATGATCGATATGATCTGCCTAACTCTTAGAATATACCAAGATATCATCAATGAAGACAAAGACAAACAAGTCCAAAAATAGATGGATAACCCTATTTATCAATCGATGAATGCCGCTGGGGTATTGGTCAACCCAAAGGACATGACTAGAAACTCATAGTGACTGTACCGGGTTCTAAAAGTAGTCTTAGGGATATCCACATCCCTAATCTTATGTTGGTGATAACCTAACCTAAGATCAATCTTAGAGAAATACTTCACACCTTGAAGTTGATTGAAAAATCATCGATCGTAGGAAGAGGATATTTATTTTTTATAGTTACCTTGTTCAATTGACAATAATCAATGCATATACGAAGGGAACCATCCTTCTTACGCACATATAACATGAAAACACCCCATGGAGATGCACTAGGATGAATGAAAACTATATCTAAGAGGTCTTTCAATTGCTCCTTAAGATCTTTGAGCTTTGCTGTAGCCGTTCTATATGCAAGGATAGAAATCAAATGAGTGTTTGGAAGAAGATCAATCCCAAAATCAATTTCCCTATCAGGTGGAATACCAAGAAGGTTATCGAGAAACACCTCGGGAAACTCATTACCCATGGGAATGAATTCTAAAGAAGACTCTTCAGAGTTAGAATCTTTAACTTGGATGAAGTGATACTAACACCCCTTTGAAATTAACTTTTGGGCCTTATGATAAGAAATGAACCTTTCCTTAGGCACTAAGGAACCACCTTCCCATACAATGATTGGCTCATCAAGGAATTTAAACATAACCCTACGAGTCCGACAATCTATTGAAGCATAACAATAATGCAACATATCCATCCCCAGAACAACATCAAAATCAACTATGTCTAACTCTATCAAGTCTACACGAGTTTCTCTACTGCTAACAAATACCACACACACCTTATACACCCTTTCAATAACCATAGAGTCTTCTATCAAGGTAGAAATAGGAAAATGAATCGACAAACTCTTGGGACTAAAATCAAGATGCACAACCACATATGGGATCACATATGAAAGAGTAGACCCTAGATCAAACAAACAATACATGTCACAAGAGAAAAGTTTCAATATACCTATGATGATATCGGGCAATGCCTCATAATACTGGAGAGTAGCAAGTGCATACAAAAGGTTTCAGCCAGTATTGGTGCCAGAAATAGAAGTAAAAGCAGAAATAATACCCTTCGGAGCAGAAGCATATGGAGTAGAAATAGGAGCTTTATTGGCCTAAGAAGTGGATAAAGAGGGGCACTCATGATGTATATGCCTAATCTAACCACAACTAAAACATCAATTTCTCCCCTTCTCAAACTGACCACAATGACTCTGACCACGGAATCAATAAAGAAGGAGGGGTGGAGCTGACTGAGCACTACTAGCCTAGAATTGGGCACCCTGTTACCGAAACCCACCACTAAATTAAGATCGATAATCACCCGACGACTTTGGGTAAGGAGAGTGAGCACTAGCCAAAGAGTAAGAATCCAAACTCCCCCACTTCTTCTGTGGACACTTACCCCCATGTATACCAATAGGATCAAAATACTTAAACTTTTTCCCTTGGATTTCGCTAAACTCAACTTGTCTCTTTTTAACTGCTTCCACTTATTGTACATACATGGTTAGCCTCGAGATGTCCATATTTTCAATCAACAAATCCATCTTTCTCTCAAGGAGCAACTCATGGGACAATTATGAGACAAACTTATGCATCCTAGCCCTCACACTAGAGACAATCTAGGGGGCATACCTTGACAATTGATGAAATTTCAAGTAATACTCTTGAAAAGATATCCTTCATTTCTTAAAGATCACAAACACTTTTGCCTTTGCTTCCCTCAACTTTTGAGAAAAGAAGCAATTTAAGAAATCCTAAAAAAATCCCCAAACATGGAGGGACTAACATCTACACCTCTAGACAACTTCTACTCTTCATACAATTGGTACGTTATTTATTTCAATTGGTAGGAAGCAAACTTAATGGCCTTAATCTCCGAAGTATGCATGATTTGAAAGATATTCTCCATTTCATCAAAAAAACTTGAGAATCTTCCTCAACCTTTGTACCCATAAACATAGGAGGGATCAACCTCATATATTAGACAATTATTATGGCCTCAGAAGAAATATAAGTCGGAGCACCACACTATGATTAAAGGGCTACCAATTGAGTCAAGAGGATGAAAGAGCGATAAAACTCGACATTAGTAACATCTCTTTGAGGTGACAGAATAGGAAAGTCACTCTTATAGTTGGAGTTGGTAGGGATAGATGGAACCCCATAAAGATGGTTAGATACCACAACCCTATTCTAGGTCTGAACCCTAAAAGTTGGATGAGATTTATCTATAGGGCCCTCAGAAGTCTTTACCTGAGTCTCAGATCTCTTTAGAGGCATAATCTGAAAGATAACAAATAGAAATCAGAGAAATCTAAGACCTTAGACACTATACCTTTAGATTGAAACACAAGAAAGGGAAATATTCCTAAAATATCTCATAGCCCATCTCTTATAAGTATGGCATGCTTTACACCCATAAATAAGACTCTACCTGAAACAGCATTGTGAATACCCAAGTAACCATGATCCTAAGATCTGATACCAATTTGACACGATCCAAAATTGGGCCTTGTCGTACAGGCACTTCAAAGCCGCACAAACTGGAGGTAGCCTCACTAACCTAACCGAATTATCACCTAAATCACAAAATTCAGATAAACTTAGACTATAGAGTAAGATAGTGGAAACAATACTAGTAGTCATAACTTAACAATGTCTAACCATTTCATAAATATCAACAGACTAGCCAATACACCCAAGTGCACAGTCATCCATAATACCTCTATACATATCGATGTCTAGAAATATATATGTCAAGATAAGCCCCCAACAATAGCCAAACAAAGTCTAAATAAAAATAATTCTAAAGATAAGAGACCAAGAATGAATGTCTTTCGAAGTTAGGAAGCTCACCACTCTAAGGTCAATACAGAAATTGACTCAATATCCTAATCACTATGGAGGAAAAGAAGAAGAAGCTCTGGATCCTATGTCACATGAGGACTTAAAGTCCGAAGATGGTTAGCGGCTGGAGAGCTAAAATGTAATTTAAGGAATAGTGATAAAATAATATTATTGTTTAACAATAAGTCAATATATTATGTTCAATAGAATTCATGACCTTATCCATTTATATAGGTATATCACATTCCAAACAAGTAAACAAGTCTTAACAACATTCTCAAAGCACTCAATCATGAGACATAAAGTGGAGGACTCCGACAATTCACACTTAGGTTCAAATAATTCTTATTAGGTATGGGACTTCAACCACATTCACACATTACTTAGATGGAGGAATTTAACCATGTATACCCTCATTATGCAAGGGACTCTAACTTTATACACATCTATTTAAGAAAGGGGCTCTAACAACATATGCATATTCATTTAAGCAAGGGACTCTAACCACATGCCCACATATTTGTCAAAGGACTCTAACCTCATGCCGTATTATATAGGGGACTCTATCCAAAACCATTTCATTTGGCGAGGCACTTCAACCTCAGGAGATCTTATTATGAAAGGGACTTTAACCACAAGTAATTTCATTAAGTAAGGGACTTTAAACTCAAGCCCTTTTATTGGAATAGGGACTCTAACGTCAAAACATTATAATTATCACTAGTCGCCATTGAGACTCCAACCCTTTATCTATGCATCAACATTTATTTAATTCACACTTAAGGACTTTAACCCATTTAGATAATTCAATTCAATATATGATTACAAGGTTCTCATGGGTGCCTTCATTGCTCAACCATTTCAATAGGCCAATACCTTAACTCAATTCATCATATAATCCAAGTTAGGGTCATCTATACCTTCACAACCATTTACATATTATTAGCAATCTTATACCATATTCTTACTATATTTTAGTGTAACACACAATTCATGATCATATTCATATCTATATACTTTAATCCCCTATTAACCATCAACCAACAAGGCCATCAATTCCATCGTACATGACTCATAATACCCTCACAATATCATTTAAAAACTATTCATACTTAATAGGCTATTTCCCTAGTTCAAAACATCACCAACATAAGACTAGACAATTCATTCAGATGTTTTTACAAACACCTTGTGTGCATACCTTTACCAAGGCCATTTTTATGGTAGAAATCATCAAGATTAGGGTTACTCAAAACCAACATGTTAGAACACATACAGAAAGAACCCACATGTGCAAAACATCAATAATATCATGTATAAACACAAGTCTAAGCAAGAACAAACATAATTAATCACTATGCATCTAACCCTTAATATTTTAATTTCAAAATCATCGCTCACAAGTCTTAATCAATGTATAAAACATATGGTGCTTTAGTTAAAAGCAACTGAAAGGGTAACATGCCTTAGAAAATATGATTCACCCAAGAAGCTTGAATTCACTTTGATCCTAGATGGCCACCCTTGAACGCTAGCCTCCAATCCCTCACAAATTATTTTTGAGAGAGAATTTTGGATGTTTAATCCACTCAAAGTATGTTTAAGGAGGCCATACACACTTATATAGTGAAGGGAATTAGTGTTTTGAGAGTGGTAAATGACCATAAGGTACTCAACTAAAATCTAGAAAATGACCATATAGGTGGGTACGACTCACTTGAGTCAATCGTACCACACGGTATGAGTGGTACCTTAGCTCATACCCTAGGATTCTCCTAGGTAATATATACTAGTTAGGATACAAATGCACACCCTTGAATCATACCCATAGGGTATGACTCATTCCCTAAACAGTACACAATACTTGTACAAAGAATAGTCCACTTTAATTTCAAAACACTACTTTATACGACTATGTTGGGTATGACTTATAACTTAGTGTACGATTAGAGGAGGGGTAACTCATACCTAGGATAGTGAATAAATACCCCAATGGAATAGGGTATGATAGGGGTCACCAACTCATATCAAAAGGGAATGAGTGGTACCCTTAGTCGTACCAAGTTCAGAGACATCAAATGAGGGATTTTTTCAATAGTTCAAAGTCTAGGTGTTTCAGAAAATAAGGGCTATATGGTAATACTAGGTGTATATATATATATATATACATACACACATACACACACACATATATATATATATATTAGAATAACTCAAGAATAACAACCTCAGGTAGTCAAGCTAACCTCTCTAGGACAATCCTTACCGAGTAGGAAAGCTAATGCTAGCATGATTAGGGCCTATAGTTAAAATTTCTAACCATGAATACATTGTCCATAGTGCAATTTATTTTAAATAATCAAGGTATTAGAAATATATTGACTTTCCTCAGGTGTTAATCAACCTACCACAAATTAACCATAATAACAACAATATAGTAATCGACAAGTCCGAACAAATAATACCTAACTGGGCCCCTATAGTCCCAAACGGTTTAATCAACACTCAGGAAATAATAATCATAGCCTATATCTATGCAACCCCCTATAAGGGTGATAGATATAAGCACTAAACAGTATATTGGTGAAAGGAAATGCATATAAATGAATGTAAAGTAAATCCATAATACCATAATAGATCTAAGTACCATAATATATCAGGCTTATAAACCTTCTCGAGTTTAACAACTCACAAAGATAGGACCTATGAAGACCTTTATTCTCCAATAAGATGGCTCACGGATAAAGGCCCCCTAGGGTAGTTTGGAATATCAGTATACATTAGTTGTTCATCTAGGATATTCAATCATTATAATTATCAATATTCTCCATCCAATACCAGAGAAATGTATATATAATAAGTGCAGTCACTTAAATTGTGGCTTAAACTATGAAAATCTATAAATTCATTACCCAAGATCAACTCCAGGACTAAATCAATGTCATAGTGTGTAAAGGGTCAGAATCTCTCCCGTTTAAAGTAAATTGTAGTGGTAAAAGAGTGGATAAACCATGGACCAAAATCAATCTTGATCTAATTTACCAACCCTCATCTACAATTTTGAAAGCTCATAAATAAAAAAATGAGGTGGTATGATCCTTATTATAAAAAAAGATCTATTTTTGGAGTGAAAAGTGTAAATAAATCCCTTTTAAAAAGGAAGTAGTAAAATCATGGTTTTGGTTGGAATCTTGCTACTAAATAATCATGCATGCACCGAGAATATGCATTTCATCACCAGTATCCAAACAATACAACCTTAAATGTTTAAACGTCCATAGATTAAGGCCACATCCTTTATGAGGAAAAAATACTCACTTGAAGTCCAATTAGTATCATAACTACATCATCGAGCACACTGGTATATAACTAGCATAATATTTCATCATAAGGGTCAACTTCTCTTCTACCCCTAATTCCCTAAATAGGAAATGTCATGATATTCTAGTTATAAGCAAGTCATACATCATTACCTAGCATTAAATCTATACTATGCACTATCTCATGAAAAAAATAGATTAAAGCCTACTCAATGTCGAACCACAGGCCTTGAATTGCCCACTGAATTGCTTATCTTTTCTCTATAATCCTAAAATACTACCACACCATCAAAATAGTAATAAACACATGAATAAGAGTATACCGAGATCCATATTGAAATATAAAAGGTTGGGTCATAATTAAAATAAAGAACGGGTTGTGAGACCGTAAATGAAATCCAAATTTGAATCTGGAGTAAGGTCCCTCGACAGACAAGGAATGTCTACTCAAAAATTGAGCAAAAATAAAACATAAATTGTGGTCCAAATCAGCCCCTAAAGTATACGGATTTTAAGAGTTAATTTCTAAGAATTTTCAATAAAAAAGAATGGAATTTGAAATGAAATTGACCGAAGAGTGAAGGGTTAACTTACCTTAGATTCAATGGATGATTCCCCACTCTTCCCCCACTCCAAGCTATCAAAAATGGTGAAAATGGTTGAGAAAATAAAGAAACTTAGGTGGAGAATGTGATTTAATCACCTGTGAGTGCTGGTAAAGTGACCGAGTGATATCATAGCTTAAGCGGTCAAATGATTACTTAAGCGATTCACTACAAAAATCTAACCTCCACTTTAGTAGCTGAGTGCCGGTTAAGAGACCTTTGCTTAAGCGAAGAGGCCATTACATAAATGGTTGGGTAGAGTCCAAGGGTGATAACTATAGAAATACCCTGGCCATTTAAGTGAGAACCACTTAAATGATCAAAGGCCTGCTTAAATAATTGCACTAGATGATGCCAGGCACAAAGTTTGCTAAGTCCAAATAGACTTCGACCGGGTGCCTAGGGATTCATTTAGAACCCCGTGCACAAATGAACCATTCTACCATACTAAATTCGACATTCCAAACTCAATGAAAGTATCAAAACTTGCATCCGAAATTGTTTTAACTAAATGTGGTCCCCACACCTATAGCCCCATTTTCATAAAATTAACCTAATAGCTCAAAATGAGTTTGAAAGCTTTAGAACATGATTCAAGCATCCCCTTAGGATAAAAATAATGTTCCAAAGATAATGGGACAATCAAAATTCTCATCTGAGGTCGTTTTGTAGGGTTTTTTGTCCGAGACCAATTCTTTAACAACAAAATCTCCAAAATAGAGAAATGAGCCTAAAACCTAAATGAACTTCTTGATAACCAAATCGACAGTTCTTGTAAGTCACAAATGACCTATAGTCACTGTGGGAAATCTTGAACCACTTGAAATTTGTGAAAGTAGAGGAAATGACCTTGATGGTCATTATGTGAGGATAATAAACTCTTGCTTCCCCAAGAAGGAGAAGCACTTGGTTACCTTTCATAGCTTGGTATCCAAGATTCTAATAGATATTTTGAGAATAATAATAGAGTATAAAGGTCTTCATAAATACTGTATGGTTATCCCAAGTGTTTTTGTGCAACATAAGATTTTTGTGATAGATTTATTGATCAAGACGGTGATGAGAAAGAAGGTTGTGGATGATCATTCTAGGATCAAATAAGGTATCCTGACTATCGACAGTGCTCTAGAGATAGAGAAAATGTAATAGATATGAGGGATTGGGGGAGTAGTAGGGATACAAATAGTATATGACATATGATGGCTAGTTGTATTAGGGAAATAACTAAAGAGGTTTTAGGCGTCTTAAGAGGTTTGTCTGACTAATGTCTAGGGGACTGGTGGTGGAATAAAGAACTATTAGGAAAGATAATGGAAAAGAAGAGAGCTTACATAAAGTTAGTGAAAGTACAATCGAGGAATATAAATAGAGGAATTGAGAAGAGTACAAAATAGATAGGAAGAAGGCTAAGTTGGATATTACAACAGCTAAAACAACAACATTGGATAGAACAACAACATTTGAATGCTTCTATGTAGAATATGTAGCAAAAGGTGAGGATGAGAAGTTTTACAGGCTAGCCAAGGTTAGGGAGCATATGGCTCATGATGTTGACCAAGTAAAGTGAATCGAGGGTGAGGACATTTATGTATTGGTGGATGTGGTTCTTATTAGGAGGTGATCATACTTCCATATGGGTTTGAAGAAAATGAGGGACATATGCACACATGTATTATGTTAGGGTACTTGATAAATCCGAGAGGCATCACGATTGTGGTTATTGTATACATATTAATATTGAGGAAGGTAGGTGTCATGACCCAATTTACTAGTCATGATGGAACCTACTCTATCCCGCCAGTAGGTAAGACAAACCATAAATTAAAATTAAATACAATGGGTTAACTTGGTGGACAGTGCCCAACATAGATGAAAATCAACATATACAACTAATAAATAAGCACAATATTTGAAATAGATAAAGATAGTCAACATAGATACCATCCCACAACCTAGTAGAGCCAGTACAAGAGCATCTAGTAATAGTGATAATACAACCAAACTATCTAGAGTAGTTAATAACATCTATCTCAAAACAAAATACTGAACATAGAAAGATAGAAGGAATTAGGTGACTTTGACTCCAAGAGCTCACCATATATCTAGATATAAACTCAAGATGAACGTCAATCAACGGAAGCAACTAGTACTCAGATTTGTAGCAAAAAGGTACAAAAAGGTAGTATGAGTAACAAAACCATGGGTACTCAGTAGGAATATCGACTGACTGAGTTATATCATGATATAAGAATAATAAAATGTAAGATAGCATAACTAATTCAAGGTATAGACAAAATTGCAGTAACTCCAACATTGTTGTGCATAAATAAGTAAATAAACCAGAATAATAACATTCACAATATGAGCATCAACTATTTGGAGACAGGGTGAGATCTTGGAGATTGAGTTGCCCTATTTCCCTTCTATATTTATTTTTCTTTTACATTTGTGACAAATGTATGAGACTATCTTAGAAAGTTTAGACTTTGTAAATTCCTATGGTCAAGTTTAGAAGCTCTTGTATTATACTATCAAGTCATGGGATTTGTGTTTGAATATCAGTTGTCTTTATTTTTAAGCATTGTTTTCTATATATTGTATCCTTATATAGGTTCCATATTGGAAGTTCTTACCAAGGTAACCCATTACGTTACCACTAGGTTACGATATCAGCTTACCTACTAGTGGGATGTGGTAGAGGCCTGATGAGTGGTGATTTTACAACTTATTTGCACTTATTATTTGGAAATATTTCCTTGATATGAATGAATAAATGAGACATATTCGTAATTCAATGCACTAATATCCACTCTTTATAAGTATAGAGTTGAGGAGATGAAGATATGTGGATTTTTGCTCAAAATGATCAAAAAGGAAGTAAGAAAGTGCAGATGAAGACTTGGAGCATCAAGGCCTCAGGTACCAGATTTGCGGTCCATTGACCACGATCGCCGTATAGCCGCGATCTTATCCAGACCTGTGCGATCATGGCCTAGTAGAGGAGTTCATCCTAAGGGTAAAACTATAATTGTATGTGTTGATTCCAATTTGAAAAAAATGAATCAAACTTATCATTAGAAAAACAATTCCATCTTCCCCAATTTTTATGTTTAGTTTTGTGTAGTCCATAATCTCTATTTTGGAGAAGAAAATATTGTATAAATTTTGAGTGAAGAATACATTCGAGACTTTCTAAGTGAAAGGTTTGCTCACTTCCATTGTTGATATTGTGGGAGAGCCAAGTTTGAAGTATGTTTTGCTTAATTCTTCAACAATTTATATTAATGGAGATTATGGGTATATCTATGCTTAGTTATCTTATGTGTAGCTAAATCTTCCTCTTGGGGTTATGCGTGAATTGGGGTTAAAGTGTGTGTGGGTTGTTATTGTTAGCATCTATTTGGTAATTAATGTTTATAGGTTTTGTCATTGCTATGATACTTTGATTGGGATTTGATGGGTGAAATCCCCAAATACTCATAAGTGTTTGTTGGGTGAAAGCTCCAAGCTCTAGAAAGTTCAAGGCCAAATTTGGAAGAAGGGTTTTAGGTGAACTTTAGGAATCTATGTGAGACCAAAGCAATAATAGATAATCATGTGTGTAGTTTGCTAAATTTTCACTATATTTGACATAAGGGTGAATTTGAGGTTGTCTAGGCCCTGGGTATCATCCTAGAAATAGGGATGCCTAGACTGAGGTTCTGCTTACAAATTGTTGAACACACCTATTAGGTATTCAAAAGAATCAATGGGTGAAATTTTGATGTTTTGTTGAAAGACAATCATCAAAATCAATAACATAGCCTACCATATTTGATTTACTAAATTGATGTTGATTACTAACCCCCACATGTCACTCCCTTAGTAATGCATAACCCCAAGATCCGTGCATAATTATTAAAACTCTAACTATTCTTAGTCCCAAATTTATACTAAAAAAACCCAAAAAGAAACATTAGTGTAGGAACCTATCCCCAATTTTATCTTTTTGTACCATTTGTTTGAATTTAACTTGTATCTATTATTTTGAACTAATTTGGTCACCACTTTCATTGATTCTCATAGATTCGACACCGACTCCAAAGTTTGATAAATATATTAACAATGACCGCCTTGCACATAAATTGATGTGTAAGTTGAGTGTTATAAAAAATGACACCGTTGCCAGGGAACAATTTTGTGTATTAAGTTAGTTTAGAATATTAGTTACTCACTTAAATTCAAGCTTGTATATATCTGTTTGTGATTTTCCTTTGTAGTTATAGTTTATTTTATATTTATTTTTCTATGGTATCTTTCAACAAATATGATGTTGGTAGTTGGAAGTTTGATCTTGGTGATCCATATCCATATCATGATATACCACATTTTATTAGAGATTATGACTATACTCCCCGGAGAGAGATGGATTCACCATCTCAATCCTATACAGAGTATAAGTGCTCTTTATGTAGTAGTAGAGATGGACATTAGAGTGATTTTCCACTTGCCCCATCCCCCCGTTATACTAGCTGAGTTGCTAGTCCTTCTTATGAGATTGATAGGTATGATGAGGATAAGAAGAAAAAGAAGGATACCGAGTCCAATAGCTGTGACCCAAGGTTACAAGCCATTTTGGATTGGTTAGAAGCAACGGGGGAGGGTCTAGAATATATTCATCAAGAATGGAGAATTGTCAAGAAGGCGCCAATGGGCAAAGAAGAAAATCCTGAAGCTATCATTACCACTCCCATTATCCAAAATAAAGTACGTAAAAAATAGAAACCAAGCTATGATGATGAGCTTGGTAGCGAAGACTCCTTGGCAGCTTCCCAATTGTCCAATATATATAAGGAAGGAGAGGCCAATATAAAATAAAAGACACTAGAGTTAAAAGAAGAATCAACACAAAACTCTTATAATGACTCTAGTTCATTTCGGGGTTAAGATGCTTTGAAGGAGGCTAACCAAAACTTAGGTGTTGGACCTCATTCAAACCGTTTTTCAACATTAGGATTATAGTATGTGATGATGATCCATGCCTTTGAATAAATGATGTATTATGGGGAGAAGATGTCTAACTCCAATATTTTGGAGTTTGATATTCCGAAAGAGCACATGGAACCCCATCCATCAAAGGCCAAGATGCTCAACTTTTGAAGTACAAGGAATGGCATATTGACAGACACTCTTTTACCTATGGAGCCAATCCATAAGATCGATGTAAATTTTGGTAAAAGTTTCAAGTCTTCAAAGTGGTAATATCAAAAATTGCTTGCCATTTTACCATATCTTCCAAGTTTCATCTTAAAAGATTTCAATTTTTTGTACCTCTATCACTCATTACATATTGAACAAAAGTTATGTTAGAGATTTAAACTTTCTAAGTGGAGACATAAAAGAAAGTAGTGGAGGTGTCGTGCTACAACGTTAAACTAAGCACACGATCGAAGGTAACCCATCACGACATGAAAAGTGATGGCCCGTATCCTTTTATTTATGCATGCTAGGGTAGATTATGATTTTTACTCTTGTTTTTATGCATGCATATCCCATAAAATATTGGTGCTTAGAGGAATTTTGATTGAATTTGATAAAAAGGAGGTGTAAAGGTGGAAAATATACTAAGCAGGACATGCAGAAGATTCGGTTGTTGGTCTTAATTACTGCAACCGTGGTCCATGTACCCAAAATCATGGAGGCCGAATAACTGTGATCACAGAATAATGATCGCGATCACGGTCTTACCAGTTTAAATAATCATCCAACTGCCATCTTTCCCACGCAATTCATTCTCAAATTCTCTCAAAATTCTCCTATATTGTGGCATTGTGTCGAGTATCCAAGATTTCATTTCAAGCCCTTTACATTATTTATCTAGTATGAAGTCTAAAACTCCATTACTTCTATTGTCATTTTAGGCCTGGAAATTATAGTGTAGAAAATAGGCATACCTTTATTTTAATAATGCCATAACTCTACTTGTTTATGTTTATGTTTGTGGTTCGCAGCTGTAGGGTGTCTATACGTTATTTGGGGAAGTCTTGAGTACCAATATTTTATCCTAAAATAGTTGGAATTGACACATATATTATGTGTTATAACAATGCTAGAATGAGTTCAATGTGAATTCCTTCAAGTATGGGGCTAAGATCAGATAATCAAGGTTTGATTTATCTGATCATGATGTATAGTTGCCTAGTTGGAAGATGAGAATGGTGTTAAATTTTCCTATTTTGAGCAATGGTAAAACTGTTAGCTGTGGTCAAAGGTATCGCAATCATGATCCTGATAGCGATTGCGATCAGATCTTCGCGATTGCCATGACTGAGAACAATTTTTTTGCAGAAATTCAAATGCCTGCTCATCCATTATGCACCCCTGAATCTCCTATAGCATTACAACATGAGTTTTTCTTGTTAATCTAGCATAATTTTTGCCTTAAAAATACTAACGGTAGTCCAAAATGCATTCCATATAGGTATGCAGCTAAAAAACAGAAGACTTAGACAATACCAGATTCAGGACTTCAGAAATCAAGGGGTACAATGACCTTCCAAAGACTAAGATACCCCTAAAAAGGAGTATATCTATGGATAGAGTCCCAGATAAGTTTCCAAAATTCTTTGATAGACTTGCTGGTATCAGGAAACTCGCTCTAGGGTTACCTCAAGGTACGAGGGAGTCCTCCGCTTCTCGACACTCATATGTTTTGTGGTCTAACTATGAAATATATTCGGAGGAGCAAAGAAGGTAGGCTGCCAGGGTTTCCAAATTGGAAAAAACATATTTAACTTTGGTGATATCTCACAGGAACCATCGAGAATCACAAAAAGATATGGTGAAGAGGGAAAAGAAGAGAGAAAGATTCTTCACCAAGGTGTGGAAAGGAGTAAAGGGCATCTTAAAGGTGTTCAATTCTACGGAGTGCTTATTTCGCTGAGAGACAAGGGTGATAAAAAAGCTCTGCTGAGTGGCTTACTACTAATGATAGAGGAGAAGATACAGGGTATACCGAAGATGATGAGGTTGATCCAAGAAACACCCTTTACTCTTATCTTGTTAACATTTGAGGTAGCCTGTCCCTATATTTGTACTATTTGGTTAGTGTTTTGATAGTATTTTGGTATACTCTAGATACTATTTTTTATTTTATTTTGAGATGCTGCATTTCTGGGTACTCTGATGGTGCCAACATTTTATGGATTATAATGATTTTCTTTTAATTTTAGTGTTCTTGTAGTTTTATTTTATTTTGATCTTATTGATGCATGACTAGCTTAACTCTATGATGGATTGATTAACGATAGTCTAAAGGGTGAAGCATTGTGTTTGGGTTTTGAGATATAGATACAGGGGAATTCTGAGTACCTATGGCATCAATTTCATCAATGCAAGGGACGTCTGGTCACCTGTGGCATTGTATATTTTAAAGTAGGGGTTACTGTGTACATCATTGGCAAAGTCTAAGTAGCCATATATATAGTTTGCCTATTGTGATCCTAAATGTGAGACTAAGGCCTATTGTATCCATAGTTTAGCAAATTTTGCGAGAGGAAAATGCTTAATAAACAACCCTCTCAGTCCAAAATTTTTAAAAAATCAAGGGTATGGACATGAGCAACTTTGTAACAAGACTTCTTCACTTTTTGTGACTCCATAATCTTTTGACTTGTACATAATAATTGAAACTCCAATTTTGTCTCTCACGGGAGGGGTAATTGAGCCTCCTTGGCGAGTTTTGCATTCCATGTGGGGTGAGACTTTAGTATTCATAGTTTGTACATTTTTGTTATCTACAACTTGTCTCGTTAGTCTTTCAAAGATAATGTTGATTGTATTTGGTTGGAGAAATGATCTTAGGCCACCTTTGTGATTTTGGAACCAACTCTATCCTAAAAAGCCTAGCCATGCATAATTGTAATCCCTAGTTACCCACTTTGAGCCTTTGGACCTTTCTTTGGAAAACTCATTACTAGCCATGTCCCATTCGTCTTATCCATCTCTTAAAACATACCCTCCTTGAACTTGAAAATGGAACCTGAGGTTTAAATCTTAAGTTGGGGATGGTGAAAGTGATGGAAGGAAGTTTGAAGCCACAAATTGTTTGCAAAATGCCCATTGTACCTAAGTGATGAAAACAAATGTTTAGAAAAAGTAAAGGATCTAACAAAGGAATGAATTGCACGTTAGTTGTAAGAAAAAAGATGAACAAAGAAAGTGAAGTGTAGCCATAAGAAAATAAAGAAAAGTGTCCCTTAGTCGAAGAAGGAAGAATTGAAAAGTGTGAAGAGGTATTCAAGTAAGAGAGTAGACAAGTAGTTCCTAAACTATATGCTACCCTAGTGTGAACCTACGTTACAAGCTTAGAAAGTCCTTTGACATCACCAACCAATTACTTTCTTTGTACTGGCGATTGAAAATAGGGGCAAGCCTATGGTATAACACTTGTTGCATTGAGATTTCTGTTGTGATGGAGAGAGTGTTTGCACTTAAAATTCCTTGTTTCATATTTATTAGTTCATTGTATGGAATTCTCTTTCTTGTGAGGATGACATGTGAAATAAGTTGAGGTGGGTAATCTTGTCACCTTTTGACAATCAAAAAATTGGAGTAGATCTTAGTTGTGATAAAAATTAGAGTCTTTTTGTTTCTTGGTCACTCTTTGAATTCCTATGTATCCTTGAATTTAGTATTTTATAAGGAGGGGTGTAGTGAAATTAGCTTTTCCCATGTGCAATGAGCTACTTGTGGTAGTGAGTAAGGTTAAAGTCATTGCGATCTTTGAGGCATGAAGTTTAGGCATAAATAATTGTGTCTCATGGTATGAGGTAGTGTTGCTTGAGGACAAGAAATAGCTTTAAGTTTGGGGTGTTGATGAGTGGTAATTTTACAACTCATTCACACTCATTATTAGGGAAAATTTCCTTGATATGAATGAATAAATGAGACATATTCCTGAGTTAATGCACTAATATCCACTCTTTATAGGTATAGAGTTGAGGAGATAAAGAGATGTGGATTGGAGCTCAAAATGATAAAAAAGGAGCAAGAACGTGCAGATGAAGACTTGGAGCAACAACGCCTCAGGTACCGCATCGCAGTCCGCTGACCATGACTGTAAAGGTCAAGAAAAAGTATTCTAATTGCGATCACTGATGTTATTCGGGGTAACATAGCTGTAGTCGGATCCAAACCTGTGTGATTGCGGCTTAGTGAAGGGGTTCAGCCCAAGGGCAAAACTTTAATTGCACGTTTTGATCCCAATTTGACAAAAATGACTTAAACCCTATCATTAGAAACACAATTCCATCTTCCCTAATTTTTAGGTTTAGTTTTGTGTAGTCCATAGCCTCCATTTTTGGAGAAGAAAATATAGTCTAAATTTTGGGTGAATAATACATTGGAGACTTTCTAAGTGGAAGGTTTGCTCATTTCCATTGTTGATATTGTGGGAGATCCAAGTTTGAAGTAACTTTCACTTAATTCTTCAACAATTTATATCAATGGAGATTATGGGTATATCTTTGCTTAATTATCTTAGGTGTAGATAAATCTCCCTCTTGGGGTTATGTATGAATAGGGGTTAAAGTGTGTGGGTTGTTATTTTAAGCATTTATTTGGTAATTTATGTTTATAGGTTTTGTCATTGCTATGCTACTTATGTTGGGATTTGATGTGTGAAACCCCTAAATACCTACAAGGGTTTGATAGGTGAAATCTCCAAGCTCTAGAAAGTTCAAGGCCATCTTTGAAAGAAGGGTTTTGGGTGAACTTTAGGAATCCAAATCATCCCCAAAAGAGGGATGTGGATACAAAAGCAATGATAGACAATCATGTGTGTAGTTAACTAAATTTTCACTTCCTTCGACATAAGGGTGAATTTGAGGTTGGCTATTCCATGGGTATCATCCTAGAAATAGGGAGGCCTAGATTGAGGTTGTGGTTACAAATTGTTGAGCACACCTATTAGGTATTCAAAAGAATCAATGGGTGAAGGTTGTGTGTTTTGTTGAAAGACTAGCATCAAAGTCCATAACCTAGCCTACCCATATTTTATTTACTAAATTGATATTGATTACTAACCCCCATATGTCACTTCCTTAGTACTGCATAACCCCAAGATCCGTACATAATTGTTAAATCTCTAATTATTTATAGGCTTATATTTCTACTAGAAAAAACCAAAATAAACATTATTTTAGGAACCTATCCCCCATTTTATATTTTTGTACCATTTTTTTGAATTTAAATTGTATCTATTATTTTGAACTAATTTGATCACCTGTAACACCCCAAAAATGGGTCCTGAGATGTCACACGGTGCTTAGGACCACAAGTGATCCCAAGCTAAACCTTGAGCTGGCATACTGATAAGCAACTGATTAAAAATATATAAAATGACAGAGTTTACTGTGCGAAAATATAACCATGATGGAATCTGAGGAAAATACAATACTGGTACACTTGTACATTCTGATAAAATCTGAAAAGAGGGACTAAAATAAACAACTAACTATAACTAACATCTGTGAAGCCTCTACTATACTAACTATAGATAGCTGGGACATGACACCCAACTATCCCAAATCAATACGACTAAATAAATAAAATAAAATACTACTCAAATGATATGACAGACTCGAGCCCTTGAATCAAGAGGACTCATCACCTGCTGACTCAAATATGCAATCTGTCTGAATATGGTATGCGTGCTACAACTAAATGGATACCTATATATGAGACAATATAACACATAGACATATATGTGGACCAGCACTTTGAGGATATACTAGTATATGGGAGTGAGTGCATAAGTAAAACATAATATCAATCATCATAATTTGTAAGACAATGCATGCTAAGTGTAAATGACTCACATAAGCTAGAATATCTGAAATACTGAAGATCATGAGTAACAAATCATACTTTATAAATCTAGTGAGGCATAAAATTTAGTTCTAAAAGCTGTACTTGCATTCTTCTGTAAATCATATTGTCTAAGTGTAGAAAGGACTCACTCTTTAAATATGAGATCTAAAACTAATATCTTTCTATAAATCATAATCCGAGTAATCTTTGTTAGCCTTTACACTTAGTTTTATAAAAGCTTTTTGTTATTCTTTTAGGAGGAACTATTCTGAAAATATTTACCATTAAGCTGTAAGGAAAAATGCTTTATCTTAAGGCTTTAAACTAATAGACTGTTTTAAGAGTAGGGGACATCTTTTGGGAGGTTATTTTAATCGAAAAATACCATGTGAGCATCCATGGAGTCCCACGTCTGGCCCCTGTTAGGTAGGGCTATTCTACCCTTGCCATCGGAATAGAGCTTCTATCTTAGTGATCATAATCTGAGTCATCTATGTAGAAGTGGGAATAATTTGAATCCTATGGTATCACATAGTTCTGGGGTATGAAACCTTGGAATCATACCCAACTCGGTGCTAAATACTACTCCTATTCTTATGCTAAAAATCTTAAGAAATTCACTTCAAAACTAACACAATGGTTTACAAGAAAATCAATTATTCTATTATTTATTTAAATCTAAAGTTATCTGAACAAAGTGGATTCTTATCTTAGCTTAGGACCAAAAGGTCAAATCTTTGTCAAAATCTGTGAATAGTCATATCTGAAGGTGTTCATGGTACAAATAATCTCAAAATACCAATCTTAAATTATGTATTAATGACTCATGCATCAATTTCATATTAAAACATCTTAAAATTCATGCTTGATAGGATAAACACTCATAATTCATCATAAAATCTAGAAATTACTGATAATGTATAGAAATATGAATATAGTCATGTAATTCAACTTCTAAATTATGGGAAATCTCATAATATTGCAAATAATGATAATGGGTATACACCTTAACTTGAATTTCATGGGAAATCATATAAAATCAACTAACTTTGTAATTTAAAACAAGTTTTGGGTACAAGGATGAAAGGAGTATCCTTGTTCATAACCCCACATACCTCAATTGATGATCTTAGATGCTAAAACTTGAATCTCGGATCACTATTGATGCTTTGAAGATGAATTCTTAGAGTTCTTGTATTGAGAATCTTTAATCTCAAGTTTCCTTGGAGAATTAATGGAGAAATTTGGATTTCTTGGAGAGAAAGTTTGAGCTTTAGGGTTTTCTTTTGAGAGTGAATAGATGAACAGTGAATATGATAAGCTTTGAATGGATTAAATTCTTTGTTATTCATGACCTGGGACTTGGAAAATACCAAAGAGCCCTTTTTAAACTTTAAGTTGGAACTGAAAAATGTAACATTTTTCTGGATTTGGTTGGACACCGCGATGAGCCACAATCATGGTGCCCCTTGGATTGCCATTTTAGCCCTTGGCGCGATGTGCCAAAATTGCGGAGTCACACTAGAATGGGAGAATTAGGAAAATGGGCTTCTCCATGATGCGGGGCTATCGTGGAGGTCCACTAGAATTTGATAATTGCGGATTTTGCCTTCTCCGCGATGTGTTGAGAGTTTAGGTGGCACACAGTTTTACTAAAAACGTTCTAACTTCTTCACCGAGTGTCAGAATTGGAAAAATTTAGTATCGATGGAAAGCTTATTAAATTTCCCACACAAAATCTTGAAAATACAACATGAAATAAATGGTATTAATCTTTGAAAAAAATTCTTTATATTCCAGGGATGAATTTAAGCTAGGAAAAGTGCGGGGTATTACATCACTACACACATTTTTCCTTTTAGATTAGACTCCAACTCCAAAGTTGGGTAAATATATTGATGAAGATTGCCATACACTTATGTTGGCATGTAAGTGTAGCATTATCAATGCCATTATAACTCGAAAATTTTGTAGCTATGTGGCCAAGTATATGATGTGTCAACAAGTGAAAGTTAAGCACACGAGGCTAGGTGGGTTATACCAAGAAATTGTGCTACTCAAATAGAAGTGGGAGGAAATTAATATGGATTTCATTACTGATGATAGGCGAATTTACGCGCCTATATCAATATATTTTGCCCATATTTTAGCCTAGTTTTGAGAACTAATTATCTATTTCATGCACTTTCAGTCCTTTTTCCTATAAATGAGCTAACAAACATGATTAGTAAAGTTTCAGGTATAAATGATGCAAAATACAGCATTTTATGGCTTACTTGACGCAAAAGAAAGCTCACGAACGAGATGGAAAGGAGCTGGACGCCTAAAGGACCAAATCTGCTGCATGGAAAATCTGTCCCGGGCTAAAACAACAATTCTGAAGACTTTGGGGACTTACAGACACAAAGCTGGATTTTTTCCAAGATACATTAACCTAGTGCAATTAGGTTATGTGTTTCACTAATCTATTTGGATTATGATATTGTAACCTTACCCTAGTACATTTGGGTCAAGGATTTCATTAGTATATAAGGATTTGGTTATTTATTTCATTAGCTTAGTAGGAGTAGGATAGGAGTATTATAAATACCCTATCATGCTAGAGATTTTGAATCATCTTCTAACATTCATTCTTCATTCTTCACTTAATTCAACAATTAATTTTCTTCCATCCTTCTCATCTTCTTCATCTACAAACACTTCTAATCTACTCTTCTATTCATCTATTCCACAACAAGAGAATCGTTACTCGCTACGGAATCACCAAAACCACACGCCTAACACCTCTTTCACACGCCATCCACTATGCAAAACGTGATATCCTTCGCATTCATGGGTAACTAAACCTCTTAGTTGGGGTTATGGAAGCCGAATGAGTTACTCTCTATAGCTGTGAGTTTGTGAGTTCAAGACACGTATATTGCTTATATCATTACGCTCTTCATCTTAATCTACATTCTTTGCAGTTGCAAACGTAAGAATAACGCCAGTCTAACATTTAACTTGTTCGACAAAAAGGTTATTTGTCTGGAAAAGAGATAATGTCAAGGTAGTAGGACACCCTTTCCTATTAAAAAGCTAGTGCCGTAACTGGACTAACCTCTTGGAGAATTCGTACCGTTAGACACGCTTTAAGCTCGAGAGAGTTAAAGTGAAATAGTCCTTGTTTAGGTCGAGAGACGCTTGGATTTACCATCGACTACAATTCTCTATAAGCAATTGCATGTCAAGACTCTACACACTCATAGCCAATAGAGACGTATACTTCTGAAGGTGGACATAACCCCAACGCTTCAATTCTCATTGTTTCACAAGCCTACGAAATACTCTCTTTTTACTTTGCTATTTTCAGCTTTTATTTCATTACTTCGGTTACTTATTACAATCCCCTCTTCTTACGAGACTTGCACCAAAGCTCTATTAATTTTACTTACTTGTTGACCAAGCTATTCTCTGTGGGATCGACACCCAACCCAGGTTGGGTTCTATATTTGCTAACGACCGCTTTACACTAAAACGAGAGTTGTAGATTGAGCGTTATCAAAAATTGGCGCCGTTGCCGGGGAATACGAGTGTCAATCAAGTTCGTGATAATTACTAGACCCTTTGGTCAAAGATTCTCGTACTTTTACGTTTAGTTTTTGTTTTTGTTTATTGCAGGTTTTTCTTTTAGTGCGTTCCCCATACTAGAAGTTCAGGTCAACCGTTATTACCAATCAATCCTGAACCACAATGAATTAGAAGAATGGAAGCACAAGCTGAAATCGACAGGATGGCTGCTCAACACGAGCAAGCAAGATTAGCTGCTCTTGCTGCTGCTCAAGTCCAACAACAAAACATTGATAATCCTGGGCGAGCAACAAATCCTGACGATGAGGATTTAGGTGACGACGAGTTGATAAACCCAAGGCATGTCGCTGAAACGACAACACCTGCCAATCGAAGAGGTCGACAAGCTCGGTATAGGTATGATCGCCAACCTTTGCAACAAGCTTTCGACGATGATGATGATGATCTTGATGGTGCCGAAGCCACTGGAGCTATAATTCCACCACCATTAGCGTCCGGAGCCAAGTTCAACATCACAAGCACCATGATTCAGTTATTGCAACTCAAGGGATTATTTGGTGGACTAGCAGGCGATGATCCGAATATGCATCTCATCAACTTTATTTCTACATGCAAGTCTTTTGACAATCCTGGTGTTGGTCAGAATGCTATTCGATTACGTCTATTTCCATTGTCTCTGTCTGGGGAGGCAACACTATGGTTGAATAGGCTGACTCCTGATTCAATTACAAATTGGAGGCAATTGAGAGACGCTTTCTTAGAAAGATTCTTTCCGCCATCCAAAAGGGCTCAATTGAGAGATGAAATTAGCAACTTTCGTCAGCTTCCCTCTGAAGCTCTTCACGAAACATGGGAGAGGTTCAAGACAAAGCTAACGAGATGCCCAAACCATCACATGACTAATGTTCACCTCATGGAGATCTTGTATAGAGCCTTGAATTCAGTAACTAAACCAGTGGTGGACAACACAGCTGGAGGTTCTTTTATGGACCTTACCTTTGGTCAAGCAAGCAATATGCTAGATCGCATGACAAAGCAAAGTAGAGCTTGGCATACCAGGGATTCTGAGGTAGCAAGCCCCACTTTATCTATTGGCATGTCTGCAGACCAAAGAAGAAGAGAAGAAGAACGTGATCAAGATATGGCGCACATGAAAGCCCAAATGGATCTTCTTACAAAGCATCTATTAGGGAAGACTGAAAAAGTGAAAGCTATTGCGTCAAAAGGAAGAGACGAATCTGATTCGGAAGAAGAGGCCAACTACTTGACCAATCAGGGCGGTTTCCGTGGGAATGCCCAAGGAAACCAAGGTCGGAACTATTATGATAAATCAGGAAACAAAGACCAAGGTAGTTGGAAGAAAAACAATGATAAGAGTGGTTTGTACGTTCCCCCTGGTAAACGTGATACCACCACATCTAATTCTATGGAAGACATGATGGCTAAGTTATTGAAAGGAGTGGAAGCAACGAGCGTGGGAGTTAAGGAGGTAATTGACGATTTAGCCTCCATGAAGCAACTAGTTGATTCTCATTCCACTTCTATCAAGCAAATAGAGCAGCAATTGAGCCAACTTTCAGCAGCATTCAATCAAAGAAAGGCTGGCACCTTACCGAGTAATACAGTCCAAAACCCAAGGAATGATGGGTCATGCATGGCCATCACTACCAGAAGTGGTAAGGTGCTAGAAACTTCAGCAAAAGGCAAGCAAGTGGTTGACGTAGCAGCAGACATTGATGCCACACCTAGTGACGTTACAAGAGAAGAAGCCGCAACAACTACTTCAAACGTCAAAGATGTTTTACCTAGTGATGTGCAGCCTGAAAAAAATGATAAACGGAAGCAAGAGGAGAAGAAAGCCATGGAAAGAACACTTCCATACCCACCACCACCTTTTCCACAAATATTGAAGAAGGCGGCCGATGACACTAAGTTCAGCAAATTCATGACTATGCTCAAGCAGCTGACCATTAATGTTCCATTGGTAGAGGCACTGGAACAAATGCCTGGGTATGCGAAGTTTATGAAAGATCTTTTGACTAAGAAGAGGGCAGCAAGTTATGAGGTGAAAGATGATGTGCATCATTGTAGTGCAATCGCTACAAGATCGCTAGTTCAAAAGAAGGCAGATCCTGGAGCTTTCACTATTCCTTGCACAATTGGATCATTGGATTTTGCTAAGGCATTGTGCGATTTGGGAGCTAGCATCAATTTGATGCCACTATCTATCTACAGAAAGTTGGGGTTGGGAGACCCTACACCAACCAATATGAGGCTCGTGATGGCGGATAGGTCGGTAAAACGACCTGTGGGTATCTTGAATGATGTGTTGGTGAAGGTTTCTTCATTCATCTTTCCTGCAGACTTCGTTATTCTGGATTGTAAGGAGGATTCTGAAGTTCCCATCATCTTGGGACGTCCCTTCCTTGCAAATGGAAGTGTGCTTATTGACATGAAAGATAATGAGCTTTTGTTTTGAATTAACGACGAAGTGGTACGGTTTGATATATGCAAAACAATGAAGCAGCCCAGTGATATGAATGAGTTATATGTAGCTGATGTTTATCATGAGGTTATGAAAGCATTATCTATAGAGAAACAGCCTACTGTTGAGCCATTGTCTGTCGTGCCACTGAAAGTTGAGCATGAAGATGATGAAGGTTATGTAGAACTTATGAGTGCTCTAACAGAAATAGAGCCTTATACTCCTAAGCAACCAGAATGTGATCTTAAGAATCAATTAACAGCAAAGACTCCAATTCACGAGCCAACAATGCTAGAAACGGAAGAGCTCCCCGATTATCTAAGGTATGTGTTCTTGGAAAGTAAAAATATACTTCCGGAGAGTATAGATGATTTAAGTGAACAGCACGTAGAAGCTCTCATCTCTGCTCTGAAGAGATACAAGAGAGATATGGGTTGGACTATTGATGATATAATTGGAGATTCTCTGGGAAAATGTAAGAGCCATCTTGAAGAAGATCGCATGCCCACAGGTAAGCCTCATTGTCGTCTAAATCCTTTCAGAAAATGATCCATCACTTACCTCGACGAAGTCTAAGTACTCGAGGTAACTATGTCGAGCCACGACAATAAATAAGGCGCTAGATTGGAGGCAACCCATCGTTTTATTGTTTTATCATTTCATCATTTCATTGTTTTGTCATTTTATCGTTTTGTTGTTTTAGTATTTTTTTCTTTTTGATAAATGAAAATCCAAAAATAAGAGTCGTGCCACGACCTAAACTAAGGCGCTTGGTGGGAGGCAACCCATCGTACTAATCGTTTTCATTTGGTTTTGAGCAAAAATAGGTGCAAGAAGTATGCGACGAGGAGATTGATCTCAATTGACGATTTGGACGCATTGTATGGTAAAGTCGGTAAGTTAGGAATGGTGATGCATAAGGCTATGAATTGAGCCTTTCTCACGTCATAATAGGCTTCGAGGAAGGCTAGGCCTTGGTAAAAATAGGCCACGAACGATGCACAACCTATTCTATAGCCTAAGGACTCAGAATCTAGTGTGCTATACACTATGCGCCGCCTATTCCTAGGTATGCTTTTGACTATGCTCCGCCTATGCTATGGCATTTGAGATACTGAGACCAAATGCCATAGACTATGCGGCGCATATGTCTAGAAATGCCATAGACTATGCGGCGCATATGTCCCATTATGCCATGGACAATGCGCCGCATATGTAAGTGATATGCCGAGGGATATGCGCCGCATATGTGGTGATTTTGTCCCCAAATCCGATTGTAAATGGGTCATAACCCGACCCATACTCTTCCTATATAAAGGGGACTTGGTTTTATAACACAATCACATTAGAAACAACCCTAAAGGCGCCGCATATCACTCCAAATCCTCTCAAAATTTTCTTCCTTTGTTCTTCCAATCCACACCTACTTCTTCACAATCTTCAAGCAAGTAAGTGCTCTCTTATTCTTCATCTATTTATAGTAAGTACTACACTGCTATGCTTATTATATTTTGCTAAATCATGTGAGATTGATGGTGATGTTCATATGTTTGGATAATTTTTGCAAAAACGTGTGAGTGAATATCTACGTAGGGAATTCTTGACTTGTTTCCGACTTGAATTTTGTTTCGATAGCATTGTTATGATAGTTGCTGAATTAATATGGCTATGAATATTGCTTAAGATTGTTGGTTGGATGATTACATGATAAACTATCCCGGCCATCGGGATAAGGTTATAGTGCCTATCGACTTAGGAGGTTGTGCTTGTTGTAAGAATAATGATTCCATGTGGTATCCCCTAGGTTGTAGTGTTGCTGTATCCACCATGAAAGTAGTCCAATGGCTGCAAATAAGTGATGTAATGCTGATTTTCTTGTCGGAATACACTCCTAAAACGTATGTCGACGAAATCTGAGTACTCGACCACTTTCACTTCACCGATTTGTGTTAACAAGATTAAGTGTGGGGTGGTACCCCTAGTGCTTGCATATAGATTGTATAACGTGAGATTGTGCTGCAACTAACATTATTTCTAGTCTCAGGTACAATGGCACCTAAAGCAAAGCAAGGCAAGGAGAAGGCGACCACGTCCCTAAAGGACAAGAAGAGAAGTCGAAAAGACCAAGGAGAATCATCTTCAGCACACCTACCACGCAGAATGTTCGGAATCAAATGGGTTCTTGAGGAATAAGCCAAGGCATGGTACAGCAGCAACAAAGAAAGGAAGTACGTGCATGTCGACTTGATCAACAAGGAGACCTTAGCAAAGAAAGAGCCGCGTATGTTGGCGAAAATAATGGCTTTGAAGCTGGATTTCATCTTCCGTGACATGGGAGAGTGCAATCTTGACTTGACAAGAGAGTTTTATGCCAACTGGTCGCCAAACACAACAGGCAACGAAGTCAAAATTCGGGGCCAAGTGTTACAGCTTACAGCGGATTGGATCAACTCTTTTCTTGGCCTACCTTCGGTCGACACAGCACCATACAAAGAGCTGTACAGCAGGCCTCCTTACAGAGCGATAAGATACACGCTTTGTGGAAGCAGATCAATGGCAAGATGGGGCAGACATAAGGAAACAGGCCGTCACAACACCTTCCCCTTGCTCCACTAAATAGGGAAGCAAGAATCTGGATGCGCATTGTCAACTCATGCCTTATTCTTGGGACGCAATACACCAAGATATCGAGAGATAGAGTGTGTTTGGTTTATGCGTTGATGACGAATGTCCCTATTAACTTTGGGGCAATCATTCGATCTACCATGAGGAAGGCCAGACTCCACCGGAGGTCCCATTTCACATTCGGCAATTTGTTGACAGCAATGTTGCGGAAGGAAGATATAGAAGAGGAACCAGCTGGCCACAAACTTCCACATAACCCAAAGAAGGTTGACCTCACCAAGGTCAAAGATGCTGAAACAACGCATGGAGTCAACCTTACTACTGCGGAGAGACATGCTCGTGACGAGAGTTTCTTCCGTCATCTCTATGGCATGGCACGATTCACTATGATGAGTGGTGGACGTATTCCAACTGCTGAAGAGCTCCAACAGCTGGACCACGACTACCCAATGAACAGGCATGCCCGGGAGATGTGTGGAGTGGGCGTATATTTTGAGAAACCTCTTGACGATGACGTGCCAACTGATGATGATAGACGCTTGTCTGATTCTGATGCTGAGGAGAACTCTGACGATGACTCTTATGATGATTCTGACGAAGGGGGTATGACCCCCGACATTGATGAGGAGTCCGACTAATCAGGTTCTTCGACTTTATTTTCCACTGAGGGCAGTGTCCAGTCTAAGTGTGGGGTGGCAGAATCTGCATGCTATACTTCTTTGTTTGCACCTATGTTTGTATGTTTGCTTGTTTACTTTGTTTTTAGTATGTTTGCTTGTTTACTTTGTTTTTAGTAAAAAATTTTTTTTTTTGTTTGTTTTTTTTTCGTTTGACGTTTTTTTATTTTTTAGGAGTAAAATTTTTCTAGCTACGCATGAAATTATTTTGATAGGCAGCATGAGATTAGAACAAGAGTATGTGCTACAATTGTGACTATTGAGACATTTAGGCTCTAGTTGTGACTTATTATGTGATATTGTGTGATTCAATTCCTTCAATTGTTGGGTCAAGAGTCTATATTACTTCCAATCAAGTCGATCATGTGCCTTTTGTGTGTGAGATAATAGTATATTCTATGTATGTGGCTGATGCTAGAACTTGCCTGGTATGTATGCAAAGCGAAAATAAGGAGTGTAAGTTTAGGATATGATTTAGGCATTTCTTTGGCAACCTATACATGTTTACCTTCAGTTTTTCCTACCCATGTAAATCATCCTAGTTAAACCCTTTTGAGCCTTTAGCCTATTTCTTTGACAACCTTGTATGTAAGCCTAATCCATTTTTTTCAAGACCGTAATTTGATCCAAATTCCTAAGTGCTTTAAAGTGAAAAAGTCATGTGACAACATAAGAGGAAATTGGGTGAGTATGATGCTTTAAATTGTAATGGTGCTTGAATGTGTTATGAAAAAGGAAGAAAGTGCTATCATAAGAGGTATGTTGTGAAAAGAAAAAGGAAAAGAAAGCTGAAAAGTGAGTTGTGCTTAAAATTGAAAAACAAAATAGGAGAACAAGGGTGGTAGAATAAAAGAGTAAAGAAAGGTTGAAAGAAAAAAGTGTCAATGATACAATGTGATGTATTAAAGTGCTTAGGAACCTAGTCACTATTCTTGGCCAAAATAGTCCTACCCGTCCCTTAGCCTACATTACAACCATCAAAAGACCTACTTGATCCTAATCTTAACATTCCGACATTTAGTAGAGTACTACATTAAAGGCAAGCTTATGGTCATTAGTTGCTACATATGAATTCTTTGTGAGAGTGAGTGCAAGGATACTTTGATACCCATGTTTGAAAAATATGCTATATTTGTGAGTGATTATGGGTACTATATTGTGAGACACACATGGTTGATGAGTTTTGGATAGTTGTATATGATTCTATGTACCTTAACGTTTGCATGCGAGCTGATCACCATCATGAGTCTATGCTTGAGGTTAAATTGTTTCAAATTATAATCGAAAAGCTACTCTTTGTTGATAATTGTTGTGCTTGTCTTGACGAATGTTTTGTGTTGTTGCTGTAAAAACCTTAAGTCGATGCTTAGAAGGACATGATATGTTGTTCGAGGACGAACAAAGCTCTAAGTGTGGGGTGTTGATGATAGGCGAATTTACGCGCCTATAGCAATATATTTTGCCCATATTTTAGCCTAGTTTTGAGAACTAATTATCTATTTCATGCACTTTCAGTCCTTTTTCCTATAAATGAGCTAACAAACATGATTAGTAAAGTTTCAGGTATAAATGATGCAAAATACAGCATTTTATGGCTTACTTGACGCAAAAGAAAGCTCACGAACGAGATGGAAAGGAGCTGGACGCCTAAAGGACCAAATCTGCTGCATGGAAAATCTGTCCCGGGCTAAAACAACAATTCTGAAGACTTTGGGGACTTACAGACACAAAGCTGGATTTTTTCCAAGATACATTAACCTAGTGCAATTAGGTTATGCGTTTCACTAATCTATTTGGATTATGATATTGTAACCTTACCCTAGTACATTTGGGTCAAGGATTTCATTAGTATATAAGGATTTGGTTATTTATTTCATTAGCTTAGTAGGAGTAGGATAGGAGTATTATAAATACCCTATCATGCTAGAGATTTTGAATCATCTTCTAACATTCATTCTTCATTCTTCACTTAATTCAACTATTAATTTTCTTCCATCCTTCTCATCTTCTTCATCTACAAACACTTCTAATCTACTCTTCTATTCATCTATTCCACAACAAGAGAATCGTTACTCGCTACGGAATCACCAAAACCACACGCCTAACACCTCTTTCACACGCCATCCACTATGCAAAACGTGATATCCTTCGCATTCATGGGTAACTAAACCTCTTAGTTGGGGTTATGGAAGCCGAATGAGTTACTATCTATAGCTGTGAGTTTGTGAGTTCAAGACACGTATATTGCTTATATCATTACGCTCTTCATCTTAATCTACATTCTTTGCAGTTGCAAACGCAAGAATAACGCCAGTCTAACATTTAACTTGTTCGAGAGAAAGGTTATTTGTCTGGAAAAGAGATAATGTCAAGGTAGTAGGACACCCTTTCCTATTAAAAAGCTAGTGCCGTAACTGGACTAACCTCTTGGAGAATTCGTACCGTTAGACACGCTTTAAGCTCGAGAGAGTTAAAGTGAAATAGTCCTTGTTTAGGTCGAGAGACGCTTGGATTTACCATCAACTACAATTCTCTATAAGCAATTGCATGTCAAGACTCTACACACTCATAGGCAATAGAGACGTATACCTCTGAAGGTGGACATAACCCCAACGCTTCAATTCTCATTGTTTCACAAGCCTACGAAATACTCTCTTTTTACTTTGCTATTTTCAGCTTTTATTTCATTACTTCGGTTACTTATTACAATCCCCCCTTCTTACGAGACTTGCACCAAAAGTCTATTAATTTTACTTACTTATTGACCAAGCTATTCCCTGTGGGATCGACACCCAACCCAGGTTGGGTTCTATATTTGCTAACGACCGCTTTACACTAAAACGAGAGTTGTAGATTGAGCGTTATCAATTACCGACCTTCCTCGATCTCAAAATCAGTGTGATTCTATTTGGGTCATTGTTGATAAAATGACCAAGTCTGTTTGATTTTAGCCTGTGAGAGCTAATTACTCAGTGGAAGATTATGCTAATTTCTATCTTGTGGAGATTGCGAAGTTGTGTGGTGCTCCAGTTTCTATTATTTAACATTGTGGTCCTCTATTTTCTTTCCACTTTTGGAGGTCGTTCCAAAAAGGTTTGGGTACTAAAGTATGCCTTAGTACCGCTTTCCACCCATAAATGGATGGGCAAGTGGAAAAGGACATCCAAACACTGGAGAACATGTTGTGGCCTTGTGTGATTGATTATGCTGGTAGTTGGTATGACAACTTTCCTTTTATTGAATTCTCTTATAATAATATTTACCAATCTAGTATTGTCATGGTCCCTTTTAAAGCATTTTATGGTAGGACATGTCGATCTTCTATTGGGTGGTACGAAGTTGGCGAGGGTAAGTTTCTTGACCTCGATTTAGTTTGTCAAGCCTTAGAGAAGGTGTAGGTGATTTGTGATAGATTGAAAGCCACTCAAAGCCGCCAAAGTCCTATGCAGATTTGAGGCATAGGGACTTAATGTTTAGTGTTGGCGATTTGGTATTTTTGAAAGTATCTCCTGTGGAGGGAGTGATGCGGTTTGGTAAAAAGGGAAAACTTAGTCCCCGATATGTTTTTCCTTAATTGATTGTGAAGAGGGTTGGCAATATTTATAAGTTGGAGTTGCCGCCTATCATGAACTTGATTCACCTGGTATTCCATGTCTCTATATTGCAAGAATGTGTGGGTGATCCTTTGTTGGTTGTTTCTTTAAGGGATGTTGATATCTCAAACTCTTTTTCCTATGGGAAGATCCCGATGAGGATCTTGGATTTGTAAGTTCGCCGGTTGCAAATGAAACAAGTGGCTTCGGTGAAGGTTCTATGTAGGAACTAAAAGTCTGATGAAGCTACTTGGGAGGCAGAAGAGAACATGAAGTCCAAGTATCCGCATTTGTTTTCCATTTTGGAGATGCATGATTGAGGTATGTTTTATTCATTATGATTTGACTTATGTTGTGATAAATAATGAGTTCGATTCCCTAATATTTGAAGGAGCCAAGTGGCTTTGGTAAATTATGGGAGTGAACCCGATGGTGAACGAAATGAATGGTTTAGTAATAACGATTGTGATGTGTGTCGTATCCTTGTTGTATGCTTTGTTAGAACTTGTTTAAAGGTTAGTTTGATGTGTGATAACATGTTAACTTATGTTTATGTTTGCATTACCCCTGATTCGATGATGAATGATCCATGTGGGGGAGAATTTAAACACCTAGACTTTGAACCATTGAAAGAAATTCTCCTTTCGATGTCACTGGGGTAGGTACGACTAGGGGCACGAGTCATACCCTTGGATATGAGTCATATCCTTCTTCCCCTCCCCTATCGTATCCTTGGAAGTATGGTGAGGGTTACTCAGTGTCCTAGGAGTGAGTAACCCCATTCTCAATCATACCCTAAGTATACGAGTCATACCCAACATGATCGTATAGAGGGAGGTCCTAACTTAAGTAGACTATTTTGGGTACGGGTGGTGTATACATGTTAGGGGTTGATTCACACCCTTTAAATACTACTCAACGGTGTGTTATCATTACCTTAACAATGTAAATTACCTAGGAAAATCCTAGGGTATGAGTCAGGGTACTACTCGTACCCAAGGGTATGGTTCGTAAGGTGAGTCGTACCCCTGCATGAGTTCATTTTACAGATTTTAACTAAGGGCCCTATGGTCATTTACAGTGCCTTAAATCCTATGTACCTTTACTATATAAGTGTATAAGGCCTTCTTAAAAACATTTTTGAGTGGATCAAACACCCAAAATACTCTCTCAACCCATCTTTGAAGAATTGGAGGCTAGGGTTTCAAGGGTGATCTTCAAGTGGCAAAGTGAAGTGAACTTTCTTGGTGAATCAAGTTTTCTTAGGCATGTAAAGATTTCCCTTGACAAATAACTCTAAACCCATGTATTTTACACTTGAATTAGTAAGTGCACAAGGTGATTTTGAAATAAAATGAAAAAGGGTTTTGTTGACTAATGATGAATAATGTTGACTTTTTCTTAGACTTGTGTTTATATATGTTATTGATGATCATTTGCATATGTGGATGCTTGTTTCATGTGATATAACATGTGGGTCTTGAGTAATCCTAATCATGATGATTTCTACCATGAATTTGGTCTTGATAAAGGTATGCACAAAAGGTGTTTGTAAAAATGTCTAAAAAAAATATCTAGTTATATGTTGATGATGTTGTGAACTAGGGCAATGGCCAATGAGTATGAATGGTTGATGATGCTATATTAAAGATATTTTTAGCCATGTCATGTGTTAAAGTACCACCATGTTGGTTTTACGGCTATAAAAGGGGTCCACATCCCTAACCATGAACATAAATTGTGTGTGGAACTAAAATGTGGTATAGGAGGAATAATGAAGCTTGAATGACTTGTAAGATTATTGATAACTATGATTAGAATTGAATGATGATTTGAACGGAGGTGTTGTCTTTATAAAGCGGTTAAGTGATGAATACTCCCATGAAAACTTTATTGCCCCGTATGGTGTTAATGTGGGTAAGTAGTTCAAGTCATTGAATGTGAAATGGATTATACGGATGTTAAAGCATGAAAAAAATAGTGGGTCAAAAGTTCAAGTGTCGTCTAATAATGGAAATGACATGACTAGTGGTTCGAGTCCCTCGCCCAATGAAATGACTAGTGGTTCGAGTCCCTAGTCCAATGAATGGCTTATGGTTCTAGAACCATGCCCAATGGTATGGATTGTGGTTTGAGTCCCTCGCCCAATGAAATAACTAGTGGTTCTAGTCCCTAGTGCAATGAATGGATTATGGTTCGAGTCCCATTGAGTCCCTCGCCCAATGAAATAACTAGTGGTTCTAGTCCCTAGTCCAATGAATGGATTGTGGTTCGAGTCCCATTACTAATGAATTGCTTGTGGTTTGTTTCCCTTTCTTAATGAGAAATATTGAACCTAAAAGTGTGGAAGATTGGAGTTATTCACCTCGTGACATGGGAATAAGTGAAATGAGAATGCATGCTAAGTCCTGTTCCTTTGTAGCATAATATGAACATATTGTGTATGTCTATATGTATGATTATGTATTTAAGTATGTGATTGAAAATGATGTAATGACTTGGCTTTAAATGATAATGTTATTTTATCCTTATCCTTGAGTAAAATTCTAGCGCACAACTACTAACCGTCTCCGAATGCTATGTCCCCATGTGACATAGGGAACGGAGCATTCTCTTCTCTTCCTGTGCAGTGATTAGGTGATTGAAGCAGTTCGTGCATTGACTTTGGTGTGGTAAGATTCCTTAATTCAGAAGACATTCCTTCTTTGTCTCCTATCTTTTGACTTAGTCTTACTTTTACTTAGTTTGGTTGTTGTCAAGGGCTTATCCCAACATATAGATTTCTAAACATCAGTTTATATAGAGCTATTGTGGATGACTATGGACTAGGGTGTAATGGATAGTTTTATGAATCTAATGAAGTATTAGACATGTTTAAAATATTGCTACTTATATTGTTTCCACTATCTTATTATGCGGCCGGGATTCACCCGACCCCTTAAGATTGATGTGATGATTTTGATGGGTCATCGGGGAGACCTTTGGTTCATGTAGGATTGAGGTGCCCATACGACATGGACCAATTTCGGGTCATGTTAGTTAATAATCTAAAGAGCTGCATGAACAGGTCGGCTGGGCTGAATCTGAGGTTGATAGGATGGGCGCATAGGATATCTACCATGTAAATGTCTACCTCTTAATCAGTAACTACTACGACTCCCACTAAAATTGCCCTAATATCTAGGCCTCTTATCACTACCCCATAGGACTAATGCTATATGACCGAATCCTTGGGGTTGCACCACACAATGAAGAACCAGGTCCCTCAAAGTCAATGTTAAGCGATATAACAGTAAATCAATTAAGAGGTGCTAGAAATTTAAGGGCAATGTAGGAAAGTAAGAACATAAGATTTTTACATGTAAACCTAAGAAGGAAAAAACCACGGCTTTCCCTCAAAATCACTAACAGTCCACTATAAAAACCTCTTGATTATAGACCTGGCAGTGAACCTAACTCTAGGCTCATTTCGCTTGTAACAGCTCTATTACAAGCTCATCTTGGTAACTCTACCAAGGACCCTCTCCACTGATTAACACTGATTAGTAACAAGATTTAAAAACTCAACCCAAGTAGCTCTTTAAAGATAATAAAACACAATTCTTATAATCATGAGTATTTCATTTACATATTAATTCACACTCAAGAACAAGTTCAATTTAACATCTCATAAAGTAGGGAACTTGAGTAGTTTTGAAATGGGATTTTGCTCAATTTCTTTTCACTCTTTAGAATTTGCAAAAACCATTTGATGAAGAGGCATATCTTTCCTTTCAAAATAGAGTGATGATTAGGGCTAAAATATCATTGAAGCAACTATGCAAGTCATAACAAAACAGCACCTGTAAGTTTGTCACACAAGATGACAAAACTGTGCAGATGATGCATGCAAGCTGTGTTGAATCTTGCACGTCCAAAGACCTGGTCCCTTGCAGTTCAGTTTTTCATCATCAAAACTACATATAGAAATTTCTCCCGTTTTAACGATGGCAAACCAAACCATGTAATTTGAGCATCAGTGCACATTCATCACATTTAATAGTGTGATTACCACCTGAAGATGAATTTTCCCCTATCATCATGCTTTCTCCATCATGCAACATACGGACCTAGCCTTTTGTTGTCATCTTGAAGTAAAAACTTCCCCATGTCATTATGCAAGTATTTTCACACTTCCCCCTATCACTATGCTACCAAACTTCTACACCATGTGAGCACACACATGCACCAGGTTACACAAACACACTAGTTCCATACATATGAAATAAGTAGCACTAGTATACCTATTTTGGCATCATTTAAAAAGAGTGATAGTAAAACATAAGTAAAAATAAGTGCATTATAATTAACACATGGACACTTGAACAATACTATTATGAAGAACAACACAAAAAAGAGATAGATGACGTACATAAGCCAAATAAATTTATATTCAAAATTAAGATTAGTACCAGTACAATTATACTAAAATAATGCATAAAACATACTATCTTTAAGAACCAACACAAGAAGAATAATATGAGACTGGCACTATATTGGTCTGGGGACAGGGCTAATAAGAGTTAGGTAGAGGGACGTTTTTTGGGAAAAGGACTTAAGCAACATCTCCATTTTTGCATTTTTAGCATTGTGAGCATTCAATGATTGTTTTGTGAGAAACTTTACTTCAACATCCAGTTCTTGAACTTTACCAGTCAGTTTTGCCATTTTCGCCGGGAGTGTTGCATTTTTAGCTGCAAGTTCATTTATGGCACCTGGTCCTTCAGAGGACAACTTTTGATTATACAACTTAGGTTCACTATTTCAGCATCGTTGGTAGCCATCTTGATCCTTAATTCCTCTGTTTACTTCCTAGTATTTCTTGAATAGACAGTAACTCAAATACTTGAGACATAGATCCAGATTTTTCTTCTATGCATTTATTCTCCATAAGAGTTGTCACGCTGATCATGTGCTTGGCTTTCCCAAGTGTTCCCTTTGTTCCATACACACCATAATATTTGAACACATGGTCAAGAGATACCCATATATCATTCTATGTTTGCCTTCTTTTACATGAATCACTTTATGTATATGCTCTATCATTAGAGATGAAAGGATTATTAATTCAAACATGCCCAAGGATTAAATCAAGAATAAGTCCACACTGGAGGAAATTGTTCTTTTTTCAAACCTTGGCAACAGGACCTTGTTGATGAACTCGAATGCCACCTGATAATCACTTCTTAGAAACTTTTTTTTCACTTCAGCTATTGATGTCCCTCAAACCTTTGATGCCTCAATCATTAATTCAAGGGTAGGCAATTGATTTACTACAGTTCTTACTCCTACAACAGGTACATCTAGGATCCTTCCTAGAGTTTCTTCATCCAGCTTAAGAACCCTCTTTTGCACTTATGCAGTCAAACTTAACCTATCACTTAAGAATTCCATGGAGTAGTAGAATTGTTTTACTTCTCCTTCAAAGACAACAGGAATTGGTTTTTCTAGCAGATGAAACCAACCTTGATGCCTTACATATTCTACTAGTTCATCCCTAGTTTTGTTTTTAAATTTTTGGATCAAATACTCTCCCAGATAGAACTTTCTGCGTTGCTAGGTTTCTAATCCTCCTTTCTCTATACATATCTTTCTTGTTTGGCTCACTACTTGGCTCTTTTTTTTCATTAGTTTTTCTCTTCTTGGGACCAGGTCCCTCAGAATCTTTTCTTTTCTTAACAACTACATATTTCTACATTATTCCAATAGAGCTACTATTCTTTGACTTAAAAGACTTGGTCCTCGCATCATCTTCATCTTCCAATATTCAATCTACAGTAGCTTCCTCAACTACTGAATTTGTGTCTTCATATTTTTTATCCTTCACAAATTTCATGTTTTCATCCTCCGCAACTGCAAAAGATTTCTTCAACCATCATCTTTTCTTGGTTGAAGCTTCGTTGGCCTTTATGGAATCTTCCATTATCTTCTTTTTTGAACCCTTGTATAATAGATTTTGGTCACTTTCATGTAAATGTCTATCATTTTTTCCTTTCCTCAACTTCCCTTTAGTTTTTTCATAGTCCATTTAAGAGGCATTTCATCCTCATCCTCCTTATTTTCCTCTTTTGTAGGTAGCAATACTTCTTTTCCCCCATTTACTTCTTCATTAACACCTACTTTGTATTCTACTCCATCAATTGAGCTTTATTTAGTGTCATAAGCAAGCAGGAGTACCTTTTCAGCAACCAAGTTCTCATTTGAGGAAAAATAAACCTTTTTCATGGGAATTTCTTCACCAAATAACTGGGCAAAGATAGGGTTTGAATCTGAGGGTGTAGAAGAGCCAGGTGGTTGAAGTGTTTTAGATGATTCAACTTTTTTAGATTTTTCAGATGACCTAGAGAATTAGAAATTTTTTGATAGTTTTTGAATTCTGTGGAGAAAAGGGAATTTCAAGTTAAGAAATCTCTTAGTCTATTGGTGTTCCAAACCCTTGTTATGAATTACCTAACATGATTGGCTGAGCATAAACTTCCAAGGTTAGGGAGGTTTCAATGGAGACTGACTCGATTGTAGGTTCTCATATTCTAAGAAAGATTTAATTAAAACAAATGAATCAATTTTTTTTGGGGCTAGAGGTGATGTTTTCCATGGTTTCAACCTCAGAAGAGTCACGATGTTCAACTTGAGTATGTTCAGTTTGAATCTCTAAAGTTATGATTACTTCAGGGTTTTTTGCAGGTTTTGAGAAAGTAGTGATGTCATCTATTTTGATTTTATAAGGAGAAAGAGGGTAAGAGAGTTTGTCTTAGAGAGGTTTTGATGATTTGGGAAGATGATTTGGACAAGTTTAAGAATAAAACACAAGAAGGTTTGATTTAGTAATTTTTAGACTTGACCAATGTCATTAAAAAGTTTCTTTTGATTTGACATCTCTAGACCTAAACAAATGTGACACTTTGTTTTGCACAGAAATTTACACTTTTGGAGGAGAAAACATGTATGGACTTTTGAAACAACATTTTATGATTATTTTGAGAATTTTGTATAGGCACTAACCTGAGTGATGGGACTAGGTCCTTTCCTATATTAACTGAATTCGGTACATGTGATGGCTTTAATTATTCTCCTCCTAAGCTGTTCATATGCGTATATACCTGCAAAGGTATGGAATGGTGTCAGATTAAAAGACACTTATTCTTTAAAGGATACCTGTCTCCTTATCATAGTCAATTTTTTGAGTTGAACTTATTTATATGTTAGGTCGAGTTGGCTTGATGAATTTATGATCTGGCCTCTTGCTGAAACTTCCTCTTTTAAGATGAGTCTTCCAAGGACCAGGTCCCTTGAAATCAATGATTTCAAGATACGACACTGCCATCTTGGAGTGACTTGAGAGAGAGAACATAGTCAAATCTTCCAATATTAAGCCTTGAACACACTTTTAATGGACATTCCTGACTGTATTCCCCTTTGTCCAACAAGGAACCAAGATCACTTATTTGATTTTGGAACCCACTTGAGTTTGAGTTCCCAGTAAAAAGACAATGGTGTGACCAAAACCTTCTTGGCCCATCTAGCTAGAGAATTCTTCTTCATCTTATTCAAGTACATAAATCCAGTTGGATGTGTATTCTCCTCCCAAGAAAATCTTAATTTGATCATTCCTTCACTTTTTCAGCTTTCACATTTCACTTTAGAGTGCTCATTTTTTTCACAAACATTGTCTATAGATTTGTAAGCCTTCTTTCTAGTACCATTGACAGTATATTCTGGACACTCAGCAGATTGGCATTCTCATTGATAGCCTAGTCCTTTGTCAGAATTAACACCTTGACAAGTCATATTAGGGAGAATCAGTGAAGATGCTATCCAGTTAGGGGACTTGTTAAGATCTTCTCTTAGACAGACTAGGTCCCTTTCTAACATTTCATTCTTGGGAAGTGTAGACATAAGGTGTCTTTGGGACTCCCTCAATCTTTCCTCAACTTGAAGACTTGAAGCTTGTTTCTTCCCTTCTTCATCTTCATCATTTATTTACTTTAGATTGCTCATTAAAGTTTGATTTTCAAATTTTATTTTTCACAACTTTACAGTTTAAGAAATTTTGAGAGGTAAAGCAATCAACTCATGATGTTGATTCTCTACTTTCTCCTCTTGAACATTTTTTTCATTGGTTAGTTAACACATAGAGTCTATAAAAACACTAGCAATCTTCTTTATCTTCTTAGTAGAATAGTTATCTAGATTTTCCTAATATCAGGGAGTGTTGCCTTATTTTCCTTTTCATTTTCTATGTTTTCCAAGAAAGTGAGCGAGGAATCATAGACAACTGGATCTTTTTTCACTGCTAGCATAGAACTACCTCTAGTTTTATCATCTTCATCTGGATTATTGGAAGAGTATCCCATTCTACTAGAGCTTATTTTATTGCATACTCAGCTGCTGCTCTCCTTCTTAAATTTTTAGGATTTTGATTTTCTTTTGCATTTGGCAGTTTTTCTTAAATGCTTCAGAGCAACAATTTATGTGACAACCTTGAATCTTACCATCTATTTTACTAAGTTGGCCGCTCATTTTTATAGCTCTAACAATTTTTTTTGCCAAAAGTGCAACATCAGTTCTTTCTTCACCTAGATTGGATTCTAAAGCCTTTATGGTCTGAAATCTTTTCTTTTTTGCTTCATTTGTTTCCACTTCTAGATTAGTTATAGCCGCCATGATAATTAGAACACTCTAGGTATGAACATTTAATTATGAACCTTTTATGATACCAATTGATAGAATCCTTAGGGGTTTCACCACAAAGCAAGGGACTAGGTCCATAAAAGTTAGTCTCAAGCGATAGAACAATAAAGCAATTAAGAGGTGCTAAAAATCTAAGGGCAATGCCAGAAAGTAACAACACCAGACTTTTACGTGGAACCCCAAGAAGAGAAAAACCATGGATTGCCCTTACAAGCACCAAACAGTCCACTATAACCAACTCTTAATTATAGACTTGACAGTGAACCTAACTCTAGGTTCTTTTTGCTTGTAACAACTCTATTACAAGCTCATCTTAGTAACTCTACCAAGGATCCTCTCCACTAATTAACTCTAATCAGCAACAATCTTAGGCAACTCTACCTAAGTAGATCTCTCAACATAAGAAAACACTACTCTTGTAATCAAGAGCAGTTCAGTTACAAATCAATACACTTAAGAGCATATTCAATATAACCTCTCATAAAGAAGGGAACTTGAGTAGTTTTGAAATGGGGTTTTGCTGCTTCTCTTTTCACTCTTTAGAATTTGTAAAAGGTATTTGATGAAAAATATCTCTTCCCTTTTATAGCTGAGAGATAATAAGGGCTAACAGATCATTGCGCTAGCTGTACAAGTCAGTACAAAATAGCACCTATAATTTTATTTACCCAAAAGGACAAAACAATCACCAAAGCCAGGTATACTGTACCTTCCGAGAACCATGTCCCTTGCAGTTCAGATACTCATCATCAAAACTACATATAGTATACCTCCATAACCTCAACATGATCAAAACCCTAAACAAAAGACCTATCCGCAATAACTAAACTCTAAGTAGACATACAAAGGGGAAGTCTCAATCCTCGAAAAAAGCAATGAACTTTCTCATACATAGTACCCAAAATTGAAGTAGAATGCCTAAAAACTGGTGAAAATTATTATCACAATCCACAACTATCATGAATCCTTTCTCCAATCTAGAGAACTATCCTTTAAATAATCCTTAAGGCTGTGGGGCATGTACTTCTCTAAGAATATCTTAGAGAACCGCCATGTTAAGGAAGAATGTCCAGCTGGTCTAGAATACATTTAACCTCTACCTAATGTCGAGTAGCCAAGTACAGCTAAAAAGTGGTGTAATCCATTTCAAAAGTCTCAATAAGGCCCAAATTATGAAGCCTATCCTCACAAGTAATCAAAAACTCATATGCATCCTTGCTTGGTGCACTAGAAACCTAGGTAGAGCCAATCTCAAGAATCTACCCAACATCTTCTTCTTCTCAGCAGTCATAAAAGGTTGGGAAACCACTAGCTGAGAAACTACTAGTTGAACAATTGCTGATGAAAAGGGAACTCAACCTTAGGAGCTGCGACTACCAGCTGCATCCCCGCCTCAGTACTACTTTGATCTATAGATTGCATACCATCAAATGGTGCACCACCAACTAATTCCAAAAGCTGAAATAAAGCATCTCTGAGCACTGAAGAAGAAATAAACCCTAGTCGAGCCAGGGTTGGTCCCTGGCCCACCACTGGCTGGGTTAAATGAATCTCTGGCTCAAGAGTACGAATAAGGTCTGGTGAAGGCCCCCTCTTATGGCCTCTATCTTGGGACACATCTCAAGGTTGTCCACGATGTTTAGGTCATCAATGAATAGGAGTATGATCCCTAGGTTTGATCTCGAGAACCTTATCTCGTATAGTGGTAGAACGTGTCCTAACCATCTATGAAAGAGTAAAAATTAAAGGAATGTTCTATAAACCAACTCAGACTCTTAGCACGATATAAGTGAAAGAAGTGAAAAACTCCTAAGAATGTCCCATAGCCTCTCAAAAATAGGAAGAAAACAATATCATTTTAATCCATAGGACTCTACTACAAACTTTCTATTGTATCAATAATATTGGTGAAACCTAGTCTCTGACACTAATTTGTCACGGTCCAATTTACGAGTCATGATGGCACCTACTCATCCCGCCAGTAGGTAAGCCAAATCATAACCTAGAGTTGAACACAATGGGTTAACTTGGTGGAAAATGCCCAACATAGGTAGAAATCAATAGATACAGCTTATAAATAAGCAAAGTATTTGAAATAGATAAAGATAGTCAACATAGATACCGTCCCACAACTTGGTAGATCTAGTACAAGAGCATCTAGTAGTAATAATAATAATACAACTTAAGTATCTGGAGTAGTCCGTATTATCTGTATCAAAACAAAAGACTGAACATAAAATGATAGAAGAAAATAAGTGACTTCAACTCCAAGAGCTCACCTACCTCTGAATATCAACACAACACGGATATCGATCAACGACGGTAACTAGTACTTAGATCTATACCAAAAAGGTACAAAAGTGTAGTATGACCATGAAAACCACGGATACTTAGTATGTATCATTGAACTACTGAGCTAAATTATGATATAAGAGTGATAAAATGTAAGATAATCTAAGTCAAGGTATAGACATACCAAAAATAACTCTATCACTATGCATAAATAAGTAAATAAAGTGGAATAATAGCATGCATAACATAAAATGTCAACATTTATAATCACAACTACAACATTGGATCCCACATGCCAATTATTAAGGAAAAGTAAATAACCCATCCCTTTCTCTCATAAGCATAGAAGGTACAAACAAGACAAAATAATCTACCAACATCTTTCATTAACTCCCATAATACCATTGGAATTCATTCAAGTCATGTGATACTATAAAAATCGATTGTCCATATTCATCATTTGTCAACTAATCATCACTTATCAACTATCCATCACGAGACAATAAATCATCCTTCATCAACTAAACATCACTTATTAACTAATCTTAATTTATCAATTAACTAATATTTACCAACTAATCAATGTCTATCAACTAATCATTATATCACTAGAATCTCTTCATATCATACTACATTATAACAATTTCCTCATTTTCATACTTAACTAGAATCACTGTTGTCAATCTCACACCTCGATATCATCATATCATTATAGGTGTGACATCCTAGTATAATGTTTGTATATATATATCCAGACTCGAACTAATATAGATGTTCTACAATATCCTCTTAATTATTATCATAATCATCCTCCGATCTTGTCAGGCATATATGTATATCAATATAATTATCTACTACCCTTACTGAGTATATATGTGTCATCATAGATATCATCATCAATATCATAGCCATTGAACGAACTTTTATCGGGTATAAATAATTAGTATCATCATCAATTTCATATCCATGATTTGGACTTCTACCAGGTATAAATAATCAATATCATAGTCAATAGCATAATCATTAGAATATTTAATAGCTTAACTACTAACATACTTAACATGACCAATAATCATAATCAAAATCAAGAACACTACCATAATCAATAGCATGATTGCCATATAGTTAATAAGAATGATATTCAATATAATCAATAGCATAATCACTCATATAATCAACAAGCAAGCACTTTAGTAAAATCTACAATGTATTCACCAATATAGTCAATAAACATGATTACTAACATAAACAATATATATTTTCAAAAGTATAGGAAATAACCTATTAATGGCCTATTTAATGGCATATCATTAGCATAATAGATAGCTTAACATTAGCTTGGTCAATATCTAAATCCATGGAATAATCTATTGCTTATTTATAGCATAAGTAATAACTTAACCACCAACGTAGTCAATAAGCACAACCTCTAGAATGAATAATAGCGTAAATGCTAATGTATCGATAAGCATGATCACTAACATCTTTAATAACTCTCTTGTTGGCTCAATCAATAGCATAATTTATGAATTAGCCAATAACATAATGAAGGGCTTCTTCATAGTATAATCAATAGCCCAAATAAATATCTATGTCATTAGTATATTCAATAGCTCATCTTAAGTATAACAAATAATTTATTCATTACATAACCATTACACATCAGTTATAATGTCACCCATCTTAACCATTAAGTACCAAGTCATCTCAATACCACCACATAATAAGCATTTCCTAGATATACACAAGCGTATTAAAGGGTCTTCAATAAATATCACATGTTTTGGTCTATAGTGGGTTGAAGGGCCCACTTCTAAATCCTCAAAATTATTTACCAAGAAACGCCTACCCCGACTAGGATAAGGTATCAAAATCTACCATTAGATGTTGAACAAACAATAACTAGCCTTAATGTATCAATTTCTCCTAATAGAGAGCAATTAAGAAGAATCCACCTACGGTAGTGGCAACTATACAACTTTCTTCCTATACTCAAGTGACTAAGTAAATCTCCTCATTTGTTTAGTAACTAAAGCATTTCCTAGATAAGTAAAAGCCTACAAGGTCAACTTCACCTAAGGTATGGCTAACTAGGATATTCATGACTAAAATGATATCTAAAATAGCCTAAATGATCCAACTAATCCCAACTATTTTAATTTATATCATCAACACCTAAAAATCATCCTAAATCTGACACAATATCATAATCATACTATGAAGTATCTCAATATAACAAGGGGTAAAATCTATCCTACTTTGATGTTGAAGAAAGCTCAAAAGATCTGCTAAATCGCTATTTTCCCCTTCTAATAAGCTTCCATAAGATGCCAAGCTATCCAAATTATATTTTACTCATTAATACGAGAATAATGATATCCATATTTTACTATTGTGTTAAAAAATCATACCAAAATCCTATGTGCGCCCCATTTATGAAAAATCTCATTTTAGAATCCAACCCAACATTCCTACATGCTTAAGGAATCATTGCCCTAAAATATTGGTCAAATTCAAACTAATTTGGGGTTAAAATCAAGCCTCCAAGTTTTTGGGATCTTGAATATGAAATAAGAAAATCTACCATGAAAATAGAGGAATCTTACCTCAAATTCAAGATAAAATCATGTAATCAATCATATCTAAGCTCCCAAATCGCCCAAATGAGTTACTATTAAGCTTTCTCACTAATTAAGGTCTTACCTCTCTTAGAATAGATGAAGAATGAGAAATTAGGCAAAAGGGGTCTATTTATACCTATCCTAGGTCCTCGGGTATTGCTCTAATGACTCGACCATTAAAATTGCAATATAGGGAATTCGGGGTAGAAGTCGCTATAGCAACATTTTCCCATCACGACCACAACACTAGTGGTCTTCTCAAGAACTCACAATTAAAGCTAAATATGTCATAATCATTATACTTATTGGTACTGCCATATTGTTATCATGATACATGGACCGGGATCATTGGTTCTCTAATTACAACTGAGCTTCCAAGTCTCTGCTAAGCCCTTGGGATTCATTCGAAATTCCATAAACGCAAACGATCTATGTGACTATACCAAATCTGACATTCCAAACTCAATATCATAGTTAAAATTTCCATTCGAGGTCATTTCTATGAAATGTAGGTCCCACACCCACTTTGTAATTTCTTAACTTTCATACCAATATGTCAAAATGAGCTCAGGTGTCTCAAGACCTAAAACAATAGTCATCATAGCCTAAAATTGATATTTCACACATGCTATAGCAGTCAGAATTTGCATTTTAGGACATTTAACTGATGGTTTTGGCCCATGGCCATTTTGAACCAACGAAGACTTCAATATAGGGAAATGGCTCTAAAAACTAAATAAACTATCTGGTAACCAAACTATCAGTTCCAACAACTCATAAATGACTTCGGAAAGATATAGAGAAGCTCTAACATAAAAAATAAGCAGAAATATGGAAAATAACCTAAAGGGTCATTACATTAGCAATACTATATGTGGATGCATAAGGATAGAACGATTGGGTAGATGAGATTCACAAAGATTTTAGAAAAGAACCAGCGTGGCAAGTAGAAAATGGTTGAACAAGTTGATTAATGTCATTTTTAGGATGAAAAAATATGTATTTTTTTGAAATTGAGTACAATGATTCCTTTGTACCAAAAAACAGTGCCATTGGTAACTTCAAAAAGTATATGGGTGTCAAGTTGTTAATCACAACATGAAGGTTTGGGAAAGGGTGATAAGTTGAGGTTAAGGTGGATCAAGACTATTTCTAAGAATTATATTTGATTCATGTCAAGATGCTCAACTAAGGAGGCTATTCATCTTGGTAGGAGACTAGTAGAGTAGTATAAAGAAAGGACTGACTTACACATGGTGTTCATTAAAGTAGAAAATGCATATGAAAAAGTTCCCAATAGTTCCTATTAAGGTGATTGGATAGAAGAGGTATTCTTGTGGCATATACTAGGACAATTAAGGACATGTACAGTGGAGATAAAACTCATGTCTGAACTATCAAAAGAGACTCAAAGCACTTTCTCATATTGATGGGGTTGCACAATGGATTTTCTGATTAGCCTATTTTTATTGGAGTTGGTTATGGATGTTTCGATGCATCAAGTCTAAGATGAGGTGCATTGGTATATATTATTTATGGGTCATGTAGTTTTAATTGGCCAAACTAGCAAATGACTTAATAATAAGTTGAAGGTTTGGAGGAAAACCCTCGAGTCTAAAGGGTTTAGGTTGAGAAGGAAAAAGACAATATATTTAAAGTTTAAGTTTAGTGCAAGGACAAATGAGATAGGTATATAACTAAAGTTTGATAGCTACGCCATTCCAATGAGATATAGTTTTAAGTATCTTAGGTCTATGAAATAGAGAGATGTTGCGATAAATGAGGATGTCTCCCATTATATTAGTGTAGGTTAAGTGATATCGCAACTCATATCTTAAGTCTTGGGTGATAAGAGGGTAACCCCTTGATGTAAAGGCATGCTCTATAGAGTGGTGAGTGATAAGTTGGCAATATGCCAACTTTTTAGCCATTTATGTTTGAATTATACATTAGTTTCCTTTGATTCAAGGTGTATCTCATGTTGAATTTCTCATTTATGTAGGTAGTCAATAAATTCAGGGTCTAACTAACCACACAAGTCAAACAGAATACAAAAAGGAAGGAAATAGGTTTGAAATAACACATGAGATAATGGAAGCTCACCTACATATGCAAGTGAGGAGGGTCGCACGTAGGTATGGAAACAAAAGGAAAAAAAGTAAGCTGGAAGCCCACCTGCACCCATTACCTACACACATAGGTGGGCTATGCTAAAAGGTGTGCCAGCAGATGAACTGTGTAGTGGAATTTTAGTAATTTCCTAGATTGCTATATTTTAGCTTTAAAAGTTTTTTTCTGATCTATAACACCATTGTTGTAATTTTTAAGCTTGAGAAACATTAAGTTGAAGCCCTAGGTGTGAAATTTGGAATTTCTTATGCTTTCCACTTAATTTGGATCTCAATTCTTGTGATAATGTTGGATATGATAAAAGAATGAAATGAGAATTCAGGTCATTTTTTTTTCTCGCTCTCTATGAGTAACTAGTTTCTCCACTTGAGGTTATGCTTGAACAAGTAGTGATAATTCTATGGGTGTTGTTAATTTGTATTATCAATTAGTTAATTGTTATGGATTTTACTTATGCTTTAGGTTTTCAATCTATAGTTAGAGGTTGCAAACTATAGTTAATTCTAGAACCCTTGTCATCCTTGACATGAGGATGAGGATTAGTTGTTAACAATAACTTGATGTTTATTATTTAGTAGTGTCTCTTGGACATAAGGATTCTAATTGAGGTGTTAGATTGGTTATACAACTACACTTGTCAGGTGTTCATAAAAGCCACATGTGATATTTTAGTGATTAATTGAAAGATTAGCATGAAGATCCATAATCTAGTCGACCCTTAGGTATAAGTGGAATTCAAGAAAATACTCAACTACCAATACATGTTCTCACCCTTAAGATAGCATAAACCCAAGTCAAATTTCACACTTGAATGCAACTTTATTTCTCTAGTGTTTGAATTTTGAAGATTAAACTATGATCGATATAATGATTACAAATTATTTGAAACAAACCCCCAATTTACATTCTCGCATTATTTTTATTGAATTACAAGCAAACTTAGTTTTTGTTAACAATTAAAGGTGAAGCTATCGCTTTCATTCATCGTGTATTCGACCTTAGATCCAAGTTAGGTATTCATATTGACAATGATTGCTTATACTTTTGAGGTATAACTTGAGTGTGATTAATTTTTTGCACTATTTCTGGGAAATGAGATGTAGCGTTTATTCTTTTTAGTATTATAAGTTACTTTTGTTAGCCATAGTTTAATTTTATGTTGTTTGTTATTTTTGTTTTAATAGGTGATTTTCAAAGTCTTCACAACATGATGTATTAAAATGGTAGCAATATCGCTACCTTTGATGGACACCTTGAGGATGATGATCTCCTAGGCGATGACAGGAGGGCAGGTACTATGCACATCTGCAGTTACCTAATTTATCAAGCCACGATGGAACCTACAATAACCCACCAGTAGTTTAGCCAACCCATATTCCGGAACAGCTAGTAATAGACTATCCAAAAAAATGAAAAAAGACTGCAATAAAATAAAGGGGCTAATATATATAAAGCAACCATGAGACCTGGTGAAGTAAGTACAAGATCTTGTAATATAGTTAGAGTAAGAAGTTAAATACTGAATAAATATACATGTACAAACCATCTCAAAATAAAACATAGAGATCAGTCCAATCAATATGAGGGAGAGTAGTAATGTTCCAAAAAGCCGAAGCTTACCCAAAATCTCCAATCCTTAGTTGCTCAACATGAGGTACACAACAATAGTGAGAACTCATACTATGATCTGCAAGATGCAGACGTGTAATATGAGTACCAGATACGGGGTACTCAGTAGGCAACTACTAACTGAGATCCAAAGATAATACAAGTATAATTAACATTCAGTGCAACACTATAACCTATAGACAATAATCAAAGCACAAACCATGATAAAGCTAGTAAGGCAGTAAGGATAAACTATACTATTATAATAGTAATCAGGGTCTAATGTACAATACCGTATATCACTAGCCAATATACCAATGAAGAGTTAAAGAATGATATATTGTATTATACAGGGGCAAATAATACATATATAATATGAATGAACTAGGAAGGAGAGTTATATGTACTAATACCATGTATATGTGTATATATATATAAAAGACTAACTCAAAGGTAACAACCTAAGGTAGTTAACCTGACGACTCTAGGAAATCCCAAACAAATAGGAAAGCTAATGCTAGCATGATTCGAGCCTTTAATCAAACTTTCTAACCACAAATAGTTTATGCACAATGGAATTTACTATAATAAAGTAAAAGGGCTCAGAAGCATACCGAAGACCTTGGGTACCACTACAAAATCTACCTACTACGAACTAACCATGATAACAACAATAAAGTAACTGCCTAGTATGGACAAAAAATACCTAGCTGGTTCCCAATAAACTCAAAATGTTTATTCAATACTCAACTAACAACAATCACAGCTATACCAATGCAATCCCCCATAAGGCTAATAGATATAAGCACCCAACAATATACTGGTGATAGATAATGCATATGAATGAATGCGAAGTAAATCCATAGTACCATATTTGATACAAGTTCCATAATGTTACTAGTATATACACCTACTCCAACTCAATATCTAGCAACGGCAGGATCTATGATGACCCTTCTTTTAGGGTGCGACAGCTAGGGTCCAAGGGTATTCGAGAATATTCATATAAACTACTTGGTCCTAATCTAGGAATTCCAATAATCATCATCATCACTATACTCCATTCATTACTAGAGATATGTATATTTAATAAGTGCACGAACTTAAACCGTCACTAAAAGAGTGTAAATCAATAAATCCATTCACCGAGATCAACTCTAGGACTAAACCTTCATAGTTTAATAGAAAGGGTTGAAATCTCTCATGACTAAAGTAAATGGTGGTAGTACAAGAGTGGATAAACTATGGACCAAAATTAATCTTAATTTAATTTCTAGAATATTATCTTTAGTTTCAAAAGATCATAAATCAGTATATGAGGTTGTTCGATCCCCGTTATAAGTGAAACATATGAATAAATCTTTTTTTATAAACCAGAAGTAAAATCATAATTTGGATTTAAATCGTACCACTAAATAAGCATGGATGTACCAGAATATGCATGTCATCACCCGTATCCAAATAACAAAACCCTAAGTGATTAAATGTTCGTAGACTAAGGCCACTTTCTTTATAGGGATAAAATACTCACCTGGAGTTAACTAGCATAATACTATTACTAAAATTTGGAAACTATGATCCCATTCACTAAGACAAATAGTAAACCTTATATTGTAGGGTCCTTATTATCAACTATTATTACATGCTAATAATATAGGGTGATAGGATTCTATAACCATAACAAGTATTTCATCCTAAGGGTTGGGTCCTCTTCTACCCTAAACTCCATAATTAAGCTAACTTATCATGTACTAGTCCTTAACATGTACTATGATCCTTACCTAGTATGCGATCTATACTATACACCATCTTATGAAAATGAGTAGACCTAAGTCATCCTCGATGCAAAAACCAAAGGTTTTAAATTATCCAAAAAGCATTTGCCTCTGCTCCGTGACCCCAAAACACCGTAACACTATCAAAATAATAACCTAAATGTCAAAAGGAATAAAATGTGATCCATATTGCCATATAAAATATAGATTTGAGTTGAATTTGGGTTAAGAATAGGATCACACGACATGTAAATATAATCTAAAATTCAATCCATCATGAGATATCGAGAAGGTCAAGGAATGTTTACTCAAAAGTTGAGCAGAAATGGAGCATAAATCAGGGCCCAAATCATCCCCTAAAGTTTAAAGATTCTAATACCTAAACTCTAAGAATTTAAAATGGAAAAGGATGGAATTTGACGGGAAAAATAATGGAAAATGACCATTGAGTGCATGACTAATTACCTTAGATTCAATGGATTATTCCAGACACTTTCAATACTCCAAGATCTCAAAAATAGTGGTAAATAGTTGAAAAATAAAAGGAAAATCAGTTGGAGAAGGGGATTTAGTCCCTTGTGGATGCCACTAAAGCAATTGTTTAAGCGGTCAATTGGTCGCCTAAGCTACCCTCTATAAAAAGCAGACCTTCACTTAAGCAATCGAGTGCCGGTTAAGCGGCCTCTGCCTAAGAGAGAATGCTATTGCTTAAGCGGATGAGAGGGTCCAAGGGTGATTGCTAAAGCTATCTGCTAGTAGCTTAACCAACCACCTCTTAAGTGATTAAAGATCCTCTTAAGCAATTGCACCAGATTCTGGTAAGTCCAAATAGACTTTGACCGGGTGCTCTAGATTCATTCAGAACTCCGTGTGCACAAACAAACTATTCTACTATACCAAATTTGACATTTGGTATAGTATGAAACCATCAAAACTTTATTTAGAGATTATTTCAACTAAATGTGAGGTCCATACATATAGTCCCATTTTTTATAAAATTCACCTAATATCTCAAAATGAGTCTACAAGCCTTGGGACATGAACCAAGGATCCCCCTAGCCTAAAATCACCGTTACAAAATAGATGACATTGTTAAAATTCTCATCTGATATCATTCAATAACAGTTTTGGTCTGAGATCAATTCCTTAATAGTGAAAGCTCAAAATAAGAAAATGAGCCTAAAACCCAAATAAATGGCTCGATAATTGAATGGACAGCACTGGCAAGTCATAAAAGACCTGTAGCCACTGTGGAAATACCATAGGATTACCCTTATTTTCTTTACCTTAGTTTTTAGTCAGTCAAGTTAGGATCACCATATGACTTTTCTTGGCTTGTAATGTAGGCTTTTGGAGCTGGTATGGTACTTATGGATATCAAGTGACTAAACCTCCTTGGCACTACACTAACTCTGGGGTCAACTTTATTACCATCTTTTTTTATTCCATCTTTAGTTTACCTTTTTTCTTCTTTATTGCACATTCAGGTTAGGTGTGGTATTTTATTCTTTCTTTTTCACTTTTTCATATTTTTTTATTTTCATTTTCTTTTCTTTTGCTACCACACCCAGCCCTACTAACTTTTTCTCTTATTTTTTCCTTCCACATACTCACTTTACATCACGCACCTCTATGATAGCCACCCCCAACTTAGGCAATTTATATGAGTTGAGATGCACAATGTCCAAAGAGGGATGGGCTAAAATAGGTTATTACAACACATATGGGAAGGTGCTAGGTGAAATAGAAAAAATAATCTATTAGGCTCAAAACAGGGATCAAGGGTTACTATTTCACATAGGGATGATAATTTAGGCTAAAAGTGGACTAAATTAAAAAATGGCCTATGATCCTTTCTTAATTGACTTTACTACACCCAAGGCAAGACTAACCAGACTAATTCTGAATTTAACAAACAAAGGGGACTAAGTAACATCACACACACACACATGGCATAGAGTAATATTACAAGTTAGTACTTATCTCGTTCATGCAATTGTTAACAAGTGATTATCATGTCCCTAATCCTAATTTCATAAAAAGATCCACAATGTTCACACATATATACATTCACACAGTTCTAAACAATTTTTTTGGAGGTGTATCTTTTTTCCTAAAAATTAATCAAAACATGACAAACTGCCCTAAACACTTACAAATCTCCTAATTATACAAAAACAAAAAAAGTACAAAATAGAGCACAAAACGACACAATTTTTAATTAAGACATACCGGTTATACAACTATACCACGATCGGCAAGAATAAAAGCACAACAACAAAAATTCACGGCTTCTATGGTTTACCCCACCCCAACTAAAAACTGTATATTGTCCCCAATGTGCAAAAATAATATAAAATAAAGGGAATAAGGACATACCTAGGACACACTAAGAGTCTGTATATGTTGGTTTGCCTCCTAAGAAGCGCCTGATTTATAGTAGCAGGATGACTCAGTTCCCTTGGCTACACAGACTTTGCCAAAGTCTATATCAACACAGACTTTTACTTTCTCCAGGTTTCCCATGTCGTGCTTCACTCACTGCCCATTTACATTAATAGGATTTTGGCATCATGCTTTATTTATATAGCACCATGTGGGAATACCTTAACCATAGTGAATTGTCCAAGCCACCTAGATTTTAGCTTGCCAAGAAATAAGTAGAGTCTTGAATTATACAACAAAACCAAACCACCCTGGTTTGAATACTTTTTTTTTTATCAATTTTCCAATTATGATACAACTTTATTATTTCTTTGTATATGGCTGATCTCTTATAAGCACGGAGTAGGAATTCATCTAAATTATTCACCTTGCTCAACCTTAAGTTTGTTGCTTTACGCCACTCAAAATTCAGCCTATCCAACATTTGATCCATGAACGACATAGGTAAATGGTTATTTTATAGCCACTTGTTCATCTTTATGTAATCCATATAGAATCTCTAACCAGTCACTGGTCTCATGGGTACTAATTTATTCTTTTCATTGGGAACCACTATGATTCCCCTTTCTTCAACACATATTGAACCGAGCTTACCCACCTGCTATATGATATAGGGAAAACCACCTTATTATCTAACCACCTAATTGTTTATTTTTTCACTACCTCCTATATAAGAGGGTTCAACCACCTCTGATGCTTAATATTTGGAATGTTATTTGACTCTAGTTGTATCTTGTGTATGCATTGAAACACCCTTGGTTTTTCCCCTTAAAAATTTCTCAATTCAAGAACCTTTTAATCATCATACGACTCACCACACATGTCATATAGTATGGGTACGAGTCAGGTGACCCAATTCATAAGTTGTCCCGTGTGTGGTGGTTGGGTTTCTAATATGGTTACAACTTAGTTGGTATAGGTCATATGGTTTAGTGATAATACATTGGTTTGGTCCTTTACTTAATATACAACTTAGTATCATGACTTGGATCTGAGTATGCATGGCTCACTAATAGTCATGGAGATAGGGTATGAGTTGTAAGGTGTAATCATATGTTGTCCAATATCAATCCTTTTGGATTCTACCTAGGGTACGACTGGACCATACTAGTCGTATGGTCTGTCCATGAGTTGGAGCCTTGGAGTCATTTACTAGATAAAATGTGGTGTCCAACTTATTGATCAATTTAGGAGTGGAGGTTACCACTCTTATGGTATAGATATGAGTGGAGGAGTCCAACTGTACCCTCCTACAAAAATTTTTACAGTTTAAGTTGGGGGTATTCTAGATATTTCCCCTCTTAAATCCTTCTGACCCCATGACTTAAAACATATTTTGGGGCTTTATTAACCTCCTATTACCAATGATACACTTTTAAACACTCTTTAAAATCTCTATCAAACTTTGCCTTCAAGAAGAGGATAGGTTTCTTCAAAGTAATAGATTAAACCTCTTAAGGGTGGTTTCGCTCCGTCATCCTTGGTGGTTAAGTAGTGTTAATCCTCCCTCATTGTTAGTTCAACTAAATTATATTTTAATAAATGGTTTTAATTGTATTATTTTGATATGGTTTTGGGTTTTGAAAAAAATGTTGGGGGTTGTAGTTGTTCTTAGTTGGATAATACTTTTTCCATTTTTACTTATGGTTTTAATGTTATATTTATGATTGGAAATTGTGATTGAATAGTAAAGGTTAATTGATACCTGGTTTTGGTTCTTGGAAATTTTATTCCCTCGACATATTTGTTAAAATGTAAATAAGAGTAATTTTGTCATATAGTTTGACTATTATTGAACCTTTGCATTGCATAGGAAGTAATGGAACTTACATTAGTTTGGTTGGTATTAAATGGTTTGGGCCTTGATGCCCATGGTAATGGTTTAATTAGAAACTTTGAAGTCAAATTAGTTTAATGGCTTTGGTATGATATAAGTGGATAGATTTGCAAGCTCTAGTGTTGGTATGAAGATACCAATGGTTAATTCGTAATAAATAAGACTCCTTAGTAAATGGTTGATTATATGTGAATGGTTTTAACATAGTCTTAAAGAGGGATGTGATAGCTAAGGTATGGTAGGTAGTGGTCCCGGGGGGATAAAAATTGGAGACTCATATTTAGCGTGGATGATCTTGGTGATCATGTGCATTATGTTACTCTTATATTTTGGGAGATGTACTAGTCATCTCATGGTTTTCTCTGGCTAATGTGACTAATATGTGCCGAGGCATTTTCATCAAGGGGAGATGAACCTATTTAGCTTATGGGTAGTTTAGGATGATAGAACTACACAATCCTAGGTTAAAGGTTTTAAATACATACTAAACCCAGTTCCCTTTCCCAACATGGTATATATATATATATGTATGTGGTTGCATATGGTTATTTACATTGGTTTTGAATAATGACATTATTTTATCCTATCATAAGTACATACTAGCGTTCACCCACTAATCTATCTTCGAACGCTATATCCCCAACCGATGCAGGATCTGAACATACTAATCCCCTGCTTTATGATTTGAACTTCAGGGATAGCTTGGTGTCAGACTAAGGTGGTGAGCTTCTATACTCCAGAAGACTCCATTTTATTCTATGGACTTCTTTTTATACTTTTAGTCATTTCTTGGATTTCAGTTTTGGCTATGGTTAGGGGCATGTCTCGACCAGATGTTCTTAGATTTCAGTTAGAAGCTTTGTATGACTCCTATGGGCATGGGTAGTAGCGGTGTTAGTGTCAACCTTTGTATTTGTATTGGTATTGGGGTTGTAAGAGCCCATATGATCCTAGCTTATTTTAGATTACTATTGCATATTAAAGGGGTTCAAGACTTAGAAAATTTCACTAAGTGTGAAGACTTGTTTTTTCCAAAACCCCTTAAACTTTGATGATTTTAGTTTCGACCTTCTCGGCCATAAAATGTCAATTTTTAAGGTTGATTCATGATCAGGAATGTCAAAGGTACATCCCAGGTGAGTTTTGAAATTTTGAGATAAGGTTTAGACTGTGTTTGGATGACCAAAACAATAAGGCATCAAATTAGGGCAACATCGTGATGGGTAGTTGACCCAGGCTTAGGGTCACGCTGCATTGGCTACTTGACCCAGCCAGGGGTCACGTTGTGTTGGCTTCTTGACCTAGTGAGGGGTCGCGCTACAATTGTTAGCCTCATCCAGCTTCATAAATCCTCAGTATTAAGGGCATTTAGGTTAATATCGCCCACCAAAACTTATCCATTACATGAGATTTAAGGTCCCTAGGTGCATTATTTTACCATTTATTCACAAATCCTCTCAAGAGAAAGCAATCCTCTCTCAAGAACAAACTCTAGCCTCTTCAAAATTCAAGCTCAAACTTTAAGAAATCACCAATAACCTTTACGAATTCTTCAATTAAGGTATGTTAGATGGTCATCCATGGGACCTTTTCACCCATGAAGTCCAAGAACCTATTTTTATGTTTTAAATCATGATTTTTTATATTTACAATGAGTTATTTTCATGAAGCTTTTATGAATATTGATAATACATGATGTTTTACAAGTGATTTTAGTTTAAAAGTAGCCGATACATATTTGAAGCATGAAATTACATGTTAAATCCCCAATGTATGCTTTTAGTATTGTGATTATGTTATGCTCACATGTTTCAATCATCCCTATGCCTATGTTCATGAATTTCAAGTGTTTGATAAAATGCCTAAATGATTGGATTTTGAACAATTACTACTTATTATGCTTTAAAGCTTTAGTATGTTTCTACTATTAATGTTATTGAGTCCTAGGTCTTATGAATACCTGAAAACTTAACTGTTTACTTAGTCTCAGTATTTTCAAGATGGTTTCGAATATACATATTAGAGTATTTCAGTTCAGTCAGTTATCATGATCAGTTAAACTTAGATCAGTTTAGTAACCTGAGTCAGTCTAGTTGAGAGTAGGATTTAGCACTGATATAACCCAGGGATAGGGGCTCACCTGCTAGTTAAGGATGTGACCTTTAGTATAAGTCCTTGTATTCTAGAACTACGTAGCAAGCATAGGTTGAGATGTTAATCTGCCAGTTGAGGGCTGACTTATATCTCACTAAAGCACCTGGCAGTAGAGGGAGACTCTTTAATCTTTTAGGACTTAACTTTAATGGATTCACACAACCAGTTTTAGTTCCCGTGGCACGGTACTGATACCCTTAAAACTTGGTGTAATACCCCACAAAATTTTCTCATAGTCTGAGCCCTAGAGCGTGTTCAGTAAAGTGTTAATCCATCAATAAAAGGTTGAGAAGTGTCTTCCCAAGTGAGAAGTATTTTGAACCATATAGAATTTTCCTAATATTGGCTTTTTGTCATATACATAATTGAATAAACTTTCCATCAATACCAAATTTGCACAAATCTGACACTCGGGCAAAGAGTTAGAGACATTTTAGTGAGATAGTGTATGACCTGGCACTTTAGCGCATCGCGGAGCCAGCCAAAATGAAAATCGTCAAAATACAGTGTGCCTCTGCGATTATGGTGTATTGTTCCAAGGCTTAATTTTAGAGTTGCCAATTTCCAGTGCACCAACGCGATTGTACTGCATCGCGGTGCCTTTTTCAGTTCACAACCAACGTGGCAACACAATTTCCACTGCGTCGCGCCACTAACCAGTTTCCCAATTGTCTAGTTTCCAATGAGCTGGTGTGATTCCACAGCGTTGCGCCAGCATGTGAAATTGGGATTTTTTGATTCCATTTTTAAATTTAAAGGACCAATTGATAATTTCCTAAAGCCACAAACCAGTCTATATAAGGATTTATACCCTAAATAATGAAAATACTTCATTATTCTTCATTTTTCCCCAAATCCAAGTATTTTCTCTCTAAAGAAGTCAAGAACCCTAGCCAAGAAATCAAGAACGAGCCTAAGAATTTCTTCAAGAACCTTTAAGAAAGAGTCTTCTAAGGCATGCAGATGTTGATTCTTGGGTCTCTTTCATCCAAGAAGTTCAAGAACCCTTTTCTAAATTTCAAAGATCTTATGTTTATGATTTTTCATGATTCATGTGAATTGAAATTGGAGTTCATGCTATTATTAAGTTTTAGTTCATGTTTTGTTGATGAGGTTTCACGCTTTGACCCTAGTAGGTGATATTCATGTGATGTTTATAATAAACCCTCTTAAGTTTATTTTTAAGTGATGTGTTTAAGTTAATTAAGTGAAGAAATTGTTGAATAAGAAAAGCATGCTCCTCATATGTTTGATAAAATGCTCATGTGAAGGAAATTAGAGCCATTATAGCATGTTGGCTAGAAATCTCCAAATGTGTGCAAGCCCATGCATGTCAAGTGTTTTTTGAAAAGACTTAGTGAATGAATTGTGGCATGATAGCATGAAATTCCCCAATTATGTGCTTTTTGATACATGCTAAGTGTTTGATACAAGATCTTGTTGAATGGAGTATGAGCCAATAGCATGTCTCCCTATACTATTACATATTTATGATATCTAAATACTTGAAGAGATGCTTTAGTGATTGTGATGGTGAATGAATGTCCATGGTCTTGATTATTCAAGAATGGTTATGTTTTACTTTTATATTATCGAGTCCCGGGGATATTTTATACACAATAATTTAGCTGCAGTCTAGAGCCCGTGTCAGTTTTCTCAATAATCTCAGTCAAGCCACGATTCTCAGAACTTAGTGAATTATAGAACTCTGTACTCTCAGACAAATACAGAACTTAAGAAATCTCAGAAATCTCAGAAATCTTAGAAATCTTAGTAATCTCAGTATTGCTAGTATTCTAGCCTCAGTTCAGTACTCATCTCAAATCTAGTAGTATTCAAGTGTTCATTTCGAAACTCAGTATCATGCAGTAAGATAATGAGATTTAGTAGTACTTTGTCAGATACGGAACAACGTAAATTTAGCGTAACTCAGTCAGATCATTCAAGAAATATGATCAATATCAGATTCAGTTCAGTTTAAGTTAAGAATCAGTTCAGAGTCTTTCAGTTGGGAGTAGGAGCTAGCACCGAGCGAGTGCAGGGATAACAACTACCCGTTGGAGAGATAGAGTCGTTAAGAGTAATCCCTGAACTCCAAAACTGCATAGCCAGCGTAGGATGTAGGATTCACCCATTAAAAAAGGCTTGTCACCTGCTAGATAGGCTTGACTATTATACGTCCTTAGGCTTGACTTCCTACAAGGGTTACCCACTAGAGAGGCTTGAACAGAGAGGTCTTTACCCGTGGCATAGTATTAACACCCTTCCAGCTAGGGTTACAGTTTAGACCCCACTAGTTCAGATTCGAAGCATGTCGGTTAAGTGAGAACTCCAATAGTTATAGTTTCAGTATCACTGTTCAGAGTAGAACTCAGAGATTAGGACTATCAGATACAATCACCTATCTCAGTAAGGAACTCAAAAAGTTCCATTGATTTATAGAGCACCTACTAGATAGGCATGGTCTATCAGATCCAGAGATCACCCATTACATAGGCTTGATCTAAGTCTTAGATTCTGTTGAGTTATCTCATTATCAGATCCATAGATCACCCGTTAGATAGGATTGATATAAGTCTCATATTCAGTTAAGTGATCTTATTTTAAAATCCAAAGATCACCCATTAGATAGGCCTGATCTCAGTCTCAGTTTTAGTTGAGTAATCTCATTATCAGATCTAGAGATCATCCGTCAGAGAGGCTTGATATCAGTTTTAGATTTAGTTGAGTAATCTTATTATCAGATCCAGAGATCACCCGTTAGATAGGTTTGATCTTAGTCTCAGATTCAGTTGAGTATTCTTATTATCAGATTCAGAGATCCTCCACTAGATAGGTTTGATCTCAGATAAAATATCTTCTTGTCATTGATAGTATATTCAGGGATTATTCGTTAGAGAGGTTTGATCTCCAATTCAGTCAACTAAAAGAAACAAGTTCAGAGTGCAGTCATTGATGTGAGTAGATTCCGTTAATCAGCTCCAGTAACATCAGTTTTCGAGATCACTCGCTAGAGAGGACTGATCTTAATTCCTGTACTCGATTATCAATATTAGGAGATTCAGTTGTTCAGTATCTCATTATTAGTAGTGAGTTCAGATGATAGTAAGGAAGTATTTGAGTTTCAGTATTTTGAGTCACGATGATTTCAGTTATGATTTGTGCATTCATGTATGTGATCTCATTCAGTACTCTCATGATTATTCAATTAAGTAATTGTTCATGCATAAGCCCTTGCATTTAGACTTTTCTTATCTTCATACTTGGTACATTCCCATACTGATGCAATTGCGCTATGGTGTTTTATTTGACACTATAGGTTCAGAGGCATGAGATCCGGAGTACCCTTAGCAGCTTAGTCCTAGTCAGCAGAAGTAGACATAATAGTGAGTCCTTTTCAGTTGAGGATGATCCTTATTTATATTATTATTGTATCAGAATTAGTTTATTTTCAGTAGAAGGAGTTAGTTAGGGACATGTCCCATCAGCTCCATAGTTCAGACAGTTTAGAGGCTTTTTGGATAGATGATCAGTGTTCTGTTTTCAATTTTGAGTATTGTTTTGATGTTTTTGAACCTTACAACCATTTTTTGCATTTATTATTTATAATATGCAGTACTCAGGTATAGATATCAGTAGAGGGTTAATTTGTGGTCCTTTGGGATCATGAGCACCGTGTGACTTTCGGTTCCAAAAAATTGGGTTGTTACACTGGGTCATAGGTTATACCCAAATTAGCTCATATTGGGGCACATTGGTTAGATGATAGCTCCCACAGTCTCAGTTTTGAAGTCAGTTAAATCAAGACTCAGATTTTAGTATTTAAGTTTGCAACATATTCCTATATCATGTTATAAGCTTGGTTTTGCATTCTCAGATTTTATAGCCTTCACGCATACTATGCATCAGTTATCTCATGATCTTCATCTAGTTAGTTATTATTTATACACATGAGTTCAAGAATATCAGCCTAAACTCATTTAGCATACCAGTATATTCAAATTACTGACCGCATACTTATTTCTTGTGCTATGATATCACATATCATAGGTTCGGATGCTCAGGTTCCCGACTGTACTTAGACATTCTAGTATATCAACAATAGTAGTCATGGTGAGTACTCATTTATCGATTACATGGTTGTTTATCTCAGATTTATTCAGTTTTTCAGTCTTTTATCTTAGTTAGAAATTTCTAGTTAGTTGGGGCATGTCCCATCAACTCTTATTCAATCAGTTTAGAGTCTTTAAAATATATTTTAGATAGTCAGTTTTTATCAGTCAGTTTTCAACATTTTTTCTTATGTATTAGATTGGTGGATTTTAGTTGTTTTGGCACATGTTCATTATCAGTAAATTATTCAATGCTCATAGCAGGTGCCAGCTTATAGGTTAGCTTGTGGTTACTTATGACTATAAGAACCGTGTGGCATCCAAGGTGTTATTCTAGGGCATTGCAAACTTGGTACCAGAGCCTAAGGTTTTAGAGTGTCCTAGAAAGTCTGAAATCCACGTTGGGTAAACTCTTGTATATGTGTGTGAAGCGCGACACACTTATGGAAAAGAGGCTATAAGATGTTTTAGGAAAAGTTTTCCTTCTTTTAGTATTCATGTCATGCAAATGAGCATGAGCTTAATTTAAAATCCCTTTATAATTCAATCTTCTTTTCGCTTACAGAACTTGCATCCTAGAAAGACTAACTAAAGAAGAAATGGGAATCAGCCTGCACCTCCACTTGTTCAATAAGATTCCCTCAACAAATATGTCTCTCATGGTAAATTTAGAGTTGCATTTGCTACTTTAGTTAACTTAGTAGCAGCTCAGAATAATCAGTAGGCTATTGTTCCTGCTATTCTAGTTGCTAATTCTGCTGCAGCTAGGATTCGGGACTTCACCTGAATGAACCCTTCTCTGTTTTTCATATCCAAGTCTGATAAGGATCTACAAGAGTTCCTTGATATGGTTTAGAAGGTAACTGGGATTATGGGTGTGACTTCTAGTGAGAGTGCAGCGTTGGGTGCTTACAAGTTGTAGGATGTTGCTCGCACCTAGTATAAGCAGTGGAAAGGAGTTAGAGGCACATATACAGGGCCTGTTAAATGGAAGGAGTTTGCCACAACTTTTTTTGATAGGTTCTTTCCTTATAGTTAAGAGAAGCTAAGGTGCAGGATTTTATCAATTTGAAGCAAGGGAACATGAGTGTAAAAAACTATTCTCTTAAGTTTACTCTGCTGGCTAGGTATGCTCCTAACATAGTATCTAAAGAAAGGTCTAAGAGGAGTAAGTTTGCTTATAGGGTAGATGATAGCGTGGTCAAAGATTAAATGACCTTGATGTTTATTAAAGAGATAGACTTATCTAGGTTGATAGTCCATGCTCAACAGATTGAGGAAAAAAAGTTTAAGAAAAGAGAAAGGGAGAAAATAAGAGTTAGAATAGGTAGCTTCAGTTTTGCTCAGTTGAGGTTAGAGGGTAGTAACCATCCTCAATCCCATTAGAAATCTTCAACATCATCTCCATCTTCAACTAGTGCACTAGTGCCAAAGTTTGGAAATGATATTTGGGAAAGGGATATAGACTTTAAGTCCTAGGGTAGTGTGAACAGTGGTCGTACAAATCCCCTTAGCTAGAAATATAGTAGAAACCTTCAGGATATGTGTAGAGCTGGCAGTGATTATGATTTTGTTTTGGAAAGCTAGGCCATAAAGTTAGGGACTGCCCAAATAGTGGTCAAGAAAGTCAGTCCAGTCATCCTCTAGTTTCATTCGGTCGCCCAACTCGGTGGGGTGCCGCTTTCAGTGTAACCAGTGGTCAGCACCCAAATAAATTTTATGTACTTCAGTCCTGACAGGATTAGGAAAGTTCTCCTGATGTGGTTAATGTTATGTTATAGGTCTTTTATTTATATGTTTATGGTTTGTTATATCTCGGAGCTTCTCTTTCTTTTGTAACTCCATGCATAGCTATTAATTTCAGTGTCAGTCCTGAGACTTTAGCAGAACCCTTATCAATTTCTACCCCAGTAGGTGTCTTTATTGTATCCAAGTAGGTATACAGGAACTGTTCGATAATAATATCCACGAAAGTCACCTTTATTAATCTTGTAGAGTTAGAGATGATTAATTTTTATATTAGTCTGGGCATAGATTAGCTCCACTAATGCTATGCTTCCATTAATTATAGGAATAGAGTAGTTCATTTATAGTTTCTGAATGAGCTAGTCCTTGAATGGAGAAGTAGCACTTCAGCACTTAGGGTTTACCTTATTTCAAACCTTAGAGTGAGAAATAATATCAAGGGGTGTGTCTACCATCTTGTTTGAGTTAAAGATTCTAGTACAGAGATTTCCAATCTTGATTCAATTTCAGTAGTGAGGGAATTTCCAGATGTGTTTCTTGAAGATCGTCAAAGTTCCTCCCGAAAGGGAAATCGACTTTGGAATAGACCTTATTCCAGATACCCAGCCTATCTCTATTTTTCCCTACAGAATGGCACTTGTGGAGCTTGGGGTGGTAAAAGAACAGTTGAAAGATCTTTTAGATAAAGGATTTATCAGATCTAGTGTTTCCCTATAGGGTGCGCCTGTCCTTTTCGTGTGAAAGAAAGATGATTCTCTTATAATATGTATCAATTACCGTCAGTTGGAAAAATTCACCATCAAGAATAAGTATCCACTCCTAAGAATTGATTACTTATTCAACCAACTTCAGGGTGCCAGTTACTTTTCTAAGATAGAGCTCAGATCCAGCCATCATCAGCTTAGAGTCAGAGAATGTGACATTCTGAAAATAGATTTTATTACTCGGTATGGTCTCTTTGAATTTTTAGCGTGTCCTTTGATCTAACAAATGCCCCAACAATTTTCATAGACTTGATGAATAGAGAGTTCAAGAAGTACTTGGACATGTTCATGAAAGTCTTCATAGATGATATCTTTGTCTATTCCCGTGATGAGAATGATCATGCTAACCACCTCAACATAGTATTACAGACTCTAAGATCCCATCCGTTGTTATCCAAATTTAGTAAGTGCAAGTTCTAGTTAAGATCAGTAGCTTTCCTTGGCAATATTATTTTTGGTGATGGAATTAGAGTTGACCCTCAAAAGACCGAAGCAAAGAGAAACTAGCCCAAACCTATCTCTTCATCATATATCAGTAGTTTCTTGGGTTTTATTGTCTATTATAGATGGTTTTTTGAAGGTTTTTCATCTATTGCATCCCTCATGTCTATATTAAATCAGCAGAAAGTAAAGTTTCAATGGTCAGATTCCTATGAGAAGAGTTTTCAGGAGTTGAAGACTCGACTCACCTCAGCCCTAGTTTTGACCTTGCCAGATGGTTCAGATGGGTTTGTTGTTTATTGTGATGCTTTTAGAGTTTGTTTGGGTTGTTTGATGCAAAGAGGTAAGGTCATAGCAAATGACTCTAGACAGCTTAAACCCTATGAAAAGAATTATCCTACCCATGATCTTGAGTTAGCAGCTGTTGTGTTTGCCTTGAAAATTTTGAGGCATTATCTGTATGGGATGTATGTTGATGTATTGATGGTCTATAAAACTTTGCAGTATGTGTTTTCATAGAGACAGTTAAATCTATGTTATAGAAAGTGGTCGGAATTGTTGAAGGACTATAATATGAGTGTTTTACATCATCCGAGCAAGGCCAATATAGTGGCAGATTCCCTTAGTACATTATCTATGTGTAGTGTGGCTCATGTTAAGAATGATAAGAAGAAGTTTGTTCAGGATGTTCATCAGTTGGCAAGGTTAGGCATTAATTTTGTTGACTCAATTGAGGGTAGTGTATGGGTTTAGAATAGTTTAGAATCTTCTTTAGTTGCTGAAGTGAAAGAAAAGCAACATAGGGATTCCAGTCTAGTTAAGTTAAAGAAGTCAGTCGGAGATTAAAAAATAGATATTTTTTTCCAAGGGAGATATGGTGTGTTGCATTGCCAGGGTAGACTATGTGAGCCGTGTGTCAACGATTTTAAATTGTGAATTCTTGTAGGAGCGCATGGTATGCATTACTCTATTCACCCAGGAGCCATAAAGATGTTCCGTGATTTGTGGGAAATCTATTAGTTCAGTGGTATAAATAGAGATATTATAGAGTTTGTAGCCAAGTGTATTGTCAACAGGTTAGGGTTGAGTACCAAAGGCCTAGTAGCACTATGTAGGAGTTCATCATTGCTACTTAGAAATGGGAGGAGGTGAACATAGATTTAGTGATAGGTTTTCTTCTTTCACGTTAGTAGCATGATTCGATTTGTGTTATTGTAGACAGAATGACCAGATCAGCCCATTTCTTGCTGGGCTATACTTTTTATTAAGTCAAGGATTATGCCAAGCTCTATATTAGAGAGTTGGTCAAGTTATATGGAGTCTCGTTGTCCACCATTTCAGATAGAGGTACTTAGTTTACCTCTTACTTATGGAAAAATTTTCATAAGGGTTTTGGCACCCAAGTTCATCTCAGTATAACATTTCACCCTTAGATAGATGGTCAGGTAGAGAAAACCATTCATACCTTAGAGAACATGTTAAGAGCGTGTGTTATCAACTTTAAGGGTAGTTAGGATGATCACTTGACTTTGATCGAGTTTGCTTACAATAACAGCTATTATTCTAGAGTTCAAATGGCTCTATTTGAGGCTCTCTATTGAAAGAGACGTATATCTCCCATTGGTTAGTTTGAGGTGGGTGAGACTGTGTTAATAGGTCTTTATTAGATGTTTGATGTGTTAGAGAAATTTTAGTTGATTAGGGAAAGACTTAAGATATCCCAAGGCCATTAGAAATACTATGCAGATGTGAGGAGAAGAGATCTTGAGGTTAAGGTTTGCGACTTAGTCTATTTGATAATCTCTCCCATGAAAGGAGTGAAGAGGTTTGGCAAGAAGGGGAAGCTCAGTCCCCGATATGTTAGCCCATACAGGATCTTGAGTTATTATGTAAAGGTATCGAATGATCTTGAGTTATCCACAGATTTTGCATCAGTGTATCTAGTATTCCATGTGTCCTTGTTAAAGAAGGGTATTGGTGACCCAACTATGGTTGTTACTTTAGAATGTATAGATGTTCGGGATAGCCTTTCTTATGAATAAATTCTAGTTGTGGTACTAGATCATCAGATTCGTAGACTGAGCAACAAAAAGTTCCCTTGGTCAAAGTTCTTTGGTAGAATCAGTCTGTTGAGGAAGCTACTAGGGAAGCGAAAGCAGACATACGAACCAAGTACCCTCAACTTTTCTCCGCGAACTCAGACTCAGCTTAAGATAATAGTTTTCTTTAGATTATCTCTTTTCCTTTGTCAGTTCCAGTCACATGATTATCTTCATGTCACGTGCACGCATTCACGAATCAGTTCAGTCAGTTACCATGTTTCAGACTCAATCATGTAATTATTTTTTCAGCTATGCATATTCAACCTTTAATTTTAATACCTCAATATTCTTAGCTTAGTCAGTCTCATTCGAGGATGAATATTCCCAAGAGGGAGATATTGTAAGGCCCCATATGATCCTATCTCATTTCATCTTACTATTGCATGTTAAAGGGATCCAAGACTTGGAAAAGTTCACTAAGATTGAAGACTTAATTATTTCAAAAGCCACTTAAACTTCGATGATTTTAGTTTTGACATTTATTGACCATAGAATGTAGATTTTTAAGGTTGATTAATGATTAAGGATGTAAGAGGTACATCTCCGATGAGTTTTAGAATTCTTAGATGAGTTTTAGTTCGTGTTTAGAAGAAAAAAATAATAAGGTGTCGCGATGAAGCTGCGTCATGATGGGTAGTTGACCCAGGCTTATAGTCATGCCTCATTGGCTGCTTAACCAAGACAGGGGTCATGTCGTCTTGGGTGGCCTCCTCCAGCTTATTAAATCCATATCATTAAGCGTATTTAGGTAAATTTCCCCCACCCAAACTTTTCCATAACATGAGATTTCTGGTCCCTAGGTGCATTAATTGCCCAATTATTCATAAATCCTCTCAAGATAAAGCAATCCTCTCTCAATAACAAACCTTAGACTCTTCAAAACTCAAAATCAAACTTTAAGAAATCTCTAAGAACCTTCATGAATTCTTCAATTAAGGTATGTTAGATGTTCATCCATAGGCCCTTTTCACCCATGGAGTCCAAGAACCTATTTTTATGTTTAAATTATGAATTTTCATGTCTACAATGAGTTTTTTTCATATAGATTTTATGAATTTTTATTATCCATGATGTTTGCAAGTGATTTTAGTTGGAAAGTATCCCTTACACGTTTGAAGCATAAAATTACATGTTAAATCCTATTTTATGATTTTAGTGTTGTGGTTATGTAAATCCCACGTGTTTCAATCATCCCCATGCCTATGTTCATGAATTTAAAGTGTTTAATGAAATGCCTAATTGGTTGGATTTTGAACAATGACATTTTATTATGCTTTGAAGCTTTAGTATGTTTCTACAGTGAATGTTATTGAGTCTTGGGGGTTATGAATACTCAAAAACTTAGTTGTTTACTTAGTCTCAGTATTTTCAAGATTGTTTAGGATATATTTTAGAGTATTATAAGTTCAGTCAGTTATCATGATCAGTTAAACTTTAATCAATTCAATAATCTGTGTCAGTCCAGTTGGGAGTAGGATTTAGCATTGAGTGAACGTAGGGATGAGGGCTCACCTACTAGTTGAGGGGGTCAACTTTAGTAGCATTTCCTGCTTTCCAAACTATGTAGCTAGAATAAATTCATATTTTAGCCTACCAGTTAAGAGGTGAAACATATCTCACTCGAGCACCTGCCAGTTGAGGGTGACTCTTTAGTACTTTGGGACTTTAGTTTAGCAGATCCACAAAACCAGCGTTAGTACCCGTGGCACGGTACGGACACCCTTCTAACTGGGTCATAGGTTAGACCCTAATTAGCTTATATTTGGGCATGCCAGTTAGATGATATCTCCCACAGTCTCAGTCCAGTCTTAGTTCGTAAGTTAGTTTGAGTTTTCTTAACTCTAGCATAGAGTTTATAAGTTAAATCAGTACTCAGATTTCAATTTTTGAGTTTATAGAATATTTCTATATCATATTATATGCTTGGTCATGCATTTTTCAATTTTCAAACCTTAATGCATACTATGCATCAGTTATTTCTTGGTATTTATCCAGTCAGTTATTATTCATACACATAAGCCCAGGCATATCATCCTAACCTCATTTAGAATACCTGTACATTCAAAGTACTGACCGCATACTCGTTTCTTGTGCTATGATGTCTCATATCATAGGTTCAGATGCACAGGTTCCTGACCAAACTTAGATATTCCAGCGCATCAACAGAAGTAGTCATGGTGAGTCCTCATCTATCGAGGACATGGTTGTTTATCTTAGATTAATTCAATTGTTTAGTATTTTATTTTAGTTAGACAATTTGAGTTAGTTTGGGCTTGTGCCATCAACTCTTATTCAGCTAGCTTAGAGGCTTTTAGACACATTTCAGATAGTCAATTAGTTGTTAGTTTTTATCAGTTAGTTTTAAACATTTTTATGTATGTTACATATTGGTGGATTTCAGTTGTATTGTTTTTTCACAATTTAAACCTTATGGCTTATTCAGTGGTTTTCCCACATGTTCATTATAATTATATTATTCAATGCTCATAGAAAGTTCCAACTCATGGGTTAGGTTGTGGTCACTTGTGACTGTAAGCACTGTTTGGTGTCCAGGGTGTACTCCTAGGGTATTACTAACTTGGTATCAGAGCTTAAGGTTTTAACGTGTCCTATGAAGTCTATAATCTATATTGAGTAGAGTCTTGTACATAGATGTAAAGTGCGCCACACTTATAGATAAGAGGCTATAAGATGTTTTAGGAAAAATTTCCCTTCTTTCAGTATTAATGTTATGCGAATGAGCATAAACTCAATTTAAACACCTTTTCTAATTCAATCTTCTTTCCATTTACAAAACATATCTCCCATAAAGACTAAAGAAAGAAGAAACAAGAATCAGTCTGCACTTTTAGTCGTTTAGGACAATCACCTGAACAATCATGTCTCTTATGTCAAATTCAGAGCTGCATTCACTACTTTAACACACTCAGTAGTAGCTCAGAATAATTAGCAGGTTGTTGTTCTAACTGTTCCAGTGGCTAATACTGTCGTAGCTATGATTCAGGACTTCACCAAAATAAACCATCCTTTATTTTTAAGATCCAAGTATATTGAGGATCCGCAGGAGTTCCTTAACATGCGTCAGAAGGTAACTGACATTATGGGTGTGACTTCTACTAAGAGTGCAAAGTTGTGTGCTTACCAGTTGTAGGATGTTACTCACAGCTGTTATAAGTAATGGAAGAGAGATAAGGCATAGATGTAGGTCTTGTTTAATAGGAGAAGTTTGCTACACCTTTTTAGATAGGTTTTTTCCCTTGAAGTTTAGGAAATCTAAGGTTCAGGAGTTTAAGAATTTAAAGCAATGGAACATGAGTGTGAAAGAGTATTCTTTTAAGTTTAGTGCGTTAGCCAGGTATGATCCTAATTCAGTGTATAATTACAGGTCTAGGAAGAGTAAGTTTGTTTCTTGGGTAGTTGATAGTGTGGTCAAAGAGTGTATGATCGCGATGTTGATTAAGGAGATGGACTTGTCTAGGTTAATGGTCCATGCTTAATAGATTAAGGAGCAGAAGTTTAAGGAAAAAGAGAGAGAGATAGAGAATAAGAGAGCCATAATAGGTAGCTTAAGTTTAGATTAGCCGAGGTCAGAGGGTGGTAACCTTCCTTAATCCTGTTATAAATCTTCATCCCCAGCTCCATTTTCAACTAGTGCTAAAGTTTATAAATGATAATTGGGATAGGGAACCAAGCTTTAAGTCCAAGGGTAGTGTGAACAGTGGTCATACAAATCCTCTTTTCTAGAAATGTGGTAGAAACCATCAGGCCATGTGTAGAGCTGGCAGTGATGTATGCTTTAGGTATGGAAAGCCAGGCCACAGAGTCAGGGATTTCCCCAAAAGTGGTCATTAGGGTCTGTCAAATTATTTCCCAGTTCCATCCGATAGCTTTACTTAGTAGGTTGCCTTTTCTATCGCAACCAGTGGTCAGCGCCCAAATAGATTTTATGCACTTCAGTCTTAACAAAATTAGGAAATTTCTCCTATTGTGGTTATGGGTATGTTACAGGTTTTTCATTTACATGTTTATGATATGTTAGATCCCGAAGCTTCTCTTTCTTTTGTAACTCCCTACATAACTATTAATTTCAGTGTCAATCCTGGGACTATAGTAGAACCCTTCTCAGTGTCCACCCCAGTAGGTGTCTCTATTATAGCCAAGTATGTATACAGGAACTGTCCGATCATAATATCCCAAAAAGTCACCTTAGTTGATCTTGTGGAGTTAGAGATGATTTATTTTGATGTTATTCTCATCATGGATTGATTCCACTCATGCTATGCTTCAGTTGATTATAGAAATAGAGTTGTTTATTTTAATTTTCTAAATGAACCAGTCCTTGAATGGAGGGGTAGTACTTCAATCCTTATAGGTCAACTTGTTTCATACCTCAGTGCAAAAAAAATGATATCCAAGGGGTGTGTCTACCATCTTGTTTGAGTTAAAGACTATAGTTTAGAGATTTTAATTCTTGGATAAGTTTTAGTAGTGAGGGAATTTCCATATATGTTTCTCAAAGATCTTCCTGGACTTCGGACTTGACCTTCCTCTTGGGTAATTCTTGGGTATGTTTGTCGAAAGGGAAATCGACTTTGGACTTGACCTTCCTCTAGATACCCAGCCTTATATCTATTCTGCCTTAGAAAATGGCTCTCATGGAGTTTAGGAAGTTAAAGGAATAGTTGAAAGATCTTTTAGACAAAGGATTTATCAGACCTAGTATTTCCCCATTGGGTGCTCCTGTCTTTTTTCGTGCCAAAGAAAGATGGTTCTCTTAGAGTGTGTATGATTACCGCCAATTGAAAAAAGTCACCATCAAGAATTAGTATCCACTCCCCAGAATTGATGACTTATTCGACCAACTTCAGGGTGCCAGTTACTTTATCTGATAAACCTCGATTCTAACTATCATCATCTCTAAGTCAGAGAATGTGACATTCCCAAAATAACTTTTTGAACTCGGTATGGTCATTTTGAGTTTGTAGTTATTTCCTTTGGTCTAATAAATGCCCCAAAAGCTTTCATGGACTTGGTGAATAGAGTGTTCAAGCAGTGCATGGAAATGTTTGTTATATTCTTCATATATAACATCCTTATCTATTCTCGTAATGAGACTGATCATGCAGACTACCTCAAAATAGTATTACATACTCTTAGAGACCATATGTTATTTGCCAAATTCAGTAAGTATGAGTTCTGGCTAATATCAGTAGCTTTCCTTGGCCATATTATTTTTGGTGATTGTATTAGAGTTGACCCTCTAAAGACCAAAGGAATGAGAAACTAACCTAGACCCATCTCTCTGTCAGAAATCAAGAGGTTTTTGGGTTTGGCTGGCTATTAAAGAGGGTTTGTTGAAGGTTTTTTTGTCTATTGTGTCACCCATGTCCAAATTGACTTAGAAGAAAGTCAAGTTTTAGTGGTCCGATTCCTTTGAGAAGAGTTTTCAGGAGTTGAAGGCTCGACTCACCTCGACCCTTGTTTTGACCTTACCAGATGGTTTAGATGGGTTTGTTATTTACTGTGATGCTTCCAGAGTTGGTTTGGGTTGTGTTTTGATGCAGAGAGGTAAGGTCATAGCTTATGCATCTAGACAACTTAAGCCCCGTGAAAAGAATTATCCTACGCATGATCTTGATCTTTAGTTAGAAGCTATTGTGTTTGCCTTGAAAATTTAGTAGTATTATTTGTATGGGGTGCATGTTGATATGTTCATGGACCATAAAAACTTGCAGTATGTATTTTCGCAGAGAGAGTTAAATTTTCATTAGAGAAGGTGGTTGGATTTGTTAAAGGACTATGATATGAGTGTTTTATATCATCCAGGCAAGGCTTATGTAATGGAAGATACCTTAGTAGATTATCTATGGGTAGTGTTGCACATGTTGAGAATGATAAGAAGAAGTTGGTTCAGGAGGTTCATCAGGTGGCTAGGTTAGGCATTCGTTTGTTTGACTCAGCTAATGGTAGTGTATGGGTTTGGAATAGCTTAGAATCTTCTTTGGTTGCTGCAGTAAAAGAAAAGCAATATAGGGATTCCATTCTAGTTAAATTGAAAGAGTCATTCAAAGATCTAAGAGTAGAGGTTTTCTCCCAAAGGAGAGATGATGTGTTGCATTTCTAGGTTTGACTATGTGTCATGTGTCGACGATTTGAGACAGCAAATTCCTGCAGAAGCGCATGGTGCACATTACTCTATTTACCCAGGAGCCACTAAGAAGTACCATGATTTATGAGAAATCTATTGGTGGAGTGGAATGAAGAAAGATATTACAAAGTTTGAAGCCAAGTGCTAATTATTAATAGGTTAAGGTTGAGCACCAAAGGGCTAGTGGTACTATGCAGGAGTTTAGCCTTCCTACTTAGAAGTGGGAGGAGGTGAACATGGATTTTGTGATAGGGTTGCCTCGTTCACATCGCCAACATGATTTGATTTGGGTTATTATAGACCGAATGACCAAATCAGCCCATTACTTGTCAGTCTATACTTCTTATTTAGCTGAGGATTATGCCAAGCTCTATCTTAGAGAGTTGGTCTGGTTGCATGGAGTCCCATTGTCCATCATTTTAGATATAGGTACTCAGTTTACCTGTTACTTTTGGAATGCTTTTCAGAAAGGTCTTGGTACCCAAGTTCATCTCAGTATAAAATTTCACCCCTAGATATATGGTTAGGTAGAGAGGACCATTAATGCCTTAGAGGACATGTTCAGAGCATGTGTTATCGACTTTAAGGGTAGGTGGAATGATCACTTGCCTTTGATGGAGTTGGCCAAAAATAACAGTTACATGCAAGTATTCAGATAGGTTTGTTTGAGACTCTCTATGGGAGGAGATGTAGATCACCTATTGGTTGGTTTGAGGTGGGTGAGAATGCATTGATAGGGTCTGATTCTATGTTTGATGTGTTAGAGAAAGTTAAGTCGATCAGGTAGAGGCTTAAGACAGCCCAAAGCCATCAGAAATCCTATGTAGATGTGACGAGAAGAGATCTTGAGTTTGAGGTTGGTGACTTAGTCTATTTGAGAATCTCTCCCATGAAGGGAGTGAAGTGGTTGGGCAAAAAGGGGAAGCTCGGTCCCTAATGTGTTGGCCCTTGTAAGATCTTGAGTCATTATAGAAAGGTAGCGTTTGAGCTTGAGTTACCGGCAGATTTGGCATTAGTGCATCCAGTATTCCATGTGTCTTTGTTAAAGAAGTGTATTGGTGACAAAGTTGTTGTTGTTCCTTTAGAAAGTATAGATGTTTGGGATAGACTTTCTTACGAAGAAATTCTAGTCGAGATCCTATATCATCAGATTCGTAGACTAAGGAACAAAGAAGTTCCCTTGGTCAAAGTTATTTTATCGCCATATTATCTCCATGAACTTAGACTCAGCTTATGGTAACAATTTTTTTAGATTATCTCTCTTCCAGTCTCAGTTCCAGCCACATGATTATCATTATGCCATTGCATACATTCACGAATCAGGTCATGTCAGTCACAATGTTTGAGACTAAGTTATGTAATCATGTTTCCAGCTATGCATATTCAACTTTTAATCATAGTACCTCAGTATTCTCAGCTTAATTAGTCTCGTTCGAGGATGAATGTTCCCAAGTGGGAGATATTGTAAGAACCTATATGATACTAGATTATTTGAGCCTACTATTGCATGTTAAAGGGTTCCAAGACTTAGAAAATTTCACTAATTATCAAGACTTAGTTATTTTCAAAGCCCCTAAAACTTTGATAATTTAAGTTTTGGCCTTCCCGACCATAGAATACCTATTTTTAAGGTTGGTTCATGATCGAGGATGTCAAAGGTACATCTCCGGTGAGTTTTGGAATTTTTAGATGAGGTTTATAATGTGTTTGGATGACCAAAATAGTAAGGTGTTGCGATGGAGCCATGACGCAATGGGTAGTTGACCCAGTCTTTGGGTCGCATTGCATTATCTTCTTAACAAAGCCAGAGGTCGCTCTGCATTGGCTGTTTGACATATCCAGGGGTCGCGCTGAATTGTAGGGCCACTTCGAGCTTCTCAAATACTTGTCATGAAGGGCATTTAGATTAATTTCCCCCACCCAAACTCGTCCATAAAACTAGATTTAGGGTCCCTAGGTGCATTATTTGCCCATTTATTCACAAATCTTCTTAAGAGAAAGCAATCCTCTATCAAGAAAAACCCTAGCCTCTTTAAAATTAAAGCTCAAACTTTAAGATATCTCCAAGAACCTTCACAAATTCTTCAATTAAGGTATGCTAGATGTTCATCAATGGGCCCTTTTCATCCATTGGGTCAAAGAACCAATTTTTATGTTTTAAATTATGAATTTACATGTTTACAATTAGTTATTTCCCTGAAACTTTTATGAATTTCAATTATACATGATATTTTGCAAGTAATATTAGTTGGAAAGTATCCCTTACAGGTTTGAAGCATGAAATTCCATGTTAAATCCCCAATGTATGGTTTTAGTGTTGTTATTATGTTATTCCGACATGTTTCAATCATCCCTATGCCTAAGTTCATGAATTTCAAGTGTTTGATGAAATGCCTAAATGGTTGGATTTTGAACAATGACTACTTATTACTCTTTGAAGCTTTAGTATATTTCTATTATGAATGTTATTGAGTCCTGGGGGTTATGAATACCCGAACACTTAGTTTTTTACCTAGTCTCAGTATTTTTAAGATTGTTTCGAATATATGTTCGAGTATTATCAGTTCAAGCAGTTATCATGATTAGTTAAACTTAGATCAGTTCAATAATCCATGTTATTCTAGTTGGGAGTAGGATTTAGCACTGATCAAACCTAGGGATGGAGGCTCACCTGCCATTTAAGGGGATCACCTTTAGTAGCGGTCCCTGCTTTCCAGAACTATGTAGCCATCATAGGTTAAGATTTTAACATACCAGTTGAGGGTTGACATATATCTCAGTAGAACACCTGCAAGTAGACAGTGATTCTTTAGTCCTTTGGGACTTCAGTTAAATAGATCCACACAACCAGCATTAGTACTCGTGGCACGGTACTGACACTCTTCCAACTGGGGTCACAGGTTAGACCCTAATTAGGTCATATTGGGGCATGTTGGTTAGATGATAGCCCCCACAGTCTCAGTCCAGTCTCAATTTGAAAGTCAGTTTGGATTTTGTTGACCATAGCATATGGTTTATAAGTTAAATTGGTACTCAGATTTCAGTTTTTCAGTTTACAGACTCTTCCAGTATCATATTATTTTTTTGGTCATGCATTCTCAGATTTTACAACCTTCATGCAAACTACACATCGTTATATCATGGTGTTCATCAAGTCAGTTATTATTTATGCACAAGAGCCCATGATTATCAGCCTAACCTCATTTATCATACCTGTACATTTAAAGTACTGACAACATACTCATTTCTTATGCTATAATATCTTATATCATAGGTTCAGATGCTCTGTTTCCCAACCGAACTTAGATATTACAGTGCATAACAATAGTAGTCATGGTGAGTCCTCATCTATCGAAGAAATGGTTGTTTATCTTAGATTTATTCACTTGTTCAGTATTTTATTTGACTTAGACAATTTGAGTTAGTTGGGGCTTGTTCCATCATCTCTTATTCAGTCAGTTTAGAGGCTTTCAAACACATTTCATATAGTCAGTTAGTTATCAGTTTTTATTTGTCAATTTTCAATTTTTTTGCTTATATTACATATTGGTGGATTTCAGTTGTATTGTTTTTTTACAATTAAAACCTTAGGGCATATTCAGCTAGTTTTGCACATATTCATTATAAGTTTATTATTCAGTGCTTGCAGCAGGTTCCAGCTCATGGGTTATCTTGTGGTCACTTGTAGCTGTAAGCATCGTGTGGTGTCCAGGGTGTTATAAACTTGGTATCAAATCCTAAAGTTTTAAAGTTTCCTAGGAAGTCTAAAATCCCTATTGAGTAGAGTATTGTGCATGAGTATGAAGTATGCCATACTTATGGACAAGAGTCTTTAAGATATTTTAGGAAAAGTTTCCCTTCTTTATGTATTCATGCCTTGCAAATGAGCATGAGCTCAATTTAAAATCCTTTTTTTTATTTAATCTTTTTTCTATTTATAGAATATGACTCCCATAAAGGCTAACGGAAAAAGAAATGGGAATCAGTCTGCACTTCTGCTTGTTCAGGAAGATCCCTTGCACAAGCATGTATCTCATGCCAAATTCAGAGCCACATTTACTACTTTAGCTCACTCAGTAGCAACTAAGAATAATCAACAAGTTGTTGTTCCAACCGTTCCAGTGGCTAATACTGCCACAACTAGAATTCTGGACTTCATCGGAATAAACCCTCATCTATTTTTGGGAACCAAGTATGTTAAGGATCCATAGGATTTCCTTGACATGGTTCAGAATGTAACGTACATTATGGGTGTGACTTCTAGTGAAAGTGCAGAGTTTTTTCCTTACCAATTATAGGATGTTGCTCACACCTATTATAAGTAGTGAAAGGGAGATAGAGGCGCTGATACAAGGCCTGTTGAATGAGAGAAGTTTGCTATAACCTTTTTAGATAGGTTTTTTCTATTTGAGTTGAGGGAAGCTAAGGTGCAGGAGTTTATCAATTTGAAATAGGGGAACATGAGTGTGAAAGAGTATTCTCTTAAATTTACTCGATTAGCCAGGATTGCTCCTAATGCGGTGTCAAATGACAGGTCTAGGATGAGTAAGGTAATTTCTTGGATAGGTGATAGTGTGGTAAAGGAGTGTAGGACCGCAATGGTTATTAAGGAGATAGACTTGTCTAGGGTAATGGTCTATACTCAATAGATTGATGAGAAAAAGTTTAAAGAAAGAAAGAGGTAGAATAAGAGATCCAGAATAGGTAGCTTAAGTTTAGCTCAGCCGAGGTCAGAGGGTGGTAACCATCCTTAATACCATTATAAATCTTCATCCCCAACTCCATCTTCAGCTAATGCGCCACTGCTAAAGTTCAAAAATGATAATCGGGATACGGCTCTAGGCTCTAAGTCCTAGGGTAGTGTGAACAGTGGTCATACAAAACCTCTTTTCTAGAAATGTGATAGAATCCATTAGGCTTTGTGTAGAGCTATCAGTGATGTATACTTTAGGTGTGGCAAGATAGGCCACAGAGTCAAGGGTTTCCCCAGTAGTGGTCAGCAGGGTCAGTCTAGTCATCTCCCAATTCTATCCGGTAGCCCGACTCAGCAGGGTACTGCTTCTAGCACAACCAGTGGTTAGCGCCCAAATAGATTTTATACACTTTAGTCCCAACTAAATTTGGAAAGTTCTCCTAATATAGTTACTGGTACGTTAGAAGTCTTTTATTTATGTGTTTACGCTTTGTTAGATCCAGGAGCTTCTCTTTCTTTTGTAACTCCCTATATAGCTATTAATTTTAGTGAAAGTCCTTAGATATTAGCAGAACCCTTCTCAGTGTCAACCCCAGTAGGTGTCTATATTATAGTCAAGCAGGTATACAGAAACAATCCGATAACAATATCCCAGAAAGTCACCTCAGTTGATCTTGTGGAGTTAGAGATGACTGATTTAATGTCATTCTCCATATGGATTTGTTCCAGTCATGCTATTCTTTAGTTGATTATAGAATTTAAGTTGTTCATTTTCTATTTTTGAATGAACTAGTCGTTGAATAGAGGGGTGGTACTTTAGAACTTAGGGGTCAGCTTATTTTATACCTTTGAGAGAGAAAAATGATATCCAAGGTGTGTGTCTACCATCTTGTGTAAGTTAAGGACTCTAGTTCAGAGATTTCCAATCTCGAGTAGGTTTCAGTAGTGAGGAAATTTCTAGATGTGTTTCCCGAAGATCTTCCCAGAGTTCCTCCTAAAAGGGAAATTGACTTTACATAGACCTTCTTCTAGATACCTAACCTATCTCTATTCTTCCCTACAGAATGTCTCTCTCAGAGCTTAAGGAGTTACAAGAATGGTTGAAAGATATTTTAGATAAGGGATTTATTAGACACAGTGTTTCCCCGTGGGGTGCGCCTGTCCTTTTTGTGTGAAAAATATGTGGTTCTCTTAGAATATGTATCAATTATTGTTAGTTTAACAAAGTCACTATCTAGAATAAGTATCCACTCATCAAAATTGATGACTTGTTTGACCAACTTTCGGGTGCCAGTTAATTTTCTAAGATAGACCTCAGATCTGACTATCGTCTGCTCAGAGTTAGAAAATGTGACATTCCAAAAAGAACTTTCATAACTTAGTATGGTTACTTTGAATTTCTAGTTATGTCCTTTTGTCTAACGAATGCCCCAATAGATTTCATAGACTTGATGAATAGATTGTTCAAGAAGTACTTGGACATGTTCATCATAGTTTTCATAGATGATATCCTTGTCTATTCCCATAATAAAACTGATCATGTAGAACACCTCAAATATTATTGGGGATAAGATGTTCTTTGGGGTGTCTCTCATGAAGAAAGTAATGCAGTTTGGGAAGAAGGGGAAGCTCAGTCCCCGATATGTTGGTTCACATATGATTTTGAGGAAGGTTGGCAATGTTGCATATGAGTTGGAGTTTCCTTCTATATTAAGATCCATTCTTCTAGAATTTTATGTTTTTATGCTGAGAAACTGTATAGGTGATCCATTGCAAATGTGCTAGCTAGGATATTGGTATTTCACATTGTTTATCTTATGAAAATGTCCCTGTAGAGATCTTGATTCGTCAAGTTTATCAATTTTGGACCAAATATGTTTCCTTGGTAAATGATTTATGGAGGAACCATAAGGTTGAAGAGGCTATATGGGAAGTGGAAGAGGACATTAAGTCCAAGTTCCCATTAGTGTTCCCTACTCCTAAAATTCATGTATAAGGATTGTGTTGCTCTTAGCATTTTTGTTTTCTGAGTTTGTTAAAGGAAAGATTTATTTCTTGATATCTTTATTTTTTTTCTTATAGGTAAGAGTAGGGTTGTTTGGGGGTTTACTCACATTGGTACTGCCTTGTTCCATCATTCAAGGATGAAGGATCCATGTAGGAGAGAATTGAAATACCACGAGTTTTGGCCCTTGAAAATTTCATAAATCTTGAACCTTCTGATTATTATATGAATCACCACACGTGTTGTATAGTGTGGGTATCGGTCAGGTAACCTAACTCCTACGTCATCCAGTGTGCGATGGTTTAGTTTTGTTGTAGTTATGACTTGGTGGGTATGGGTTGTATGGTTTGGTGAGAATTTCTTGGTTGGGTCCTTCACTTAATCTAAAACTTAGTAACTTTACTTGGCTCTAAGTACGAGTGGATAACTATGTGCCGTGGGGATAGGGTACGAGTGGTATGATGTAATTATATATTGCCCAGTGTCAGTTCCCTTTAGATTCTTCCTAGGGTACGACTGGACCATACTAGTCATATGGTCTGGTCATGAGTTAGGGCCTTAGAGTCATATGTTGGATGGAATGTGCTGTCAAACTTTTTTATCAAGTTACGAGTCGAGGGTACCACTCGTATGGTTTGGATGCGAGTGGAGGGGTCTAACCATACCATCATGCAGAAATTTTTACAGTTTAATTAAGGGGTATTCTGGACATTTCCCCTCTTAACTCCTCTTAACCCAATGACCTAAAACATCTTTTGGGGCTTCATTAAACTCCCATTCTTAATCAAACATTCTTAAACAATCTTAAATTATCTTTTAAGGTTTGGGTTCAAGAAGAGGCTAGGGTTTCTTAAAAGCAATCAATTAAGGCTCTTAAGTGTGGTTTCTCTCCATCTTCCTTGGTGTCTAAGACATGTTAATCCTCCCCCATTGTTAGTTCAACTAAGAGCATTTTTTAATGAATGGTTTTCATGGTATTATTGTGATATGGTTTTGGGTTTTGAAATAAATGTTGGGGGTTTTGTTTGTTCTTTGTTGGATAATGCTTTTCACATGTTTTACTTGTGGTTTTTATATTATATTTATGGTTGGAACATCTGAATGCATAGGTAAGGTTAATTGATACTTAGTTTTGGTTTTTGGAAATTTTACGCCCTCAATATGATTGTTAAAATGCCAATGAGTATAATTTTTTCACGCAGTTTGACTATTATCAAAAACTTTGCATTGTATAAGAGGTAATGGAACTTAATTTGTTTGGTTGGTATTAAATGGTTTGGGAAGGCATTGATGTCCATGGTAATGGTTTAATTGGAAAGTTTGGAGTCAAATTGGTTTAATGGATTTGGTATGGTATAAGTGGATAGACCTGCAAGCTCTAGCATTAGTATGATGGTAACAACTGTTAATGCCTAATAAATAAGACTCCTTGATAAATGGTTGATTATGTGTGATGGTTTTAATATGGGAATGATCTTGGTGACCGTGTGAATTATGTTACACTTACATTTTGGGAGACATACTAGTCATCTCAAGTTTTTGTATAGCTCGTGCAGTTAACATGTGTCGAGGCCCTTTTGGTAGGAGGAGCTGAACCCATATAGCCCATGGGTGTATTTAGGATGACAGAGCTACACAATCCTAGTTTAAAGGTTTTAAATGCATACTAAACCCCGTTCCCTTTCCTGACATGGTATATATATAAAAGTATGTGGTTGCATATGGATATTTACTTTGATTTTTAATAATGGTATTATTTTATCCTTATCCTGAGTACATAATAGCATTCATCCGCTAATCCATTTTTGAACATTGTATCCCCACGCGATGAAGAAACCGGCCATACTACTCCTCCTACTCGGTGACTTAGACTTTGGGGATACCTTGTTGTTTAGATTGAAATGGTGAGTTTCCATACTCCGAAAGACTTCATTTCATGAAAGCCTCTTGGATTTCCGTTAGAGGCTTTGTGTGACTACTATAGGCATGTGTGGCATCGGTATTGGTGTCAACATTGGTATTGGTATTAGTATAGGAGTTGACACTAGTTGGATGTTTGGTTGGATAGTTGGTTGGTCATGGTTACGAACTTTTCTAAATGTCTTCCAATAAATTTTGTTATATCTTGTTATATGTTCATAATTCATCCAGCATAGGGCAGAAGGCGGTTATGTTGGGTTGTTGTGGGTGGTCCTCAGTCTCGATCGGACTTGAGATGCCTGACACGACTAGGCCCTAGTTTGGGTTGTCTCATTTATATACCTGGGAAATTCCCTACAATGTATGCAATGGTCCACTTAGTACCTCTCTTGATTTTTTGTAACACTGATATCAAAGCTTCTACCTATGATCTTTCCAAATCTACTGTAATAATCAACAGTAGTGTGTTGTTAGCCACAATGAATGCACACTACAAATGAGAAGAGAGGGCCTTCAATTCCAAGGTTGGGTGGCTCCTCAATGAATGGCATTGCAGGAGGTGTGGTTCTATTTTTCAAGTCAAGATCCAGCTCTTAGAGGTATATTTGTAAGAACCTATGCCATGTAATGCATTAACCATCTTATCATATTTATCTATCCTAATCACTAATGCTAATGCTTCTACCCTTAATCTTTGCTCAATAGGCACATCCGTTGTAACCATGTCATCATCCATAACAGCTATAGCTATCACCACTTTCATATCATCTGGTTGTTGTACTATCATGAACACATTAAACATTATTTTCTCATTGTTTAGTTTAAAGGTGATCTCCACCAAGGTCATGTCAATAAACACCCTACTAGTTGATAAGAAGGGTCTACCCAAGATAATCAGAGCTTAGGCATCCACTTCACTATCTAAAATCATTAAATCTTCTAGGTAGGTGAAGGGTGCCACCCTTACTTCCACATTACGCAAAATACCCACAAGTTCCTTTATAGATGAATCAAACATCAACAGACTTTCAGATCTAGGCTTGAATTCTTCTAACCCCAACCCTTGTATATCAATAGCTACATTAAATTTAATACTTCTCCCAAATCACATAGAGCCTGATTAATATCATAACGCCCAATAGAACATAGGATGGTGACAATACTTAGGTCCCCCCCTTTTTTTACTGATGGTGCATGAGAATTTATGCTAAAATATTTAACCTCATATTTAGGCTCGTTTGTGACCTAGTTGTCACCGTACTCACTCTCATAATCATTATCACTATAAGTCAGCTTCTCAAACTCATCTTAAGGTGGCTCATTAGTAACAATAACATCATTTTTGAGCTCATTAGTAGTAGTCACATAATGATCATTAGGTGGGGTGCCACTCTTATTGTTAATAGCCAGATAATGAGCAAATGTTAGAGGATTCTGCATAGTGTCACTAGGAAGGGCTCTTGGCAATATGTGAATCAAAGTGGCTGAGATATTCCCATACTATTACTCCAACTACTTGATAGCAGTTCCATGTTACTCAACCATTTGGGTCAATCCTGAAATATCAGCCTTTAAGTTCTTTAAGGCAAGTCTCTTAACTCTCTTGACCCTTCATCAATTTAGAAAAAATTCCTTCTATTCTTGAATCCATATCTTGTCTGCAAGGTGGAATGTATTTGCCTCCCTAATCCTTATATTCGTATCTTTATTTCCAATCATTGTCTCTATATTTATTATCATAATAGTCCTAACCTTGGTTTCCTTGCCCTTGGGCTCGAAAACCCTCTAACTAATGATCCAAATACTTTACCTCCTCCTCTAACTTAGACTCATGAATTCTAGAGGTTACAACCTGTTCCCCTACTACATTAACCTTTGAAGAATATATCATTGCAAATTGTTTGTGCAACTCACCAATATCGGTCCTTAATAGTGAAATCTCTTAAGGTACATCATCTACAACCATTCTCTACTTACTAGAAACTCCAATAGTGTAACTGTCAGAACCTCTCTCAACCTTTCAAGTTTCCCACCCTCAATTAGTTAGTGAGATTTGATCTATAATACTATATGCTATCTTCTATTTAAATCTTATAAAGGCTCTTCCGTAGATAGTGTCTTCCATAGCTCTAGAACTAATGGTCACAACTCTATAGAATATCTCCAACTTGCTAACCCCTAAAATTTGATGGTTGGGCACCATGTTAAGATTCTTATTGAACTTGAAGCAAGCCTCATACATGTATTCTGACTACAGCTGCCTGAAATTATAAATCTTGTCTTTTAGTTATAACACCCTGGATGGAGGAAAGAACCTATTCAAGAATTATCTGCATAACTTATTCCACATAGTGATAGATGCTTTTAGAAGTTCCCCTAGCCATAAAGAAGCTTTCCCTGTAAGCAAGAAGAAGAATAACCTCCATCTAAGCACCTCCTAATCTACCCCAACAAATGGTATATAAAGTGCAGATCCCAATAAAATTAGCCATATGGATATTTGTGTCATTTGTAGGCAATCCTACAAACACACCCTTCAAGTGTATGAGTTGGATCATAGAACTAGAGATATTGAACTTGACATCGGGGAGCAAGACAGGAGGAATAATGGCCCCAATATCTATCGGCTCAACATACCCCATATTTTCTTTATCATCCTCTTATGGATGCATATACTAATATGTTACGATTACTTGAGAACGACCTCTTCTAACTCTATTATAATTTCCACCAAGTTTTGCTCGATGGTCTGATTCTTGTGTTTACTAAACTAGCTCTACCTCATCAGCTATCCTTTGAGCTTTTTCTACTACCCTTTTGTCATTACTGTCTTATGCTAAGAGTACCCCCATCTACTGATCAACAATATCCTAAACTTCTTTCAAAGGAGGGGAAGGTATATTATTACGAACCCCTTCAATAATATCCTCTATTTTTAGTTCCATCATCCTACTAGGTGATTATAGGATAATCTCTAGATTCTGATTCAATGGGAGTAATAAATTGCATCTACTCTATATACTAGGTACACATCAATGTATACCCAACTAAGAACAAAAAATAAAACCCATAAACTACAACAACCTTAATTAACAAATCAACACCACATTCCCCGACAACGGTGCCAAAATTTGATAATGCCCAAGGTACACCTTCAGTTTGAAGATTATGTGGTAGCTATCAAATATAGTAACCCAACAAAGGTTGGGGTTGAATCACAAGGGAGTACGTTTACTTGTGGCTCTCAGATGTTGTAATCAACATCCAAAACTAGAAAGTAAATGGGGGGATTTGAGAAGCAATATCGAAAAAGTAGCTAATATCAGCTTCAGTTATAATCAGTCGTAGGTAAACATTAGGATTGTGTCCCCCTGGCTTCTCAACTCCATAGGTTTATCGTGCTTTATTGAACCAACCTAATGCCTTGCATGCAGAATCGAATAAGTTATGTTCCATCAATAGTCTTTTGGACAAGTTGATGGATTTCACCCTTTACCTTTTAAGTCTTAGGATGTCGCCTTACTAACCTTTATCTTAATCCCTGTTTACTATAGCCTTTTGAGTCTATAGTTATTATATGATAGCTAACCATCTTACTTAGATAACACCTAGTAGCATGGATCAACAGTTAAACTTCAAATTAATATTGTAGTTATCTTTTCCTAGTCATTACTTCTCTTTTAGTGTAAGCAACAATAATCTAGGTAGGATCCTAACATTTGCAACCTCCAAGATAACTAATAAAGTGAAGATAATACAATGCTTACATGGGTATTGGTTTAGAACAATAATAGCATTTCCCCTAATTCGTCAATATACTAGTACTACAAGAAATATGGTTTTTAGTGGTAACAATTAGTGGCGAGTCAATTTGTTGCTGCAAAAACATAATATTTAGTGGCGACAATTATTATCTCTGCAATGCATCATCTTTTAGCATCGGATAATTTTTGTTGCCTCTAATAGGTGTCATTATATTAAATATTTTAGTTTTTGCTATTAATAAAATTTTGGCTCCATTTTTATAGTGATGGCTAATAAAATGTCGCTTCTGAATTAATTATGTGGTGACTATATCACCACTAAAAGTAATTAATATTTTTTAAAATTAAAATAATTGGAAACCTCTAGTAGGTAGTATATATGGACATTTTTAGACAACTAAAAAAGAAATAAAAAAGTCATTGCTCTTTCATCATCTTAGGGATCGTTACCCTAATATGGGATTTCTGTTATCTTTGCCCACCCAATTTCATAGTATTTATTATAGATGAGTAATCTTGGTTGTATGTACAAAGGAGTTGAGATACAATTGTTGTTATAGACAAGTAATCTTGACTGTATGTACAAAGCAGTCGAGATACAATTTCTCTTGTTCTCGCAGCTTGTCTTAAAACATCAATAGGATTTGCAGCTATGATAATGTCTTTATTATCTCATTCTAGTTTCTTCTGTATACCCGAGTTCCAAATTATTTCTTGCATCATCCATAGTGTAATGGTAGCACATCTGACTCCAAATCAAAAGGTTTTGCTGTGTGTTTTGTTGACCAGATACGATGTCTTTGTATAGTTGAAAATACTTTTTCTAGATAAAACCAGTATTTACCTATCAATGAGGATAACAAGTGACGATATCTTCACAAATCACCTAAAAATGGGCTGTGATGATGGATGATTCTTTCTGGGCAATCTATATTACTATGTAGAGAAATCTTACCTGTGTCTTGAGGGGCAACCTGGTATAGCATTCTTTTGTAAACCTTGTCTAAACCCATGACATGTTGGTTTGTTTCTCTTCATGTTTATAAAAAGCAAAATCCGAGCCTTGAATTTTCCAAGGATGATAAACATGCCTCCTCAATCTCTAAGGATGATAGATCTGCATTAATAGCTTCATGAATTTCGGACATATGACTAAAAAAACATAGCGGAGAAGGAGGCTGGTGTTCAATTAGAAAATTAATGATCAAAAGAAAAATAGTTATTGTTGGGAGTTAACTTCACTGGTTATGTGTTTGGAACTGAATCTTGCAAACCAAACAGTACTTTAATAATATTCCTTAAGAGTTAATTATCATGTTGAGAGAGTTGGTAATGTGTTAGCCGTTATACTCTATTTCTCAGAGGCTACATTGGCAAAGCAACAAAAAAACCATATAACAATTAAATAGAAAGAAAATGATAGGGTTGTGATGATTGATTGTTATTAAGAATATGGAATCTAGCATTGTTATTTCAGGCCTATATCTTGGTGAAGCAAACCGTATTATCGGGTTTACAGTGATCTATAGAGGGTGTATCAATCATGACTCTAGGTTTGGTTGAGGTTAAGGCTGTTTTCTTTGGTTTAAAGGTTGGGGGCACGATCTCTGAGACTAGAACTTTATGGCTTTTGGTACAGCTCTGACTACATCACTGATATCCTTATTCACTACACTAATTGTCACACCAATATTTTTTCTCATCATCCCTGTACTGCTAGCCTAATCACTACACTAATTTGCTCGTACTCTTCAAAATGTTAAAGAGTGGATGTTTGATTCTCCAAAAATATTGTATTCTTGGAGAATCCAACGTGGGAGTGGAATCGTAAGTGAAGAATCTGTGCAACATAGAATACCCGAGGTTAAAATCAATGATTTGGTTTTTATATTTTGTTGGTTTTAAATTATTTTTTTCCTTTGCTAAAATGTTAATAATTTAAGTTGTTTCTAGACAACATAGAATCTGTGTAAGTTGTTTCTTTTTCTCCTGCACATGTATATAGGAAACTATGATAATTTAAAATCACTTTGTATACTTCATTTTTTTAGTTTGTCCAAAAACTACATTGGTGATTAGTTTTGGTTTGTTTGACTATTACTGTATCACATTCTCTATGGAAAACATCTTGCATGGTATATGAGCTTTACTAAATTATGATGTGTGTTCGGTTGACTTGTTATGGTGTCTTTGTATGATTGAAAATATTTTTCTAGATAAATCTATATTTAGTTATCAATGAGGATAACAAGTGACGAGATCTTCACAAATCACATGAAAATGGGCTGTGATGATGAATGCTTCTTTTTGGGAAATCTACATTACTGTGTGGAGAAATATTACTCATGTCTTGGGGGGCAACCTGTCTAGCATTCATTTGCAAACCTTAATTGTCTGCAACCATGACATATTGGTTTCTTTCTCCATCATGTTCATAAAAAAGCAAAATCTGAGCCTTGAGTTTTCCAAGGATGATACACATGCCTTCGCATTCTCTAAGGATGATAGATCTGCATTAATATCTTCAAAAATTTTAGACATATGAAAAACATTGATGGGGGAGAGGGAGGTCGGTGTTAAATTAGAAAATTAATTAATGAAAGAAAAATAGGTACTGTTGGGAGTTGACTTTACAGGTTCTGTGCTTAGAAGTGAATCTTGCAGATCAAACAGTAGTTTAATAATGTTCTTTATTAGTTAATTATCATGTTGAAAGGCTTGGCGATGTGTTGGACGTTATACTCTATTTCTCAGTTTCTATTTGTTTCACTATGGATTTGGAGTTTGTTGTGATATTTACAATTCACTTCAATATTGTATTTATTTTTCTTGTTGTCATACTTATATATTTAATTATTGAATTGATTTTTATAATGATTGAAAAGATAGGAATAGATAAAAGTTGGTTGGATATCATAAATAGAGCTGACTAAAGATATAGAGATAGAGTTGATAACTTTCTTAATTGAGTGTTCAATCAATCTGTGGTAAGCACTATTATTTTATGTCCTTGTAAGGAGTGTAGGAGCATTATGTTTATGCTGAGAATTCATGTAAGACTACACTTATTGAATAATGGCTTCTGGGATTCTTAGAGAGTATGGGAGTATCATAGAGAAGTATTAGTTAGCAGTGAAAATTCTAATCCTACTAGTAGTGATGAAGTAGAAGATGATGAAATTGAAGAGGACGACGTTATTGAAATAATTCATGATGTTTGTGGATATACAAATTTGGAGGATAATACTAATTCTTGAGAGGGAAATGAAGAGCCAAATATGCATGGAACAAAGTTTTACAGATTGTTAGAAGATACTCAGATAGAACTTTATCCTGGTTGCACAAAATTCTCAAAATTGTATTTTGTTGTTAAATTACTTAACTTGAAGTGCCTTAACCATTCTAGAAACAAATCGATGCATGATTTTTTGAAATTTTATAAAAAGTTTCTCCCTGAGGGGTCATTTGTACCCACGTCTTTCTATAAAGCAAAAAAAGTCCGTTCTAATCTCTGCTTAGGGTACACCAAAATTGATGCATGTAAGAATGATTTTATAATATATTGGCGTGATTATCTTAATTTCCAATCATGTCCCAAGTGTAGTGAATCTGGATGGAAGTTGAAATAACATAATGACAGAAAGTGGCTCATAAAGTACTGCATAATTTTCCAATCAAACCAAGGATTCAAAGATTGTACATGGTAAAAAGAGACAACAAAAAAGATGAGGCGGCACAAGGAGGAAATATTGATGCTAGTGTCATGTGACATCCATCTAACTCAGTTGAATGGAAATCTCTTGATGAGCGTTATCCTACCTTTTCAGCTAAGTTAAGAAATGTTCGATTAGGTTTAGCAAGTGATGAGTTTCAACCTAATAGGAATATGAGTTCCAATTATAGTATTTGGCTCGTCGTGCTAGATACATATAATTTGCCACCATGGGATTGCATGAAAAGTCCATATTTCATGATGACTCTTCTTATTTTTGGCCCTAAGTGTCCATACAATGATATTGATGTATACTTACAACCAATGATTAAAAAGTTGAATGAATTATGGAAAGGGGTGGAAACTTATGATGCACACTCAAAATCTAATTTTCTTATGCATGTTTCTCTCCTATGGACGATTAATGACTTTCCTGCATATGTAACCTTTTAGAATGGTCAACCAAAGGCAAACTTGCATGCCTTTATTTCCACAAAGATAAACATTTGATTTCTTTACGTAATAAGTTGTGTTATATGGGTCATCGCTAATTTCTTCCGATGAACCATCCATAGCATAAAAATTGAGTTTTATTTGATGGAAAGTGGAAATGGGGGCTGCACCTATTCCTTTAATAGGTGCTGAAGCACTTGTTCAATTGAAAGCTTTGGGCAATGTGACTTTTGGTAAAGGCTAAAAGAGAAAGCGTAATATTTCTAATGATGCTTATAATTGGAGAATGAAAAGTATCTTTTTTAAATTATCTTATTGGGATGCTCTTGACTTCGATATAACCTTGATCCAATGCACATACAATGAAATGTGTCTGAAAATTTATTATCACTTATGATGAGTATGGTTGGAAAGACAAAAGACACATTGAAAACTAGATATGATTTGATGGACCTTGTAATTAGGCAAAGTTTGCATCGAATTAAGGATGGAGATAATATTTTATTACCTATGGCATGATACTTTGTCTCCTGAAGAGAAGTTAAAGTTATGCGATTTCTTAGCTAATTTAAAGGTTCCAGATGCCTTTCATCAAATATTTCTAGGTGTGTTAACGTGCGTGAGAAAAAATATACATGGATTGAAGTGTCATGATCATTACGTATTATTGCAAGATATTTTACCAATAGCTATGGATGGTTTACTGATTAACCAAGTTTTTGAACCAATTATAGCCTTAGGCAAATTTTTTAAGAATCTACACTCTAAATGCCTGAGAATTGAGGATCTTGATATCCTAGAGTCTAATTTCCGATCATACTGTGCAAACTTCACATGGTTTTTCCTCCAGCGTTCTTTGATGTCATGATTCATTTGCCAATTCACTTGGCAAGAGAGGCAAAACTTGGTGGACCTATTCCATATAGAAATATGTACCCTTTTCAGAGGTATTGTCTTATTGTAAAATTAAATGTCAATATATTTAAAATGTCATATTCTATAATTATTTAAATGATAAGTCTTTATAGGTATTTATGATAACTTAGAGCATATGATCGCAACAAAGGTCGTCAAGAAGGTTCAATTGCTGAAGGGTATTTGACAGAGGAAAGCCTTACGTTCTATTCACAATATTTAAAGAACATCTCAACTAAGTTTAATAGATCAACTCGAAATGAAAATGAATCCATGTCAAATGGTGATATGTCTATCTTTAAATATAGTGGGCAAACAAAAGGGGCTTCAGATTGAGGAAATAGGCTACCTCATGATGAGTTCAATCAAGCATGTATTTTTGTGCTTTAAAATTGTGTAGAGATTTCACAATACAGGGAGTAAGTCACTTTGTAGTTCTAATATAATTTGACATTAATATAATTCAATTAATCTCAACTAACGCAAACTATAGGGAATACATAAGACAGATTGAAGTAGAAGGTTTAACGCATGCTCATAGGGTACAAGAAAATGGATTTATTGATTGGTTTCATGTACATGTAGGTGTCTAATTAAAAGACATAATAAATGTTAGCATATATTCAATTTTCTTATACTAGTAATTATAGTATTGGTTGTTTTTATCAATATTTGTACTATCTTCCCAAGGATGTAAAAATGATGAGTTCATAACCTTAATTGTTGGTCCAAAACCATTCATACATATATATGCAATATGTATATTGAATGGATTTAGATTTCAAAGAAAAGATCTTATGAGAAAAGCATAGAATAATGGAGTTCTTATGAGGGAAGATGTTTCAGTCCTTAATAAGGAGTATTATGGTGTATTAAAAGATATTTATGAGTTACATTATGTAGGAAATAGAAAAGTTCATCTGTTCAAGTGTCATTGGTGGGTTGTGGCTCACCTAGAAAGAGGATGTAAGACTGACAAATATGGTTTTACAAGTGTGAATATTCATTGTGTCTTGAATACAAATAAGCCATTTGTGTTGGCATATCGGTCTGAATAAGTTTTCTATTTGAACGACATGGTCGATAAAGATTAGCTTGTTGTCTAATGACTAATCCTCAAGATCTTTTTAATGTGCCTGAATTTGAAGGAGACACGTCATTGAATGAACAAGTTTACCAGTAAGATGAAGTTAGAGATATTTTATATGCCAATAATCAATAAATTGATATTGAAGTGCCTTTACATTGGGATGATGTTGAACCAAAATCTATTTTACGAACCATTGATTAAGAAAATGAGAAAGATGATTTCATTAATGACAGTTATAAAGACGTATTAGATAATAAAGAAAGTGAAGAAGAGTCACATGATGATAATGATGGAGAAGGTAGTGATATATCCTGCTAAAGATTGGGAAGAAAAGATGGATGAGAAGATCTCTGTATCTTGTTCTCTTATTAGGCTGACATCTTATTTTGAGAAGTTATTATATTAGGCTAGCATTTTGTGTTTTGTATTCTTAATAGGCTAACATCTTGTATTTTGTGTTCTTATTCTGTATTGTATTTGGTTTTCTTATGCTTGCAACTTTTATTTATCAATGAAATTAGTGTTTTAAGTAGAATTAATAAATTTATAAAGTTTAGCAAACTGTTTGATATTTTTTAATTGTTTTATTTTGAAATTTTATTTTATAAATTGATAATTTCCTCGACAGTATATATATATTTTGGCATCTTTAATTTATGGTTCTGATACACTTCTTCTTTTTAACCTAAAATTGTAAGAAATTAGAGAAACTAGAAAAGGTAGAGGTGGAAGAGGAGGTTGGGATGTGGATGCAGCCGTGGCAGTTTTCTAGAATATGTAAGTTCTGATACAATATCTCATCCATAAATACAACAAATAAGAGTTATTGGGACTTCTTTAGAGACTGGATAATCATCTAATCCAAGTGAAAGACCTCTGCAAACACAGCAAATGCAAACAAGACCTATCCAAAGGACATCCCAGAGACACAATAATTAAGAAATCTAGATAAAAGTGTACGCCTTAGCGTAGAGGATGAAACTGGTGCAGGTTAGTTCACTTTGCTAGATCAATCTAAATATACGTTATGTTTCAGAATAATAGTTTTTTTTTATAGTTTCTTGCATCAATAAACAGAAAAAACAGGGAAATACAAATCTAAAACTGTGGATTTTAAGATTAAATATGGAGGAAATATCAAAATAATGATTCTACATGACATTGAAAGAGCCATGGGTTTTGCATCTAGAGACATTGTCAATAAATGTGGTTGAATCATGAGAACCACTATCTCATTTCGAGATAGATGTTGGCAGAATATAGTTTTAAAACATGGAGAAGCAATGTGGTTTAAGGTCAGGGTAATGACTCTTAATATTGTATTGTCTTCATTCTCTTGTTTGACTATTATTGTATCATTTACTCTAGGAAAAGCATCGTGCATGGTCTGTAAGCTTTAGTAAATTATGTTGTGTGTTCAGTTGACTAGTTACGATGTCTTTGTATGATTGAAAATACTTTTTATGGATAAAATTTATATTTAGTTATCAATGAGGATAACACATGACGGGATCTTTACAAATCACCTGAAAATAGCTTGTGATAATGAATGCTTCTTTCTGGACAATCTATATTACTGTATGGAGAAATCTTACCCGTGTCTTGGGGGATGACCTGGTATAGAATTCATTTGGAAACGTTAATTGTCTACAGCCATGACATGTTGGTTTTTTTCTTTTTCATGTTTATAAAAAAGCAAAATCTGATCTTGGAAAGCATTTTGTTTGATTATTACTGTATTATATTCTCTGTGGAAAGCATCTTGCATGGTCTGTGAGCTTTAGTAAATCATGTTGTGTGTTTGGTTGACTAGTTACGGCGTCTTTGTATGATTGAAAATGATTTTTCTAGATAAAATCTATATTTAGTTATCTATGAGGATAACAAGTGATGGGATCTTCACAAATCACCTAAAAATGGCATGTGATGATGAATATTTATTTCCGGGCAATCCACATTACTGTGTGGAGAAATCTTCTCGTGTCTTGAGGAGGTGACCTGATATAACATTCATTGGCAAACCATAATTGTTGCAGCCATGACATATTGGTTTCTTTCTCTTTCATGTTCATAAAAAAAGTAAAATATGATCTTGAAAAACATCTTGTATGATAATTATTGTATCATATTCTCTGTGGAAAGCATCTTACATGGTCTGTAAGCTTTAATAAATTATGTTGTTTGTTCGGTTTACTAGTTATGGTGTCTTTGTATGCTTGAAAATACTTTTTCTGGATAAAATCTGTATTTTGTATTGATAAGGGTAATAGGTGATGAGACCTTGACATATCACCTGAAAATGGGTTGTGATGATGAATGCTTCTTTCTGGGAAATCTACATTACTGTGTGGAGAAATCTTACTCGTGTCTTGTGGGGAGACCTGGTATAGAACTCATTTGCAAACCCTAATTGTCTACAGCTATGATATGCTGGTTTCTTTCTCTTTCATGTTTGTAAAAAAGAAAAATCTGAGTTTGAAAATTATCTTGTTTGACTATTACTATATCATATTCTCTGTGCGAAGCATCTTGCATGGTCTGTGAGCTTTAGTAAATTGTGTTGTGTGTTCGGTTGACTAGTTACAATGCCTTTGTATGATTGAAAATACTTTTTTGAGATAAAATATATATTTAGTTATCAATAAGGATAACAAGTGGCGGGATCTCCACAAATCACCTAGAAATGGCCTATGATGATGAATGTTTCTTTCCAGGCAATCTATAATACTAAGTAGAAAAATCTTACACATGTCTTGGGGGGCGACCTGGTATAGAAATCATTTGAAAACCTTAATTATTTGCAGCCATGACATGTTGGTTTCTTTCTCTTTCATGCTTATAAAAGAGCAAAATCTAAGCTTAGAAAGCATACTGTTTGACTCTTATTGTATCATATTCTTTGCGAAAAGCATCTTGCATGGTCTGTGAGCTTTAGTAAATTGTGAGGTTTGTTCGATTCACTAGTTATGGTGACTTTGTATGATTGAAAATACTTTGTTTGGATAAAATCTATATCTAGTTATCAATGAGGATAACAAGTGACAGGATCTTCACATATCACCTAAAAGTAGGCTGTGATGATGAATACTTCTTTCTAGGCAATCTACATTACTGTGTGGAGAAATCATACCCACGTCGTGGAGGTGACCTGGTATAGCATTTATTTGCAAACCTTAGTTGTCTTCAGCCATGACATGTTGGTTTCTTTCTCTTTCTTGTTCATAAAAAAACAAAATCTGAGCTTGGAAGTTTACTTCCCAGGTTATGTTCTTGGAAGTAAACCTTGCAGACCAAACTGTGTTTAAATATTATTCTTTAAGGGTTAATTATCATGTTGAGAGGCCTGGCGACGTGTTGGTCATTATACTCTATTTCTCAGTTTCGATTTGTTTAACAAATGTGCAGGATAAATTTGATGTTCGAAATGGGCTGCCGGAGCATAAGTTGAAAGGTTTTGTGATCAGCACTATGGAAAGACTTTTTAGAGCATGTAAAGCTCGATTACATGTTATCTACTCTAGCTATAGCAGTGATAAAGATAGATTGTCACATCATCCTAAGGATGTTTAGTTGGATGACTGGAAGCACCTATTAGAACATTTTGGCAGTGATAAATTCAAGGTAATGAACACATAACTGGGTTGTCAAATTTGGTTTGAAAAAATATAGGTCTGTAGCTTCAAATATAACTTTCATACACCCTCAAACCTGGATGTTTTTCTTATCATATCAAGTATCTTTTTTCAACTGTAAGCCAAGCAATAGCACCGCTTTTACAGTTTCTCGGACTAGCGTACTTCAAATGAAGAATAGTGAACCTTCAACTTGATATTTCTATCTTATATCCTGACTTCTATCTGTACATTTGTTAGACTTTTGTGTTTCTTGTATATATATGTGTGTGAATTTACTTTGAACTATAGATTGTGGATTGTCTGTAAATTTTAAAGATTGTGTTTTTATTGGATTGTAGAATAAAGAATTTTTTTGTTTTGTTTTGGGGTTGAGGCATAATTGATTTGATGGATCTCTAGCTATTTGTAAATTTACTTTGAAATATGGATTGTGGAAGTATGGTCTGTTGGAAATACAAGTCTGGTTTGTTGGAAATGGAAGTTATTTTGTATTAGGATCGAGGTATGGTTGATTGATTGAATGGTTGATTGATTAGAGATTTCCTATTCTATTCACTTAAGTGCAGGTCGTAAGCGAGAGAAACAAAAGAAATAGAGAAAAACAAATAACGAAACATTCTTGTGGTACAAGACCATTTGCATAAGTAGAGGATATTTCGGTTAAGATACATCATATTTGTTCCCTTATTATTACATATACTTCTTTGATAGTTATATAATTCTATATAATCTTTTGGTTGTATAAACTTATTTTTCCCTTTGATATTGTAGAGAAATCCTCTAGTAGGAGAAAAAAAAACACCAGATAAAATCTGGGAGATCCAACACACACGTAAGAATGTTAATAGAGAACGTGTATGGCTGGATCCACAATCCGAACAAATTCATGTAATTTTCTAAAATCATTTCCTTATTATAAGTTACTCTTAATATATATACCAATGGTTGTAAATTGCAATGTATTATTATAGGGACAACTCCAACAACGTGTTGTTGAACAACAGTCTGAAGAGATCGAGCTTTGCATGACCGAAGATGAGGGTTTAGCTTCGGTTCTTGGTGAGAGATCGGGATATATTTGGGTAAAGGATATAGTTAGAAGCCTCCTAAAAAATCAAACACAATATGAAAACATAGAGGCTAACATATCTTCAGCGGTAAAAACTATACGTTAAGAGATGCAACTTGACATGGAAAGAATGCTGCAAGAAGAGAGTAAACAAATAGCTGCCGATTTGAAAAGAGATGTGGATCAGGATTTGCAAAAGAAACTAGAAAAGTAGCATAAACACATGAAAATAGAAGTAGAAAAACTATTTTAAGAAATAATGGTTGCTCTCATGGATGGAATGCAACAGGCATTTTCTTGTTCAACTTATTCTCCAAAATAGAACAACCAGCCCTTGACTTTATTTTTTCTGCAAGTCACAAATACAAATTCATTATTTGCACATGAAAATGTGAAAATAGGCTAATGACAATGAACAAAACTCCATAAATATTTCCAAATAAAGAAAACAAAGGATGACGAGACATATAAGCTGTTGTATGCAATGTGTCTTCAATTCTTCTTCTCTTCTTTCTCTTCATAACCTTATGTCTCTCCTAATTTCCTATGATTGATGCTTTGTAGTAAAACTAGCCATCGAAATTCTTTTTATATTCATTTCTTACTTTTTTTACGCTCTTTGGTAATTGTTTGTCAGTGTAATTCTACCCACTTCCCTTCTTTTGAATGTAATAATCTGTTTATTTTATATGTTGGTATGAATTTGCTATTCCACCTTATCATTTTCCCTCTTATTGTTTGGATAATTTTCTAAAAGAAAGTTTAAATAGGGATACATTTGCGTTGTCCATCTGGAATCTTTACAAAACTATGGAATTGCTTAAAGCTTGAGATTTGCATCGGGAAAGATCAAAGTGAAAAAGCATATATACACAAGGTATAAGATTTTTTTGTTCATATTTATAGGCTATAGACTATGTTTAGAAGTTGGAATTAATCCTTCATGGGTGAACTTGCCACCTCATTAATGAAATCTTCATCACTACCTTTTAGTTCAATCGGTACTTTTACTGCCACTTGACTCCCGTTAGTCAAAATTCCTTTGTATACATTACCAAATCCTCCGTGTCTTAGTTTGCTTCTAAAGTGGCCGGTGATTCTTTTGATATTTGCATAACTGTATCTCTTTGGATTGTATGACCCATAGTTCTCTAAGAATGCTTTAACTTTTTAGAGATCCTCAACTTTAGATATCCAAAACCTAATGTATTTATAGCATAAGATCTTGTTTTGAAGTAGAAGAGTAAAACTAATAGTCCAATGGTAAAAAAATTAGCAGATGTTTAAGGAAAATGAAGTCATACACCATCCAAGAATATAAATTAAATTCATTCTGAAATCCCATGCACTATCTGGGAATTTGTGCGGAGAAGAAAAAAGAAGACCTATGGCTACCAAGAACGAGATTGTCTAAATATGACCACATTTTGATGGTCCTGCTGTTAAATTTCTAACTTCTGCATCACCTGCAAGTGAACGCTTCTGTGTTTCTAATTAAGCAATAATGTCTATTAATGATTAATTTAAGGAGATGTCTACCTTTGTGACAAGAAAATTTATTGGTTTTATCAGTCTGGCATCGAACTCCATCATGGTGACATTTGTTACAGTCATCAGACAGTTTCCATTCTACTAGAAATTAGGGACCTAACCTGTTGAACATATCACCATCACTTGCGTGAATTAGCAATTTGATAAGTGAAAAGTTGGTAGGAAGATTGTGTGCTTCTATGTATTTATCATCACGGGAAAATTTGTAGTATATGCTAAAGCCTTCATAGCCATTGTACTTATTATAACCAGCAAAACAATCATTCTTCTTTGGGGTAATATTTAGGGAATTGTAACTATTACTGCTGCATTTGATAAAGTTGTTGAGATTAATCATATTGAAAGAAATAGAAGGAGAGTTTGGAAGGTAGAAATTTTTGTTAAATGCCTGGCAGTTGTGTTGTATCAACATTTTCTAAAGATTTGATTATCCAAGCCAAATTGGTACTTTATTCTTCTATAAAACATAGTACCAATCTCCTTCAGGAAGTAGTTGGATTTTTTGAAATGGTTTAGCATCACAACTAGACATGGGCAATATTCTGCAGTCAAGTTGTGTGTAAAGAGAGAAAGGAAAGCTCAAATCAGTAAGATTTCCATATGAAAAGGACTTTGGACAAGTTGAATCTTTTCTTCCATTTTCCTGGATAATCTTATTTGGAGGAAATGTATTGCCAGTGTTTCGTTTATATCTAAAAAATGTATTTCTAGTGGAGTATAGGGCATGGAGATTGTATCCAATGTATATCTTAGCTGGTTGCTATCCCGCATTTGTTTATCATATTTCTGAGTTTTAGACTAAAGCAGATGGAGTCTCAACTCAATCAACTTGTATCGCTGCCTAAGATATTGTATAAACTCTCTCCAATGAGGGTCACCTTTTTCCTCCTAAAGGACAAAAAGAAGGAACATGTTAAGATTTCTATAGATATTCTCTTACTCTAAAAAAGGCACAAACATGTTTAGTTGCAAGGATATCTACCTATCTATTTATCTATCTATCTATCTATCTATCTATCTATCTCTCTCTCTCTATATATATATGCACTTTTTTTCTAGAATCATAAAGTGACTTAGTGTATTTTAATGGCATGGGCGTTCTTAAACAATGGGCTGACCAAGGAGAAGCATGAAGGCGTAGAATGCATTTTTGATTTTTGATTTTTGATTTTTGATCATATGTATGAATATGATAAAACTGAAGTACTATATAAATTATTATTAATGTACCTGTTGTTGACTTCTTAGTAAGTGAAGTACTTATAATATTTACTTAGAGAATGATTTTGTAAAATACTAAGTGATGCTTTTAATAGCTAATATTATATGTAGTTCTTAAATTGGTTGTCAATTTTGTATAATATAGGTATTGAATAAATTCAATTCTTTAGTTGATGAATTTTTTTTTATTTGTGCACAAATTTAATCTAGTCGCAAAATGGGACTTGCCACTATTGATTTAGTAGATTTGTGGCGTTGGATTTTGCTATTATAAGTTTTATTTTTATCAACAAGATATGATTTTTTCCATTAATGTTTAAAGTTATAGGAGCGACATGGATTGGTAATAATATAAATATGTGGTCACTAGTGATGGTGATTTTTCGGCCATGAAGGTCTCTACTAATAGAAAGGTTTTTTGTGGCGAGAAATAAGTCGTCACAGATGATGGTGATTTTGTGATCATAAATAAGTCGTCAAAGCAAATCGAAAGGTTTTTATGGTGAGAAATAAGTTGTCACAGATCTAAATAAGTTATTTTTTTCTTTAGTGGAGACTTTTTGCGCCACTAAAAACCACATTTCTTGTAGTGCTGGGTTTCCACAACTCTAGCTAAGGGTTTTTAGCAGCTCATGCTTGTGAAGTAATCAAAAACATTCATGATTGACAACTTAAGATTAAATCACAATAATCATAAGTAAAAACCCCAAACTGTAACTAAATTAATCAACCAAAATCAATACAAGAGAATTAAAGGGCCAAAATTGAATCTTGGAATCAAAATATGTTTGTAAGTATCAAGAGTGTATAACTTCTACTAAAAACACATAAAAGGTATTTATAGAACATGAGGAAACCCTAAAATCAAAATCCAGACAAAACAATACAAAAACGTGTCGATGGCCACTTATAGGTATCAACATGCGGCCTGGCCTTGGGCGCATATGCCACATGAGGCCTGAGGTTGGGCACATGTAGACACCTACAAGTGGCAGAAAAAATTCTTGTAGCTTCTGCTCTGGATTTTGGGCTTCTGTCACTTACCTTACCCATATACAGTTCACACGTGCTACATACGGTCCGCATGTTGACATAGGTAAGTGCTGGAAGTTCATTTTCATCCTTTTCACCCTCTGGATCTTCAATTTTGGTACTTAACTTATTTTTATATAGATCATATGTAATAAATGTGGTCCAATAAAGACATAGGTAAGTTCCAATCCTTCCAACTTTTGTATTCAAGCTTCAAATCTTCAACTTTCATCTCATGCTTTGGTCACATACAACCGGAAAGTGTCATAATACCCAAAATCGATCATGTAAGTAGCCAAAAACTCTGTTTTTCATCTCTTTTATGAACTTAGTATCCAAAAACTAGTTTTCTACAAAAAATACCCAAAATACATCATATCTAACAAAACAATCTAAGGAACTAGCATATTTTCATAGTTTTAAGAGTCGAAAGTGCTATATGTCTATAGTACATCAAGACATTCTAAGGAAATTTGTTGCATGGCCAAGAACACACACAAGTGGACGTGGTCACACCAAGTAAATAGTGTCCTTAAGAAAGCTAAGTATCGATCCCATAGGGACTAGTGTTAAGCAAATATCTAATTTCTGTTCAACTTTTAAGATTCAATTAGTGCAAACATAACGATGGGAGTTTGAAAGTTATAACTAACAGTATACTAAAATAATGCGGTAAATTAATTTTTTTGGAAAACAAATGGAGCGAAAGCCAGGGTCAAGGCATTACAAATAATCATACTATATTATAGAACTTCATTAGTTAGGTTATCTTGGTTGTTAGTTCACGGGATTAATGATACGACTATGGGCCTTCCAAACCTCTAATCGATTATCTAACATAGCCTATGCAATTACATCGTTGAGCAGGGATGTGAGAACTAAGTTAAATTCATTCATACTCATCCCATACTTGATCTAAATAGGTCACTTAATTATATTCCTATTTAAGTGCAAATTATAACATCATTATTTGAAGATTGCAATCCTATTATATTCATCCCACATTCTACTCAACCATTTATACTTCCGGGTTAATAATAGAGTTATAACATGTAAAATAAGGGTCATGAAGCCTTAAAATAGTGATAAAAATGATAAAAAGAACAATCAAAAATGATAAACTATCACAACCAAATTAATTCATAACAATAATACTCATGTTCTTGGCCTTAAACCCGGAAAAGTGTGTTTGGCCAATCATGGATGTAACCGTAGTCACAATGAATGGATAAATGTAAAATCCCTAAATAAAAACAAAATTAATGGAATAAAATCCCTAATTGAAGTTTTCTCTAACCTCCGTTAAAATCCCAAGGTCATCCAAGGTGTGAAACATAGCAACTAAGTGTCCTATTTATACTTGGTCACAAGTTGCTGATTTTGACATAGGGTCGTGGAACACCCTTATCGCGGTTCCTATGGTATGTGGAACACTCTAATCAAGATTGGATAATGTAATTAGTCATTTAATATGATTATAATGGAATTTCATCGCCCTAAGGCAGTTCCTAAGGTCCACGACATGCCAATGACTCCAAAACATCCATTTTTTGTCAAGTCTTGTTCCATGTGTTGGTCCATTCTTTCAAAGACTTATGGTGTTGTTTACACTTAATTTCAAGGTTTTGTATCATACATATATCATCATGATAAACTCACCAATAACACTATTGAGTCAAACCACGAATTAGATCTCAGCACAACATACAATCAAAGACGATGAACTAGTAACTTAAGCTATGAGTACTAATTTTGTCCTTTTGATCTTTAATTTAGTGTTCTGACTTTTAGATTTTTCAATTTAACCTTAAATACTAACCAATTATTCCACAAATAATTACTCAATTATAACTTTAGTAACTCATTAGACATACTAGAATCCATCGAGATCAACTAGACCAACACATAGCTCAAGCTTGTAACATTAGTTTTCTCATCTAAACTCTAAGTGACCAAATTGATTCCAAACTTGTTTGAAATAAACCTTAAACAATATAATAAATTATTTTAACAATTATATTCTCAATTGAATAAATATTTAATCACTAAGCAAAAGATAAATCCCCCAAAAATCCTATTATTCTCGGATAACAATACTGATATGCATAAATCCACCATAGATCACCACCCACACTTAAAGTCTTGTTCGTCGTCAAACTACTCTTCACTCTGAGCATCATAATTGGAGAAGACTCCACACGTCTATAACGAGAAATATGTTCAAGCTAGTACTACAATGACTACACAAAGTGTATGTTTTTACTCTAAGAAGCATGTCATACACAAGTGAAAGTTCAAGAAAACTACTTTAAGACATCCTAACCTCAAGAATTGACTCACCAAATTGGAGAACTAATTCATATTACTAAATCAAAGAGATTATAAAAATCAAGTAATTACCATTAAACATGTTCCCTCACAATAAGATATTTACCCATAATCACTCACACACAGATGCAATCTATCACGAAATGGGTACAAGAATCATATTACACTTACTCTCCAAAATAATTCACAAGTTACACAGGATAAACCATAGGCTTTCCCTTAGTGTTGTACTCCACTAATGTAAGAATGTTAATGTAACACACTGAATCTGTACTCCGGATGTTACACGGTGCTCATAACCCCGGAGGACCACAAGCTAACTCATGTCAGGTACTTACTACAATAATTGAATAATAATACTGTAATATGTGAAAAGTAGGTAGAAATTAGCCATAAGGTTCAACACTGTAAATAGAACTAAATACGATATAACAATACCAAAATTGAAATATCTAACTGAAAATACTCTAGTTTGAAAAAATCTCTAAATTTTTTGAATTGTGGAGTTGATGGGACAAGCCCCTAACTAACTCCAACTACTAAAAGTTAACTGATAACTAAAATACTGAAAGAAAACAATCATGTCCTTGAACAATGATGACTCACCTCTAACTTTGACTACTAAAATTCTAAACTACTAAGGATGATTAGGAGCCTGTGCATCTGAACCTATGATATAAGACATCATAGCACAAAATAAAGGCATGCATCAGTACTTTGAATGTACTGGTATGCTCAATAAGGGTTCATATGCGTGAACAATACTAACTGAATATCATGAATATGACTGAATGAGAGTACATGCATAAATACATACACTGTAATAAAATCTTAATAACACTAGATAATGAATCTAAATATTTATTAACTGATATCTGAGTATACTGATACTGAATTGTTGATAACTAAATGACTGTATCTGGCAGTCCTAAATCTATGGAACAATATTAAGTTCCAAACTAAACTGAGTGACTGTATCTGACAGTTCTGAATCTATAAAACTAAATTGAGTTCTATACTGATACTGAATCTAAGACTGAGACTGTGTGAAGTAATCATCTAACCAACATTCCCCTTCTTTAACTAATTTGTTGTCCAACATGTAACCTAGTTGGAAGGGTGTCAATACCGAGCCACGAGTAAAGATAAGTTGTGAGTTAGCCCTCTCTGATAGGTAGCTCTTCCGTCAACTCTCGCTAGTGGGAAAATTCAAATGATGTATATCAACCCTAGTCTTGTAAGGAGATATCTCAACCTACGCTGGCTACGTAGTTCTGAAATACAAGGATTTGCTTCTAAGGACCACACCCTCTACTGGCAGGTGAGCCCCCATCCTTGTTTTCACTTTGTGCTGAATCCTACTACCAACTGAATAGACACTAAACTGATTCCTAGACTGTATTTAGCTTGACTAAACCATTACTGATTGTACTATTTGACTAAATTGAACTGAGTTCACTGAGTTCTGTGGACTGATGGAATACTACTGAATTTTGTTAACTGACTGAGTACCATTGAGTTTTGAACTGAATATTGTGACAGACTTATGAATACTACTAAGATTTTCCTGAGTTTTGTAAATGACTGAAGATCTACGTAAACAACTAAGTTTTCGGGTATTGAATACCCCAAGGACCCGATGGCATGAAAGGTAAATCATTGCATAAGCTTGAAAAGCATAATCATGTGCACTTTTTCATAACTCATTCCTGGAAATATTTTATCAAACAGTTGCATGATACAACTTGCACATAAACTAACATGACATGATCTCTTTCCCTTATTAGCTCACATGAGTAATGCACCAAGCACTTGGTGAGCGTACATAGGCACATAACACTAAACAATAAGTTGACATCATAATTATAATCCCCATTGATAATTTTAAGGGTTTTACATGGAGCTTCATGATATTACATACATATCAATTAACTTCACATGAAACTTATCATAAAACATGGATTAGAATCCCATTTAATCATTTTAAACATGGATATAATTAAACCCAAAATAAAATTCATAAAATTCATAAACTTGAAGTTTTAAAATAATTGCTTGGACTCCAAGGGTGGAAGGGACCCTTGGATAAATACTTCACATACCTTGATTACTACTTTCGACAAGATTGAAGTTAGTTCTTACGACTTGAATTCTTGAACTTGATGGCGTTAGGGCTTGGTCTTAAGAGAGTTCATGAGTAAATAATGAGATTTTACCCTATAGGCTAATTAACTTCCTGTTAAGGCTGAATAAGGATGGGGAAAATAACCTATTTTCCCCCACAACCCGTATTTAAAGAATGCTGACCAGGGCTGCTCTCACGTTGCGACCCCTCCTTGGGTCAAGTAGCCATCGTGATGCGACCCCTACTCGGGTCAAGTAGCCATCGCAACACAACATTTTCTTAGGTTGGCTGGCCCTCGCGACGCGGGGCTATTACTACCCTTCACTATTTTGGGCATCCAAATTCTCCGTTACGCTAGTCTGAAAAATCTGAAACTCACCTGAGATGACCTAAAAGTGACCTTGATCATGAATTAATTCAAAAATTAACTAACTAACATTAGGAGGGTCAAAAATAAAATATTACAAATTTGGAAGTCTAAAATGATTCTAAGTCTTGATACTTAGCTAAAATTTTCTAAGTCTGGGACCCCCTTAATAAGGTTAACGGACTAAGTTAAGCTAAGAATTTTGTGGGGTCTTACAATATATCCCCTTTGGGAACATTCATCCTCGAACGACACTGACTAAGATAGGAGAGCTAACAGACTGCAAGTACGTACTGGACATACACAACTAAAACATGATTTCTTGGATGAGACTACTGTTATACTAAAATTTCATACTGAATATGCATATTTGATGAATGATTTTGTAACTAATATTACTGATAAGTTGAGTTTATAGATATATTGAATATTTATATCTGATGCATGAGTATATGATTGAACACGATTTATAAATGCATGACTTAATATGCAACGGTAACTGATACCAACTTTGCAAAGAATATTTGATCATGGGACTGAGTAAGTTTTTAAGGTAAACTATCACCTTGAGTTGAGTCCGAGTTTGCAAATAAGAGGTGAGGATACTTGGTCCAAATATCTGCTTCTTCTTCCCAAGTAGCTCCCTCAACGGACAGATTTCGCCAAAGAACTTTAACTAGAGGGACTTCTTTGTTCCTCAGTCTGCGAATCTGATAGTCAAGAAGTTTGACTGGAACCTCTTCATAAGAGAGACTATTTTGTACGTCTATGACCTCTATAGGGACTACGACTGCTGGTTCACCTACGCATTTCTTTAGCAAGGAGACATGGAACACTGGATGTACTGAAGTTAAGTCTAAAGGTAACTCGAGTACGTAAGATACCTTTCCAAAACGGCTAAGAATTCGGTTAGGATCGATATATTGGGGCAGATCTTCCCCCTTCTGACCAATCTCTTCACTTCTTTCATAGGAGGGATCCTCAAGAATACCAAATCACCAATCCCAAACTTGAGATTATTTACTGAATATGCATGAACAGGAATATGAGAACATAACTGAGCTTGAGTCGTCATACAGGAACTGATTATCATGAACAAAATCAAGCCCCTGAATACATGGCTTACGACTAAGATTGAAACTTGAGGGTCCACCTATGAGTACCCATGACTCGAATATGGATTCATTACATGTAGAAAAGATAGAAGGTTTGGTCATGAAAACTCGGGGGGGTTATAGTACATCTCCCTCTTCAGACAATATGTCCCCTGAAGAATGCTGACTTGGATGAGATACTGATGAAAAATTGAGATAATGCAGAGTGCATCTACAAACTAAATCATGACTGCATATGAGGGATCTAAAATTAAAGCATGAAACCCGGTCTGAGATGAACGCACAACCATAGGGTTGCTCAATTTTAGAATAGTTACTTTCATGAGACTTTGGATAGTGTGACTAGATGGAAAGACGGAAAACCACACCACACAATTTTTTTTGTCTGACTGCGAAACTGAATTACTGGCTTTAGGGACTAACTCATACTGAAAACCTATTCCTAATTAGAGCTTTTCTGTGAAACTATTTTATTGAGTTTCCAGAAACTTTAGGAAGAAAGGAAAGCTTGGCATTATCTAAAAAAGACATCATAATGTGGCTAGAATTATGTAATATGAGGATAGGCCGACGAATCATCATCTAAAATAGAGTGACTAAGACTTATGCACTGAAACTATAAATTTTTAAGATTATACATATCCTTGAATATTCTCTCAACTATACTTTTCACCTTAGTACGACACTTTACTTGGGACTACTAAAAAATATTCGCATGGGCGCTACGCACGAGTGCATAAGTATACTAACTTATCTGATTAACTTAATAACTAATAGCTAAATACTGGGTCTACAAGACTAAACTGTACTTACTCTGAATAATTGGACTGAAACTGTAGAGTATCATATATACGAGGTAAGGACTGGCTGGGTAATATGAGATAACTGAGCATGAATTCATGAAAGTTGTATTATTTGAGAATGCAAGACTAAGCATATAACTTATTTCTAAAATATTTTGTAAGCTGAGGTACTGAAATACTAATAACTGAGTAACTGATAACTGTACTCTATGGTTGAGCAAACCTAAAACTGAACTGAGTTTCTGATCTGATTACTAGACTGAGACTGATACTATAACTAAGACTGTAACTGAGACTACGATTCAGATAGTAGCTGGGATTGAAGACACTATAAGGCATGAGTGCAAAAGTCATGAGCTGCATGACCTGAGTTTTGGAGTTTTCATGTTCATGGAACATGATTCGTACTACTGAGTGAACTGGAACTCTTCATACTAAGAACTATAAATGCACACGATTCTATGGAAAGTGCATGAATATAAGCTATGCTCATGGAGTTGAGACATAAAGCATACGTAGGTATCATGATGACTGAAGTACAAAACATTAAACGGGGCTAAAAATAGGTTGGACGTCATTTCCACCCATTACTTTTCTACACATACTAATATTAGTAATGAAATCTGGAAGCCTAACTTCCTGAGATATCATAACCGGACAGTTCATGTATACTCATCGGGCTATGATAGACTAACCCATTGGGGTAGAGGTTGAGAGATGTTTTGTTAATATTTGGTTTGACTTTAAAGTTAACTGCTATGCAAAGAGTTATAAAAGTCAGAGAAGCTCCTGGATCTGATGAGACATAAACATGCAAATAAGAGATCTATAATGTACCAGTGACTGCATCAGGGGAACTTTCCTATTCTTGCATGGACTGAAGTGTATATAGCCTATTTGGGCTCTGCCCACTGGCGGCACTGGAAGTGGCACCCTGCTGATTTGGGCGACTAGACTGAGTTGAAGGATGACTATGCTGACTTTGTAGACCAGCCTTAGGATAGTCTGAAACTTTGTGACTGGACTCGCCAAATCCAAAATACACATCACTGCTGGCTCTTCACATACACTTATGGTTCTTACCACATTCTTCACAAAGCAAATTATTACGAACACCGCTTGCACTACTCTGGTTTTTTTAGCCTGGTGCCCCATCATGACTATCATTCCTGATCCTTGGTACTGGTGTACTAGCTAAAGATGGAACTAGGGCTAAGAACTTCTGACTAAATCGAGAACGGTTACTAGCCTCTGACCTTGGCTGGGCAAAACTAAAGCTACCCTTTCTGGCTCTTTTATTTTCTCTCTCCTTCTTTATAAGTTTCTATTTATCAATCTATTAAGAAGGGACTATAATCCTAGATATGTCCATCTCCCTAATCAACATCGTAGTCCTGTACTTCTTAACTACTCTACCCGATACCCTAGACACAAACTTTCTCATTCTAGATCTAGTATCTGCTACTACATGGGGAGCATACCTAGATAACTGAGTAAACTTGAGCGAATACTCTTTTACATTCATACTGCCTTGCCTGAGATTGATAAACTCTAACACCTTGGCTTCTTTCATCTCTAAGGGAAAGAATCTTTCTAAGAAGGCCGTAGAAAACTCTTCCCATTCTATGGGCTCTGTATCTGCGCCCCTGTCTACCCTCCACTACCAAAACCACGCATGGGATACATCTTATAAATAATAGGAGACTAACTTAAAACTCTCACTGGAAGTTACTTCCATGATATTTGTGACTTTCTGAACCTAATCGAGGAACTCTTGTGGATCCTCTTTAGACTTAGAGCCTGAGAATAATGGAGGATTCATTCGGGTGAGGTCCCGAATCCTGGTTGCAATAGTATTGGCCACTGGGTTGGCTAGAATAAAAGTTGGCCATTCATTCTTAGTTGCGAATGAATTGGCTAGAGTAGTGAATGCAACCCCGAATTCTGCATAAGAGACATGCTCATCCAGGGGATCTGCCTGAATGGGCTGAGGTGCTGACTGATTTATGTTTTTTTTTCTTTAGTCCTTTTGAGAGGCATGTTCTATAAGGAAAAGTAAGAAGCAGATTAGAATGAGAGTTTCACTAGAGCTCATGTTCACTCACATGACATGAATACTGAAAGAAGGGAAAATTTTCCTAAAACATCTCGTAGCCTCTCATCCATAAATGTGGCGCGCAACACACCCATGCACAAAAATCTACTAGATGCGGCTTTCAAACTTCCTAGGAATCTATTTAACCTTAGGCTCTGATAGCAAGTTTATAACACCTCGAGTCTGTACCCTAGACACTACATGGTGCTCATAATCCCAAAGGACCATAAGCTAACCAATATCTGGTACCAGCTGCAATAACGGAATAATAATACTGTAATATGTAGAAAGTAGGCAAAAACTTGCCATAAGGTTCAACACTATAAATAGAACTGAATACGAAATGACAATACAAAAACTAAAATATCTATCAAAAATACACTAGTCTGAAAAGCATCTAAACTGTTTGAACTGTGAAGTTGATGGAACAAGCCCCAAAATAACTCCAACTATTGAAAGCAAACTGATAACTAAAATACTAAAAGAAAAAAATTATGTCCTCGAACTATGAGGACTCACCGCTAACTCTGATTGCTGAAATTTTGAACTACTAAGGATGATCGGGAGCCCGTGCGTCTGAACATATGATATAAGACATCATAGCACAAAAGAAGGGCATGCATCAGAACTTCAAAAGTACTGGTATGCTTAGTGAGGTAGTCTTAAATACATGTGTGCATATGCATGAAAAATACTGACTGAATATCATGAATATGACTGAATGAGATTACATGCACGAAAACGTATATTGTAACTAAAATCATGATAGCACTGGATACTGAATCTAAATATTTATTAACTGATATTTGAGTATACTGATTCTGAATTACTGATAATTGAATGACTCTATCTAATAGTCCTAAATCTATAGAACTATATTGAGTTCCAAACTTAATAGAGTGACTATATCTGAAAGTCCTGAATCTATAGAACTGAATTAAGTTCTATACTTAGACTAAATCAGAGACTGAGACTGTGGGAAGTAAACATCTAATAAACATGCCCCTTCTCTTACTAATTTGGGGTCCAACCTGTAACCCCAGTTGGAAGGGTGTCAATACTGTGCCACAGGTAAAGACATGTTGTGAGTTATCCCTCTCTGACAGAAAGATCTTTCGTCAACCATTACTAGTAGGAAAACTCAAATGATATATATCAACCTTAGTCTCTTAGGGAGATATTTCAACCTACGCTGGCTACGTAGTTCTGGAATGCAAAGATTTTCCTCTAAAGACCACACCCTCCACTGGTAAGTGAGCCCCTATACTTGGGTTCACTCGGTGTTGAATCCTACTCCCAACTAAATCGACACAAAAATGATTTCTACACTGTACTGAGCTTGATTGAACCGTTAATGATTGTACTATTTGACTGAACTAAACTGAGTTCACTAAGTTCCGTGGACTGATAGAATACTACTGAATTCTGTTAACTAACTGAGTACCATTAATTTTTGAACTGAATATTTTGACTGACTTATGAATACCACTGAGATTTTCTTGAGTTCTGTAACTGGCTGAAGCTCTAGGTAAACATCTATGTTTTTGGGTATTGAATACCCCCAGGACTCAATGGCATGAAAGGTAAATCATAGCATAAGCTTGAAAAGAATAATCATCTGCACTTGTTCACAACTCATTCATGGAAATATTTTATCAAACACTTGCCTGATAAAACTTGCACATAAGATAGCATTACATGATCTCTTTCCCTTATTATTTCAAATGAGTAATTCATCAAGCACTTGGTGAGCATACATAGGCACATAAGACTAAACAAAAAATAGACATCATAATTCAAATCCCCATTGATAATTTCAAGGTTTTACATGGATCCTCATGATATTAGATACATATCAATTAACCTAATGTGAAACGTATGATAAAACATAGATTAGAATCCTAATTAATCATTATAAACATAGATATAATTAAACCCAACATTGAATTCATAAAATCCATAAACTTGATGTTTAAAAATAGTTTCTTGGAGTCCAAGGATGGAAGGGACCCTTGGATGAACACTTCACATACCTTGATTACTACTTTCGAGAATATTGAAGTTAGTTCTTGAGAATTGAATTCTTGAACTTGATCAGGCCAGGGCTTGCTCTAGAGAGAGTTTATGAGTAAAGAATGAGATTTTGCCCTATAGGCTGATTAATTTTATGTTAAGGCTGAATAAGGGTGGGGAAAATAACCCATTTTCCCCTACAACCCGTATTGAAATATGCTGACCAGGGCACCCCTCGCGTCGTGGCCCTTGCTTGGGTCAAGTATCCATTGCAACACGACCCCTACTCGGGTCAGGTAGACATCACGGTGCGACCCTTACTTGGGTTGACTGTCCCTCGCGATGCGGGGCTATCGCGACTCTTCACTATTTTGGGCATCCAAATTTGCCCTTACGCTAGTCCAAAAAAACTAAAACTTGCCAGAGATGACCTACAAGTGACCCTGATCATTAATCAATTTAAAAATTGACTAAGGCTAGGAAGGTCAGAAATAAAATCTTCCAAATTTGGAAGGCTAAAATATTTCTAAGTCTTGATTCTTAGCTTAATTTTTCTAAGTCTGGGACCCCCTTAACATGCTTAAAGGACTGAGTTAAGCTAAGAATTTTGTGGGTTCTTATAGTTAAGACTCAAGATCTAATAGGTCTTTAAGGGTTGTAATGTAGGCTAAAGGATGGGTAGGAACTATTTTGGCCAAGAATAGTGACTATCCTCCCTAAGAACTTTAATACATCACATATACATTAAATCAACCTCTAACACCCAAACTTTCTACCTTATCTACCTTCACACATATTTTTTGTTTTGCCCCATCTCATTAAGCTAACTCACATACATCGTGGAAGGGAATATTTTATTTAATACATTACTCAATTTTGAACAATCTTTATCATTTTCATGACACGCTCCCAACCTTAATACATATCAATTCTTAACACAAATTGTTATGTTTTGGGGTCGTCACTTTCACCTTTTCTCTACTTGTATTTTAACTCCATAATTCAATTAATTTTCAAGTAAAGTTCTTAGGAGCTTTTGATTAAATTAATGTCAAACAAAGAAAGGTAATTAGGCTACATATGAAGCTACCAAAGAAAATAAGCTAAAGGCTCAATGGGGTTAACTAGGATAACATATGGGTAGCTCAAATAGAGGGTATGAAATATGGCTATTAAAGAAATGCCTATATCATCTCCTAAACCCACACTCTTTATTTCTCTTTGCATACACACCATGCAAGTTCTAGACATCATATGTAATAATGAATACACAAAACCTAACTTCACACATTGCACATGCTCAAATCAAGTAGGGTCATCATAGACTCTCAACAAAATAATAACATGAATTAAATATTAAGACAACAATGTAAAAAAGTTATATACTAGAACCTAGGTAGTAATTAATAGAAACACATGTTTTTATACACAAAACCAACTTATTTCATGCAATCACACATAACACCAACCAGAACATCTCACTTACCTAATCACAAAAGTTTTAAAATTACTCCTAAAAACAAAAAAGGACACTAGGTATAAAAAGTTCCCACATGGAAAAGAACTAATAAGGACAACGATGGGAAGGGTGAACTGTGCACCTACTCAACTGAAACCCACAAACTAAAAACTAAAATGTAAAATATTTCTGTAATTTATAAATATTTCCAAATTTAACTCAAAACCAACTAAGAAAACTACTAAAACTATGACCCTGCCACATCGCTTCACCCAAAACCATGTGAAATTCCTGACTCCATACTTAAAATATACTTTGACCTCAAAGTAAACTTAAAAGTAGAGATAAAAATACTCTATGAGGCCTTTAGGAACAACTACCAACATCTTCAAACATCAAGAGGGTTCGGGGACCCCATACTTAGCCTCTACTATGCTCATTAGCTCAAGTATTCGGTACTTAGATTTCCCATTAACCTGTGACTCAATATACAAGAAAAACTATCAGAAGTAAAACTAAAAATATGAAAAATAATCACCTACCTTAACTTGGTTTGCCTCCAAAGAAGCGCCTAATTTAGTGTTGTGGCATGACCCAACATTAATATTCAAATGAATTCCTTCATTCTCTTCCTCCTACTTGGATTCCATATTTTTTTCTTGAATATGACCTCTTGAGTGTGTACTCTCAAGGTGATTAGTTTTCTTAATAATAGCATTTTCAGGCTCACTAATTATCCTTATTTTAGGCTTAGGTGGTGGCTCAGAAAACTCCATGAGACTGTTCGAAGTGGTCTTTGGTGGTGCACTTTCTACCACCCCACACTTATCCACTTCCAGCACTGTAATCATACACAAATCTTCATAGTGAGAAGGTGGATTAAATGGCTTATAAACTCTAAAAACCACCTCTTCATCATCCAATCTCATTTTAAGAGTGACATCTCTCACATCTATTAATGCTTCTCCCGTGTCTAAGAATAGATGTCCAAGTATGATTGTCACCCATATATCTTCATCAAAATCCATAAAAATAAAATTTGCTAGAATTACAAAATTACTAACCTTTATGAAGACATCATCGATTATTCTATCGAACTTCATTATGATCTTGTTTGAAAATTATGACAACATAGAGCATAGTCTTGGCTTACCCAACCCGAAAGTGTTAAACATGGACAGAGGAATCAAATTTATACTCACCCCCAAATCACACAAGGCATGGACTACTTCACCATCACCAATCTATATGGGAGGGTAAAAATCCCTGGGTCCTTTGGCTTCTCGGGCATCTTTTTTATTTCTATAGAGTTGCATTCGTCTGCAAATTCAATATTTTGAAGCATTACCTTATTAGTCACCAGGTCCTTCAAGTACTTAGCGTAATAAGGCATTCTATGCAAAATATCTAAAAAAGAAAAATTAATGGGAATGTCTCTGAACGTGTCAAAGACCTTGTTGAAACAAGAACCTTCTGTGGCTTTCTTGAATCTCGACAGGAATGATGGTGGTGGTGTGTGATTCACTTGTTCAACAACCTTTTTTTTTGGGTACTTAAACATCTCTGAATTATCAGCAACTTTGTTTATAATTGGTTGAGGAAAAAGCTCTGCACCTACCTTTTTATTTGTCTTTAGAGGTCTATAATTTATATCTTTACCACTCCTCAATGTAATTTCCATTACTTTTTTTGGATGTTTATTATCACTTGGAAAACCATCTTGTGGCCTGGTATTTAGTGCCTGTTACGATTTCCCTAATTGTTGCCCCAATTATTTTTGTGCAATTTATGAGTTTTGATATCAACAACTATCTTCTCTTAATTAAATAGAATCCTTTTTAGTGTTTCCTCAATGTTATTGGCCAATTTTTTGTACTATGGTTATTGAAACAGTTGTTGCTAGCTGTTACCCCAAGAATGAATGGGTTAAGCATGCCACTTTTGGTTGTAGGCATTACCATAATTTGGCTTTTGTGTATTTCCCACAAAGTTCGTTTATTCAGAGTGGCAACTATTTCCATAAATGTCAAACCATACCAGAGCCTATTACATGGCATTAACCTAAGCCTGAGGGTGTTACATGCCCAATTTGCTAAATTAATTCATTATTTGATTATGCATAGTTGAAAGTTGGGGATAAGGTTATTATGCTATTAACTTTGATCATACCCACAATCTTTTTCATTGATCTCCTTGAGGTATCACCATATCAATTTGGATTTCCTTGTATAATCCGGTTCAATGGGGTAGAGCTCATCATAAGTCTTTTCCAAAGCCTAACCATCTACAGCTAAATCTGGAAAAAAAATTGTGTTATAGTCAAGTGCCTTATTAAAGGTGTGAGATAGTACCTCATTAGACTACTAGTGACATGGACAGTTTTGATGAAGAGCTTTGAACCTCTCATAATCATGATATAGGTTCTTATCTTACCTCTATTTTAAGCTTAAAGTAACGTTTTAAAGTGTCACAATCTTTCCAGATGGGAAGAATCAAATGTGGAACTTTCAGGACAGGTCATCCCTAGTTGTAATTAAACCTCTCAGCTTAACATTTAATCACTTTTTGGCTTCCCCTAAAAGTGAAGGGGAAAACTGTCAGCCTTATATTTTAAGTTGGAAGACCCATAGGGATGAATGTGTCACTAATCTCCAGAAAGTTTTATAGGTGGACTTATGGTTCTTCATGTGATAGCTTGGTGAATTATTAACTATTATGTAAGAGCATAACAAGGTTCTTCGTTAGATCAAATATACCTCCAGGAACTGGTCTTCAAATAGCGGAGGTCACATTAGTCACAAGTGGGATTGCCATTTTGCAAACTATCCTGAAGGCTGGTGGATCCTCAGCCATGGGTGCAGGAATATTTTGTTCCTCATGAATCTATGGGATACAATAGAGAAGGATTGATTCTCTCCTCTCTTAATATAAATATTGCACGGGCTCAGGGTCTGGTTCAACCAACTCTCTATACCTAGCCAGCTTCCTAGTCTACTAACTATGCCTACAAATTCAAAAGCCAAGATCAAGTGAAAATCACCAAAGAAATCAAAAAGTAAAAGTAAAACTATCACTATTGCCAAATTACAAATCTCCAACAACGGTGCCAAAAACTTATTGTGCGAAAGCGCACACGCAAGTGTACGTTGTCCCCCCAAGTAATGTATTAGCCTTAAAAACCCAATAATTGATCCCACAGGCACTAGTGTTAAACAACTATCTAATTTCAGTTCAACTATTCAGATTCAACTAGTGCAAACATTACCACGAGAGTTTAAAAATTATAACTAATTGTAAACTAAAATATTGTGGTAAATTAAAGTTCTTGGAAAATCTATGGGGAGAAACCCATGGTAAAGACATTTAGAACAATTATACTATGTTATATAACCTCATTGGTTATATTAGTCATCCTTTTTGTTTGTTTATGGGATCAATGACTCGACTATAGCCTTCCATACCTCTAATTGATTATCTAACTGAGCCCCAACAACTACATAGTTGAGGGGATATGAGAACTAGATTAAATTCTTTTGTATTTATTCCACACTTAAACCAAATAGGGTGCTTAATCATATTACTATCCTTAGTGCAAATGGTAATATCATTCTATGAAGATTACGATCCTATTTTTTTCATCCCCCATTCTACTCTACCATATATCTTTTAGGGTTCATAATAGAGTGATGGCATGTATTCTAAGGGTCATGAATCCTTAAAATAGTGATAATAATTATTAAGAAAAAATAACCAAAAATTATAAACAACCACAACCAAATCAATTCATAACAATATTACTCATGTTCTTGGCCTTAACTCTGAAAAATAGTGTTGAGCCGATCATTCATGTAACTATAATCACAACAAATAAATACATGGTAAAATAAATAATAATAATAAACCAAAGTAATGGAAGAAAAAAAACTAATTCAAATGTTCTCCATCCTCTCTTAAATACCCAAGGTCATCCAAGGTTGAAATATAACAACTAAGTGTCCTATTTATACTTGATCAGAAGTTGCTGATTTTATCATAGGGTCAGGGAACGCCCGTATCATGGTGCCTAGATTCTGTGGTACACCATAATCATGCTGATCAATTGGAATTAGTCATTTATGATTCTCCCATAGTGTGACACATCCCAACGTGGTGCGTAAGGTCTGTGGTATGCCAAGGACACCAAAATGTCCATTTTTGGTAAAGTCTTGTCTCATCCATTTTCCATATTTTAAAAGCATTGTGGTGTTTTTTTCACCCGATTTCAAGATTTTATATTATCCATATATCATCATTATCAACTCCCTAAGAACCCTATAGCATCAGAAACCACTAATTATAGCTCAACACAACATACAATCCAAGACGATGAACTAGTAATGTAAGCTAAGAGTTCTAGGTTTTTACTTTTGATCTTTAGCTTAACCTTTTATCCCTTGGCTTGTTTCCATTAAACCTTAAACACTATTAACAATTTATTACACATATAATTACTCAATTATATCTTTAGTAATTTTTGTGCCATTGTATCATGGCACTTATGATTCTTAAATTTGGAGAATATGTATGTACTTAAGGCTATTTTGTTGGATTGAATGTGTTTTGGAGTGATTTAAAAAAAACTAGGTGTTAGAAGGTAACTGGAACAAAACTAAATTAAAATATGAAAATGACTACTTATTAAGGCACCTACAGCCTATAGGTACCACCTACGGGGCATAGGTGCATTCGTTTGTATCATAAAATAAGAAATAGAGCACATTTTACATTTCTAATGTGTTTGTAGGTGTAATATATAAACCCTTTTTACATTTTAGTTAGTATAGCCATAGATAGGCCCTTTAGGGCTAATTTTACACACCATATACTCTTGTGTTCTAGTTTTTGGTTTGTTATTCAATTTGAGACTTTGGATTTTCTTCTCTTATTATTGTGAGACTGATTCTCTAATTTTGTTCATGGATTCCATAAATTATCTCATAACTATGAGTAGTTAATTCCCTTAGCTAAGGTTATGGGAACCTTGGGATCAATGAAGTAGAGGAAATGCCAAGTCATTCTAGATAAAAATTCTTACATTTATTGTGGTTTTCGTTGATTTGATGCTCTTCTTAATCGGTTCACATGTTAGAAACCATCCTGTATTGACTACGAGCCTAACAAGGAGGTAGCGATTAGGAAAAGGAGATCATAATAGTGATTTGGAGTTAATTGCCAAAATAAACTTTCATGCACTAACTACTAAAGATGATTATATTTTATCTAATATCTTGAGACTCAAAAGGTAAATGTTAAACTGGGATCTAAGATAAGGGTTGGTAAGGCAACACCATAAAACACAAAAGGTAAAGGATAAAATCTATCAATGTGTCCACAAGATAGTTTATGGTGCATAACTTATCAGATTTTGCAAGTAAATCATTGCAATAATTTGATAGTGTACGATAACTCTGTGGAGTTAAAGGCTAGGGGGAACACAAGCCTAGTATTCTTCCTAGACTGATTACAACCTTAAGCACCCAAATCTTGTTACTTTTTACTATTTAAGCTAATCCCCCCATTTATATTTGGTACTGCCTGCAGATTTAAACAAGTTCAAGTAAGATTTAAGATATATTCCTTGTGGAATCAACCCTAACCTAGTTTGGTTACTATATTTTGCATCTACCATTTTATCCTTTAATTGGAGGTGTAGTTTGGAAGTTATAAAAAAATTTTGCACCATTTCCAAGGAATATAGTTGTAGATAGACTGATTGGAGTTGTTAAATTTTTCAGGTTGTTCTTTTTTATCTTCTTCGAGCATATGCTAGTGTATGCCTATTCTTCTTGATATAAAAACTTAGCCAGAGAAAGTGTGGAGTGATGAAGACTTCTTTATTATTGATCCTGATCCTTTTGATATAGTGCAATAATGTAGGAGTGTAGAAACACAATGGGAGCCTAATAAAAATATTTACACAACTTGCAAACCAAAATCATGAGCTTATTCAAAAGGTTGATCGGTTTGGCTTGGATATTCACCATTTACAAGTAGAGTTGAAAGTGAAAGTTGATGCGTGCAACATCCAATGATTTAGTTATGGGTGGCATAAGACTTAAGAAAAATCTGAAAAATACAACATGAGGAGCTAAAATTGGAGTCAATAATTTTTCATACTGTTATGGGTAATGTCACGATTAAAGAGAGTATACTAGAGTTATGTGGGGATGTAAATAAGACTGCAATTATTAAATTGGGGAATTTTTTTTATCGTTCTAAGCATTTTACCACATTATTTTTGGATAGTTAAATCTTGATTGAGCAATTAAAATCTAAAGAAGCGTTCTACAAAGAGGAAAAATATGTCAATATTCTTGAATTTCTTGACCCGGAATCAAAGAATTACATTCCTCACATAAGGTTCAAGAAGTATGATAGGCCACATCTATTTATTGGGTCCTTTATTTTTATACCACCACCCCTTGAGAATTATGGGAAATTAGAAAAATAATTAGAGGTAAAATTCATAATTTCAAAGTGGAAAGAGAAAACTAAAGGCCAACTCTTGGGATACCTTCATAAATTCTGACTAATCAAGGTACCTATGGGATTTTTGGTGAAGTCTAAGTAACCAACATAGCCCCGTCGTTACGCAACATTAAAACAAATGTTTCTTTGGAGGCAACCCATGACTTTTTGTTGTTTGTATAATTATTCATATTTGTATGGGTAACGTCGGATCTGCACACCTATGGTGCCACAGGTATGTTTCTAACTCTGTTATTTTGTAGTGGTCCAATGAATTAGGACAATACATGTCTTAAGTTGATGATAGAGCTGCTTGTGGGTCTTAATATCCTCTTAGGTTTTTTTTACCGTCGTTCCTCTTTTTCTTAAAGTCCTGGTCCTAGTAGAGCTGGCATATTTAGGCGTATTGTGTTTTGTATTTATTTAGGAGATTTTTGAGTATCTAGGGCAGTTGACATATTTTTGTTGTTAATTTTTTGCGAAAAACGAAACCCCTTCAAAAAATTAATTTAAGAATTGTGTGATGTATATGTGTGTGTGTGTGTGACCATTGTGAATCTCATTATGGCATTAGGATTAGGGAAAAAATAATAATAGCTAACAATTGCATGAACTAGATAGGCAGTAGCTTGTGACATAACCCTATGTCATGTGTGTGAAATGCTACTTTATTCTCTTTGTGTGTTGAATCAAGAACTTACCCGGTTAGTCTTGTCTAGGTTGTAGGATAGTCGGCTACGAAAAGATTATAGGCCACTTTTGATATTAGTACACTTTTAGCCAAAATGATATTCCATATGTGAATAAGTATATCTTGATCCCTATTTTGATACCGCGTAGCCTATTTTTCTTGCTACACCTTCTACCTTCCTATTTATGTTGCAAAGAAATGGTTTTGGCCTTGTTCCTCCTTGGACACTGTGCACCTCAATTCATATAAATCGCCTAATTTGAGGGTAGCTATCATAGGGATGCATAATGTGAAGTGGGTTTGAAAAAAAGGTAAAATATGATAAAAGAAAGGGGCTAGTTATGGTAGAAAAAGAAAAAGAAAAGAACTAAAAATTTTGAAAAAAAATGAATAATTGAAATCGGAACCAACCTGAATGTGCAATAAAAGATTAAAAAGGGAGAAATAAGGGTGAAATGAAAGAGAAATGGTTGATAAGTAGACCCCGAAAGTAAGTGTAGCTCTAAGGAGGCTTGGTCACTAAAATATTCTAACACGACCCTAACAAGTGACTAGTTGTGTTGGGCATCACATGTCTAACCAGGATCAGAGACCAACCCTAATACCTTACCATTACTGCCCTGCACCCTATGTCAGAAGAACTCCAAACATATTACATGATAAAACAATAAGTGTTTAAAAACATTAATTACAGCCAATAATAAAAATCCAACAACCTTAATCAATTATCCAACCGATGTCAACCCCAATGACAATACCAATACCAAGACTGACACTAAATCCGACACCGCCTATGCCTATGTAGTCTGATAAAATCATCAAACCAAAATCAAATAACATCCATCGAGACATGCCCCCGACCATAGAAAAAAACAAAATCCAAGAAACAAAAATAATGAAAGGAAATCCATAGCATGCAATGGAGTGTTTCGAAGTATGGAAGCTTACTGCTTTAATTTAACTCAAAGTTGTCCCCGAATCAAAGTCAATGAGAAGGAGGAATGGTATTATAGAAAGTTCCCTCATCTCATGGGAATACAACATTCGAAGATGGTTAGTATAGTGAGCACTAGTATGTACTCAGGGATAAGATAAAGTAATACTTATAATTTGAAACCATAGCAATCACATATATACATATATACCGCATCGGGATAAGGAACCAAGTTTAGTATGCATTTAAAACTTTTACCTGGGTTGGGTAGCATTTCCTTCCTAAAACCACCCATGAGATATATGGGTTCAGCTCCCCCTACTTAAAGGGCCCCATTGCGTGTTAGGCGTACGACTGAAGAAAAAACCCTGAGATAACTAGTATCTCTCTCAAAATATTGGTCCCCCTTGGACCTCCACCTTCAATGTCTTTGGTACACACACCCCATTCTTTAAGCCCATATTAAAACCATTTACACATTCTAACCATTTACTAAGGAGTCTTTTAAATTTAGCATTGACCATTGGTATCGTCATACCAAAATTAGAAGCTTGTAAGTCTATCCATTTATGCCATAACAAAGCCATTAAACGAATTTGACTCCAAAGTTTCGAATTAAACCAATATCATGGCCACTAAGGTATTTCCAAACCATTTAAAACAAACCAAACAACTTGAAGTTTCATTACTTTTAGGCCACGCAAAGATTTCAAGAATGGTCAAACTATGTCACAAAATCATTCTCATTGTCATTTTAACAAAAAGGTTGAGAACAAATAAGTTTCAAAATCATAAGAAACTAATTTGGGGAACCCATAATACCCCAAAATCCAATTACCATTAAAATGCATCCCAAAATGTTCAAATTCATATTAAAACAAAGAAAAACCATAATTAATTCGTGAGAAACATTATTCAATCATAAACATCCAAAAACCCCAACCATTATATCAAAACCATAACAATATTATGAAAACAAAATATTAAAACACATGCTCTTTGTATAAATAACATTGAGGGAGGAGTAACATGCCTTAGACACCTAGGAAGACTTAGAGAATTACTCTTGAAAGCTGCTAATTGATTGTGTTGAAGAAACCCTAGCCTCTTACTTGAGAGAGTGTTTGAGAGAGATTTTAAGAGTGTTTGATTAAGAATAATAAGATAATGAAGTCCCAAAAGTTGTTTTATGTCGTGGTATCCTAAGGAGGTAAAAGAAGGAAATATCCAGAATACCTCCAAATTAAAACTATAAAATCATCGCGGGAGGGTGCAAGTTTACCCTCCAACTCATCACTATAACATATGACTCGTACCATATAGTTAGTAAAAGAATAGAAGGTTTGACAACCACACACTGTACACTATACATCTCCCTAACCCCCAGCCATGACCAGACCATACAACTCATATGGTTCAGTTGTTCCAAAGATAGAAACTAAAAGAATAGACACTGGACAATATACGACTTCACACAATGAATCATAACATATCTTTAAGGCTCTAAGCCACTCCTACTCTACGCCAAGTCAAGTTCTTAAGTTACTAATATAGTGAAGGATCAACTCAACAACCCTTAACCATACCATACAACCCATACCACCAAATTGTACCCACAATAAAAACCCAACCACCAATTACTGGATACCTTACGAGTTAGGTTACCTGACTCATACCCATATTATATGACTTTTATGATGAGTTATTACAAGACCAATGAGCTCAAAGCTCAGGAAATTTCCAAGGGACAAAACCCAAGGTGTTTCATATTGATATGTACCATACGAACCCCCAATCCTACATTACAAGAAAAATAAAGTCCTAATTTGATCATAACTTAACTATCTAAAAACTAACATAAACAAAATAAGGGCAAGCCTATGGTATTTGATGTGTACTGGGGGAACTTCTCTTATGAGTGTAAGTGTCTCGTGATTGTCCCTACATTGACATGCATGATTTTATATGAATTAGTGGGACCTTTTTGTAGTAAGGGTACATGGGTTGTAGTGCTAGATAATTAATTGTTTGGGTAGTGTAACTTGTACATATAAATGGTTATTTGTTGCTAATATAATGCCATAATTTGATTCATTTATGTTACATTATTATGCTTTATAGATATGCATAGTTGGTTTTAAAGTATAGAACATAGAGAGGGTAGTATGTTTTGAGCTAATTTTAATAATTGAATACCATAGGTATCTCAGGTTTCTCTTCGTTAAGTTTTTTGTATCAATTTGTTATGTTTTTTTGCCTGAGGACATGCAATGTTCTAAGTTGAGGATCTTGATTTTCCATGGTTTCATGGAACTTATGATTCTTAAACTTAGAGAATATGCATTTACTTAAGGCTTTTTTGTTAGATTTGATGTGTTTCTGGGGTGATTTTGTAGGAAACTAGGTGTCAAGAGCCAACTGGAAGAAAATGAAATAAAAAGAAGAAAAATGGTAACTTATTAATATACCTATTTCATAGGTACCACCTATGGGGCGTAGGTGGGTCCCTTTGTTTCAAAAAATAAGAAACAAAGAGCCAAGTTTTTGGGACTAACTACCACCCCCAACTTAAGGAGCATAGGTTCCACCTAAGGCTGTAGGTGGGTCCATTGGTGGCCATCGACGCAATTTTCTCAGATGGTTTCAAATTGATTTCTTAAAGTTTCCATATATCCTACATACACTCCTATGATATTTTTAGTCATTATTATGTAAGTCTAGTCAAACTTTACTTATTTCTTCGAATTTGAATTCTAGGGTTTCCTTGTAATCTATAAACCTTTTTTACATTTTTAGTAAGTATAGCCATAGATAGGTTGTTGGGGGCTAAGTTTACAAACCATATACTTTTATGTTCTTGTTTTTGGTTTGTTATTCAATTTGAGACTTAGGTTTTTCTTCTCTGATTATTGTGAGATTAACTTTGAAATTTTATCTGTGATTTACTTGAGTGATCTCATAACTATGAGTGGCTAATTCATTTATCTAGGGTTGTGGGAATCCCTGCGGATCAATCAAGTAGAGGAAGTGCAAAGTCGTTAGAGATTAAGATTATTACATCTATTATGGTTTTCTTCAATTTGATGTTATTTTTAACCGGTGCAAACATTAGGATCCTTCCTATGTTCACTACAAGCCTAACAGGAGTTAGTAATTGGGAAAAGGAGATTATAGCAGTGATTTGGAGTTAATTTCCAAAATAAGCTTACCTACACTATCTACTTAAGATGATTATCTTTCACCTAATAACTAGAGACTTAAAAGGTACTAGTTAAACTAGTATTTAGTAAGGCAACACCCTAAGACTAAAAAGCTAAAGGGAGAAATCTATCAATTAGTCCATAAGATGGTCGATGGTACATAACTTATCAAATTCTGCAAGCAAGTTATTGGAATAGTTTGATAGTGCATGATAAATCTACAGAGATAAAAGCCATAGGGGAACAAAATCTTAGTGTTCATTTTAGATTGATTACAACCTCAAGCACCTAGATCTTGTTAATTTTTACTATTTTTGAAAACCCCTCCCCAATTTACTTTCTATATTGCTTGGGGATTTTAATAAGTTCAATCAAGATTTCTGACATATTCCTTGTGGGATAGACCTCAACCTAGTTGGGTTACTATATTTTGTGTTGATTACTTTATACTTTAGTTGGAGGTGTAGTTTGTTAATTATCATTAACCCATAACACACACTATAATCCATCGATATCAACTAAAACAACACATAACTCAAGCTAGTAATGTTAGTTTTCTTGTCTAAACTCTAAGTGACTAAATTGATTCCAAACTTGTTTAAAACATAGCTAAAGCATTATAATCAAGTATTTTTAACACTTATGTATAATTATATCATTATTTATTCATTAAACAGTAGAGAAATCCTAAAAAAAGACTAATAAAGCCTAAATAACAATAGTGAGGTGCAGAAATCCATCTCAAATCAAAATTCTATTCTAGACTCCTTATTCCATGTCCATATTTCTCTGAACCTCTAGTACTATTTTTGACTCTATTTTGTTCAAGACAAATTATATGAGGTTATCAATAGATTTTTATATGACTTTAGCATGTGTTTCAAGAGTATGAGCACAACATCAAACTTAGGAGTTGGAGATTAATATCAAAGTACATTAGTGTCAACTGGAGAATGTGGGGTAACTCTAAGATACAGAATGGTTTGTGACTATTTTAGCCTTTTGAATTTCTGTATTAGGTATTCTAATCCTTTTTATTAATACCTAATAGCCAAAAATAAGGTTTGGTTCATTGAGCAGTTCTTATGCTAGAGTTACATTTGTTAGTGTTCAGTAGGGTTCCTTGTTAGTTTTTGATTTTGATATTAGGTTTCTTGAGTGGAATAGACATGCTCCCATTTTATATCCTTTAGATCATGAGATGGTACATGCATTGATTAGAGGACTGTCCTTGCCACTCTATTTGGCATTAGAGCATTTGATAACGGTTGGGTATTTTCTTCCTAGGTTATTGATTACGTGAGGGCCATAAAGAGAATTTATTAAGACTTATGGAGGTGGCGGTAAGAGGATATGCTATTAATGTAGTGTTATTGGTTTTACATTAGAGAGTGAGGATTATCTCTGTGAAGATCAGTTTCTCTTATAACTTGTCGTGTCTACACAGGTGGCACCACAAACTATAGGTGGCTCTTAGATTAATTATGGTGATCACGATGGGAAAAGTTCTTGTCGAATATTATGGAGGATTTGGTATGGGTCCGTGGGTCATGTCATTTACTTTAAATCAGTGGGTGCAGTACCATAAAGTATTTTAAGAGATTATCATGGATGTGGGAGATTGGTCATTGGACTAGAAAGTCCCACAAGTTCTAGTTTATTATTTTGATAAAGTTAAAATATATTCCTTGATAACCTAGAGCTCTTGAGGTATGCTATGATTATGGGGAGGATGGTCATTCAAGTATGGAGCTCCACCAACATCAATTAGTAAGCCAGTTAGGGTCATCTCATATTTTTTACAAGGTTAGGGCTTTAGGGATTTTCTACGATTGTATAAATATTGGTAATTAGTCTAGAGAGTGTCCCCGATGTATGATTATTAGTCATTCATCTCATCCAAATAACTCGCATAGTGTTATAGTACTTTTAGTTAGAGGCAATGTATTTAATACCATGGTTAGTGATTTTGGTGCTTAGTCTAAGTTTGGACCCGTTTGGATTCATAATCTTTTGGGAACATTAGGCATATGACTCTAGATTCTATCTGATAGGTATGTCTTTTATATCCTACCTTTACCTTTTTATTTAAGTTCATTGAAGTTTTTGTACACATCGATGATTACATGCCTTGGTAGGTTAATGCCAATTATTTCTGTTCCTTAGTGTATAGTTCATGATTTTATGACTACCCCTATAGATGATTTCTTTTAGTAGTAGATAGAGCAGATCAATATTATTATTTTCCTAAGGGTTTAGCATTCGGGTTTGAGTCCCATCTACCTAGCCTATTGGCTTTGCTTTGGCTTTAGAGTGGTCTTTTTTATTGACATTTATTTTTGTACCACCTACTCTTTATACTGGTATTTCTATGGTTGCTCTTATTATTGTCATTGTTTGATATGTATTGATCCTTATTTTATAGACAACTAGGCTAGCATTATATATCTAAAATTTCCTTCTTCGTGACTCTTATTTATTGCCCTAGACGACTATCCTAGTGTGAAAATTTCTCTTTTATAGTGATGGGAGATTGGTTATTTTTTTCTACTATTGGGGAGGTTATATCGGGTGTTAAGTGGGCCATAAAAGGAAATGTAGATTAGCTTTCTGTGGTTTTTCAGGGTTTTAGAGTTGGCGATTGGGTTATGTAGCCTAATTTTGAGAATGAATTATTTAGGATCCATTCTCCCAATATGGCTAGTTCATCGTTTAGTAGTTATCTTGATGTTGATGTCAAGAGGTCTTAGGCTTTCCTTTTAGGTTTTTGGGTTCATTTTATGGTGATAATTTGATGTAAGTATTAGTGTGGAGTTGGATACTCCGTTCTTTCCATAATGATGTTCTTGTTCCTTTAGAGTTAAGGGAGATGGAGATATGTGATCTTTCCTGTGACCATTTCTAAAGTTTGAAAATTAAGTATTCACTACTGAGATAGTGTATTGAACTGACCAGTTTTTGGCAAAGGTTGCATTTTCCTGAGTTGCTAAAGTTTTGGCTTGTACCAGTATGATTTGCAGCCTTGATGAGTTCTTGGGTATGCTTTGGTGATTTCTTTCCTCCACTAGATATGGAGTGAATTTCTTGTGCTCTCATCCTATGGTTAATTTCTCATTGTGATTTTGTTCTTTAGTTTTTTTTTATTATTTCAACTCTTGTAGAATCTGGTAGGGATATGCTTGATCTTGGATAGTGAGGGTAGTTGCGTATCTACCTTTATTTCAGACTTGTTAGCTCAGTTTTGGATTGGATGTTGTATAATAGAGATTGGAAGTTTATGATAGATTTAGAGCGTGGATTCTTACCCATCTTTAGGATCAATTTGGATAGTTAAGATAAAGTGATTTATCCTTGCTGTAGAGATTTTATCTAGGAGTTGTAGAGCTTTAATTTACGCTTTATTCCTAGACTTATGTCAGTTAAGCATTCATTTATAGGCTGGCTAAGCGTACTCATTTGATATTTATTCAGTCATTTTTAGTTTAGACGGGTTATGGTTAGTCGATACTCGGGTGATAGTCTATTGTCACTTCATGATGGTTTCTTCCACTTTTGACCTTGACTTCCAGCTTTTTTCAAAATTTTGGATGGTCTTCTCAAAAAATATGGCATAATCGATTTGGATTCGTCTTAGTTTAGTCCTGAGTTGATGGGACCTCCTAATGTAGATTGCGTAGAGTTGGGTATTGGTGCTTTGGACACCTGACTATAAGTTTTGAGGGTTACCCAAACCAATTGTAGCATTAGAAGTAGGTTTCAGACATTGTCATCATTATTTGTACGTATAGGTAGCACCTTATGAGCTTATCCTTATGTTTGCCATTATGTTTTATCGGTGGATCATCTTTAGTTCCTTGAGTTTAGTATGATAGAGTTGCGTGGATAGGATTGAGGTGACAATTTAGGTGTTTTAGAGTAGATACAAGGTTTGGAAATGCAAAAGAAAGTTTTATTTTGATGTCAAAGTTGATTGCATGATTCATACCTTAGATTGCCTTTGGTTTGAATGAGTTTTCACTTAATTATGTTGGTATTATTGTTGTATTAGTATGTTAGTATAGATTATAGTATAATAGCCATTCTCGATTCAGTTGGAGGCTAGTTGGTTGTTGAGGTGGAGTATTGGTTGTTTGAGAAGTGAATAAAGGAAATTTGTTAAAAACAAGGGATACCTATAGAATAATCCTTTGCAATTGTTGCTTCTTCATAGAGATTACTTGAGGATTCTTTATAAGAGCATGCAAGCCAGTACCTTATTCCTTTGAGCTTTCAGGCTCTTCCTAACCATTGACTTTTGCAGACAAAAGTCCTTCAATAGTGGATATTATAATGACCCTTTTGGTTAATTCCTAAATTTGCAGGCATTTCTAGAGTTTGAGCCTTCTGATGATTGGTAAATTTACCACTCACTTCCATCAAAATTTGTGCACAATACTATGATTAAGTCATATAATGAGGAAAATTTTCCATTTGAATACACTAATTCCCATAGTTTTCAAGTTTACAGGTAAATAAAAGAAACCAAGTGAAATGAATGGAAAAGAGAACAAATTGGGAAAAGTTAGTGAAAAATCTTGATAATCTTGAGCAAGAACTGACCCTCAGTGACCACAATCATGGTCTAATAATCGCGATCGCGACAAGTCTGAAATAGTCAAAGTTGGTGATCGTGATAGGCTCACTACAATCACAGAAGTTGCGATCGCGATCAAGCTATGGCAATCATGATGGCGCGTCCAAATGACTCATGGTAGTTTTGTAAATTCCAGCAGCTCAACACAAATTCTCCAAAGGGAAAAATCCTTTCACTTTGGATATTTCCCAACTAGAATTCAATTTTTGGCATTGTAAAAATCCTACTAAATTGGGAAAGATTATTGTAGTTAACGTTCCATGGATTTTAGCTGTAATTGAAGTTGAATTTGAGAATACCCTTTCTTTATCTTTTCAGTGGAAACTTTGAATGCCAATTTGGGTATACTTCTTCTCTTAAGCTTCATGGGTATCTAAACATCTATCTTGGGGTTATGTTGGAATAGGGTGCAAATGTGTGTGGGTTTTGATTGTTATTAAAGATTCTTGGTTAATAATGTTGGAACTCACTAATACTTGACTGTTGAATAGGAATTTGTGGGTGAAATCCCAAACATCCTAAAATCCCACATCGTTATTTATAGAGGGATGTGGGTATTCTTTTAGATCCCAATCATCCTTGAAAGAGGAATATGGGTGACAAGTATTTGTGAACAATAATTAGATGTTATCTTATTCCTGTACATTGTCTTATAAAAAAGGATGGGTTGTGGATTTGCTATGTCTTCCATATCTTCCTAGAAATAGGGATGCCCAATTGAGGTTTTGGGTTGATTTGTTTGCTACATCTATGAGGTATTCGAAAGGATCCATGGGTGATATTTTGGTGTTTTGTTGAAAGACTAACATCAAAACCCCCAACCTAGTCTACCCATAAAGTCATTAACTAGAGTTTGCATTAGATTCTTATATACCCATGAACTATTTTCCCTAGGAAAACATAATCCCAAGACTATTCTCCTATCGAAATATTATCTACAATTGTTGCTCTAAATTGGTGGTTCAAGTAGAATTCAAACAACCTTTAAAACCTTACTCCCCAATTTTTATTTATGTCGTATTGTATGTTTACATTGCTGGTAAATACTTAGTATCTTTCAACATACATAGGAATCAAATACTAGTTACACTGCTCGTGGATTAGACCCTAACCCTAGTTGGATTATTATATTGACACCGATCGTCCAACATGAAACCAATGGTATAGGTGAGCGTGATCAAAATAGCATCATTGTCGGGAAACGAAACTTAGTTTTTTCTTGTGTGGTGTTGATAGTGACTTTGGGTTTAACCGTAGTGTGTGTTATTTACTTTGGTCATTGTTTTTGGTTCTTTTTAGGTGATTTCCATAGTGTCCACGAGCAAGTAAGGCCAGGAACTTTGTTTGGTCCCTTGATAATAAAGGTCATCTCCACAATTCAGGGAATGTTAATTCCATCCACATACCACTAAATTAGTGGGGTCTTCCACGTTACAACTATGATGTTACACATGTTTCAAATGAAATGACTCTTTAGGGGTCAAGATCATGACGACCCAAAATTACACTAGAAAATTTTTGTGGAAGTGTGTGCCTCGTTCGACATTTCTCACATCTCACAAGAATCCATACGGTTATGTCTCTTTCCATTCTCTCTAATAGATGAGGGAATGTTGTTGTTGAGGTATTTTCCCACTAGGGAAATCATATCATGGGTCGATCTTACTAATGCTTTATTAGATCATTACTTCCCACCATAAAACTTATTTGGAAGAAATTTAATAAAAAGCTCATGCAATGTCCTAAATATGAGGTACCAGACAAAATTCTCCTACAAATATTCTATAGGGATTCAGACCCCTAAAAATATTACTTAGGGAGTTAGACCAACTCTCCAAGACCGTGGTTGATAACACCACTTATGGAAAATTTGTGAGGTTATCATATAGAGTTGTGTCAACTTTTCTTGAGAAAATCACAAAGAAAAATAAGGGGTGGCAGACCCAGGACACCGAGGTAGCTAAACGTTCCCCTACCATCTCCTATATGGATAAAGAGAAAAGAAAAAAAGAAGAAGAGAGAGGAAAACTTTGCAAAAATGATGACACAATTAGATATCCTTACAAAGCATGTGATGGGTACACCTATTAAAATGGTAAATGTCATGGAATCTACAGGATATGATGAAGAGAAAACCAAGAGAATTGATGAAGAAACTATACACTTTGCAAACTACTGGGGGGTCCCACCCGACCTATCAAAGGCAAGGTGGGAACCAAGGTTGGACTAATTGTTACTGAGAAAGGGAATGCTATAATAGAGATAGATATTGTGATTGGAGGGATAAGGAAAGGGAGTATGGAAGATATATGCCCTTTTCCATGATCGAGTGAAGAGCCAGGAGTCAAATCTTGTAGATCTCATAAAGTTCAAAGTCGAGGATGTAATTTCTAGTATCTTGATGAGCGTGGAAGGAATAGAAAAGATGGTCTAAGAATTAAAAGGAGAGTTTTATAAAATTGACCAAATAGTTGTATCACACCCCAATTCAATCAAGCAACTGGAGACCCAAATCGGCTAAATCTCAATCGTACTCAATGTTAGGCCCAATGGTGGCCTCCCCAGGAATATAGTGGATAATCTAAAAATGATGATCATGTCTTAGCAATTTTCACCCAGAGTAGTAAAGAACTTGGTGCATAAGAGATTGAGGACAAAGAAAAGTATCATGATGAATAAATGAACACAGAGAGAAGCAAGTGGGTGAGTATAATGATAAGGCTCCAAATTATCAAGAAGGGGTTAATGAAGAACTAATGATAATTTAAGAGATGGTTTATGTAAGACCCCACAAAGTTCCTCCATAGTTTGATCCTTAGGGCATGTCAAGTGAGGCATGATTTCGGCCCAAAAAAGATTGAAAAGTGGCTTCTCAAGTGAGAATTGTGTTAACTATATGCATTTCCCTAATTTTAATTTTTTAATCACATAGGACATTCGATAAGATTTCCATCGATATAAGATTTTCCTAAATCCGATACCCAGATAAGAAGTTATGGATAATTTAAGTCCTAGTCATAAAACAACATCATTTTATTGCTTGGCGTGTTGCAGAGAGGATCTAGTTGATGACAATTATCAAATTCCAGTGGAAACCTGTGATATTGGCGCATCGCGGAGAAGTTCCAGGTCCTAACCAGTGGGACAACGCGATGGCTCCGCGTAACATTGATACCCAGATTACCATTTTTCAATTTTCAATGATCCACCGCGATGAGTGGAGTGTTGTGATAACCCATGAAATTGGGTTCCCAGTTTAATTTTTTCTAGATTCGTACAAAACCTAGAAAAGGCACTTTGGACATTTTCCAAGCCTATAAAATCATGCAAACACCAAATCAAAGTCATTTACAAGCATTCTATAAGGTTTTCCTCAAGTTTCTTGTCTTAAAAATCCCTAAGTATCAAAAACCTCTTCCAAGAACCTCAAGAATCCACAATGGAATTTCCAAATTGAGTTAAGATTCAAGGTTCCCAAGTTAAGGGCCTCAAGAACCCTCATTCAAGAGTACGAATAGAGTTCCAAAAGTGAGAGTTCATCCAAAGCTTTAAATTCAACGTATGCGGGGTTTTGAACAAGGGTAACCCTTTCACCCTTGTGCCCAAAAGGAGTATTTACATCATGAATTTTCCTGAAATCTGTGAGGTTTTTACATGAATTTGAATTGGGCTTTTCACCCATTATGATTGAATGTATTTTCTTGATATTTCCGATGAATTAAGAGTCAAATGACATTAATTCTATATGTTTTCTTGAGTGTTTACAGCTGGGTATAAACCCCATGATTTTACTCCTTGAGAAGCTAATATTTGCAATGTTGAGATATTGAAGAATTTGACTATATTGAGATTTTGAGATAAATTGCTGAAATTCCCAGATTTTCACATGATTTATAAATCTATATGCTATATATTATGCTTTTGATGATCTTTAACTTGAGATTGAACTATGGGTTAGTAAACCCTATTTGAGACTTGTGAAATTATGAACTCTTGTGCTATAACCACCCATGATTTGAATATTTTGAGATGATTGAGAAATAAATTGACCTAATGGTCTGAAAGATTTGAAATCCCCTTCATCATATAAGATTATCGATTTGATTATTGGGTTCATGGTGAACCATGAGATTATTCTATAAGTGAATTTTTATGAGATGAGCACAGATAATCTAAACGGAGTAGTACTTAGCACCGAGTGGATAAGTCACTATGATTTCTTACCCCAAAACTATGTGCCACCGTAGGTTGGGCCTGAGGCCGAGTTTATAATGATTATGATTGGGACCAAGGCCTAGTTTCATTTAGTGATCACTAGACCTAGGTTATACTCCCTGGCAAGAGTATGACCCTCTTCCCCAACATGGGGTCTCCTCCATAGGAGGACGAAACATTTGACTCCATGTAGTTTGCATGGTTTATGTCGGTTATGAGAACCTCCCTTGCCCTTTAAACTTTGAGATTAGTACTTCTTTGAAAACTAAAGTATTTTTCCTTCCTATGAGCTATTTTCCAAATGGTAGATTTGCAAAATGGTTCCTTAACTAAAGTATTTCCTTGTATGAGTTGTTTCTCTAAATGGAAGTATTCTCCATTGATATGGTATTTTTTATAAAGCTTTGAGATAAGTTACTTCCCTAAACTAGAGTATCTTTCCATTAGATTGAATGATTTTCCTAAAACTTGAAATGAGATATTTTACTAAAGCTTGAAATGAGATATTTTTCTAAAATGATGAAATGCCTTCTAGTATGTTTCAAAGTTATATGATTTTGAATTCAAAGTATGTGAGTTTAAAAGAGTTATGAGCTCTTGAGCACCAAAGAAATTTTACTCTCCATGAGACATATGAATGAGTCAAATGCATTGTTTAAAGCTCCTTTAGCCTTTGAGTATTGAGATTAAGTGGAGATTTGTGATATTAAAGTTAATATATGATGACTCACGAGATTTTTGTTACATGCTTCATTTAACATGACTTATGAGCTTTATATTTTATAGTTGTTCGAGCCATGTGAGTCATCCCATATTATATGCATGAATTGATTAAAGAAGAGTGATACTTTTTTATACATATGCATTCACCCCCATATACTCAGTACATCCTCAAAGTACTGATTCACATATATGTTTATGTTCTACATTGTCTTAAAATGTAGGTACGTCTCAAGGAAAATGTACCATATTCTATTATTTCGTAGCCTCCAGTCCTCAGGTGATGTGTCCTTTTGATTTAGGGCCACGAGTCAGTGATACAGTAGAAAAGTGTTGTATTTCCCTTATTAAGTCATATTGAGTTGGGGTGGTTGGGAGCCATGGTCCAACTACCCATAGTCAGTACTAGTAGAGGCTTTATAGATTGTCAATAGGAGTTGTTATATTGAGTTTTAATTTTATTGCACAAGCAGAGCTATAACCTTGTGACTTCAGTTTTGTATTGAGCAAATTCATAATAGAGTTATCTTCCACTTTATTCTTCTATATTTATGCATTTTATTCAGTTATCTATGAGTTATGCCAAGTGAAGGGTTAGCTTAGGGTCAGTTGTGACCCTAGGCACCGTGTGTCATCTCGAGGGGTGATTTCAGGTCATTATAAACTTGGTATCAAAGCATAAGGTTAAAGTGTCCCAGAGTGTCTATAAAGTCGTGTCTAGTAGAGTCTTATGAAAAGGTACGGAGATGTATGTACTTTCCTTTGAGAGGCTACAAGGCATTTAGGAAATATCTCCATTCTTTTGAGTCTTAGATCGTGCTATAGGGAGATTCTCTATGTGCTTACATGGATCCTTAACTTTCTCTATTCAGGCCATCTTCGCTTTATTTCCAAGGTATTAGAAATAGTCAAGATTGAATCTTTACAGATAGTAGTAGGATTGTAATCAGTCTAGAAAGTATCGCACTAATGCTTTTGAGTTCTGATGATTAAGGTTATTTGTTCATGATTCATGAAAGTCGTGCACTAAGCCCAAGTCGGAGGTACTTTCTGATTCCTCCCTGGAATCCATAATATAAAAATATGTTTCATTACCCTTGTGTTATCCTTGAGATATTATTATTATCAAGTTCTAGTTCCTTCCCATATAAATTAATCAGATGGGCTAGTAAAATGCTTTAGAAGTATCTTAAATGACTCAATTCTGGTGTGTCATGATGCCCTTATGTTTGAAGTTGTTGCTTCACTCTTATGATTTATTTAAGTGAGACAGAATGAGATGTGTATTCATAGATCATTGAATATTATGTGTCAAGTTTATATCTCTTGCAATATGTAACCATGTTATCATTGTCTTTTTGAAAACAAAAATCAAATCTAGTAAAGCCGTGTAGGGATCTTTCGATTCACTAGAATAGTTTCTTTGTTATTTATCTCATTTTCTTGTTCAAAACACAAAACCAAAGTTTAGTGAAGCCATGTGAGGCCTACTTCGATTCACTAGCAACTTGTTGTGCATCCTGTTATTTTGGTATTGGTTGAAACTGGGGGTTTGGAGTTGTGGCGACAAGAAAAGTGGTAAGATCCATTTATTGAATTATATGTCTATATGTATAGCTGAATTTTGTTGCATATGTTTAGGCTAGTAATGAAGTGTTGTGTCCCTGCTCGTTTGTTAGTGAGAGGTAGAAAAGGGGTTTTTAGCTCAGCAAAAATATCATTTGTTTGAAGTATAAAGATAGTTGCTCATGATATTTATTATGTTGGGAAGTATGGGTTACTGATGAAGGTACTTATTAGATGGGTGTTGTTTATTAAGGCATCCCTGATATTTGTAAGATGGAGTTTAGTCAAAACTTATAGAGCTATGAGCTAAGTTGAGGCTGTATAAATGGGTGGATGGTGATGATAGGTAGAAGGAGGATGTGTTTATGAATTAGAAATAAGATGGTCCATGTGATTACAATCCAATATTGTTGATTATGAAGTTCGAGTGGTCATATGAATTTGATGTTTTATTTCATGGCATTTAAGTGAGATTAGCGCTAGACACTAAGTTTGAATGATAGGTGGTCATGAAAGTGGAGGTGACAATTTCTTGTTTAATAGTACTAGTTATAGAGAGGTGATCCAATAGGTTTGAGCAGTGTATGGAAGAGCTTAAATTTGTTTAATCCATAATCAAGTTTGATGTTGTATGTATGATGTAGAAATATGCCCAGGGTGCCGTGGAGTTGCTTTGTTTCTCGAGGATTATTGCATGTGGTCTGGTTAGTAGTAACATTGAATTGTTGGGTTGGACTAGTGAGATAAAGAATGATGTCCTTGATAGATATGCCGAGGAGCTAGGAATGAAGGTGTTGTGTGTGGCATTGATTCTCATGGTTTAGAAATATAACTTTATTGGCGATATACTAGTAGTCTATAACTGAAGTGGTGTGGTTCATCAAAGATTTGGAGATACCCATTTCAAGCGAAGGTAGTAAATGATAACTATTGGGGATATAGAAGGATGATGTGTGTCATAGGAGGTAGTTCTATGAATTAGTGTTACATTTTGAGAGTGAAATGGTAAATCGTGACATGGAGCAGTAGCAGCTGACTGAGGACACGACTTGCAATAGGAAGACTTGGAGGAAAGGCATTCAGATAGAGGGCTAAAGGTATGGATGAGTCGTAGTCAGTAATTAGGTGGACTTTGGTGCCCTCGATTTGACAATGTGCAATTTTTTGTGGATGTCATAACTATGCTACGTTATGATGTCCTATTCTTTTGTTTCTTGTGTATACTGTCTTTTTCCCTTGCGCCGGAGGTCTATCGGTAACAGCCTCTCTACTTCTATTGAGATAGTGGTATGGACTGCTCACAATCTACCCTCTCCAGGATTCGCTCATGTGGTAATATACTGGATTTGTTGTTGTTATTTTACACATTAAAGTGTAGTTATTCGGGTAAAGTTCTTTTACTTTTGTGCGTTGTTATATCCCCGACGATAAAGCAAAGCGATTACAGTCAGACTAGAGTTTATGTGGTGGTTCACCGCCTTGGAGTGATGGCTTAAGTCTAAGGGGGAGATGATAGAACCAGTAAGTAGTCTGTCCGTAAGATTCTAGTACCTGTGAGCTGTAAAATAGTTTCGAGAAAGATTAATGCTTGACCTAATCTCATTTAGTGTCTTCAATTGTCCCAATACCTGCTCATGTTTTATATTTCTGTTCCATGATCCTAATTCATGTTCATGCATATGATAGAGAATCATGTACTCTCCTAGTTCCTAAAATGAGGAGTTCTAGTGAATTTGGCAGTCAGGATCACATCCCATAAGTTTTGAACTCCAAGTTTAGGTCATGCAACTCGTGACTTAAGTGCTTGAGCACTGCTTTTAGTGATTTGCGAAGTCAAGATTTATATCATGTATGTCCTTGGGATCAGACCGCGTTGATAAGTCCATGATGTTAGATTCCCCAAACCTCAGTTGAGTGCTAAATTATATGCAATGTCCCTTCATGCTTCAGGTCTACATATTCTAACTTTTCAGCGACCTCCTCCTTGAGTCGCTATAGAGAGGATGAATAGTTGTACCAATAAAAGAGGGTAAGTGTGTCATGTTGAGGAAGATAGTCATATGTAGATGTTGATTCTTGGGTCCTTTTCATGCAAGAAGCTCAAGAACCCTTTTCTAAATTTCAAAGATTTTATGTTTATGAGTTATTCATGATTCAAGTGAGTTAAAATTGATGTTCAAGCTATTATTGAGTTTAGATTAACGTTTGTTTACAAGATTATCAAGCTTTGACCTTAGTATGTGATACTCATGTGATGTTCATGATAAATCCTCTTCAAGTTGCTTGTTAGATGATGTGTTCATGTCAATTAAGTGTAGGAATGGTTGAATAAGTAAAGCATGCTCCCCATATGTTCGATAAAAAGCCTATGTGAAAGAATTAGGGCCATTATAGCATGTTGACTAGAAAACCCCCTAATTATGTGCAAGCCCATGCATGCCAAGTGTTTGTTGAAAAGCCTTAGTGAATGAATTGAGACATGGTAGTATGGAATTCCCCAATTATGTGCCTTTGATACATGCTAATGGTTTAACGAATGAACTGTGACATGATAGCATGAAGTTCTCCCCAAGTATGTGCTCTCTGATAAATGCCAAGACTTCCATACGTGGTAAGTGTTTGGTGCAAGAGCTTATTCAATGGCATATGAGCCAATAACATGTCCCGTTATGTTATCATGTGCTTATAATTCCTAAGTGTGTGAAGTGGTTCTTAACTGATTGTGATGGTGAATGGATGTTCGTGATCTCGATTATTCATGAATGGTTATGATTTACATTCTATTGTCAAGTCCTGGGGGTATATATGTACATGACAACTTAGCTATTGTCTAGAGCCCATGTCAATTTTAATAATAATCTCAGCCGAGCCATGATTGTCAAAACCCAATGAGTTATAGAACTCAAAACTCTCAGATTGTTGCAAAATTTGAGTAATCTCAGTATCGTTAGCACTTTAACCTCAGTTTTGTACTCGGCTCAAATCTAGTAGTATACAAGTGTTCAGTGAAAGCTTCAGTAGTATGGGAGTACTCTATTCAGAGCTTTGTGTCTTTCATCCAAATAATGAGATTTAGTAATATTCCATCAGCTAACGGAGCCAAGTCAATGAAGCTATTCATACGGGTAGACTTATTTAATCAGCTTCATTACTATCAGTTCTCGAGATCGCTCGCTAGAGAGGAATGATCTCAACCTCAGAACTCAGTTAAATATATCGGGAGATTTAATTATTCAGCATCAGTGTGTTCAGGATCCGAGATCACCCATCGATAGGCTTGGTGTTAGTTTCGGGTTCAATTGATTATTTTCTTTGGCAGATTCAGAGATCCCCTACTACATAGGTCGGGTCTCAGACGTAAACATTTATTATCATTGATAGTAGATTCAGGGATCATCTGTTATGGAGGTTTGATCCCAGATTTAGTCAGTCGATGATCGCAAGCTCTGAATTCAATGTGAGTTAACTCTTTGTTATAAGACAAAGTCAAGTTAGCCCAGATTCAGATGAAGGTAACACCTTTCCTTCATTCAAATCCTCTCTAATCTGAGAGTCAATTACATAGTTATTCCTCTTACGAATCTATGTATTCATTGAGTATGCCAAGTTTGGAGAGATAAAAAAAATAATTCAGTTTCGCAAGTATTTCAACTGTGCATCCCCAATTCTCCATGTATTCCTAGCCTAACTAGCTATATTTGAGGATGAATGTTCCCAAGGGGGAGATATTGTAAGACCCTGCAAAGTTTCCTCATAGTTTGAGCCTTAGGGCGTGCAAGTGAGGCATGATTCCAGCCCTAAAAGATTGAGAAGTGACTTCTCAAGTGAGAATCATGTTAACCATATGCCATTTCCTTAATTTCGATTGTTATATCACATAGGAAATTTGATAAGCTTTCCATCGATATAAGATTTGCCCAAATCTGATACTCGAGTAAGAAGTTATGGCTAATGTAAGTCATAGTAGTAAAATAGCACCATTTTAGTGTTTGCGTCTCGCGGAGAGGGTCTATTTGAAAATTGTCAAATTCTAGTGGAACCCCGCAATAGTAGCGTATCGCGAAGGAGTTGCAGGTACCAACCTGTAAGACCCTGCTAAATTCTCTCATAGTCTGAGTCTTAGAGTGTGTTAAGTAAAGTGTAAATCCAACCCTAAAAGGTTGAGCAGTGTCTTCCCAAGTGAGAAGTAATTTGAACCGTGTAGAATTTACCTAATATCAACTTTTTGTTATGTAGAGAATTGAATAAGCTTTTCGTGGATACGAAATTCTCCCAAATTCGACACTCGGGCACAGAGTTAGAGCTATTTTAGTGAGACAGTGTGCCACCTGATATTTTAGCACATCGCAAAGCCAACCAAAATGGCAATTGTCAAAATCCAGTGACCCTCCGTGATTATGGCGCGTCGCACCAAGGCTTAATTTTGGAATTGTCAATTTCTAGTGCACCAACGCGATTCCACTGCATCACGGTGCCTTTCCAGTTCGCAACCAAGGTGGCAACGTGATTTCCACCGCGTCGCGTCATCAAGCAATTTCCCAATTGTTCAATTTCTAGTGAGCTGGCACGATTATGGCATGTCGCGCCAGCATGTAAAATTGGGATTTTTCAGTTTAATTCTACAGGCGAAAAGGGCCATTTTGCTACCCTTACATATACTGCTTAACATGGGATTTGGCTTTATTTTAAGCTAGAAATACTAGTTTTCTCTCAAGTTATTCAAGAACGGGAGCCAGGGTTCAAAAATTGAAACCCTTCCTTTTTCTTCAAGAGAAATCAAGAAATCAAGAATCTCTCTAAGAACTTTCAATAAAGAGTTTCTCTAAGGTATATAGACGTTGATTGTTGGGTTCCTTTCATCCAAGAAGCTCAAGAACCCTTTTCTAAATTTCAAAGCTCTTATATTTGTGGCTTTCATGATTTATGTGAGTTAAAATTGATATTATTCAGTGTCAGATCTAGAGATCACTCATCAGATAGGCTTGATCTCAGTCTCAGATTCCGTTGAGTAATCTCATTATCAAATCCTGAGATCACCCATCAGATAGGATTGATCTCAGGCTCAGATTATGTTGAGTAATATTATTATTAGATTCAGAGATTACCCGCTAGATAAGCTTGATCTCAATCTCAGATTCAGTTGAGTAATCGCATTATCAGATCCCAAGATCACCCGTTAGATAGACTTAATCTAAGTTTCAGATTCAGTTGAGAAATCTCATTATCAGATCCAAATATCACCCGCTAGATAGGCTTGATCTCAGTCTTAGATTCAGTTGAGTAATCTCATTATTAGATGCCGAGATCAACTGTCAGATAAGCTTGATCTCAGTCTTAGATTTAATTGAGTAACCTCATTATCAGATCTCGAGATCACCCATCAGATAGGCTTGATCTCAATCTTATATTCTATTGAGTAATCTCATTATCAAATCTAGAGATCACCCATCAGATAGGCCTAATCTCAGTTTTAGATTCATTTGAGTATTCTTGTTATCAGATCTAGAGATCATTCGTTAGATAGGCTTGATCTGAGTCTTAGATTCAGTTGAGTATTCTGGTTGTCAGATTCGAACATGATCGTTTCTTATCATTGATAATAGATCCCGAAATTATCCGTTAGAGAGGTTTGATCTCCAATGCAGTAAGTCGAGTGTAGAAAGGTCAAAATTCAGTCATCGATATGAGTAGATTCAGTTAATTAGTTTCAGTGTCATCAATTTTTGAGACCACTCGCTAGATAAGGCTGATCTCATCTCCAGTACTCGGTTATCAGTATCAGATAATTTAGTGTTTAGTATCTCAGGCATTAGCAGTGATTTCAGATGGCAGTAAAGTAGTATCCGAGTTTCAGTATTTTGAGTCACGATGATTTCAATTATGGTTCGTACATTCATGCATGTGTTCTCATTCTATACTCTCATGATTATTTAGTTAAGTGATTGTTCATGCATAAGCCCTTGAATTTAACCTTGCCTCATTTTCATACTCGATACATTACTGTGCTGATGCATTTGTGCTATGGTGTTTTATTTGACACCATAGGTTCAGAGGCACGAGATCCAGAGCACCCTTAGCAGCTCAGTCCCAGTTAGCAGCAATAGATGTATCAGTAAGTCCTCATCAGTCGAGGATCATCCTTATTTTATTATCGTATCAAACTTAGTTTATTTTCAGTAGATGGAGTTATATGGGTACATGTCCCATCAACTCCACAGTTCAGATAGTTTAGAGACATTTCGGACAGGTGTATCAATATTCAATTTTCAATTTTGAGTATTTTTAGATGTTTTGAACGTTAGGGCCAGTTTCCATATTTATTATCTATATTATGCAGTGTTCGGTTACCAATATTATTAGAGGGTTGGCTTGTGGTCGTTTATGATCATGAGCACCATGTGACATTCTAATTTTAGAAAATTGGCTCGTTACAAACTTTATTTTAGAGCCTAAGTTTCAATATTGTCCTAGGGAGTCTGAAAAGCTGCATCTAGTAGAGTCTTGTACATGGGTGTGTTGCAAGCCACATTTATGTACTAGAGGCTATAAGATGTTTTTAGGAGCATTTTTCCTTCTTTCAATATTTATGTCGTGCGAGTGAGCATGAGCTCAAGCTGATCCTCAGTAAAATCTACCTCTTTCTTCTATTTACAGAGGATGCCTCCTCGCAGAGATAATGCTCACAGGGTTGATGACTAACCCCCTCCGCCAGTAGATCTGAGAATGAGAGTATCACATGTCGAGTTTTGGGCAGCGTTTTAGGCGCTAACCCAAGCTGAGACTAATGTTCAGGGGAACCATCATGTTGTGGTCCCACCTGAGCAAGTTGGGGGTTCAGCCATAGCCATAATTAGAGATTTCATGAGAATGAGTCCGCCAAAATTCTTTGGGTTAGTAGCAGGTGAGGACCCACAGCTTTATCTTAAGGAGGTGAAGAAGATCACCTAGGTTATGCATGCTTTTGAGGAGGAGAGTGTAGATTTAGCATCCTATACGTTGAAGGATATCGCTCATGACTGGGTTGTAGTGTGGAAGAAGGGTAGAGGGGAGAATGCAACTCCCATGACTTGGCAGGAGTTTCAAGATACCTTTTTAGATAAGTTTTTCCTGCTAGAGATGAGAGAATATAAGGTAAAAGAGTTCATGAACCTAAGGCAACGATCCATGACAGTGAAACAACATTATCTTTAGTTCAACCAGTTAGCTAAGTATGCTCCTGACTTGATAGCTGGCCCTAGAGTGAGTATGAGTAAGTTAGTGACCGGTGTATCTGGGTTAGTGTTCAAGGAGTGTAGGGCTGCCATGCTCAATAGAGACATGGACCTTTCTAGACAGATAATGCATGCACAATAGATTGAGGCAGATAAGGTGAAAGAAAGAGAGAGAGTAAGTCAGAACAGGTAGCCATGGTATCTCTCAGGCAGGATCCCAGGGTAATAGCCGTTTTCAGCATAGTCAAAAGTTTTTAGTCGTAGCTCCATCCTCGGCTAGTGTACCCGCACCAAAGTTTGGGGATGCCATTTATGATGGGGATAACCTAGATTAATGTTAGTGTTATTCGTACCTATCCACTTTGTGGAGAGTGTGGCAAGAGCCACCTAGGTGTGTGTAGAGCCGGTAGTGATGTGTGCTTTGGGTGTGGTAGGCCAGGCCACAGAATGCGAGAATGTAGATTTCTAGCTCTGAGGGGTAGAGAGTTTCATCAGCAGGGTGACCCTTCCAGTGCCAGTAGTGGTCAGCGTCAGAACAGACTTTATAAGCTTCAGACCCACCATGATCATGAAAGGTTCCCTGATATAGATTCGGGTATGTTATGAGTCCTTCATCTTTATGATATGCATTATTAGATCATTTGCTCTTATTTTGAGCTTATATGTCATCATGAGTCATGCATTAGTTTCAAATCTCAGTAGGTCAATCATGACCCAGTTCGTAGGTGCCCTGTGCACAACCCTAGTATTTCAGCAAAGTGTGTTTAGAGGGACATAGAGTCCCAAAGGGAAGATACCCCATGATATTGCAATGCTTTTATGTCCTTAGACTTATTCAGTTGCATGTTCAGGCTCTCCTTATAAATTTAACATTAGTTATCATTGCATACCCATTCATACTTTCGAGAGTTAGTTCAGTCAGACATTCATGCATTAGATATGCATGTTCAGTAGAAAGAGTTCAGTTTGTCAGGGTATTCAGTCATGCATTCATTATATCCACTCATTTATGAGTCCATGCATCAGATATGCATGTCCATTATGAGAATTCATCTTATGAGTAGCTTCAGCCAAGTATGTCATGCATCAGATATGCATGTCGAGTATGAGAGTTCTATGAGAGTTCAGAAAATTGGTAGTTCCAGTTGCATGGTCATGTTTCAGATGTTATCGCTCCTTAAGTAAGTTCAGTTGATCAGTATTCTTAGCCTATTAAGCAACATTTAAATATGAATGTTTCCAAGGGGGAGATATTGTAAGATCCCAAAAAATTCTCCCATAGTCTGAGCCTTAGAGTGTGTTATGTAAAGTGTTAGTCTGGCCCTAAAAGGTTGAGAAGTATCTTCCCAAGTGAGAAGTATTTTGAACCATGTATAATTTCCCTAATATCAACTTTTAGTCATGTAGAGAATTGAATAAAATTTCCGTCGATACCAAATTCGCCCAAATCCGACACTCGGGCAAAGAGTTAGAGCTATTTTAGTGAGACAGTGTGCCACCTGACATTTTAGCGCATCGCGGAGTCAGTGAAAATGGCAATCGTCAAAATCCAGTGACCCTCCGTGATTATGGCGCGTTGCACCGAGGCTTGATTTTAGAATTGTCAATTTTTAGTGCACCAACGCGATTCTACCGCATCGCGGTGCCTTTTCAGTTTGCAACTAGGGTGACAACGCGATTTCCACCCCATCGCGCCATCAAGAAGTTTCTCGATTGTTCAATTTCTAGTGAGTTGGCGCGATTATGGCGCATCGCGCCAGAATGTAAAATTAGGATATCTTTAGTTTAATTCCAGAGGCGAAAAGGGTAATTCTGTTTCCCTTATATATACTCCTTAATAGGGGATTTGGCCTCATTTTAAGTTAGAAATACTAGTTTTCTCTCAAGTTGTTCAAGAACAAGATCTAGGGTTTCAAAATTAAAACACTTCCTTTTTCTTCAAGAGAAATCAAGAAATCAAGAATCTCTCTAAGAACTTTCAAGAAAGAATTTCTCTAAGGTATGTAGATGTAAATTCTTGGGTCCCTTTCATCCAAGAAGCTCAAGAACCCTTTTCTAAATTTCTAAGCTCTTATGTTTGTGGGTTTTCATGATTTATGTGAGTTGAAATTATTGTTCATGCTATTATTGAGTTTTGATTCATGTTTGTTTGCAAGGTTTTCAAGATTTGACCCTAGTATGTGATATTCATGATAAAGCATCTTCAAGTTGCTTGTTAAGTGATGTGTTCTTGTTAATTAAGTGAAGAAAATTGTTGAATAAGCAAATCATGCTCCCCATATATTTGATAAAATGCTTATGTAAAGGAATTAGAGTCATTATAACATGTTGACTATAAATCCTCAATTGTGTGCAAACCCATGCATGTCAAGTGTTTGTTAAAAAGCCTTAGTGAATTAATTGTCGCATGATGGCATGAAATTCCCCAATTATGTGCTCTTTGATACATGCTAAGACATTAATACATGCCAAGTGTTTGATGCAAGACCTTATTGAATGTAGTATGATCCAATAGCATGTCCCCCTATCTTATATCATGTTTAGGATTCCTAAATGCTTGAAGTGATGCCTTAGTGATTGTGATGGTGAATGATTGTCCATGGACTTGATTAATCAAGAATGGTTATGTTTTAATTTTATGTTATCGAGTCCTGGGGTATTTATACCCAACAGTTTGGCTGCAGTCTAGAGCCCCTGTCAGTTTTCTCGATAATCTTAGTCAAGCTATGATTCTCAAAACTCAGTGAGTTATAGAACTCTGTACTCTCAGATAGATACAGAACTTAAGAAATCTCAATAATCTACGTAGTCTAAGTATCACTGGTAATCTAGCCTCAGTTCTGTACTAAGCTGAGATCTAGTAGTATTCAAGTGTTTAGTTTATTCCTCAGTAGTATTCGAGTAATATATCCTGAGATCAGTGTCATTCAGTAGGATAACGAGATTCAGTAGTATTTTGTAAGATAAAGAACCAAGTAAATTAAACTTAACTCAGTCAGATCAGTCGAGAAATATGATCAGTATCAGATTTAGTTCAGTTTAAGTTATGAATCAGTTCAGAGTCTTTCAGTTGGGAGTAGGAGCTAGCACCGAGCAAGGGCAGAGGTGGCGGCTCCCCATCAGAGAGGCAGAGTCGTTAGGAGCAATCCCTGAACACCAAAACTGCGTAGCAAGCGCAGGAAGCAGGAGTTACCTATCAGGAAAGGCTGGTCACCCATCAGATAGGCTTGACTATTATATTGCCTTAGGCTTGACTTCCTGCGAGGGTCACTCGTCTCATAGGCTTGACCAGAGAGGTCTTTACCCGTGGCATGGTATTCATACCCTTCCAGCTGGGGTTATATTTTTGACCCCACCAGTTGACATTCGCGGCATATCGGTTAAGTGACTACTTCCCACAGTTACCATTTCATGATCAATCTTCAAAAATCAGGACTGACAGATATAGTCATCTATCCCAGTGAGGAACTCAGATAGTTCCATTAATTCATAGACCACCCTTCAGATAGGCTTGGTCCCATATAAAGTTATTCAGTATCATATCTAGAGATCACCCGTCAGATAGTCTTGATCTCAGTCTTAGATTCAGTTTAGTAATCTCATTATTAGATCCCGAGATCACCTATCAGATAGGCTTGATCTTAGTCTCAAATTCAGTTGAGTAATCTCATTTTTAGATCCAGAGTTCACCCACTAGATAAGCTTGATCTCAATCTCAGATTTAGTTGAGTAATCTCATTATCAGATCAGGAGATCACCCATCAGATAGGCTTGATCTCAGTTTCAGATTCAGTTGAATAATCTCATTATCAGATCTATAGATCACCCACTAGATAGGCTTGATCTCAGTCTTAGATTCAGAGTAGCAATCTCATTATCAGATCTCGAGATCACCTGTCAGCTAGGGTTGATCTCAGTCTCAGATTCAGTTAAGTAACATCATTATCAGATCCCGATATCATCCGTCAGATAGGCTGGATCTCAGTCTCATATTCAGTTGAGTAATCTTATTATTAGATCTCGAGATCACTCGTCGAATAGGCATGATATCAGTCTTAGATTTATTTGAGTATTCTTATTTTAGATCTAGAGATCACCCGTCAAATAGGCTTGATCTGAGTCTTAGATACAGTTGAGTATTCTTTTTGTCAGATTCGTACATGATCATTTCTTATCATTGATAGTAGATTCTGGAATCATCTATTAAAGAGGTTTTATCTCTAATGCAATTAGACGAGTGTAGAAAGCTCAAAATTCAGTCATCGATATGAGTAGATTTAGTTAATTATTTCAATATCATCAGTTTTTTAGATTACTTGCTAGATAAGACTAATCTCAACTCCAGTATTCGGTTATCAGTATCAGATGATTCAGTGTTTAGTATCTCAGGCATTAGTGGTGAGTTCAGATGGCAGTAAAGTAGTTCCGAGTTTTAGTATTTTGAGTCACGATGATTTCAGTTATGGTTCGTGCATTCATGCATGTGTTCTGATTTAGTACTCTCATGATTATTTAGTTAAGTGATTTTGCATGCATAAGCCCTTGCATTTATCCTTGCCTCATCTTCATACTCGGTACATTCCCATACTGATGCATTTGCGCTATGGTGTTTTATTTGACACCATAGGTTTAGAGGCACGAGATCCAGAGTACGCTTAGCAGCTCAGTCCCAGTTAGTAGCAATAGATGTATCAGTAAGTCCTCATCAGTGAAGGATGATCCTTATTTTATTATCGTATCAGACTTAGTTTACTTTCAGTAAATGGAGTTATATGGGGACATATCCCATCAACTCTACAATTTAGATAGTTTAGAGCTATTTCGAACAGGTGTATCAGTATTCAATTTTCAATTTTGAGTATTTTTAGATGTTTTGAACGTTAGGGCCAGTTTCCACATTTATTATCTATATTATGCAGTGTTCAGGTACAAATATTAGTAGAGGGTTGGATTATGGTCCTTTATGATCATGAGCATCGTGTGACATTTCGATATTAGAAAATCGAGTTGTTACACAACCAGTGGGACAACGCGATGGCTCTGCATCATGGTGATACCTATATTACCATTTGTCAATTTCCAATGAGCCACCAGAATAAGTGGTGCATCGCGGTGACCCATATAATCGGGTTCCCAGTTAAATTTTTTCTAGATTCATGCAAAAGCTATAAAGGGCACTTTGAAATTTTTCCAAGCCTATAAAACCATGAAAACACCAAATCAAAGTCATTTACAAGCATCCTATAAGGTTTTGCTCAAGTTTTCTCTCAAAACAACCCTAAGTATCCAAAACCTCTTCCAAGAACCTCAAGAATCCACCATGGATTTTCCAAATTGAGTCAAGATTCAAGGTTCCCAAGTCAAGGGCCTCAATAACCCTCATTCAAGAGTATAAATAGAGTTCCAAAAGTGAGAGTTCATCCAAAGCTTCTAATTCAAGGTATGTGGGGTTTTGAACAAGGGTAACCCTTTCACCCTTGTTCCCAAAAAGCTTATTTACATCATGAATTTTCCTAAAATCTATAAGGTTTTTACATGAATTTGAATTGGGGTTTTCACCCAGTATAATTGAATGCATTATCTTGATATTTCCCATGAATTAAAAGTCAAATGGCATGATTTCTACATGTTTTCTTGAGTTTTTACAGCTAGGTATAAACCCCATGATTTTACTCCTTGAGAATCTAATATTTACAATGTTGAGATATTGAAACATATGACTATATTAAGATTTTTAGATAAATTGGTGAAATTCCCAGATTTCCACCTGATTTATGAATCTATATGTTATATATTATGCTTTTGATGAGCTTTAACTTGAGATTTAACAATGGGTTAGTAAGCCCTATTTGGGACTTATGAAATTATTAACTCTTGTGCTATAAGCACCCATGATTTGAGTATTTTGAGATGATTGAGAAATAAATTGACCTAATGGTCTGAAAGCTTTGAAATCCACTTCATCATATGAGATTATCAATTTGATTATTGGGTTCATGGTGAACCATGAGATTATTCTAAAAGTAGATTTTTATGAGATGAGCGCTGATAATCTAAAGGGAGTAGTACTTAGCACCGAGCAGGTAAGTCACTACGGTTTTTACCTCAAAACTATATTCCACCGTAGGTTGGGCCCGAGGCTAAGTTTATGATGATTATGATTGGACCCAAGGCCGAGTTTCATTTAGTGATCACTAGACCTAGGTTATACTCCTTGGCAAGAGTATGATGCTCCTCCCCAATGTGGTGTCTCCTCCCTAGGAGGACAAAATGTTGGACTCCATATATCTCGCATGGTTTATATCAGTTACAAGAACATCCTTTGCCCTTTAAACTTTTAGATTAGTACTTCCTTGAAAACTAAAGTATTTTTCCCTCCTATGAGCTATTTTCCAAATGGTAAAGTTGCAAAATGGTTTTGTAACTAATGTATTTCATTGATATGAGTTGTTTCTCTAAATGAAAGTATTCTCCCTTGATATGGTATTTTCCATGAAGCTTTGAGATAAGTTATTTCCCTAAAATAGAGTATCTTTCCACTTAGATTGAATGATTTTCCTAAAGCTTGAAATGAGATATTTTTCTAAAGTGGATGAAATTCCCTCTAGTATGTTTCAAAGTTATATGATTCCGAATTCCAAGTATTTGAGTTCAAAAGATTTATAATATCTTGAGAATTAAAGAAATTTTACTCTCTATGAGATATATGAATGAGTCAAAAACATTGTTTAAAATTCATGTAGCCCTTGAGTATTGAGATTAAGTGGAGATTTGTGATTTTAAATTTAAGGTATGATGACTCAGGAGATTTGTGTTAAATGCTTCTTTTTGCATGATTTATGATCTTTATATTTTATACTTGTTCGAGCTATGTAAGTCATCCCATATTGCATGCATGACTTTATTAAAGAAGATTGATACTTTTTATACATATGTATTCACCCCCATATACTCAGTACATCCTCATAGTATAGATCCATATATAAGTCTATGTGATATATTACCTCATAATGTAGGTACGGCTTATAGTGCATGTACCATATTCCATCAGTTCACAGCCTCCAGTTCTCAGGTGATGGTTCCTTTTGATTCAGGACCACAAGTCAGTGATATAGTAGAAAAATATTGTATTTCCCTTATTCAGTCAAACTGAGTTGGGGTGGTTGAAATCCATGGTCCAGTTACCCATTGTCAGTACTAGTAGAGGCTTCATAGATAGTCAATAGGAGTTGTTGTATTGAGTTTTAATTTTATAGCAACAGTAGAGTTGGAACCTTGTAACTTCAGTTTTGTATTGAGCGAATTGATAATAGAGTTATCTTTCATTTTATTCCTCTGGATTTATGCATTTTATTTAGTTATCTATGTGTTATGCCAAGTGAAGTGTTAGCTTGGGGTCAATTGTGACCCTAGGCACCGTGTGGCATCCCAAGGGGTGATTTCAGGTCGTTACAATTTATGAGGAGGGAGCTCCTAAAGTTGTTAATGATGATGAACCACAATGTGACCCCTTGTCTTAGTGAAAATCCCTCCTTATTTTTCTCAAAGGATCAAAAAGGGGAGGACAATGTTAAATTCAAGAAGTTCCTTGCTAAGCTTATCAATCTTTTAATCAATATCTTGTGGCTAGAAGTCATTCAAGAAATTTTGGGATATGCTAATTTAATGAAAACATTAATTTCCAAAAAGCATCTTATGGATGGTGAAATCATTGAAGTTACCCATAGTTCTAATGCTATCATGACTACTGTTATGGCGGAAAAGAAAGAAGATTTGAGATCCTTCATAATTCCTTGAACTACTAGGACACACATTTTTGAGAAAACTTCTGTGACCATGGTTTAAGAGTCAATCTCATTCCATATCAAATCTATTAATGACTTGGTTGACGTACTCCTACTCCCACAACAATGAGGCTCTTGATGGAGGATCGCTCTATTAAGAAACCAGTTGGACTCTTGTATAATGTCTTGGTCAAGGTTGATCATTTCATTTTGCCAAAGGACATTGTGTTCCTAGATTGTCAAATCGACAAAGAAATACCTGTTATTCTTAGGAGACCCTTTGTAGCAACTGAGAGAGCAATTGGTGATATAGATCAAGGAGAAATAAAATTTTAGGTCCAAAATAATGAAGTGTCTTTCTAGGGTTATAAAACTAAAAAAAATGACCAATGCAACTTCAAGTGGTGTCCGTCATTGATGTAGTGTATAAAAAGGTGGATGATGTATTCCTTATTAATCCAACTTGAAAGCTAAAAAACGTTGTGCCACAGTGATAATTAGGCTTTAGGTAGGAGGCAACCCACCAATGCCATGAAGTTGCCTGCATCCTTTGGATTTTAATTATTAGAGTAGATTTTATATTTTCTTGTGATTAATCCATGAACTTATAATGCTATAAGGCATTTTGGAAGAGTTTGAGAATGGGGAAGTGTGGTGTTTTTAAGTAGTAGGATGAACAGGAGAAAATAGAGGACCAAAAAGTGGCCTCAGATACCACAATCACAATATGCGTGCTATTGCAATTATGGTATATGTGCTAAGGCAATCGCAGTATGCATGCTATTTTCATAATCGTTATCACTATGTAACCATGATCATGGAACTCTGACCACGATCGTGATCAAGCCTGTTTAAAAGATGAATCGGTACCCATATTCTTTCCCACAGTCCTTTAAAATTTCTCCCAAATTGTAACTAATTTTGATTGTATTTTGGGTATCCAAAAGTGCATAAACATCCCCTCTACATCTCTCAACCCAGTATGTGTATCAAATTCTCTCTTTTATGCTTATGTGCACGTAATAGAACTCATGTCATAGGAATGTCCTAAAACTATGATATGCAAATTCCTTTGTGTAATAATATTTCATCGTATGGTTGGCTACTTATTTTGGTTTGCATTCAACTAGGGAAGTCTTGAGTATCCAAAGTTGTTCAAAAATGATATGTAATACCTCAAAGTTTCCTAACTAATTTCATCCCAAGAATGTCAAGTATTATCTTCTAAATTGAATGATGTTTATTGAATGAGAAATTTTTAAGATTTTCACTTTTTTTCATGTGGAAAATTCAATAAGCTTTCCATCGATATAAGATTCGCCCAAATCTGATACCCGAGTAAAAAGTTATGACTATTCCAAGTTCCTGTCGTAAAGCAATGCCATATTGGTCAGTGGCGCACCACGCTACAAGCTAAAATGAAAATTGTCTTTTTTAGTAGTGTCTCAGCACGATTGTTCCTGAGTTGTGCCAAACATCCAGGTCACAAGTGAAGTGGTAATGCGATGGCTCTGCGTTGCGCCATTCCCTTATTTCACAATTATCCAATTCTAGTGACATGGCACGATATCACCGCATCGCGCCAAGGGTCCAGGTTGGGAAATTTTAACAAAATTTAAAAGACACATCCAGGGTTAAAAGAGTTACTTTTTCACCCTAATTTAAACCCAAAAACATGTGATTTAGCCATTCTGCTCCCAAAATATACTAGTTTCTCTCAATTTTCTCTTAAGAACAAAATAGGGTTTCAATTGGGGAGTCAATTTCAAGAAAATCTCTCCATTAATCTTTGCTAAATCAAGAGATAAGGTAAGAGTTGTGTTGATTTATGGATTCCTTTCATCCATAAAGCTCAAGAACCCTAATTTAAATTATGAATCATGATTATTATGGTATGGGTTGCTCGAGTTATGTGATGGTTGTTGTTTGATTCCCATGTTGTGATCCTTATGTGAAATTATGAAACTACGTTAGCATATAAATTGAAATCCATGAATTTGGTGGTTTATGATTTGTGAAATTTGATGATTTCACCTATGCCTTAAGTTGTGCATGTAACGTGTTTGATAAAATACCTAAAGGGATAGAAATTATGCACTATAACTATATTGTGACCCAAATGACAATGTATGCTTTAACCTTATGTTCAAAATGACTTCCATGTTATTCTTATGTATTGAAATTGCTTGTGGTATTGCTCATGATTTAGACTTATCAAATTATGCTAAGTATACATGTTATCTTATTCACGTACCAAGTTATGGTAATCTAATGCCTATGAAATATCTTCAACTATTGTATTATGGATTATTGATGTTGGTCATGTATTTAATAATGTCATGCCTTGTCAGTTTCCTTCCATCGAGTCCTGGGGGTACTTGTACCCAAAAAATATAGTTATGTGCCTATATTTAGTGTCATGTTTTCCTGATATCCTCAGTCAAGCCATGGTCCATAGAACCCAGTCAGTCATATGACTCAAGAAACTATAGTAATTCAGTAATCTCAATAGTATTCCCTCAGCTAACGGAACTCTATGAATTTAGTCTAGTCCAGTTCAGTTAATCATGTTCAGTGCCTATTCAGATGGGAGTAGGAATTAGCACCAAGTATAACCAAAGATGAGAACTCACCTATTATATGAGGGTGTGATTCTTAGAAGCAATCCTTGCATTCTAGAACTACGTAGCCAGCGTTGGTTGAGACATCATAGCCTGTTATATGAGCGTTGATGCGGTGGTTTAACCTTTTAATCAGGGTTCCCACCATTCTCACTAGAGTTACCTGTTATACGAATGTTAGTCACAGATTATCCTTACCAGTGGCGTAGTATTTACACCTTTCCATTTAGAGTTACAGATTGGACCCCAACTCAGCCATAGTGGCATATTAGGGACATGTCGGTTAGATGACTACTTCCCACAGCTTTGGTTATAGAATCAGGACTGCCAGATACAGTCATTTAGTCTCAGTAATAAAACTCAGATAGTTCTACAAAATTTAGGCCTGCCAGATACAGTCAACTCAGAATAGTGCGAAACTCAGCTAGTTCCACCAGAAACTAAACTATCAGATACAATTGCTTAGTATAAGTTATTTCAGTTATACAGTTATTAGTATCTCATGTTATCAACAATCAGACTCTTTAATCATGTTATCACGACCCTATTTACAGTTATTATGTATTCATGCATGTATTTTCACATTCATATTATTCAGTCAGTTCGTATAGATCATGCATGTAAACCCATTGCATTCATCCTACCTCACATACATACCAGTATATTCAAAGTACTGACGCATAGTGTCTTGTACCATAGGTTCAAAAGCACGAGCTCCAGAGCATCAGTTGCATTCTTATCTCCGCAGTTAGAGTTAGCAGTGAGTCCTCATCTTTTTAGGACATGATCATTTCTTTATTATCTCATTAATTAGTTTATTAGTTGGAGTTAGTTAGGGATATATCCCATTATTTCTTTATTCAAAGAATTATGTTTTAGTGGTTTTTTCAGTTTACAGTATGTTTAGACAATTTTGTTTTGGGTATTTATACCCCATCTCAGATGTTATATTTTATCGGATATTATGTTATAGTTTGAACCTTATGGCCTTTCAATTCATGTTTCCACATTATACAATACATCATGCAGTATACAGGCACAGATATCAGTCATGGGTTAGCTTGTGGTCCTTTGGGGTCATGAGCACCGTGTAGAATTCCGGGTACCATATTCGGGTCGTTACAAACTTGGTATCAGAGCCTAAGGTTCAATAGTGTCCTAGGAAGTCTGAAAGATGCATCTAGTATAGTCATGTTCATGGGTGTGTTGAGCGCCACATTTATGTACAGGCGGCTATGACATATTTTAGGAATAGTTTCCCTTCTTTTAGTATTCATGTCATGCCAGTAAACATAATCTTAATTCAATCTCTCAGTCTAATTCATTCTCCCTATCTTCTACAGAACATGCCTCCTAAATGTAGAAATGGAAATCAGTCAGCCCTTTAGCTGGAAGAAGATTTGGGCGAACATGTTTCTCATGAAGAGTTTAGAGCTACATTCACTACTCTTGCTCAGTTAGTTGCCACTCAGAATGAATGACCAACTGTCGTTCTGGCCAACGCAGTGGAAAATTCAGCTGCATCTAGTATTTAGGACATCACCTGAATGAATACTCTATTTTTTATTAAGTCTAAGTCAGATAAGAACCCTCAGGAAGTTATTAATCAAGTTCAGAAGGTTACTAATATTATAGGGGTATCAGTTGTTGAGAGTGATATGCTAGCTGTTTATCAATTGCAGGATGTTGCTCACACTTAATACAAGTAGTGAAAGTCAGAGAAGTTGGTTGATGTAGGACCAATAGAGTGGGAGGAGTTTGTCACCTTATTTTTAAGGAGGTTCTCTCCCCTAGAACTAAGCGAGGCAAAGGTGTTAGAATTTATCAACCTTAGGTATGGAAACATGACCGTGAAAGAGTATTCTCTTAAGTTTACTCAATTAGCCAGATATGCCCCTCATGTGGTTACAAACAGCAGGGCTAAGATGAGTAAGTTTGTTTCTAAGGTGAATGATAGTGTGGTTAACGAGTGTAGGTCTGCGATGTTAAATAGTGACATGACTTTAGCCAGGCTTATGACTCATGCTCAGCAGATAGAAAAGCAAAAGATTAAATGAGGGATAAGCAGAATAAGAAAGCAAGGATAGGTAGTTTCAAATTTGCTTAGCCAAAATCAGAAGGAGAAAACCGTTCTCAGTTTTATCCTAAGTCATCAGTTCCATCTCCTTCTTCAGCTAGTGCTCCAGATCCTAAGTTTAAGGATGGTAATAAAGATAGAGCACTAGGATCTAAGTCTCAGGATACTATTAGCAGTGCCCTAACCTATCCTCTTTGCTATACTTATAGAAATTAGCATTAGGGTATTTGAAGAGCTGGCAGTGGTATTTGTTTTTGATGTGGCAAGCCAGGCAACAGAGTTAGAGACTGTCCTTAGCCAGGTTCTTCGGGTTAGCAGAATCGTTCCTCAGCTCAGTCTGGTCACCCAAATCAGTAGGGTGCCACTTTCAGTGCTACTAGTGGGTAACGCCCAAATAGACTCTATGCTCTCCAGTCCTGGAAAGTTTAGAACAATTCTCCTGATGTGGTTACTCGTACGTTATAGATCTTTCATATACATGTTTACGGTTTGCTAGATCCAGTTGTTTTCCTATCTTTCGTTATACCCTATATAGTAGTTTATTTCGCAGTCAGTTCCAAAATTCTAGCAGAGCCCTTTTCAGTCTCTACCCCAGTGGGTAAAATCATCATAGCCCAGCGGGTATACAGGAACTTCCCGATTAAGATATTTTAGAAATTCACCTAAGCAGATTTAGTTAAATTAGAGATGACAGATTTTTATATCATTCTCCGCATGGATTAGCTTTATTCCTACTATGCCATGGTCGAGTATAGACACAGAATAGTCCAGTTCTAGTTTCCAAATGAACCCATCCTAGAGTGGACGGGTAGTGTATCCACTTTTAGAGGTTAGTTTGTTTCCTACCTTCGGGCACAAAAAATGTTATCTAAGGGATGTGTCTAACATCTTGTTCGAGTTAAGGACACTAGTTTTAAAACTCCCAACATTGATTCAGTCCCTGTCGTGAATGAATATTCAGATATCTTTTCCAAAGATCTTCCAGGAATTCCTCCCAAAAGGGAAATAGACTTTGGTATTGATCTTCTTCTAGATACTCAGGCCATATCTATTCAACCATACAGAATGGCACCAAAGAAACTTAGAGAATTAAAAGAGCAGTTGAAGGATCTCGTAGATAAGGGATTCATCAGACCCAGTATGTCCCCATAAGGAGCACCAATCTTATTTTTGTGCAAGAAAGATGGTTCTCTCAAAATATGTATTAATTGCCATCAAATTAATAAAGTCACAGTCAAGAACAATTATCCTCTTCCCAGAATCGATGACTTGTCTGACCAACTTTAGGGTACCATTTATTTCTCTAAGATAGACCTCAGATCAGGCTATTATGAGCTCAGAGTCAGAGAATGTGACATTCCAAAGATACCTTTTCATACTCGATATGGTCACTTTGAATTCCTAGTCATGTCCTTTGGTCTTACTAATACCCCAACAGCCTTCATGGACTGATGAACCATGTGTTCAAGCAGTACTTGGACATGTTCATCATAGTCTTCATAGATGTTATTCTATTCTATTCCCACAATGAGCGTAATCATGTAGACCATCTTAGAATTGTACTTCAGACTCTCAGAAATCATCACTTGTTTTCCAAATTTTGTAAGTGTAATTTTTGGCTATGGTCAGTAGCATTCCTTGGCCATATCATTTTCGGTGATGGCATTAGGGTTGATCTTCAAAAGATCGAAGCCATAAGAAATTGGCCTAGACCTATCTCTCTATCAGATATCAGGAGTTTCTTAGGTTTGGCTGGCTATTACAGATGGTTTGTTGAAGGATTTTATTCTATTGCATCGCCTATATACAGATTGAATTAGAAGAAATTCAAGTTTCAATGGTCAGATCCTTGCGAAAGGAGTTTTTAGGAGTCGACGACTCGACTTACCTTAGCCTTAATTTTACCTCTTCTAGACGGTCCAAATGGGTTTGTAGTGTACTGTGATGCATCCAGAGTAGGTTTGGGTTGTGTTTTCATGCAGTATTATAAGTTCATAGCGTATGCCTCCAGACAACTTAAACCCATGAAAAGAATTATCCTACTCATGATCTTGAGTTAGCAACCGTAGTATTTTCCATAAAGATTTGGAGGCATTATTTATACGGTGTTCATGTAGATGTGTTCACAGATCATAAGAGTCTCCAGTATATCTTTTCTTAGAAATATCTCAATCTTCGTTGGAGAAGGTGGTTAGAGCCCTTGAAAGATTATGACATGAGTGTCCTTTATCATTCGGGCAAGGTCAACATAGTGGCCGACGCTTTCAATAGACTGCTTATAGGTAGTGTTGCTCATGTTAAGGACAGTAAGAAGAAGTTAACTAAGGAAATTTATCTACTTACCAGACTAGGTGTTTTCTTAGTCTATTCAGAAGAGTGTGATGTATGGGTTTAAAGTAGTTAAGAATTATCTCTAGTTTCGGAGGTGAAGGAAAAGAAAGATAGAGATCCCAGTCTAGTCAAGTTAAAATAGTTAGTCAAGGAACAGAAAGTAGAGGTTTTCTCCCAAAGGGGATGTTGTGTTTTATGCTGTGAGGGTCATCTATGTGTTCTAGGTGTAGATGACTTAAGGAAGTGAATTCTTGCGAAAGCACATGGTGCGTGCTACTCTATTAAACCATGGACCACAAAGATGTACCACAACTTGTTGGAGATTTATTGGTGGAGTGGGATAAAGAGAGATGTTGCAGAGTTTGTGGATAAGTGCTCTACATGTCAGCAAGTTAAGATAGAACATCAGAAGCCTAGTGGGTCCATGTAAGAGTTCTATATTCCTACTTGGAAGTGGGAAGAAGTGAACAAGGACTTCATGATGGGTTTGCCTCTTACTCGTCATCAACATGATTCAGTTTAGGTCATTGTAGATAAAATGGCCAATTCATCTCATTTCCTTCTAGTCCATACCACTTATTCAGTCGAGGATTATGCCAATCTCTACATTAGAGAGTTGATCAGATTGCATGGTGTTCCATTATCCAATATCTAAGTGAGAGGTACCCAGTTCACCTCTCACTTTTAAAAAGTATTCCAAAAGGATCTTGGTACCTAAGTTCATCTCAGTACAACCTTTCATCCTCAGACAGATGGTCAAGAAGAAAGGACCATTCAGACCCTAGAAGATATGCTAAGGGCATGCACAACTAATTTCAAGGGTAGTTGGGATGACTACTTTCCTTTGATTAAGTTTTCATACAATAATAGCTATCATTCCAGTATTAAGATGGCTATTTGAAGCTCTCTATGGCAGGAGATGCAGATCTCCAGTCGTTTTGTTTGAAGTCAGTGAGGACTCAGTTATAGGGCATGACTTAGTATTTGATGCCTCAGAGAAAGTCCAGTTGATTAGAGAAATACTCTAGGATGCTTAGAGTTGATAGAAGTCTTATACAAATGTGCACAGAAAGGATCTAGAGTTTAAGATTGGTGACTATGTCGACCTAAAGATCTCTCCTATGAAGGGATTGAAGAGGTTTGGCAAGAAGGGAAAGCTTAGTCCCCAATATGTCGGTCCCTTCAAAATTCTCGATCGCTTTGGCAAAGTAGCTTATGAGTTTTAATTACCTTTAGATCTAGTCGCAGTTCATCTAGTGTTCCATGTCTCTTTTCTCAAGAAGTGCATAGGTGACCAAGCAGTTGTAGTCCCTATTCAGAGCATAGATGTTCAGAACAACCTTTCTTATAAAGAGATTCCAGTCGAAATCCTAGACTATCAGACTCGTAGACTGAAGAATAAAGAAATACCTCTAGTCAATGTTCTTTGGAAAAATTAGTCCATTGAGGGACATACTTGGGAAGCAGAAGCAGATATGCAAACCAAGTATCTTCACCTTTTCTCTGACAACTCAGATCTAGCTCAAGGTAACAGTTCTCCTTAATATTTTTGATTTTCATGTACAGATTTAAGTTTTGACTTGGTATTAGTCTCATGTTCAAGATTCTATTTTATACTTGGTACTAAGTACCATTGCATATTCATACGTTCATGCATCAGATTAGTCATATCTTCATGCATCAGATTAGTCATGTGTTCATGCATCAGACATGCATTCTCCTAGTAAGAAATTTAGTTATCAGAAATCTCAGTCATGTGTTCAGGAGTCAGTTAAGTCATGAAATCATGAAATAGATATGCACGCTCAGTATAAATCCCAGAAATGTCAATCATGTTTTAGTTGTTCGTGATTAGCATGTACTTCAGCTTATCATATCTCCTATCTCAGTCAGTCACATTTGAGGATGAATGTTTCCAAGGGGGAGATATTATAATACCCCAATATTTCTTAACTAATTTTATCCTGAGATGTTAAGTATTATCTTATAAATTGAATGATGTTTATTACATTAGAAATTTTTAAGATTTTTACTTTTTTCATATGGGAAATTCATCAAGCTTTCCATCGATATAAGATTTGCCCAAATCTGAGAACCGGGTAAAAAGTTATGACTATTACAAGTTCCTATCGTAAATAGTGTCATATTAGTCAGCGGCGCGCTATACCACAGGCTAAAATGGCAATTGTCTTTTTTTTCATTGTCTCAACACAATTTTTCCCGTGTTGCACCAAACTTCCAGGTCAAAAATAAAGTGGCAACGCGAGGGATCTGCCTCACGCCATTCCCGTATTTCTCAATTGTCAAATTCCAGTGACACGATTTGATAGCTCCGCGTCTCACCAGGGGTACAGGTCGGGAAATTTTCACCAATTTTAAAAGAAGCATCCAGGGTTAAAAAGGCCAATTTCCCCCTATTTAAACCCAATAACACGTGATTTATCCATTCCTCACCAAAAATATACTAGTTTCTCTTAATTTTCTTTCAAGAACAAACAATGGTTTCAATTGGGGATTCAATTTCAAGAAAATCTCTCCATCAATCTTTGCTAAATCAAGAACTAAGGTATGCGTGGTGTTGATTTATGGATTCTTTTCATCGTTAAAGCTTAAGAACCCTATTTTAAATTATAAATCATGATTATTATGTTATGGGTTGCTCAAGTTATGTGATGATTGGTGTCTGATTCCTATGTTGGGATCCTTATGTGAAATTATGAAAACTACGTTAGCATATAAATTGAAATCCATGAATTTGATGGTCAATGATTTGTGAAATTTGATGATTTCACCTATGCCTTAAGTTGTGCATGTAAGTTGTTTGATAAAATACGTAAAGGGATAGAAATTATGCACTATAGCTAAATTATGACCCAAATGACAATGTATGCTTTAACCTTATGTTCAAAATGAATTCCATGTTATTTTTATGTATTGAAACTACTTAAGGGATTTCTCATGAGTTATCCTTATGAAATTATGTTATGTAAATATGCTATCATATTTATGAGCCAAGCTGTGATAATCAAATGTCCATGAAATATCTACAACTATTGTATTATGGATTATTGATGTTGGTCATATATTAAGTAATGTCATGCCTTGTCAGTTTTGTTTCATCAAGTCTTGGGGTAATTGTATCCGAAAAATATAGTTGTGTGCCTAGATTTAGTGTCATGTTTTCACGATATCCTCAATCAAGCCATGGTCCATAGAACCCAGTTAGTCATGTGACTAAATAAAGCTTAGTAATTCAGTAATCTCAATAGTATTCTATCAGCTAACGGAACTCTATGTATTCAGTCTAGTCCAGTTTAGTTAATCATGTTCAGTGTCTATTCAGATAGGACTAGGAATTCGCACCGATTAAACCCAAGAATAGTAACTCACCCATTTTATAAGGGTGTAATTCTTAGAAGCAATCATTGCATTCCAAAACTACATAGCCAGCATAGGTTGAGACATCATAGCCTGTTATATGAGGGTAGATGAGGTGGCTTAACCTTTTATATGTGGGTTCCCACCATTGTCACTATAGTTACCTGTTATATGAGGGTTACTCTCAGATTGTTCTTACCAACATTGTGGTATTGACACCCTTTCAATTGGGGTTACAAATTCAATCCTAACTCAGCCATAATGGCATATTAGGGGCATATCGGTTAGATGACTACTTCCCATAGTTTTAGTTATAGAATTATGACTGTCAGATACAGTATTCAGTCTCAGTAATAAACTTTAGATAGTTCTATAAAATTTAGGGCTATCAGATACTGTCAACTCAGAATAGTGCAGAACTCAGCTAGTTCCATCAGAAACTAGATTGTCAGATATAGTTGCTTAGTATTAGTTATTTTAGTTGTACAGTTATCAGTATCTCATGTTATTAGTACTCAGATGCAGCAATGATGTAATTACGACACTAGTTACAGTTATTATATATTCATGCATATATTTTCACATTCATATTATTCAGTCAGGTAGTATAGATCATGTATCTAAACCCTTTGCATTCAGCCTACCTTACATGCATAGCAATACATTCAAAGTATTGACGTATTTGCACTATAGTGTCTTATACCATAGGTTTAAAAGCATGAGCTCCAGAGCATCTGTAGCATTCCAGTCTCCATAGTCAGAGTTAGCAGCGAGTCCTCATATTTTGAGGACATGATTATTTCTTTATTATCTCATTAATTAGTTTATTAGTTAGAGTTAGTTGGGGACATGTCCCATCATCTCCTTATTCAGAAAATTATGTTGTAGAGGCTTTTTAGACTATAGTATACTTAGAAAGTTTTGTTTTGGGCATTTATACCCATCCTAGATGTTATATTTTATCTAATATTATGTTATAATTTGAATTTTATGACCTTTCAGTTCATATTTCTGCATTATACAGTATATGATGCAGTTTACAGACACAGATTTCAGTCATGGGTTAGCTTGTAGTCCTTGGGGGTCATGAGCACCGTGTTGTATTCTGGGTACCAGATTCGGGGCGTTACATGATAGAAATAGCATATGCACATCAAATGTTTGATTAAATTGTTGAATGAATCTCTAACTAGTTTTCCCATGTTCTAAAGGCATGATTAAACATCTAGGCACTATGTTTCATGTTCATAATGTAAATTTTTAATTCGAAACACAAATGGAATTGAAATTGGAAGTTTTAAATTTTGAAAATTTGGGTCGAGCATGTTTTAGTTACCCCGATCACGATCACAAGGGTGTTATTGCATTAAAGCAATTGCGGCAAAGTGGCCCGCCAGCGCGGCATCTGAGGCTGTTTTTCAACCTAGACCGAAATTCTTTCTAGTCCACTTACTGCCTCAAAATTACCAAGCCACCATCCTATTAGATTAATTCAATAATATAGCATAGTTATCACATGTAAATATTGATAATTAATTCTTTTTGTTGTTCTCAGGTTTCTAAAGCTAAAGATAGGAGATTTTTTCCAAAACCGCTTCATAGCCCCAGAGTGCCAAACATTGTACTATGCTGACCTCTCGAAGACAAAGCTACTTCTAGAGAGAGACATATGCTTGAATAATGTGTAGGAGAATCTCCTGGCATTCCATGAAAGACTTGTATCCACGGGGTGGAGATGTTTCACCTCGGATCTATATCGGGCAAAGAAGCATTGGGTGAGAGAATTCTATGCTAACCTCAGTGTAGTATCCTTCACCAAACTAGTTGTAAGGATTTTGGAGATGAATGTTCACTTCGGGGTTGAGCTAATTAATGACCTATATGGGCTATTGGATGTAGACATAGACCAATTTGAGGAAAAAAGGTGTGAACTGGGAAGTTGGTTAGTTGAAAATTTTTTTCCTGGTAGAGTGGTCCCTTGGGCTCTCACCACGATGGCGATATCATTTCATGATTTCACAGTGAAGGAAAGGATATAGTTATCCATCATTGGAATTCGAGTTTCCCCATTCACTCACATGACCTATGATTCAGATGTTCGTGCCCGGATGGTTGGATGTGTCTTAGATGACATTTCTTTGATTTTGGATGGCTTATTCTTTCAGACATAATTTACTTAAAGAAATAAGGTGGCTCCTTACTTTTATTTTATTCTTTGATCACAAAGCTTTGCAGAAGAGCCGGTGTTGAGGAGTATCTCGGAGATACATGGTTTCGTTCAATGAACCCCATTTACTCTCTTAAGATTTGGGGTGAAAGAGCACTTTGTAAGAGCAAAAAGAGAGGATGACTTACGCAAGTCAATGGATGAGGATATAGACACTTGAAGGCCATCCACAGTAGGGTCATTTGAGGAGATCTCGGTTGAGATGAGGGCAATAAAGAAGCTTGTGTATTTTATCCTAATGGGCCAGTAGGGACGTCTACCACTCGTAATTGTTATGTTGCTCAAGGTAACTATGAGTAGTTTTTGATAGATCAACAGGAGAAAGGGGCCACTATTTCTAGTCTTGATAGGGCCAAATATTCCTAAGAATATTCACGCAGAGAGCTCAGGGATTCTTATGAAAAGTTGAAGAAGAGGGAAAAAAAGAGATACAAACTTTTCTAAAAGATGTGGAAGGGGGTGAAGGGCCTTTGGAAGGTCATTAAAACCCAAAAGAGAATTCCTTCTTCTTGAGCTGAGAGTAATAATAAGGTCCCAGCTACATTTTCATACTTAAAAGATGCCAAGACTGAGAGCGACGGTAGTGCTTGATGTGGCTACATAGAGCACTCTTTACTTTTTTCTTATGCTTTCATGATTATGGAGTGAGGTTGCTGCAAGCTTTAAGTTGGGGGTGTTTCCCATCTCTTTAGTAATCGTAGTTATTCAATTGGTCTGTATTATTTTGATATCTATTTGGATGCTTTCATTTTGTTTTTGGATGATTTTATTTTTATCTTGGGTTTTAATATTCAGTCACATTTATGATGCCTACGTTTCATGGATTAATAATCCATTTTCATTCTTAGATTTTTATTTTACTCTATCTTGTGTATGATGATGCCGGATGAGCCGTTCTATATGATAGATTGAGTGATGACATTTTTAAGGAAAAAATAATTGTGATTGTATTTTGAGCCATAGATGCATGGAAAATCTAAGTAACCATAGAATCCAAGTTTTGTGATTGTCGTACAGCTATGGTGAATTCTGAGCAGCCATATGGTTTGACTGTATGAGAGAAAATATATGAGACAGTGGATTGGTTTGGTGGTATCAATAGAAAACTTTATGCGGCATAAATGCAAAGCAAGCACCGCCTCTTCGTCCAAAAAAGTGTTTTAAAACAAAAGGCATAGGCGTGAATAATTTTGTAATAATGCTTTACCTTTTTTTGTGACTCCAAAGTCCTTAGTTTGTAGTACATGGTAAATACCTCATTTAGTCTCTAGTAGGAAATGTAATTAAGACTCCTTGAAAAGTTTGCATGTCATGTATGGTGAGCTTAGTAGTTTAACTCTCATGCTTACTTAAAACATCTAGAACTTGCCCCGTCAGTCTCTTAATGCTAATTGTGCTTATGCTTGGTTGGTGAAATAATCTTAGCCCTTATTAGTGAACATAGGAACCCACTTTAGCCTAAATTTCCTACCTGTACATGGAATGGTATCCTTAGTCACCAATTTTGAGCCTTCAAGCCTTTTTTTATCAACCACATTACAAGCTTGAACCATTTCAAGCACATCCCTCTTTTGAACCCTACCCTCCTTGAACTTGAAAATGCAACTTGAGGCCAAAAGCCTAAGTTGTGGGTGGTAAGTCTTGGAAAAGGTGACCTTAGGTCATGGTAGTGTAAGTTGATGCGTAAAAGCTAATCAAAGAGAGTAAGTCAAACAGTGAAAAAGAGAGGAATCATAAATAGAACGAAAATCTTTGATTGTACAAACGAAATAAATGGGAAGAAAATGCTTTCAAAAGAAATTGGTAGATAAAGGTAGCGAAAATAGGCATGTGTCTGAAATCAAAACAAATAATGTGGCCCATGGTCTAAAGTTTGATTGAATAGTGTGATGTAGATGTTCAAGGAGGATGTAGTCACTTTGTTCCCAAATGATATCGTACCCTCTCCCGAGCCTATATTACAATCCTGAAAAAACCCTTTCAGAACTCCAACGAAGTGTATTCCTAGTAGTGGCGATTGAAAATATGGGAAAGCATATGGTATGATACTTTTTTGTATTAAGAGAATCACTTTGAGGGTTATCTCTTGCATTTTAATCCTTTGTTGCATGATAGATACTTTGGTGTGTTGGATTTCCTTTCACCAGGAGGCATATAGCCTAATCAAGGCGGGTGCATTTTCCCTCTTTTGAAAATGTGGCAAAGGAGTATAGTTGAGTTGCTATCTAATAACGCTCAATCTACAACTCTCGTTTGAGTGTAAAGCGGTCGTTAGCAAATATAGAACCCAACCTGGGTTGGGTGTCGATCCCACAGGGAATAGCTTGGTCAACAAGTAAGTAAAATTAATAGACTTTTGGTGCAAGTCTTGTAAGAAGGGGGGATTGTAATAAGTAACCGAAGTAATGAAATAAAAGCTGAAAATAGCAAAGTAAAAAGAGAGTATTTCGTAGGCTTGTGAAACAATGAGAATTGAGGCGTTGGGGTTATGTCCACCTTCAGAGGTATACGTCTCTATTGGCTATGAGTGTGTAGAGTCTTGACATGCAATTGCTTATAGAGAATTGTAGTCGATGGTAAATCCAAGCGTCTCTCGACCTAAACAAGGACTATTTCACTTTAACTCTCTCGAGCTTAAAGCGTGTCTAACGGTACGAATTCTCCAAGAGGTTAGTCCAGTTACGGCACTAGCTTTTTAATAGGAAAGGGTGTCCTACTACCTTGACATTATCTTTTTTCCAGACAAATAACCTTTCTCTCGAACAAGTTAAATGTTAGACTGGCGTTATTCTTGCGTTTGCAACCGCAAAGAATGCAGATTAAGATGAAGAGTGTAATGATATAAGCAATATACGTGTCTTGAACTCACAAACTCACAGCTATAGATAGTAACTCATTCGGCTTCCATAACCCCAACTAAGAGGTTTAGTTACCCATGAATGCGAAGGATATCACGTTTTGCATGGTGGATGGCGTGTGAAAGAGGTGTTAGGCTTGTGGTTTTGGTGATTCCGTAGCGAGTAACGATTCTCTTGTTGTGGAATAGATGAATAGAAGAGTAGATTAGAAGTGTTTGTGGTGGAAGATGAGAGGGATGGAAGAAAATTAATTGTTGAATTAAGTGAAGAATGAAGAATGAATGTTAGAAGATGATTCAAAATCTCTAGCATGATAGGGTATTTATAATACTCCTATCCTACTCCTACTAAGCTAATGAAATAAATAACCAAATCCTAATATACTAATGAAATCCTTGACCCAAATGTACTAGGGTAAGGTTACAATATCATAATCCAAATAGATTAGTGAAACACATAACCTAATTGCACTAGGTTAATGTATCTTGGAAAAAATCCATCTTTGTGTCTGTAAGTCCCCAAAGTCTTCAGAATTGTTGTTTTAGCCCGGGACAGATTTTCCATGCAGCAGATTTGGTCCTTTAGGCGTCCAGCTCCTTTCCATCTCGTTCGTGAGCTTTCTTTTGCGTCAAATAAGCCATAAAATGCTGTATTTTGCATCACTTATACCTGAAACTTTACTAATCATGTTTGTTAGCTCATTTATAGGAAAAAGGACTAAAAGTGCATGAAATAGATAATTAGTTCTCAAAACTAGGCTAAAATATATTGATATAGGCGCGTAAATTCGCCTATCATCAACACCCCACACTTAGAGCTTTGTTCGTCCTCGAACAACATATCATGTCCTTCTAATCATCGACTTAAGGTTTTTACAGCAACAACACAAAACATTCGTCAAGACAAGCACAACAATTATCAACAAAGAGTAGCTTTTCGATTATAATTAGAAACAATTTAACCTCAAGCATAGACTCGTGATGGTGATCAGCTCGCATGCAAACGTTAAGGTACATAGAATCATATACAACTATCCAAAACTCATCAACCATGTGTGTCTCACAATATAGTACCCATAATCACTCACAAATATAGCATATTTTTCAAACATGGGTATCAAAGTATCCTTGCACTCACTCTCACAAAGAATTCATATGTAGCAACTAATGACCATAAGCTTGCCTTTAATGTAGTACTCTACTAAATGTCGGAATGTTAAGATTAGGATCAAGTAGGTCTTTTGATGGTTGTAATGTAGGCTAAGGGACGGGTAGGACTATTTTGGCCAAGAATAGTGACTAGGTTCCTAAGCACTTTAATACATCACATTGTATCATTGACATTTTTTTATTTCAACCTTTCTTTACTCTTTTATTCTACCACCCTTGTTCTCCTATTTTGTTTTTCAATTTTAAGCACAACTCACTTTTCAGCTTTCTTTTCCTTTTTCTTTTCACAACATACCTCTTATGATAGCACTTTCTTCCTTTTTCATAACACATTCAAGCACCATTACAATTTAAAGCATCATACTCACCCAATTTCCTCTTATGTTGTCACATGACTTTTTCACTTTAAAGCACTTAGGAATTTGGATCAAATTACGGTCTTGAAAAAAATGGATTAGGCTTACATACAAGGTTGTCAAAGAAATAGGCTAAAGGCTCAAAAGGGTTTAACTAGGATGATTTACATGGGTAGGAAAAACTGAAGGTAAACATGTATAGGTTGCCAAAGAAATGCCTAAATCATATCCTAAACTTACACTCCTTATTTTCGCTTTGCATACATACCAGGAAAGTTCTAGCATCAGCCACATACATAGAATATACTATTATCTCACACACACAAGGCACATGGTCAACTTGATTGGAAGTAATATAGACTCTTGACCCAACAATTGAAGGAATTGAATCACACAATATCACATAATAAGTCACAACTAGAGCCTAAATGTCTCAATAGTCACAATTGTAGCACATACTCTTGTTCTAATCTCATGCTGCCTATCAAAATAATTTCATGCGTAGCTAGAAAAATTTTACTCCTAAAAAATAAAAAAACGTCAAATGAAAAAAAAACAAACAAAAAAAAAAAATTTTTTACTAAAAACAAAGTAAACAAGAAAACATACTAAAAACAAAGTAAACAAGCAAACATACAAACATAGGTGCAAACAAAGAAGTATAGCATCCAGATTCTGCCACCCCACACTTAGACTGGACACTGCCCTCAGTGGAAAATAAAGTCGAAGAACCTGATTAGTCGGACTCCTCATCAATGTCGGGGGTCATACCCCCTTCGTCAGAATCATCATAAGAGTCATCGTCAGAGTTCTCCTCAGCATCAAAATCAGGCAAGCGTCTATCATCATCAGTTGGCACGTCATCGTCAAGAGGTTCCTCAAAATATACGCCCACTCCACACATCTCCCGGGCATGCCTGTTCATTGGGTAGTCGTGGTCCAGCTGTTGGAGCTCTTCAGCAGTTGGAATACGTCCACCACTCATCATAGTGAATCGTGTCATGCCATAGAGATGACGGAAGAAACTCTCGTCATGAGCATGTCTCTCCGCAGTAGTAAGGTTGACTCCATGCGTTGTTTCAGCATCTTTGACCTTGGTGAGGTCAACCTTCTTTGGGTTATGTGGAAGTTTGTGGTCAGCTGGTTCCTCTTCTATATCTTCCTTCCGCAACATTGCTGTCAACAAATTGCCGAATGTGAAATGGGACCTCCGGTGGAGTCTGGCCTTCCTCATGGTAGATCGAATGATTGCCCCAAAGTTAATAGGGACATTCGTCATCAACGCATAAACCAGACACACTTTATCTCTCGATATCTTGGTGTATTGCGTCCCAGGAATAAGGCATGAGTTGACAATGTGCATCCAGATTCTTGTTTCCCTATTTAGTGGAGCATAGGGGAAGGTGTTGTGACGGCCTGTTTCCTTATGTCTGCCCCATCTTGCCATTGATCTGCTTCCACAAAGCGTGTGTCTTATCGCTCTGTAAGGAGGCCTGCTGTACAGATCTTTGTATGGTGCTGTGTCGACCGAAGGTAGGCCAAGAAAAGAGTTGATCCAATCCGTTGTAAGCTGTAACACTTGGCCCCAAATTTTGACTTCGTTGCCTGTTGTGTTTGGCGACCAGTTGGCATAAAACTCTCTTGTCAAGTCAAGATTGCACTCTCCCATGTCACGGAAGATGAAATCCAGCTTCAAAGCCATTATTTTCGCCAACATACGCGGCTCTTTCTTTGCTAAGGTCTCCTTGTTGATCAAGTCGACATGCACGTACTTCCTTTCTTTGTTGCTGTTGTACCATGCCTTGGCTTCTTCCTCAAGAACCCATTTGATTCGAAACATTCTGCGTGGTAGGTGTGCTGAAGATGATTCTCCTGGGTCTTTTCGACTTCTCTTCTTGTCTTTTCGGGACGTGGTCGCCTTCTCCTTGCCTTGCTTTGCTTTAGGTGCCATTGTACCTGAGACTAGAAATAATGTTAGTTGCAGCACAATCTCACGTTATACAATCTATATGCAAGCACTAGGGGTACCACCCCACACTTAATCTTGTTAACACAAATCGGTGAAGTGAAAGTGGTCGAGTACTCAGATTTCGTCGACATACGTTTTAGGAGTGTATTCCGACAAGAAAATCAGCATTACATCACTTATTTGCAGCCATTGGACTACTTTCATGGTGGATACAGCAACACTACAACCTAGGGGATACCACATGGAATCATTATTCTTACAACAAGCACAACCTCCTAAGTCGATAGGCACTATAACCTTATCCCGATGGCCGGGATAGTTTATTATGTAATCATCCAACCAACAATCTTAAGCAATATTCATAGCCATATTAATTCAGCAACTATCATAACAATGCTATCGAAACAAAATTCAAGTCGGAAACAAGTCAAGAATTCCCTACGTAGATATTCACTCACACGTTTTTGCAACAATTATCCAAACATATGAACATCACCATCAATCTCACATGATTTAGCAAAATATAATAAGCATAGCAATGTAGTACTTACTATAAATAGATGAAGAATAAAAGAGCACTTACTTGCTTGAAGATTGTGGAGAAGTTGTTGTGGATTGGAAGAACAAAGGAAGAAAATTTTGAGAGGATTTGGAGTGATATGCGGCGCCTTTAGGGTTGTTTCTAATGTGATTGTGTTATAAAACCAAGTCCCCTTTATATAGGAAGAGTATGGGTCGGGTTATGACCCATTTACAATCGGATTTGGGGACAAAATCACCACATATGCGGCGCATATCCCTCGGCATATCACTTACATATGCGGCACATTGTCCATGGCATAATAGGACATATGCGCCGCATAGTCTATGGCATTTCTAGACATATGCGCCGCATAGTCTATGGCATTTGGTCTCAGTATCTCAAATGCCATAGCATAGGCGGCGCATAGTCAAAAGCATACCTAGGAATAGGCGGCGCATAGTGTATAGCACACTAGATTCCGAGTCCTTAGGCTATAGAATAGGTTGTGCATCGTTCGTGGCGTATTTTTACCAAGGCCTAGCCTTCCTCGAAGCCTATTATGATGTGAGAAAGTCTCAATTCATAGCCTTATGCATCACCATTCCTAACTTACCGACTTTACCATACAATGCGTCCAAATCGTCAATTGAGATCAATCTCCTCGTCGCATACTTCTTGCACCTATTTTTGCTCAAAACCAAATGAAAACGATTAGTACGATGGGTTGCCTCCCACCAAGCGCCTTATTTTTGGTCGTGGCACGACTCTTATTTTTGGATTTTCATTTATCAAAAAGAAAAAAATACTAAAACGACGAAACGATAAAACGACAAAACGATGAAATGATGAAATGATAAAACAATAAAACGATGGGTTGCCTCCCATCTAGCACCTTATTTATTGTCGTGGCTCGACATAGTTACCTCGAGTACTTAGACTTCGTCGAGGTAAGTGATGGATCGTTTTCTGAAAGGATTTAGACGACAATGAGGCTTACCTGTGGGCATGCGATCTTCTTCAAGATGGCTCTTACATTTTCCCAGAGAATCTCCAATTATATCATCAATAGTCCAACCCATAGCTCTCTTGTATCTCTTCAGAGCAGAGATGAGAGCTTCTATGTGCTGTTCACTTAAATCATCTATACTCTCCGGAAGTATATTTTTACTTTCCAAGAACACATACCTTAGATAATCGGGGAGCTCTTCTGTTTCTAGCATTGTTGGCTCGTGAATGGGAGTCTTTGCTGTTAATTGATTCTGGAGATCACATTCTGGTTGCTTAGGAGTATAAGGCTCTATTTCTGTTAGAGCACTCATAAGTTCTACATAACCTTCATCATCTTCATGCTCAACTTTCAGTGGCACGACAGACAATGGCTCAACAGTAGGCTGTTTCTCTATAGATAATGCTTTCGTAACCCCATGATGAAAATCAGCTACATATAACTCATTCATATCACTGGGTTGCTTCATTGTTTTGCATATATCAAACCGTACCACTTCGTCGTTAATTCGAAACAAAAGCTCATTATCTTTCATATCAATAAGCACACTTCCAGTTGCAAGGAAGGGACGTCCCAAGATGATGGGAACTTCAGAATCCTCCTTACAATCCAGAATAACGAAGTCTGCAGGAAAGATGAATGAAGAAACCTTCACCAACACATCATTCAAGATACCCACAGGTCGTTTTACCGACCTATCCGCCATCACGAGCCTCATATTGGTTGGTGTAGGGTCTCCCAACCCCAACTTTCTGTAGATAGATAGTGGCATCAAATTGATGCTAGCTCCCAAATCGCACAATGCCTTAGCAAAATCCAATGATCCAATTGTGCAAGGAATAGTGAAAGCTCCAGGATCTGCCTTCTTTTGAACTAGCGATCTTGTAGCGATTGCACTACAATGATGCACATCATCTTTCATCTCATAACTTGCTGCCCTCTTCTTAGTCAAAAGATCTTTCATAAACTTCGCATACCCAGGCATTTGTTCCAGTGCCTCTACCAATGGAACATTAATGGTCAGCTGCTTGAGCATAGTCATGAATTTGCTGAACTTAGTGTCATCGGCCGCCTTCTTCAATCTTTGTGGAAAAGGTGGTGGTGGGTATGGAAGTGTTCTTTCCATGGCTTTCTTCTCCTCTTGCTTCCGTTTATCATTTTTTTCAGGCTGCACATCACTAGGTAAAATATCTTTGACGTTTGAAGTAGTTGTTGCGGCTTTTTCTCTTGTAACGTCACTAGGTGTGGCATCAATGTCTGCTGCTACATCAACCACTTGCTTGCCTTTTGCTGAAGTTTTTAGCACCTTACCACTTCTGGTAGTGATGGCCATGCATGACCCATCATTCCTTGGGTTTTGGACTGTATTACTCGGTAAGGTGCCAGCCTTTCTTTGATTGAATGCTGCTGAAAGTTGGCTCAATTGCTGCTCTATTTGCTTGATAGAAGTGGAATGAGAATCAACTAGTTGCTTCATGGAGGCTAAATTGTCAATTACCTCCTTAACTCCCGCGCTCGTTGCTTCCACTCCTTTCAATAACTTAGCCATCATGTCTTCCATAGAATTAGATGTGGTGGTATCACGTTTACCAGGGGGAACGTACAAACCACTCTTATCATTGTTTTTCTTCCAACTACCTTGGTCTTTGTTTCCTGATTTATCATAATAGTTCCGACCTTGGTTTCCTTGGGCATTCCCACGGAAACCGCCCTGATTGGTCAAGTAGTTGGCCTCTTCTTCCGAATCAGATTCGTCTCTTCCTTTTGACGCAATAGCTTTCACTTTTTCAGTCTTCCCTAATAGATGCTTTGTAAGAAGATCCATTTGGGTTTTCATGTGCGCCATATCTTGATCACGTTCTTCTTCTCTTCTTCTTTGGTCTGCAGACATGCCAATAGATAAAGTGGGGCTTGCTACCTCAGAATCCCTGGTATGCCAAGCTCTACTTCGCTTTGTCATGCGATCTAGCATATTGCTTGCTTGACCAAAGGTAAGGTCCATAAAAGAACCTCCAGCTGCGTTGTCCACCACTGGTTTAGTTACTGAATTCAAGGCTCTATACAAGATCTCCATGAGGTGAACATTAGTCATGTGATGGTTTGGGCATCTCGTTAGCTTTGTCTTGAACCTCTCCCATGTTTTGTGAAGAGCTTCAGAGGGAAGCTGACGAAAGTTGCTAATTTCATCTCTCAATTGAGCCCTTTTGGATGGCGGAAAGAATCTTTCTAAGAAAGCGTCTCTCAATTGCCTCCAATTTGTAATTGAATCAGGAGTCAGCCCATTCAACCATAGTGTTGCCTCCCCAGACAGAGACAATGGAAATAGACGTAATCGAATAGCATTCTGACCAACACCAGGATTGTCAAAAGACTTGCATGTAGAAATAAAGTTGATGAGATGCATATTCGGATCATCGCCTGCTAGTCCACCAAATAATCCCTTGAGTTGCAATAACTGAATCATGGTGCTTGTGATGTTGAACTTGGCTCCGGGCGCTAATGGTGGTGGAATTATAGCTCCAGTGGCTCCGGCACCATCAAGATCATCATCATCATCGTCGAAAGCTGGTTGCAAAGGTTGGCGATCATACCTATACCGAGCTTGTCGACCTCTTCGATTGGCAGGTGTTGTCGTTTCAGCGACATGCCTTGGGTTTATCAACTCGTCGTCACCTAAATCCTCATCGTCAGGATTTGTTGCTCGCCCAAGATTATCAATGTTTTGTTGTTGGACTTGAGCAGCAGCAAGAGCAGCTAATCTTGCTTGCTCGTGTTGAGCAGCCATCCTGTCGATTTCAGCTTGTGCTTTCATTCTTCTAATTCGTTGTGGTTCAGGATTGATTGGTAATAACGGTTGACCTGAACTTCTAGTATGGGGCATGCACTAAAAGAAAAACCTGCAATAAACAAAAACAAAAACTAAATGTAAAAGTACGAGAATCTTTGACCAAAGGGTCTAGTAATTATCACGAACTTGATTGACACTCGTATTCCCCGGCAACGGCGCCAATTTTTGATAACGCTCAATCTACAACTCTCGTTTGAGTGTAAAGCGGTCGTTAGCAAATATAGAACCCAACCTGGGTTGGGTGTCGATCCCACAGGGAATAGCTTGGCCAACAAGTAAGTAAAATTAATAGACTTTTGGTGCAAGTCTCGTAAGAAGGGGGGATTGTAATAAGTAACCGAAGTAATGAAATAAAAGCTGAAAATAGCAAAGTAAAAAGAGAGTATTTCGTACGCTTGTGAAATAATGAGAATTGAAGCGTTGGGGTTATGTCCACCTTCAGAGGTATACGTCTCTATTGGCTATGAGTGTGTAGAGTCTTGACATGCAATTGCTTATAGAGAATTGTAGTCGATGGTAAATCCAAGCGTCTCTCGACCTAAACAAGGACTATTTCACTTTAACTCTCTCGAGCTTAAAGCGTGTCTAACGGTACGAATTCTCCAAGAGGTTAGTCCAGTTACAGCACTAGCTTTTTAATAGGAAAGGGTGTCCTACTACCTTGACATTATCTCTTTTCCAGACAAATAACCTTTCTCTCGAACAAGTTAAATGTTAGACTGGCGTTATTCTTGCGTTTGCAACCGCAAAGAATGTAGATTAAGATGAAGAGCGTAATGATATAAGCAATATACGTGTCTTGAACTCACAAACTCACAGCTATAGATAGTAACTCATTCGGCTTCCATAACCCCAACTAAGAGGTTTAGTTACCCATGAATGCGAAGGATATCACGTTTTGCATGGTGGATGGCGTGTGAAAGAGGTGTTAAGTGTGTGGTTTTGGTGATTCCGTAGCGAGTAACGATTCTCTTGTTGTGGAATAGATGAATAGAAGAGTAGATTAGAAGTGTTTGTGGTGGAAGATGAGAGGGATGGAAGAAAATTAATTGTTGAATTAAGTGAAGAATGAAGAATGAATGTTAGAAGATGATTCAAAATCTCTAGCATGATAGGGTATTTATAATACTCCTATCCTACTCCTACTAAGCTAATGAAATAAATAACCAAATCCTAATATACTAATGAAATCCTTGACCCAAATGTACTAGGGTAAGGTTACAATATCATAATCCAAATAGATTAGTGAAACACATAACCTAATTGCCCTAGGTTAATGTATCTTGGAAAAAATCCAGCTTTGTGTCTGTAAGTCCCCAAAGTCTTCAGAATTGTTGTTTTAGCCCGGGACAGATTTTTCATGCAGCAGATTTGGTCCTTTAGGCGTCCAGCTCCATTCCATCTCGTTCGTGAGCTTTCTTTTGCGTCAAGTAAGCCATAAAATGCTGTATTTTTCATCATTTATACCTGAAACTTTACTAATCATGTTTGTTAGCTCATTTATAGGAAAAAGGACTAAAAGTGCATGAAATAGATAATTATTTCTCAAAACTAGGCTAAAATATGGGCAAAATATATTGATATAGGCGCGTAAATTCGCCTATCATCACTATCTGTGAAGAGTCACTTCTAGAGATTTATTAATTATTGTATGGTTGTTCTTTAAAGTCTTTTTCATCTTTGAGATTGTTCTTCATGTTGAGGGATTTGTGACAATAGCTTTACTAGTGCTTGAGAGATACTTTATGGTGTTAATGAAGTTCGAACTGATTTTGATCATTTGGTATATATATGGGCTTAAAGTTTCATAGTCTCAATGAGAAAGAAGTAGTATTAATTAAGGACAAGTAAAGTTTTATGTTTAGGGTATTGATGAGTGGTAAATTTACCACTCATTTACATCCAAATTTGTGGACACTACTATGACTAAGTCATGTAAATGAGGAAAATTTGCCATTTGAATGCACAAATTCCCATGGTTTGTAGGTTTAAAGAAAAATGAAAAAAAATAAGTGAAGTGAGCTGAAAAGAGAACAAAACAGGAAAGTTAGTGCAAAAGCTGGAAAATCCAAAGCATGGACTGATCCTCAGGTACCACAATTGTGGTTTGAGGGTTGCTATTGCAACCAATAAAAAGTAATTAAAGTTGGAGATCATGATGGGCTAATCGTGATCGTGGGAGTCTTTATTGCGATCAACTTATGGAGATCGCGATGGTGCGGACAAATACCCAGGGGTAGTTTTGTAAATTCTAATAGCTAAACCCAAATTCTCTAAGGGGAAAAAACCCTTTCGCTTTTGATATCTCACAACTAGAATTCAATTTTTGGCATTGTAAAAACTCTACTAAATCGGGAAAGATTATTATAGTTAATATTCTAAGGATTTTAGTTGTAATTGAAGTTGAATTTGAGAACACCCTTGCTTTGCATTTTTAATGGAAGCTTTGATTGTCAATTTAGGTATATTTCTTATCTCAAACTTCATGAGTAGCTAAATATCTATGTGGGTTTATGTTGGAATAGAGTGCAAATGTGTGTGGGTTTTGATTTTTAGTGTTGTTCTTGGTTAATGATGTTGGGTTTCACTAATACTGAATTGTTGAATTTGAATTTATAGGTGAAAGTCCTAAATTCCCAAAATGCCACATCATTCTTGAAAGAGGGATGTGGGTATTCTTTTAGATCAGTATTTTTGAACAATAATTAGATGTTAGCTTATTCCTTTACATTGTCTTAGAAATAAGTATGGATTGTGGATTTACTATTTCTTGGGCATCTTTATAGAAATAGCGATGCCTAATTGAGGTTTTTGATTTATTTGTTTGTTAAACCCATGAGGTATTCGAAAGGATCCATGGGAGATATTTTGGTGTTTGGTTGAAAAACTAACATCAAAACCTATAACCTAGCCTACCTATATACTCATTAACTAGAGTTTCCATTAGATTTTCATATACCCATGCACTATTTTCCCTAGGAAACCATAATCCCAAGATTATTCTCTTATTGAAATATTATCTATATTTGTTTCTCTAAATTAGTAGTTCAAGTAGAATTTTGTTCAAACAATCTTTCAAATCATTCTCCCCAATTTTAATTTATGTCTTATTTTATGTTTACATTATGGGTAAATACTTAGTAGCTTTCAACATACATAGGAATTGAATACCAGTTACATAACTCATTGATTTGAACCTAACTCATATTGGGTTATTATATTGACAATGATAAACCTACACCAAAATAATTGTATAGTTGAGTGTGATCACCTTCCCACAGCTTTTATAGGTAATTTATGACTTGCCACAACTATCGATTTGGTTATCAGATAGGTTTTTTAGGTTATAGACTCATTTATCTTAGTCCTAACCAAAACTCTAAGTAGACAACCTTGGATGAGTATTTCGACAATGCCATCAACTTCAAAATGTTGATTTTAGGCTAGATGAACTATTTTTGGGCTATTGGATGGATGTAGACAAAATAGAACTATAGGTGTTGGTCCCACATTTATTTGAAATTATCTTAGTTCCATTGATTCCAGAATGTCGAATTTGTTATAATATCATAGTTCATTTGCGCACATGGGGCTTCGAATGAATTCCGAGCACCCAATCAAAGTTCATTTTTGGACATAGAAAAATTAGGTGCCTGATATTTGGTTTGATCATTTTAGTGGTCAAGAAGATGCTTTAGTGAACTTGGGTTGCTTTAGAGACCTTGGGAATTTTGATGCAGTTAGCTTTAATGGTCAAGGATTGCTTAAGTGGACATCGCTTAGCAGCCAGATGATCGTTTTAGAGATGCCCATGACCCTAGTGCATGACCTCCTTAGTCGACTTGTGCCACTTAAGCATACAAGTGGCCACTTTAGCGGCACCTGGGGATCATTAAATCCCATTCTTCACCTGAAATTCCCATTAATTGTATCACTACTTTTCCACCATTTTGAGATCTTAAAATGAGGAAAGGATGGGGAATAATCCATTGAAGCTAAGGTAAGCTAGCCTAGCACTGCTTGGTCATTTCCATTATTTTTCCCTTTAATTTCCATCCCATTTCATGGTAAATTCTTAGATATTAGGTCCTTAAATCAATATACCTTAGGGTTTTTTTTGGACCCCAATTTATGCACCATTTGTTCTCAACTTTTTAGAATACACTTTTTGTCCTTTGAGGGGCCTTGTGACAGATTCAATTTTGGATTTTATTTATGGTCCTTGCTAGACCCTTTTTTACCCAAATTCTAACTCGTCCCTTTGTGTAGTAATATGGGTCTCATTTTATTTATAATGACATATATTTTTATCTTTTAATAGTGATATAGCATTTTGGCATCATGGTGCAAAGATAGTCGATTTGTGGATGATTCAAGGATTTTCGATTTAGCATCGAGGTAGCCTTTGGTATAATCTACTTCATGAGATAATGTATAATATATATTGCATTCTAGGTAAGGATGAACAGTTATGAGTATGGGTAGGATACCATTACTTAGCCTAAATTATGAGTTACGGATAGAAGGGTGAACCGACTCTCAAGATAAAATATGTTTATAGTGATAGAATATTATCACCCTAGATTATAAGTATGTTAACCATAGTTGATGATAAGTATCCTTTAGTATAAATTTTATTACTTGACTTAATGGATTATCATAGTTTCCCAGATTATAGTATAATTGCTATGTTAGTTATATGTTGTTAGGCTCGAGGCCATTGTTACAACACCAGTTGGACTTTAGGTGAGTATTTTACCTTTATAAAGGATGCAAATTTAGTCTATAGAGACTTTGCCTATTATTATTATCGTGTTTTTTTATAATGGTAATGGGATTCTTAGGCTTTGATACATTCATGCTCACTTAGTGGTACAATTCAGAATAAATCATGATTTTACTCATGTTTTCTAAAAAGGGGATTTATCCCCACTTTCCACTTTTAAATTATTATTTTATAAATGGAATCATATCACCTTGATGAATGATTTATGAGCTTTTGGAATGAAAAATGATGTTTTGGAGATCACACCAGGATAGATTTTGGTCCATGGTTTATTATTACTGCTATCATTTACTTCAATTGTGATTGATTTGGACCCTTTCCACTCTAATATGATGATTTAGTCTTTGAGTAGACCTTGGGCAATGAATTTATGCACTTACACTTCTAGCCACAATTTGAGTTTGTACATCTATTTTATATATATCAATATATATATATATTGATATATATATATATAGAGAGAGAGAGAGATAAATATAGATATACATCTCTCCAATATTTAACAGAGTTGATTGATGATGCTGATGATGATTGGAAATCCTGGATTGGGACAAGGTCAGTGTATACAAATTTTCCTAAATCCCCTTAGGGCCCCATCATCTGTGAACCATCATGCCAGAGAAGAGAGGTCATTGTATCTCTTTCATTTGTATGCCTCCTAGCTAAATGAGGTGTATACACTAGGTACTTTATGGAACTTGGATCGATTATGGTATTATGGATTTAATTTGTATTAATTTATGCATGTGAATTACCTATCACCATTATGTTGTTTGGTTCCTATATCTACCAGCCTTATAAGGGTTCTATAGATATAGGTTAAAAGTGGTGTTTGCTTAGTATTTATTAAACGTTTTGCATTGTGAGCCTCCGAAAGGCATTGTTTATCCGGACTGGCCAATTACTATATTGTTGTTTTTATGGTTAGTTTGTGGAAGGTTTATTATCGACTAGTGTTGAAATTTGAGGTATGATTCTGATGCTTTTCCTTTTTATAGTATTTTACACTACGAATAGTGTTTTAGTGGTTAGATACTCGACTATAGGCCCTTATCAAGTTAGTATTAGCCTTCCTACTTGGTTAGGATTTCTTGTAGAGGTTAGATTGACTACCTTAGGTTGTACCTTTGTGTTAGTCTTGTATAGCTATATACACACATATGCTATAATATTGCCATATATCCCTCTTTTCACTCATCTATTCAAATTATTAATGCATTTTTTGGCCTTGTATACTACTACATATCCTTCTTTTTTGCTTTATTTGTATACTTTCTAGTGATATATGGTATAGTGCTTTAGTTATTAAATACTACTACGATAGGATAGTTTGTCCTTATTCCTTTATTAGCCTTATTGTATGTAGCTTCCTGCATACTTGTCTGTAGTTTATATTCTCGCTCTGCATGTTATTTATATTTTTATTATCTTTAGAGCTCAGTCAACAATTTTTGACTAAGTACCGCGTGTTTGGTACTCATACTACATTTATCAGCATGTATATCATAGTAAGATTTCTCCACGTTGTTGTGTGTGTAGTGCGCAAAAGCTATGGATTGGAGATTTGGGTTGAGCTCCTCACTTTAAAAGCATTACTACTCTCCTTCTAGTAGTTTAGATTGGTCTCTATGTTGTATTCAGATATGGGTTGTTATATGTATATTTATTCAGCATTTGACTTTGTAATTTTATTGTATAAAACATCCTAGGTTTTTACCCTTAGAAAATTTATAGGAATTTTCATTCTTCAGACCCAATATGACTCATAGGTATGAGCCATATATTGGGGTATTAGTGGTATGAACCTGTCGTATGCTGACCAGTGTTAGTTGGTGGGATGTTTTTGGCTACTGGAATGGGTAAGACTTAGGGGTATGAGTCATAGGGCTTGTTAAGGATTATATCAGGGAGCCGTATATTAGGTAGTATTAGATCCTCCTTGTATTTTGATTCTGCCAGGGATACGGGTCATTGGTATGGATTATTTACTGGGGTTACGTCTTTGTTTGATGAGCCGTATTCTGGGCAGTGTCTGATCTATGGATGATTCCTTGATATGAGTGGTGGGTACCAATCATATTGGGTAGGTACGACTTATATTTTTTAGAAAAATAGACATTTCTATTGAGTATATAAGATCTAAATTAACCTAGTAGAATATATGGTTTATTTATGTCGAGTCTCGAACAAATTTCAAGGGTTTATTTAGAGACAATCCTCCACGTGGAAAATCTGTTGGTGTAGCATTATTTGGTGTATAATGTCCTCCTTTGCGGTCGCGTGATCATATGTCGCGATCCAGGTCCTCAATGATAAAAAATTTTGCAATCACATGGTGGAGGTGTCGAGATCAAGATGGATTGGTTGGTGGAATAGATCAGGCTCACTCATTATGATTGCGAGGACCAGCTTAATTGTTTATCAAAGTTTGACCCTCACAATCATGATGTGAGATCTGCAATCATGATATATTATTCACTAAATAGTATATAAGGTCTATTTTCATGTTATTCCTCCATTTTTTAAAATTGAATCTTTGGATTTGGGTAATTCTTAAGGATTGTTTTAGCATTTGAGCTTGGGTAAGCTCCAAAATATTATTTCCATTATTTTTATCGATTATATTGTGAAAAAACAACTCATAAATCATGATTTCAAAATAGAATTTTGAGAATTTTATTGGTAAATTTTAAAATGGGGCTTTCTTCAATTCAGACCTCATTTTTAATCCATTTTTATGTGGGTTTTCTCCTGTAGACTCCTATAACCTTAGGGAATTGATTTTTAACACTAAATTCTAATTGTATCCCTTTCTTTTTGCACTTATTTTTCCAACCCATTTTGAACCATACCTAAACATAGGCAATATAGATGTCTTTAGATATTTTTATTGTGTTGATGCTATATTTGAATATTATAATTGATTTTGAGGTCGTTTGTAAGGATAAAGCTTTGTGTAGAAGCACTTTAGAATGGAATTTTGTCATTTTGAGGTATGTTATGGCTTAACTTCTTTTAGATTGAGGTGTGTAGTTGATAAATAAGTAAAGCATGCACTGGGTTTAAGAAAAATCTATTAGGTTTATATTTCAAGAATATTATTATTATTAGGTGCTCGTGTGGGTGCTTATATTCTGGTGTAGTTGGTTTGTGATATATGATACAGTGTGTTGCCTATGTGAGGGTTTATTTGAATCATCAACCTTATTTGTGCATTTAAATACATTCATTCTAGAAATGATGCCCATCCGGTGTAATACCCCATACTTTTTCCTAGCTTGGAATTGTCTCAAGAATGTTAGAAACTTACTTTGAAATAAGAATTCATTTTTGTACAGGTGGAATTTTTAAGATTTTCACTTGTTATCATGTGAGAAATTGAATTAGCTTTCCAACAATACCAATTTTGTCTACATCCAGTATTGGAGTGAAAATTTATGGATGTTTTACCAAGAGCTATCAGAAACGCCCAAGTGCGACGGCCTAGTTGATGGACCGTCGATCTAGCGATGGACCGTCGCCTTAACCGTCGTATCCAAGGTAGTATGGCAACCTTCTGGATAAGGTATGATGGACAAGTTTATGGATCGTCAAACTTGTGATGGACCGTCGCCCAAGCCGTCGCTACTTAGGCAGTGAGTACCTATCCTGGTCCACCTACGACGGTCGAAATGACGGATCGTTGATCAAGTGATGGACCATCGCACGAGCCATCGCATATCTCGTTCAGTTATTTTTTAGTCATTTTTAAAGGGGTTTTTTGGTGTTTTACCACCCGTTTATATGCCTAATAAAATCCGACCAAGGCTCATAATTTTAGTATTCTTCCACAACATTAAAATTAGGGATTTCTCCCTAAGATCAATCCTTAAGCATTGAAATCCAAATCTTCATGAAGAACTAAGAGATTCAAATTCTTCAAGTTCAAGAACTTCAAGAAACTCACTACCAGGTATGCAAAGAGTTCATTCATGGACTCCTTTCATCCATGAAGCCCAAGAATCTCTTTTCAAAGTTCAAGTGTATGAATTTCTTTATGAATTTCATGTTGGGTTTGCTTTTGTTCATGTTGATGATGACCAATTGAATTCTAATCCATGTTGGGTGATCAAATTTATGTGGAATTGATTATTATAGGTGTAGATTCATGTGAACCTATGATTAAACCCTTGGATAATGAAATTGGAGTTGAATCATGATGTTTATTTGTTGTATAATTTTGTCTACACATAATATGCTTACCATGTGTTTGATTAAATGCCTATGCAAAGGAAAAGTGCCCAAGTAGTATGATATTACGCAATCCTCATGTATGTACAAGTTTATGTATATCACATGTTTGATGAAATGCCTTAATAAATGAATTATAGATTGTGATATTGGTCATGTATTCAAGAAAGTCATGCTTTGTCAGTTTCTTTCCATCGAGTCCTGGGGGTACTCGTACCCGACAATTAGTTGTGTGCCTAGATCCTATGTCATGTTCTTAAGATACTCTCAGTCAAGCTATGTTTAGTAGAATTCAGTCAGTTTTATGACTTAGGAAAACTCAGTAACTTCAGTAAATCTCAGTCAGTTATCAGACCTTAGTAATATTCCGTCAATTAACAAAACTTAGATAACTCAGTCAAGTCAGTTAAGTTAATCATGTTCAGTGTCTATTTAGACAGAATAGAAATTAGCCCTAAGTAAACCTAAAGATGGGAACTCACCAGTTATATGATGGTATTATTCTTAGAAGCAATCCTTGCATTCCAGAACTATGTAGACAACATAAGTTAAGAGATCATAGACTACTATATGAGGGTAGATAAGGTGGCTTAACCTGTTATATGTGGGTTCCCACCTTTTCTACTAGAGTTACCTGTTATATAAGGGTTACTCATAGATTGTCCTTACTAGTGGCGCGGTATTGACACCCTTCCAATTGGGGTTACAGATTGGACCTCAACTTTGCCATAATGGTATATTAGGGGCATGTTAGTTAGATAACTACTTCCCATAGTTTAAGTATCAGTATCAGTAAGAGAACTCAGATAGTTCTATAGAATTTAGAACTGTCCGATACAGTCAACTCAGATATAGTACAGAGCTCAGCTAGTTCCATTAGATTAGGACTATCAAATATAGTCACTTATTATATCATTTATATCAGTCATGAGAACTCAGTTATTAGTCATGCTAGTTATTAGTAAATTCATGTTATCACGATCTCAGTTATAGTTTCTATGTATTCATGTATGCATTTTTATATTCATATTAGTCAGTTAGTCCGTATTGTTTATGAATATGAACCCCATATATTCAGCCTACCTCATATGCATACCAGTATATTAAAAGTACTGATGCATTTTTGCTATGGTATCTTATACCATAGGTTTAGAGATACGAGCTCCAGAACATCAATTGCATTCCAGTCTCAACAGTCAGAGTTTGCAGCGAGTCCTCATCTTTCGAGGACATCACTATTTCTTTATTATCTCATTTATTAATTTATTAGTTGGAGTTAGTTGGGGATATATCCCATAAACTCCTTATTCAGAAAGTTATATTTTAGAGGCTTTTCAGAGTACAACATGTGCAGATAGTTTATTTCAGTTAGTTTTGGGTATTTCATAACCCACCCAAATGTTATATTTTATCAGATATTATGTCTCAGTTTTGAACCTTATGGCCTTTCAGTTCATGTTTTTGCATTATACAGTATATTGTGCAATATAAAGGTATAGACATCATTCATCGGTTAGCTTGTAGTCCTTTGGGGTCATGAGCACCATGTAGCATTTTAGGTACCAGATTCGGGGCGTTACAAACTTGACCGACTTCAGGGTTCCATCTATTTCTCTAAGATAGACCTCATATTTAGATATCATCATCTCAGAGTTAGAGAATGTGACAGTCCTAAAACTATCTTTCATACTCAGTATGGTCACTTTGAGTTTTAAGTTATATTCTTTGGTCTTTCTAATGCCACATCAGGTTTCATGGACCTAAAGAATCGTGTGTTCAAGCAGTACTTGGACATGTTCATCATAGTCTTCATAGATAATATTCTAGTCTATTTCTACAGTGAGCATGATCATGCAGACCATCTCCAAATCGTACTTCAGACTTTCAAAGATCATCAGATGTTCACCAAATTTAGTAAGTGCGAATTTTGGCTAAGGTCAGTAGCATTCCTTGGCCATATCCTTTTAGGTGATGGCATTGGAGTAGATCCTCAAAAGACCAAAACGGTAAAAAACTAGCCCAGACCTTTCTCTCCATCAGATATCAGGAGTTTCTTGGTTTTGGCTGGCTATTACAGGCGGTTTGTTGAGGGATTTTCTTCTATTGCATCCCCTATGTCCAGATTGACTCAGAAGAAAGTCAAGTTTCAGTGGTGAGATCCTTGCAAGAAGAGTTTTCAACAGTTTAAGACTCGACTCCCCTCAGCTCCAGTCCTAACTATTCCAGATGGTTCAGATAGTTTCGTTGTGTATTGTGTTGCATCAAGAATAGGTTTGGGTTGGGTCCTCATGCAGCATGGTAAGGTCATAGCCTACGCCTCCAGACATCTTAAACCTCATAAGAAGAATTATCCTACTCATGATCTTGAGTTATCAGCCATAGTTTTTGCTTAAAAATTTGGAGGCATTATCTATACGGTGTTCATGTAGATGTGTTCACTGATCATAAGAGTCTCTAGTATTTCTTTTCTTAGAAATATCTCAATCTTCATCAGAGAAGATGGTTGGAGCTCTTGAAAGATTATGGCATGAGTGTCCTTTATCATCCGAGAAAGGCCAATGTTGTGACCGATGCTCTCAGAAGACTGTCTATGGGTAGTGTTGCTCATGTTGAGGACAGTAAAAAGAAGTTATCTTAGGAAATCCATCAGCTTTCCATACTAGGTATTTTCTTAGCCGATACAGAAGAGGGTGACATATGGGTCCAGAGTAGTTCAAAATCATCTCTAGTTTTCGAGGTGAAAGAAAAGTATGATAGAGACCCCAGTTTAGTCAAGTTGAAAGAGTCATCCAAGGATCAAAAAGTAGAGGCTTTCTCCCAATGGAGAGATGATGTTTTGCGTTGTCAGGGTTGTCTTTGTGTTCCAGGTATAGATGACTTAAGGCAGTGAATTTTTTTAGAAGCGAATGGTGCGCGCTACTCTATTCATCAAGGGGACACAAAGATGTACCGCAACTTGCGGGAAATCTATTGGTGGAGTGGGATGAAAAGAGATATTGTAGAGTTTATGGCGAAGTGTTCTATATGTCAGCAGGCTAAGATAGAGCATCAGAAGCCTAGTGGTTCCATGTAGGAGTTTGGTATTCCTACTTAGAAGTAGGAAGTTGTGAATAAGGACTTCGTGATGGGTTTGCCTCATACCCGTCATTAGCATGATTCAGTTTGGGTCATTGTAGACAAGATAACCAAATCAACTCATTTCCTTCAAGTCCATACCTCTTATTCAGCCGAGGATTATGCCAAACTCTACATCAGAGAGTTGTTTAGATTGCACGGAGTTCCGTTATCTATTATCTTAGATAGAGTTACCCAGTTTACCACTCATTTCTAGAAGCATTCAAAAAAGGTCTTGGTACCTAAGTTCATCTCAACAAAGCTTTTCATTCTCAGATAGATGGTTAAGCAGAAAGGACTATTCATACTTTAGAAGATACGCTATGGACGTGTGCAATTGATTTCAAAGGAAGTTGGGATTACCACTTGCCTTTGATTGAGTTTACATACACCAATAGCTATTATGCCTGTATTAAGATGGCTCCATTCGAAGCTCTCTATGGTAGGAGATGAAGATCTCCAATTTGTTGGTTTGAAGTTAGTGAGGCCTCAGTTATAGGGCCTGACTTAGTATTTGATGCCTTAGAGAATGTCCAGTTGATCAGAAAAATACTTCGGGCTGCTCAAAGCTGACATAAGTCTTATGTGGATGTGCATAGAAAGGATCACAAGTTTGAGATTGGTAACTATGTATATGTAAAGATCTCTCCCATCAAAGGAGTAAATAGATTTGGCAAGAAGGGAAAGCTTAGTCCTCGATATATCGGTCCCTTCAAAATTCTCAATTGTCTTGGCAAGGTAGCCTATGAGCTCGAATTACCTTCAGATCTAGCCTCAGTTCATCCAGTTTTCCATATATCTTTGCTCATAAATTTCATAGGTGATCCAGTAGTTATAGTACCTATTCAGATCATAAATTTTCAGAACAGCCTATCTTATGAAGAGATTCCAGTCGAAATCCTAGACTATCAGACTCATAGACTAAGGAACAAAGAAGTCCCTCCAGTCAAAGTTCTTTGGCAAAATCAGTCCATTAAGGGAGATACTTGGGAAGCAAAAGCAGATATGCAAACTAAGTATCCTCACCTCTTCTCCGCTAAATCAGGTCAAGCTTAAGGTGACGGTTCTCCTTAAACTTTTCAGTTTTATGTTAAGACTTCAGTTACAAGTTTCGTATACAGTTCATGTTCAGGATTTCATTACAAATTTGGTATTAAATACCACAGCATATTCATTCATGCATTCATGTACCAGTTCAATTATATAATTATGCATCAGGCATGCATTCACATTGTGAGAAATTTAGTTTATCAGAACACTCAGTCATACATTCATAAATCAGTTATGCATGCATCAGATATGCATGTTCAGTATGATATGTTCAGTTACCAGTCATGTCAGTCATGTTCCAATTACTCATGTTTAGTATGTATTTCAGTTTATATTCTCATTTCTCTCTTAATCTCATTCAAGGATGAATGTTCTTAAGGAGGAGATATTGTAATACCCCATACTTTTTCCTAGCTTGGAATTGTTATAAGAATGTTAGAAACTTGCTTTGAAATAGGAATCTATTTTTTTACATGTGTAATTTTTAAGATTTTCACTTATTATCATGTAGGAAATTGAATAATCTTTCCAACGATACCAATTTTGTCTAAATTCGATATCGGAGTGAAACGTTATGGTCATTTTATCGAGAGCTATCAGAATCTCCCAAGTGCAACGACCAGGTTAATGGATCTTCGATCTAGAAACGGACCGTCGCCTTGACAATCGTACCCAAGGCAGTACGGAAACCTTCTAAATAAGGTAGAATGGACAGGTTGACGGACCGTCGAACTTGCAACGGACCATCGCCCAAGCTGTCGCTACTTAGGTAGTGAGTCCCTATCCTGGTCCACCTATGATGGTCAAAACGACAAATCATTGATCCAGCAATGGGCCATCGCACGAGCTGTTGTATAACCCGTTCAGTTATTTTTAAGTCATTTTTAAAGAGGGTTTTTGGTCTTTTACCACCCGCTTACATACCTAGTAATATCCGACCAAGGCTCATAATTTTATTATTCTTCCACAACATTAAAATTAGAGTTTTCTCCATAAAAGCAATCCTTAAGCAATAAAATCCAAATCTTCTTTACGAACTACGAGATTCAAATTCTTAAAGTTCAAGAACTTCAAGAAACTCAATATTAGGTATGCATAGTGTTCATTCATGGACTCCTTTCATCCATGAAGCGTAAGAATCTCTTTTCAAAGCTCAAGTGTATGGATTTATTTATGAATTTCATGTTGGGTTTTCTTTTGTTCATGTTGATAATGACCAATTGAATTATGATCCATGTTGGGTGATCAACTTTATGTGGAATTGATTAGTATAGGTGTAGATTCATGAGAACCTATGATTAAACCCTTCGATGATGAAATTGGAGTTGAATCATGATGTTTATTTGTGGTATAATGTTGTCTACATATACTATGGTTACCATGTGTTTGATTAAATTCCTATGCGAAGGAAAAGTGCCCAAGTAGTATATATTATGCAATCCTTATGTATGTAAAAGTTTATGAATATTACATGTTTTATGAAATGCCTTAATAAATGAATTATGGATGGTGATGTTGGTCATGTATTCATGAAAGTCATGCTTTGTCAATTTTTTTCCATCAAGTCCTGGGGGTACTCGCACCCGACAATTAGCTATTTGCCTATAGCCAATGCCATGTACTCAAGATACTCTCAGTCAAGCTATATTTAGTAGAATTCAGTTAGTTTCATAACTTTGGAAAACTCAGTAACTTCAGTAAATCTCAATCAATTATCAGACCTCAATAATATTTCATCAATCAAGGAAACTCAGTTAACTCAGTCCAACCAGTTGAATTGATCATGTTCAGTGTCTATTCAGATCGGAGTAAAAATTAGCACTGAGTAAACCCAAGGATGGGAACTCAACTATTATATGAGGGTGTGATTCTTAGAAGCAATCCTTGTGTTCCAAAAATATATAGCCAGCATAGGTTCAGACATTATAGCCTACTATATAAGGGTAGATAAGGTAGCTTAACCTGTTATATGATGGTTCCCACCATTTTCACTAGAGTTACCTGTTATATGAGAGTTACTCACAGATTGTCCTTACCAGTGGTGCGGTATTGACACCCTTCTAATTGGGGTTACAGATTGGACCCCAACTCAGACATAATGGCATATTAAGGGCATGTCAGTTAGATAACTACTTTCCAGAGTTACAGATTGGACCCCAACTCAGATATAATGGCATATTATTGACACCCTTCTAATTGGGGTTACAGATAGTTCTACAGAATTTAGGACTGTTAGATATAGTCAACTCAGATACAGTATGGAGCTCAGCTAATTATATTAGATTCAGGACTGTTAGCTACAGTCACTCATGTTATCAGTTATATCAGTCATCAGAACTCAGTTACCAGTCATGTTAGTTATCAGTAAATTCATGTTATCACGATCTCAGTTATAGTTACTATGTATTCAAGCATGCATTCTCACATTCATATTAGTTAGTTAGTCAGTATTGTTCATGCATATGAACCCTATGTATTCATTCTACCTCACATACATACCAGTACATTAAAAGTACTAATGCATTTGCGCTATGGTGTCTTATACCATAGGTTCAGAGATACAAGCTCCAGAGCATCAGTAGCATTCCAGTCTCAGAAATCAGAGTTAGTTGTGAGTCCTAATCTTTCGAGAACATAACCCTTTCTTTATTATATCATTAATTAATTTATTAGTTGGAGTTAGTTGGGGATATGTCCCATTAACTCCTTATTCATACAGGCATATTTTAGAGGATTTTCAGACTACAACATGTGCAGATAGTTTATTTCAGTTAGTTTTGGGTATTTTATACCCCACCCAGATGTTATATTTTATCAGATATTATGTCTCATTTTTGAATCTTATGGCCTTTCAGTTCATGTTTTCGCATTATATAGTATATTGTGCAGTATACAGGTACATATATCAGTCATGGGTTAGCTTGTGGCCCTCTGGGGTCATGAGCACCGTGTAGTGTTCCAGGTACCAGATTTGGGACGTTAAATGCGGGGGCTTTTTTTTTAATATAGGACTTATTTAAGCATTGGTTGCTTGTATTGTGATAAAAAAATATTCGAGTTAGGGTTAGATATGATATTAATAATGTCTTACATGCATATTTGTTCTGATGGTTCATATTGGAATTGATAATCATGAACTTTTTGACATATTGAGTTAATTTTTGGGCTCACTTATATATATAAGTGTTTGATAGATTAGATATCATCATAGTTAATTGATTGTAAGTTTTACATCAGTATTCCATGCATATATATTCATGTGTTATTAGTACCATTGAGAAATACTATTTATGAAAGAAAATAAGATACTTTTATGAAAATCTTCCCAAGAAAACAAGTTGAAGAGGTGAGCTGAGATTGAAAAATAAGATATATTACATGATGTCATGAACCCCCAATGGGTCCTACCTAGGAGCTGCGAGTTTGCTGGGTGTACACTGAGAGTCATCCAATGATTTTCACTATTCATCTCATTCATATTGTGTTGCATTGCATCCGCATATGCATCTCTCATTATTTATTTCATTTCCTTGACTTGTATTAGTTTCAACATATTCTTTGTGTATGTTTTGTGTTGGTTTTATTTTTTATATTAGACTAGTTAGTAGAGAAGGTGTGAGCAACTATTTGGATCTTTTTTTCTTATAGGTGACATGCTCATAGGATATTTTACTCATCTTATTTTTATCTTTGTTCAGTCAGCCTAAGATGCCTACCAAGTATAACTAGATCATACTCACCTCTACTATTCCCTTTTGGTGCAAATCCTAGTACGAGCACAATGCAAAATGGCTGAGTTCATGCATGGGATAGTTGGTGATTCTAGGTACTGGCATATTGTAGGCATCCAGAGTCATTTCCAGGCCTCAACCTATTTTTATTTATATCTTTATTTATTTTAAAGACAGATATAGATTCAGTTGTATTATTAGATACATTGTACTTATAATACCATGTTTTGGAATTGGATTAGCTTATTTCTTTCAGACTTTTTCTTTGACTTATGTTTAGGGCTTTACTTCGTTCAAAAAGTCTCGTCATGTACTGTTTTATTGTTGTTTTGGAATTTTCTTAGCTATTGGGATATGGGGTTACATATCAAGGGTGGATCATGATAAATGCCATCATGACCTCAGATTTTGGGTCGTGACACATGTTGAGACCTAATTTTTGCCCTCCATGACTAAATTCAATCTAGAGTTGATTTGATTTTAAATAAAATTAAAATAAAACTAAATTTGGATAGAAACTTTTCAAAATATGTATCTGGGTTAATTTTGCCATTTTAAGTAGAAATTATACGATTTTGTATTTATATATATGAGATCGTATAATTTTTGTTAATTAAATAATTATTTTATTAAAACACATATTTTACTCAAGAATCGTCTTGAAAAATATTATTTAAAAAGGTTAAATCTTGATTTCAATATAATCTGTTCTTAAAAATAATTTACTTGGATAATATTTATTTGAATTTTACCAAACCAAGAAGCTCAGGATTGAATCGATTGTTAATTTATTTTAAACTTTATTTTGATTTAACCAATTTATTAAATTGGACCTTAATTGAAAATAATTTGGCCACAATTGCAATGCAATTGGCCAAATTGAATTCCAATTAAGCTTTAATTTAAATGCAATTGACCAACTCTTACAATTAGGCTATTAGAAAAATGACCTAATTCTTAGATCCCTAATTACTAAACACATAACGTTGCCCCTACCTCTATTAAATTTTGCCCAGGCCACCATTCTTTAATCCCGACCTAGGCCCAACCGGGTTTGACCCGCTTCAGCCCAACACCTCATATAACCCCCTTCCTCCTTTAGTTGATTCAGCAGAAAACAATGACACCAGTAATACCAAAATAGCCAGGAACAATCCAATGATATAAATATCAACAACAAACGAACAACGTCACCAACAAGCAAAAAATCCCAAACAAAACCCAAGTTCACCTAAAAAGGATTTTGAATTCCTAAAAAATTTTATCAAAACCCTTTGTATTTTGTTAAATCTACCTCATCACATCCAACATTCATCTCTCATGAAATCCAAGGGAAATTTTCACAAATCATACCATTATGGTACATAGTTGTGTGAATTTCGACGATTGCTGGAGCATACCCTCCCCCCCTTTTCAAATAAACATAGCCCAGCTTTGGTCCAAGTTCACATCAATTTCATGGATGTGAAGCCCATGTTTTATCCATAAATTTGAATCTCAAAAGTTCTTAACATTCTAACTCAAATACCTCTCAGATTCCCCTCAAGATCAGGCTTAACTTTTCTGGTAAATAGGCAGTGGGCTAAAGGTTGAAGGTTAAAGGAGAGAAGTTCTTTGGAAAAAAATTAGGGATTTGGGAGAATCATTCTTCTAATCCCATATGAACAAAGAATTCAAGAAGAAATGCACTCGAACAATCAAAGTTCCAAAACTCGTCTGAGCTCAGTAGATTACAATCGAGTTTATTAGTGGTAATTTTGTCATCGGGGCTCGCTTTTCCCAGTTCCTACCCGTAAAAAGGTAAACACATCTTTCTCTCATTAGTAGATTATATTTTATTCTCCTTCTTTGCATTAGAGGAAATTTTCGCCCTCTGTGGTAGTTAAGGTGGGATTATTTATTGTAGATGGTTGTGAAGTCCATAGGATTCTAAAATAGTTGATTGTTATTTGTTAGGTTGAGTTAACGTTATTATTTTGGTTATGTGATCATTTATTTTTTTCTTTCTTCAAATTTTCTAATGTATCTAATATACCATTTTTAGTCAATTTTGACATATCTTCTCTTGGAAGTGAAACTTGATTTTCAAGATGTTGAAAGAATAAGACGCTTTAGAAGTTGTGATTTTACATAGTCAATGATAAACATAGAGATGCTTTGGACTTAATTCAGTGCCATATAAAGACAATTAGTACATTATTAAATAAATAAATGTTTCAATAAACACAATTGCTACTAGAACTACTACAAAATTCGTCATTGTTTCATTATTTGATTACTCTTACAGAATAATAAGTACCTTTTCCAACATTATTAATATTATTATTTATAACACAATGGATACCAAGTAAGATATAATCTAACAAATATCATACTTGAATTTATTGTATTAGTAAGTCTAAATAAAAAAGAGTATCAGACAATCGGTACTCTTTATTTCAAAGTTTGTGGCATTATTTAAACAGTTAGTCAGAGCATCACATTACCATATTTTTGTTTGTGTGTATATAATGTGATAAAATGAATTCTTATGTTTTTGGGCTAATAATTTGGGATTTTTAGGTTCTAAAGACCCTTCTTTAGAACGACGAACTAGACTGGACATATTTGATTTTATTTTAAATCCCAAAGTCACATTATTAGGATTTATAGCTAATCTTTATTTTCTTATTTGATGCATGTAATTCCAACATGAGTCCAAATGGAAGCTATCTCCTCTGCATTTTCTTAAGGGGATCTTTCAAAAATAGCTATATTTTGTTGAAAAACTCACCTTTCATAGCCATATTTTACATAATTACCATTTATAGCGATTGTATTCAATTTACGCTTGCTGTATTCGATTTTATCAATAGTCTGTATTCATATAAAATATAAATACAATATTATTTAGCTGTTGTATTAGATTCACAACCGCTATATTCACTTTTACTTAGTGGTCTGTATTCATAAAAACATAAATACAATACATATTTAGTCTTGTCAAAAACACAAACATTTTTTATTTTTTTATATATTTTTTTCTCTCTTCTATCTCTCTTTCTTCTTTTTTTCTTCTTTTTTTTGTTTTTTATTTATTTTTATTTTTTGTACTTATTTTCTTTATCATTTTTTGATCAATTTTATATTTTTAAAAAATATTACTCGAGCACAAGTCATTGATGATAACGTAAATAGCATAATTGTTTATCTATTTGTAGTCACACCGTCATTTATATTTTTGTATTCATTGATACAACTATATTTGTATTTGTATTTTAAAGTTCGCGCTTATATTTGTATTTTGTAGTTCGCGTTTATATTTGTACTTTATAGTTCGCACTTGTATTGGTATTTACTAGTTCGCACCATCATTTATATTTTATATAATTCACTCTTATATTTTAAAGAACTGTTTTGTATTTGTATTTTATAATTGACTGTATATTATATTGGATTATATTTGTAATATGGTTTTATCGTTTTTGTATTTTTAGATTATATTTGTATTTGTATTCTATTTTCGTCGATGTCTTTTTATTTTTAAAGAATTATTTTGTATTTGTATTCGTAAGTTGATTGCATATTGTATTTAGCCATGATTATATACAATTTATCATTTTTATTTGTATACAAATAAGTAAATGCATTAATTGTATTTTCTTGATTCTAAAATATATAAATATGCAATGTATCATTTGATACATATGTACCATTTTATATTTGTATGTCAAAATTGTTATTTGTATTTGTAAATAAATAAATATCACTTGATACAAATACAATTACAAACAAATAAATTAAATAATTTTAAAAATACAAATACATATTGTATTTTTATAAAAATTTGAATTGTATTTATTTGTATCAAGAAATACAACTCGTATAAATAAATACAAACAAATATTCGTAAAAAGAAAATCAATCGTTCCTTTTCAATAATTAAAAAATATAAATGATAGTTCACACTTGAACTTTTCTCTTTTGTTCATTAGTAAATTCATATTTGATTATTTATGTGTATTAAAATCTCAAATTTGGATTAAAATCTTAATGAATTCCCCTTAGAATTGTTATTTCTGTTGTATCCTTTGATTTTCCTTCGATTATTGTTTGTCACATAGTATAATATTTGAAAAATGTATAAATAATTTTTTTCTTTATATTTCCTCTTAGAACAAATCCTTAAAAGTTAAAAAATGCCATATTATTTTATTTGTGCTAAATTGAATTATTTAAGTTAAAAGAATTAACATCAACCTAAAACTCAATTTTTCATGTAAAAATCAAAACACTTTCATTTAATAAGTCAAAATTCATAACTTGTTTAAAATTGATGTTTTCTTTAAAGATAAAATATTGCAATTATCAAAAATGAAATTCAAATCACTTTCTCTTTTTCTAAAAATAATTTATTTTCTTAAATTGATAAAAGAATTGGGCTTAGTTAACTTTTCCTTTTGATAGAATTTTTCCTTAATTTACATAAAAAAAAATTTCCACTTGAATAATATGAATGTCAAATGACAATCACATAGATGACAAACTTTCAATGATAGTGGCATAGAATAGGAAAACTCATAACAGATATATAAATAAAAGTTTCACTCTCTTCTCTGATATGCTCTTCGTATAGGTTAAGATAACATGTGCATATTTGAGTATAACTAGTCAGAGACAGCGAGGGAGGCCTAGATAGGAGATACTATCCATTGTAGAAAATTCAAGAGGAAGTAAGGCTATTGGAAGTCATCTGAAAAACTTAAGAGATCAAGTTGTTCCAGCTTCGCCTAGTGGAGTAACAGACAGTCAGCTTCAATCAGGAAATCCTGAAACTTCAAAATTGATTTAGAGATATCTTATATGGAGTCTAGAAGAAATAATAGGGAATTTGAGGTCAGAAGCCAAAAAATAATTGAACATTATTCAGTGCAGTAATGTCTTATTGGGTAAGTTACCAGTTGAATCCCAGGACCTAGTAGTAGATCTGATCCCAAGACATGGAACTAAAGGTGAGGAACGAGATCTAGTTGCAAGTATTAAAGTAACCATTGGATCAACCTTATTGCGATTAACAAAGTAGATAGTAATGGGATGTCGCTCAAAGATGTTTCCCCTAAACTGGTAAATGGTGTTGTAATTGAATGATTAGATCAACATGAACTAGCTAGGGAGGAGACTAAGTGAAAGTTTTGTTTGGTATTATATTTGATAGGGGATATCCTGGTTTTAATTAATGAAAAGATGCATAGCTCAACACTGGAAAATTGTAACTAAACAAGAATAATTTGACCATGATAAAGTATATTACATAGTAAAATTTCAAATGGAATCAGACATGAAGGAGACACAGTATTTCGGTCCTTATAGTATTAACAATAAGCCCATGATTCTAAAGCTGTAGAATCCCAAACTTAATTTTAAGTTGGAATTCTTAAATGATATACCTCTTTAGGCAACTTTTACTAAACTCTCTCTAAATTATTAGGGTGTTGATTAACTGAGCAGGATTCCAAGTGCTACTGGTATTCCACTATTTGCTAATGAATATACGACGAAACCAACTAGGATTTCATAAGCTAGAATGTTTGTTGAGGTTGATGTTACTAAATAATTTCCTACTGAGATCACAATTATGAATGCAAAAGAGAATACATTTTAGCAACCTATTCATTTTGATTAGAATCCAGAGTATGGCATTAGTTGTATGATAATGGGACATTCATCACCTAAACTTAAGCAATCTCAACCTTCTCCTAATAATAAAGTGAAGCAGTAATGAGAAAATCCCCTATGATGATACCTACATGGTTTCCCAAGTCTATAGTACCACAGTGAATGGAGCAGCAATAGCAAGAGGCTGATCATGAGACATTAATTGAGGTTGTTAAGATTCCAACTCATACTAAAAAGGTTGTTGATGTTTTAGTTGGAGAAGGAAATTTTATACGTGTGAAATCTAAAGGTACTCAGCCTTCTTTTCACTAAGTGGTAAGAGAAGTTATGCACGAATAGTATCCTTATTTGTTAAGAATGGTTTTGATGTACTGCAATCTTTATTTGTTATGGTGGAAGATCAGCTTTCTCTTGATAAGGAAAAAGGTCCATCAACTAGTTATCAATAGCTTGTTAACTTGGAATGTGGGGGGCATCAATAAAAAGTACAAATGGATGGATCTTAGTAAATCCATAATGGATCATCATATTAAGTTGGTAGGGTTACTAGAAAATAGAGTTAAGCCAAATAAAGTAGTAGTTAAGCTCAGTCTATAGTGCCTAGATTATGTATGCATCAAAATTACACTAATGCTGGTAATGGATGAATTTGGTTGTTATTGGATGATGATGATTATCAAGTCAATATTGTTGTTCAGGGTGCACAATATCTTAATTGTAATGTTTTGAGTAGAGATAAGAAAGTTGAATGTTGTGTGATATTGATTTATGGATTTAATACAATTGAGTTGAGAAAAACATTATGGAATTATCTCGAAATCATTTCAGTGTAGTCCACTAAACCTTGGCTAATTTGGGGATATTTTAATGCCCTTTTGCAATGTCAAGATAGACTATATGGCCTACCTATTACACAATCTTTAATCCAACATATTGTAGCATGTGTTCAGGTTTTGTATCTAAATTGAATTGGTAAGGTGGATTTTATTCTTAGTCTAATAAATAGGTCAGATACAATAGGATATATAGTAGAATAGGCAGAGCTTTGGGAAATGGTGATTGGATGACAAATTATGGTCATCTAATAGTTGATTATCAGCTGCTTCAAATCTTAAATTATTCCCCTATGATACTCCAGTTCCAGCCTTGCTCTACGCCTAGTATAGGTCCTTTTAGATTTTTCTAAATATGTGTTGCTCATGATGATTTTGGAGAAAAAGCTCAAAGATATTGGAATTCTAGTTCTCAAACCTATTCAATGAATTTTGTATGGCATAATTTGAAGGGTTTGAAGCCTCACTTGAAAAAACATAATAATGCTCACTTCAGGTGGTCAACAATCAAGGTAAATCAAATCAGAGAAAAAATTCAAGCCACTCAACAGCTATTGGCTACTTAACACGACATTTTAGCACTAGAAGAGAAGGATTTTTTGATTAACCTTAGAAGTGGAGTCCCATTAAGTAAAGCATTATTCAACAAAAATATAGATCCTAGTGAAATAAAGTGGGTTATTCAAACATAAAATACTTTTCTTTTGTGATGAAAGACAGAAGAAACAAGAAACAAATAGTTGAACTTATATTCTTGAAAGGGGATAAGTTGGTGAAACCTATTGATATTAAATAAAAAATCATATTCCTTCTATCTTGTAATTATTGGCACTGCCTTTCCTAATATGGTTGTCGTTAATATTAGTATCATGAGGAACAGACCAACTTTGGCTTATCAACAAAAGATTGACTTGTGTATTGTTGTGATTGACCAAGAAATCTACACTGGCTTATGTTCTATAGGTGATGATAAAGATCCTAGGGCAAATGGTTTTAATACCATGTTTTTTTAAAAAAAACTTATCCTATAATAAAATCAGATGTGTATGGAGCAATTAAATTTTTTTAAGTAAAGATAAGCTCTAAAAAACAGTCAATTGTACTGAATTTACTCTAATGCCTAAAGTGCCAAATCCTGTTACCATCAAAGAATTTAGGCATATAGCTTATTTCTCTATGATATACAAGTTGATAGCGAAGGTTTTATCCCTCAAAATCCAAAGAGTAATCGAATCAGCCATTTTAGACTCTCAAGCAGGTTTTATACCAGGTAGGAAAGAAGTTGATAACATTATAATTGCACATAAGATAGTTAAATCTTATAGTCGAAAGAATCTGTCTCCTAGATGTATGATCAAGGTGGATATTTTGAAGGCATATGATATAGTTAATTAGCATTATTTGAAATATGCCATGTATGGTCTTGGATTTCCTAAGAAGCTTACTAACTGGGTGATGTAATGTGTAATAACTATCTATTTTTTCTTTTTTATTAATGGAGAATTGACAAAACCTCTTGAGGTAGCCAGAGGACAAAGTGAAGGGGATCCCTTGTCCCAATTCTTGTTTTTTCATAGTTATGGTATATATTAGCAGAAATATCAATGAACTTGAATATCAAAAGCTATTTCATTATCATTCCATGTGCAAAAGTCATAACTCATTTGTGTTTTGCTGATGATTTGCTTTAATTAGCTAGAGGTGATTATGCATTAGTTTAGTTATTACATGATAAAATTACCAATTTCACAGAAGCCTTAGGTTTAGAGAAGCAAATCAAGCTAAAAGTCATATATACTTCGGAGAGGTAACAGATTCAATTAAAGCTTAAAGTCAACAGAGTTTGGATTTCAGTTATGGCTCTCTTTATTTTAAATATTTAGGAGTTCCTTTGTCCCCAAAAAAACTAACTATTCTTTAATGGAAACCACTTATTGAGAATATTGTGATAAGATTTCATCTTAGACTACTAATGTAACGCCCTGATTTTGTACCCCAAACACTACATGAAGTTTACGACCCCGAAGGACCATAAGCTAACCCATGACTGATATCTGCTGTGAGCACTGAAACATGATACTGTAATAAATTTGGAAAAATAGATTTTAACTCCATAAATTTCAAAATTTGTAAATACTAATAAAGTGTATCAACTGAAATAATAATTTGTAAAACTAAACACTTTTTGAAAATTAGTCTAGAAAGCATCAAATCTGAAACTGTCTGAAAGTCGAGTTGACAGCACAATACCCCAACTAACTCCATCTATTAAGATACTGAGTCTACTGTAATAATGAAATGAAAGAATATCCTCAAATGATGAAGACTCACTACTAAATCTACTGCTGGCTGAATGTGGATCTATCTATGCGCAGTGAGGAACCTGAGCTTCTGAACCTATGATATAAGACATCATAGCACAAAGAAAGAGTATGCGTCAGTACATAGAATGTACTAGTATGATAGATGGGGTAAGGTTGAATGCAAGGGTTTATATGCATGAACAATAACTAACTGCATGATATAGAGTAATTGAACATGAGGGTATATGGATAACTGATACTACTGTAAATACGGAGTATGTGCTACTGTGCTTATAAATAAATACTGTGACTAAGCTTATCTGAAGCTAAGTCGTAAATTTTGATATTGATTAGTTGATATCTGATGTTACTAATTCTGGTTGACTATATGTGACACCCCTGATTCTGAAGAATGAATTATGTTCTATTTTGAAGACTGAAACAAAGACTGTGGGAGGTAATCATCTAACTGACATGCCCCAAATAAGATAACTGAGTTGGGGTTCAAGTGACCCCAGTTGGAAAGAATTTTGTACTGTGCCACGAGTAAAGAATTGAAGAATTATCCTCATCTGGCAGGTACTTTAATGAGAACGATGGAACCCTCATCTGACAGGTTAAAACACCTCATCTACCCTCAACTAGCAGATTTGATATCTCAACCTACATTGGTTACGTAGTTCTTGAATTCAAGGAATACTTCTAAGGATCACACCCTCTTCTGGCATGTGAATCCCTATACTTGGGTTCACTCGGTGCTGAATTCTACTCCCAACTAAAAGACACTGAACTGAGTATACTGAACTGGATAGAACTAATACTGAGTTTACTAAATATTCCTGAGTTCTATAACTGATTGAATTCTACTGAGTTCTGTAACTTACTGAGAGTACTACTAATCATGACATGACTGAGACTATCCTATAACTCACACTGGCTCTAGCTAATAACTAAATTTTCGGGGTATTAAATACCCCCAAGACTCGATAGCATGAACAATAAAGCATAGCATGATCTTGAGATACACAACAATATACACTTGTCCAAAATTCATTCATAAAGGCATTTCATCAAACACTTGTAGGGCATAAGCTTGTACATGATTTGGACCACATAATGGCATGTCAAGATTCCACTATCTACTTTACATAGACATTTTAGCAAAAATTTGGGGAGTATGGAGTATTTCACATAATGATGGTCAACACATGTAATCATGAATACGACATTCAATTTTAAATTTAAGGGTTAAGCATGCAATTCATATAATTCACCACATAACTATCTTAATTTCATGGAAACTTATAATTAAACATGCATTAGATCCCAATTACTATCATAATCAAGAGTACATTCAATTCCAAGCATGGAAATCATAAATCATAACTCTTGAAGTTTTAAAAATGGATTCTTAGACTTTATGGGTTAAAGGGACCCATAGATGAAAACCTAACATAACTTGGAAAGTTAATTCTTAAAGGTGCTTGAAGAAATTCTTGAGTTTTAAACTCTTGCATGAACCCACAAGGCTTCTATTGCTCAATCTTAACCTGCTGACATGTAGAGATCTTAGCTACAAACTCTGCAATATCCCTCTTCATCCCACTCCTCTAATAGATCTCCCGCATATCATGGTACATCTTAGTGGCCCCTGGATAAATTGAGTATCACGCACCATGTTCTTTTGAAAAAATTTGGTGCCTTAAGTCATCTACACCTAGCTTACATAGACGATCTGGCAATGAAAAACATCATCGCCCCCTTAGGATAAAACCTCTTTTTTCTGATCTCTGACTAACTTTTTCAGCTTAAAAAGACTAGGATCTCTATCCTATTTTTCCTTTACCTTAGAAACTAGAGAGGATTCAGAACGGTTCTGCACTCATACACTACCTTCTACTAAATCGACTAAGTAGACACCTAGTCGGGTAAGCTGATGAACTTCCTAAGATAACTTTTTCGTGTTGTCCTCAACATGAGGAACACTACCCTATATTGGCTTTACTCGAATAATACAGAACACTCATGACATAATATATCAATAACTCTAACTACCTTCTCTGATGCAAACTGAGAAAGACATACTGCAAGATCTTATGACCTGTGAACACATTTATATGCACCCCATACAAATAGTGCCTCCAAATCAGTAAGGTAAACACTACAGCTGCTAACTTAAGATCATGACTCGAATAGTTCTTCTCATGGGGCTTAAGCTGTATAGAGGCATAGGCTATGACCTCTCTGCAAGACTATACAGCCCAAACCTACTTTGGATGTATCACAGTAAACAACAAAACCATCTGAACCATCTAGTTGATTCAAAATTGAGCCTGAGGTGAGTTGAGTCTTCAAATCCTGAAAACTCCTCTCATAGGAAACTGACCACTGAAATTTGACTTTCTGAGTCAATCTTGAGATAGGGGATGAAATAGATGAGAACCCTTCAACAAACTGGCGGTAAAGCCAGCTAAACCCAAGAAACTCCTAATATCTAATAGAGAGAGGGGTGTAGACTAGTTTCTCACTACTTTTGTCTTTTGAGGATCAATTATAATGCCACCACCATAAATAATATGACTAAGGAACACTACTGACCTTAGCCAAAATTTGCACTTACTAAATTTGGCAAATAACTGATGAGTTCTGAGAGTCTAAAGTACGATTCTGAGGTAATCTGTATGATTATTCTCACTACAGGAATAGACAAGAATGTCATCGATAAAGACTATATTAAATATGTCTAAGTACTACTTGAACACGCTATTCATTAAGTCCATGAAAGCTGCTGGGGAATTACTAAAACCAAAGGACATGACTAGAAACTCGAATTGCCCATACCGGGTTCTGAATGCTATTTTTGAAATGTCACATTCTTTGACTCTGAGCTGATGATAGCCTTATCTGAAGTCTATGTTACAAAATTAACTAACACCCTAAAGTTGGTCGAACAATTAATCAATTCTGGAAGTGGGTACTTATTCTTGATTGTGACTTTGTTCAACTGAAGGTAGTCTATACACATTCTGAGAGAACCATCTTTCTTATGCATGAATACAATTGATGCATCGGGGGTCTATCATAAATAACCTTTCTACTTCTTTAGAGGTAGAGGTATGGACTGCGTACATCTTACCCTCCCCAGACCTCACTATGTGGGAATACATTGGGTTTGTTGTTGTTATTGTTATTGAATGCCTTATCTAGGAGGTCCTTCAACTGTTCTTTTAACTCTCTCAGTTTTGCTAGTGCTATTCTGTATGGCGGAATAGATATAGGCTGAGTATCAGGAAGAAATTCTATTCTAAAGTCTATTTCCCTAATAGGAGGAACTCCAGGAAGATCTTCAGGTAACTCATTTGAGAATTCGTTTACTACTGGAACTGACTAAAGAGTTGGATTTTCTGAGTTACAGTCTTTGACTTACACAAAATGGTAGATACATCCCTTGGATATCATTTTTCTCGCACTAAGGTATAAAATCAACCAACCCTTAAGTACTGTGGTACTACCCCTCCATTAAATGATCGGTTCATATGGAAACTGTAAATGAACTATTCTTTTTCTACAATTAATTAAGGCATAACATGAGTGGAGCTAATCTATGATGAGAATGACATCAAAATTTGGCATCTCTGGCTCTACAAGGTCTGCTGAAGTAATTATTTAAGATATCTTAATCAGAAAGTTCCTGTATACCCATCGAACCATGATAGATTTACCCACTAGGGTACCAACTGAGAAAGGCTCTGCTAGAATTTTTTGACTGAATCCAAAGTTAACGGCTTTATAAGGGGTTACAAAAGATAAAAAAGCCCCTGGATCTAACAACGAATAAACATGCAAATAGAAGATCTGTAATGTACCAGTGACCATATCAGAAAAATTTTCCTGATCTTGTCTGGACTGAAGTGCATAAAGCCTGTTTGGGTGTTACCCACTGGTGGCACTAGAAGTGGAACCCTCCTAATTCGAGCAATCGAACTGAGCTGAGGGACGGCTATGCTAACCCTAAGAACCTGGTGAGAACAATCTCTAACTCTGTGGCCTATCTTGACACACCCAAAAAAAACATCACTGCCAGCTCTGCTGACACCCTAGTGGTTCTTGCCACATTACTGACATAGAGGATTTATTCGAGCATTGCTAACACTACCCTGAGATTTAGAGCCTGGTGCCCTATATTTATTTCTATTTTTAAATGTAGGAACTAGACCACTGGCAGAGGATGGAGCTGGAACTGAAGATTTTTGATAAAATTGGGAATGGCTACCGCCCTCTGACTTAGGTTGATTAAAATTAAAGATACCTGATCTAGCTCTTTTGTTCTGCCTCTCTCTCTCTCTGATCTTATCCTCTTCTTTCTACTGAGCATGGACTATAAGCTCGGATATGTCCATTTTCTTAACCAATATTGTTGTTCTACACTCCTTAACTACACTATCTGATACCCCAGATACTAACTTGCATATTTGGACAAACTGTCTGATATTACATGGGGAGCATAAATGGCTAACTGGGTAAACTTGAAGAAATACTATTTCACGCTTATACTACCTTTCCTGAGGTTGATAAACTCTAACACCTTTGCTTCTATCAGCTCTAAGGGAAAGAATCTCCCAAGAAAAGTAGTATCAAACTCTTCCCACTCTATGAGCTCTGCATCTGTGCCCCCATCTACCTTTCACTGCTTAAACCACATATGAGCAATTTCTTATAGCTGATAGGAAGATAGCTCATCACTCTCATAGGAAGTCACTCCCATGATGTTTATGACTTTCTGAACCTGATCTAGGAACTCTTGTGGATCCTTTTCTGACTTAGATCAAGAGAATAGGGGAGGATTCATTCGGGTACAGTCCCAAACCCTGGCGGCAATAGTATTGTCCACTAGGTTATATTGAATAGTAGTTGGATATTTATTTTAAGCTACTATAGAATTGGCTAGAGTAGTGAATGCAACTTTGAATTCTGCATGGGAGGTATGCTCATCCAGGAGATCTACCTGAATGGGATGAGGTGCTGACTGATTTTCAATTCTCCTTCTGTTAGTCTGTTTGAGAAGAATGTTCTGTAATAAAAGGATGAAATAGATTATACTGATAGTTTAACTTGAGCTCATGCTCACTCGCACGACATAAATACTAAAATAAGGGAAAATTTTCCTAAAACTTCTCATAGAATCCTATCCATAAGTGTGGCGCACTATACATCCATGCAAAAGACTCTACTAGATATGGCTTTCAAACTTCCTAGGAAACTTTTGAACCATAGGCTCTAATACTAAGTTTATAACGCCTTGAGTATGTACCCCAGACACTACTCGGAGCTTACGACCCCAAAGGATCATAAGCTAACCCATGATTGATATCTGATGTGAGCACTGAAACATGATACTATAATAAATGCAAAAAAATAGGTTGAAATGCCATAAGGTTCATAATCTATAAATATTGATAATGTGTATCAACTTAAATAGAAATCTATAAAATTGAACACTATCTGAAAACTAGTCTGAAAAGCCTCTAATCAGAAACTATCTGAAAATGGAATTGATGGAAAAATCCCCCAAGCAACTCCATCTATAGTAATACTGAGTCTACTGTAATAATGAAATAAAATAATATCCTCGAATGATAAGGACTCACTGCTAAATCTACTGCTAGCTGAATCTGGATCTATCTATGCCCAGTCAGGAACCTAAGAGTTCAAACCTATGATAAAAGACATTATAGCACAAAGAAAGAGTATGCATCAGTATGTGGAATGCACTGGTATGCTAGATGGGGTAAGGTTGAATACAAGGGTTCATATGCTTGAACAATAACTGACTACATAATATAGAGTAAATGAACAAGAGGGTACATGGATAAATAATATTACTTTAAATACTGAGTATACGCTACTGTGCATATAAATAAATACTGTGACTTAGCTTATCTAGTGCTAAGTCCTAAGTTCTAATTTCAAGTGGCTGATATCTGAAGTTACTGATACTTGTTGACTATATCTTATAGTCCTAGTTCTGTAGAATTGAACAGAGTTCTATTTTGAAGACTGAAACTGAGATTTAGCCCCAAATAAGATAACTGAGTTGGAGTCTAACTTGTGACCCCTGTTGGAAGGGTGTCAGTATCATCCCATGGGTAAAGATACTGAAGAGTTACCCTGATCTGGCAGGTACTCTAATGAGAATGGTGTAACCCTCATCTAACAGGTTAAAACACCTCATCAACCCTCAACTGGCAAGTTTGATGTCTCAACCTATGCTGGCTATGTAGTTCTAGAATGCAAGGATTGCTTCTAAGGATCACACCCTCTACTGGAAAGTGTGTTGCTATTCTTGGGTAACTTAGTGCTGAATTCTACTTTAAACTAAAAGACAATGAACTAAGTATACTGAACAGGAATAAACTGATACTGAGTTTACTGAATATTCTCGAGTTCTGTAACTGACTGAGTTCAACTAAGTTCCATAACTGAGTGAGAGTATTATTTTTTGTGATAGGACTAAGACTATCCTATAACTGACACTTGCTCTAGGTAAACAGCTAAATTGTTAGGTATTAAATACCCCCAGGACTCAATAGCACGAAAAATAAAGAATAGCATGATCTTGAGATACACAATAATGTACACTTGTCCATTATTCATTCATAAAGACATTTCATCATACACTTGTAGGGCAAAAGTTTATACATGATTGGGACCACATAATGACATGTCAAGAATCCACTATCTACTTCACATAGTTATTTTAGCAAACACTTGGGGAGCATGGAGTATTTCACATGATGATGGTCAACACATGTAATCATGAATACAACATTCAATTTCAAATTCAAGGGTTAAGCATGCAATTCATATAATTCAGCACATAATTATATTAATTTCATTGAAACATATAATTAAACATGCGCTGGATCCCAATTACTTTCATAATAATGAATACATTCAATTCCAAGCATGGAAATCATAAATCATAACTCTTGAAGTTTTAAAAATAGATTCTTGGACTCTATGGGTGAAAAGGACCCATAGATGAACTTCTAACATTCCTTTGAAAGTTAATTCTTGAAGGTTCTTGAAGAAATTCTTGAATTTTGATCTTGATTCTTGAAGTTAAGGTTTGTTTTCTTGAGAGAGAATGCCTTTGATTTGGGGAAAGTTGAATGATAATGATGTAACTAGGTTAATTTGGTGTAATTTATGTGTTACAGGTTTACTTGGGCCATGGAAAAATACTCAATAACTCCTGGGAATGATTTAAAATCATTACTGAAAAATTCCCGATTTGGGAACCTGGCGCGACGCGTCACTATCGCACAAAGCCACTGGAAATGTCAACTGGAAATATGGTTGGTGGCACGACAGAGTGGATTCGCATTGCAATACTGGATGGGACCTCAATGCTTGGCACAACACGGTACAATCGTGTTGGTTTACTAGAAATTGACAATTATGGATTGGGTCCTTAAAGCTAGGCACCAATATCGCGGACCAACACTGGATGTTGACAATTGGGATAATTGTTGGGGTGCGACCCTCCGGTATTATGGTACCTTACGAGAAACTAAAAATTACCATTTTGTCATACTCCGCGATGCATTTTGGGCCTGAATAATGGTGTTTAACAGCTGAAACTTTAAATAGCCACAACTTTTTTACCCGATTATCGGATTTAGGAAAATTTATATTCATGTAAAGTTAATTCAATTTCTACGCAAGGCAGTCTCTTAACTGAAAAATACTAAGTATTTAAAAAAATTTAAATCAAATAACTCATCAACTGAGAGTTAAGTTAATCTTGAGAAATACGGGGTATTACAGCTAATGATCTTTCTTATGCATTTAGGGTGCACCTTGTAAGGTCAGTTATCTTTGGTGTTCAAGCCTACTGGGCTCAGTTATTTGTAAATCTTATAGAAGTGATGAATACGATTCAGGCTTATTGTAGAAGTTCTATTTGGTCTTGCATGAATTACATTACTATAAAAGCATTAGTATTATGGGAGAAAATGTGTTTGCCTAAGGTTGCAGGTGGATTGAATTAGTTTAATCTAAAAATATGGAATAAATCTATTATCTTGAAAATGTGATGGAGTGTTGAAAAAAATAAGATAGCCTATGGACCAAGTAGATCCACATCTATTACGTCAAAGGAAACAGACTTGGTGATCTAGTTATTCCTAATCAAAATTGTTAGATAGTAAGGAAGGTAATAGGATCAAAACATCAGTTGCAGATGTTACATAATAATCTTGGTGGTAAGAGAAGTATATTTAGAGAGTCTTACTTGTAGATGATTAGTATTTATCCCAATATGTGCCGGAGAGCACTTCATTGTCAAAACACTGCTAAACCTAAATCTATGCTTATCCCCTAGTTAAAAGTGTATAATAGTCTCTTTACTGTGGATAGAATATTAAAATACAGCATGCAGGCTAATCCCATTTGTATCATGTGCAAGCAACTACATCATACTAAGGATCACCTATTTATTGATTGCAGTTTTACAACTTTTCTTTGGCCAGGATTAGTCAATTGATTGGACCCTTCTCATCCTATACACACTACTTGGGATGCTATGTTACATGGTTCATTCAAAGAAGTAAAGGAAAGACTCATCAATCTCAATTATGGAAATTTAAGTATACTTAATCTATATATGCCATCTGAAAGGAAAGGAACTCAAGGATTTTTCATCAGAGTGAGCATACAGTTCAGGATGTAGCTAAGAAAATTGCTTGTGTTTGTTGCGTATGAACTACTTCTCCTATTAAAAAGTTACTAGATAGGTATAGATTTTAGTTATGGTAGTTGCTTAGTAGTTTTGATCGAGAAGCTAGTTGTGTTGGCTTAGCTTAAGACTGTATTGATACTACTTTTGGTTATTACTAATAATACTAATTATAAAAAACCAAACGATAAATATCATATTTTGCAAATGATTTCAAGATTTTAAAAATTAGCCATTCTTTCAAAATTAGTCAAATCAGTCAATTCATCTTTTGGTCAACTATTTTTAAATAAACGCTATTGAGTGCCTTAAAAAACCTACTCAAGGTGTTGCCTAAATCCTTATCCATTTTTCTCTAACTTTAAGAATTTTTTTGTTTTCAAGTCTTTAAAATATTTTTGATATTTTCTTAAATTGTTTTAGAAAAAATTAAAGCTTAGAAATAGTTTTAAATGTCAAAAATCAGTGTTTTCCAACCCCTCAAACAAATAGGGACTAAATAGAAATGGCTACTCTGTTGGAGAATTTATTAAGATTCTAACCAAATTTTAAACGGTTTTGACTGTTTTATTTGAATATACTTGATTAAAAGTGATGGTTTGGTAATAAATTGTGATTATATTTGATATTTGCATTCATAGCAAACTTCCTCGTTTGATATATAAACTATTTGGGGTTTACAGTCATCTTGGCCCCTACTAATTAATTGCAAATAAAAATATTGGATATACGATAGTTTATTGGTACATTAGGTGTCTAATGGTTATTTGTATTTCTAAACTCAAGTTGTCCACTAGGTAACCTAGTCAAAGCCCACTCTTGATACTTAGGATAGAGAAAAACCAAAATCTTTTTTAGGCATGATCCTAGGATGATAAATACCTAAGGGGAAATTGGGCCCATTAGAAAAACCTACCCTACGTCTACTGACCACGAGTCAATCATAGAGAAATCATGTTTGTGTGGTGAAAGTAGTATATACCAATTAATCCAATCTATTATCATTTATGGTGGGGGGAAGTCTCACCTTGTTAGCTTTTGTATAGGTATAGACCAACTAATCCCCATAAGAAGATTCAAGATAATGATCAAGCCAAATGATTACTTTAAGGACGGAGTATATGAGTGCAGAAGTCAAGAAAATCCTCATAACGCATATATGATATTTTTCAAATCAATGTCGAGGTTAAAACTATATCACCTACAGATATCACATAGGCCATGAGTTGGACAAAGCCAAGAAGGCGAAGGCCGACGAGGGATCATTCAGATACTAGTGTATTTTATTTTTATCCCCTACATGGGACTATTTTTCTCACATTTTGTTTCTCTTTACCCAAAGATTATATCCCCTATTTTCTATTTTGTAGGAATTTATGCCCTTTTGGATATTTATGAAAATAATTTTTAGGGATAATGGATTTGTCTTAAAAGGCATATACTTCCTTCAAATTTGATAGGCCAACCATTGACTCAAAAGGGTCACCAATTAAGATGCATGCTTATTATAATATTCTTGTATGATATAACTATTTTATGTTCTTATACGTGCTATGTTGATTTGAATCAAAAGTGAATTGTTCCAGTCCTATTTTTCAGAGAGCCTATTTAGGAAAACGTATACATCTATTACACAAAATCTGACCAAAATACTTCGAGACGTCTAAAGTTTCATAGAAAGTACATAATACCTCTCAAACTATTTTATAATCAATAAAATAGAATAAAATAATCTTTTTTACAACTTATTCAAACTATGACGGGCCTGATTTCCCCTTCGTGGGATAATTAGGCAACTTTCCAACTTGGCCCCTATCTTTCAAAATTGTTATTTTCCCTTACTTAGGAAAATGATGCATAAGAATGAAGAAGAATAAGATGTAGCAAGGCCAGTCTACCTAATAATACTCACTATCTCAAATCAATGATCAAAGTCATATTCTTTGAAATTTTTTAGTTAATGATTTTCCTATGATGGAAACAACTTTTTTTGCTTACTTATTGTCAAATATCTTGTATTAATTGCAACCAACTGGATCTAACATACTAGAAATTAAGTTGTTTTTCTTTATAGATAATAGAAATTATTCTGTGTTAACATCCTTAATTCACCCTTTCAAAAGATCGTAGGTCCCCATCCCTATCCATCATTCAAATATGACTGGAAACAATGGTCACAGTATTGGCCATCTGGGACAATGTGATAGCAAAATAAAGTGAGATGATTTATGAAGTCACTAAAAAGCTGGAAAGGCTCCAAGATGAGATGAATTATACTAGAGATTTGTCTAACTTTGATATCACCACTAATGTCAAAATCCCAAGATGGAATGGGCCTCCACTTTGAATTCCCCCTCCAAACTCCCCTATTCTTGGGAATTATCCAAGTAATCTATTATCTACATATGCCTCTCAACTTTCTATAGACCCTATCATCACTAAACTACAAGTTCATCAAACTCGTACTTCACCTATCCAAAATACAAACTAAGATGACAACCCGAATGCTTAGCATCCACAAAACCCATCCCTAACTCCACAAGTTCATTCTAAAACCATAAAATAACACTCAAACTTTACAAAATACCTACAATACCAAAAATTTCCTTCCTACCTACAACCTAAATTTCACTCATCCTAAAAATGATGCTACTATCCAAAATTCATCTCAAATCAAACTTGCACCTCCAACCACTTCCCATGTAATCATACCTCTGGATCTTTATAACATCTTTACTAATCTTGGGGTAGATCATTATGTGGAGAAAGAAAAGGAAAAGGGAGTCGAGTATGAAAAAAAGTTATTGACAATGAATAAAGAGATTATGAGGATCAAAAAGTTTCATAAGATAGTAATTAATAATGTCCTTGTTTATGATGATTTATGGTCCATCCTAGTATAGATTTACTAGAAGCATATAAGATCCCCAAATTTGAAACATTCGATAGGACTTGAAATCATATAGCTCACATAAGGAGATATTGTGACCAAATAGTAATAAGAAGGAATAAGAAAAGTTCTAATGTGCCTATTTAGCCAAAGTTTAAGTGACAAAGCTCTAGAGTGGTTTACATCTCAGGAATTACAAAAATGATTCAGTTGGGGGAACTAGACAAAGACTTTCTTGACAAGTTTGCATACAATGTAGAAACAGTCTCTGATCAACATCACTAGAAAGGATTAAGCAGAAGGGTGATAGGTATTTCCAAGACTATTCCTATCACTGGAATAAGGAATTTTATAATGTACAACCTCTAATGATCGAAGAGGAAATGGTTTTAGTGTTTTCCGTGCTCATGAAGGACAATTTTATACTAAAATTATGTCAGTTATTCATGTAATATTTGTTGATTTAGTAAAGATGGTTAATTCACTAGAAGAGGCATTTGAACAGAAAATATTATGAAGACTCCCACATCGTCTGGGCCTTCTAGTTTCCCAAAAAGAAAAAAGAAGATGTGACCGCAGCATCCACTAAATCTATTACTAAGTTCAAAATGAAAAGTAAACCTATGAATACCCATTCTTTTCCATCATTCCCGAGTCCTCAATCCGTCTTTTGTGCCCAACTCCAATATCAAGCCCCCTAACCAAATATCATTCCCTAATACCAAGCTCAGTAACTAAAATATCTTACCTTAATATCAAGCTCCACTACCAAATTATCAGCCTAATGTCCAAACCATCATCCCGTATCACCAAGATAACATCCAGTACCTCCAAATTATCATTAAGTGCCACCTTCCGCTAACCAAAACAACTATAACCTCCTTCGTCCAAAACTAAAAAAGAAAACTACTCAAAAATTCCCACCACTAGATAAAGTTATCCTCAACTTTTTGAAAGATTAAGTGTAGTCAGTTATCTGGAGTTAATCCAATTAAAACATATCGATCAAACTTAGAATTTTCATTCGGGAGCATCTAGTCATAATAACAAAGATGGAATCAACCAAAAAAATAAGATATAAGACGTGATTGATCAAAGGCCATTACTCTTTAATCACAGGCACAAAATGTCAACAACATCCCATATTCTAATCATGGGAGAACTATGGTTAGCATTATCAAAATATATGGTGAATGGGTAGCTAGCAAGACTATCACTAAGGTTTATTCAAAAAAGGCCCAAGAAGATAGAAGGAGCAGAGAAAAGAGAGAAAGTCATGGTTGTTGAAAGTGTGAAAGAAATGTCGCTTTTTGTGGTCGTGATAGACCTGACTAGGGCATATAACCCAAAACCGCCCAAAATATAGTTTATTATAGAGATTATTACCACACACGAGATTGATCTACTCGTGCTATGGCTCAGTTAATTGTAGAAATAAAATTATCCAATTCTAGTTTCCTAATGAATCAGTTATTAAATGGAGGGGTAGTACTTCAGTGCTGAAGGGTCAGGTTGTTTCTTATCTTAAGGCATGAAAGATGATATCTAAGGGGTGTATTTACCATATTTTCCGAGTTAAGGAATCAAATTTTGAGACCCTGAGACTTGTGTTAGTTTCCGTAGTAAACAAATTTATAGATGTATTTCCTGAAGATCTTCCTGAGGTTCCTCTATAAAGGGAAATTGACTACAAAATAGATCGTTTTCTAGATACCCAACTTATCTCTATTACACCTTATAGAATAGCTCTAGCTGAGCTTCAGGAATTGAAGGAATAGTTTAAGGATCTCTTAGATAAGGGTTTTATTAAGCCTAGTCTTTCCCCGTGGGGTGCTCCAATTCTATTGGTACACACAAAAGATTGTTCTCTCAGAACTTGCATCGACTATCGTCATTTGAACAAAGTCACAATCAAGAATAAATATCCTCTCCCCAGGATTGATGACTTATTCGACTACTTTTAGGGTGTATGTTGTTTCTCTAAGATAAACCTCAGATTTGGCTATCATCAATTTAGAGTCGGAGAATGTGACATTCTAAAGCCAGCCTTTGGAACTCGATATGGTAACTTGAATTACTAGTTATGTATTTTGGACTAAAGAATGCTCTACAGCTTTCACGGATTTGATAAATAGGGTGTTCAAACAGTACTTGGACATATTTGTCATAGTCTTCATTGATGAAATCCTTTTCTATTCCCGTAGGGAAAATAATCATGCAGACCATTTAAGGATTGTGTTACAGGCCTTTAGAGATCATCAATAATTTTCTAAGTTTAGTAAGTGTGAATTTTGGTTGACATCATTAGCTTTCCTTGGTCGCATAGTATTTAGTGATGGCATTCAAGTTGATGCTCAAAAGATTGAAGTAGTGAGAAACTAGCCTAGAACCATCTCTCCATCACACATTCAGAATTTCTTGGTTTTAGATGGCTATTATAGATGGTATTTCAAAGCGCTTTCTTTTATTGATTCTCCCATGTCTAGACTAAACTAAAACAAAATCAAATTTCAGTGGTCAAATTCCGGCCCGAAGAGCTTTTAGAAGCAGAAGGCACTACTCACTTCTACTCCAGTCTTGACATTGCTAGATGGCACAAATGGGTTCATAGTGAATTATGATTCTCCTAGAGTTGGTATTAGTTGTCTATTATTGTAGAGAAGTACGATAATAACATATGCCTTACGACAACTTAAACCCCATAAAAAGAATTATCTGACCCATGATCTTGAGTTGGCAGCAGTTTTCTTTGCCTTAAAGATTTAGAGGCATTACCTTTATGGGGTTTATGTTGATATGTTCATGGATTACAAGATTTTACAGTATGTATTCATGCAGAAAGACCTGAATCTTTATCAGAAAAGGTGGATTGAATTATTGAAAGACAATGATATGAGTGTTCTGTGTCATCCAGGCAAGGCCAATGTAGTGGCGGATGCCCTTGGTAGATTTTGTATGGGTAGTGTTGCTCTCGTTGAGGATGATAAGAAAGAGTTTGTCTATGAGGTTCGCCAGCTTACTAGGTTAGGAGTTTAGTTGGTTGATTCGGCCGAAGGTAATTATGGGTTCATAATGGTTTGAAATCTTCATTGGTTGCCAAAGTCAAAGAAAAAAAATATAGGGATCCTATTTTACTCATGTTGAAGAAGAAATTTAGAGATCAGAAGGTGGAGGTTTTCTACCAAGGGGGAGATGGTGTGCTTTGTTGTCAAGTTAGACTATGTGTTCCATGTGTTGATGGTATGATACAACAAAATTTAGCTAAGTCACATAGTTCATGATACTATATCCACCCAAGATCCATCAAAATTTACTGTGATTTGTAGGAAATCTATTGGTGGAACGGTATGAAAAAAGATATTATAGAGTTTGTTGCTAAATATCTAAACTGTCAGCACATTAAGGTAGAGCACCAAAGGCCTAGTGGTACACTTTAGAAGTTCACCATCCCCACTTGGAAGTGGGAGGTGGTTAATATGAATTTTATGACAGGATTGCCTCGTATGCATCGCCATCATGACTAGATATGGGTCACTTTAGATAGAATAAAAAAGTAAGCTCAATTCTTGACAATTCATACTTTGTTTTTAGTTGAGTATTATGCTAGACTCTATATTAGGGAATTGGTGAAGTTGTATGGGGTTCCGTTGACTATCATTTCAGATAAAGGTACTCAGCTTACCTCTTACTTTTGAAAGGCATTCAAAAGGGCCTTGGTACCCAAGTACATCTCAATGCAACTTTTCATTCTCAAATAGATGGTCACGAAGAATAGACCATCCAAAATTTAGAGGACATTTTGAGGTCCTATATTATTGACTTTAAGGGTAGTTTATATGACCACTTACCTTTGATTGATTTACCTACAACAATAGCTATCACTCTAGTATTCAGATAGCTCTACTTGAGGGTCTCTATGGGAGGAGGTGTAGATCTCCTATTGGTTAGTCTAAAGTAGGTGAGGTTACTTTTATAGGGCCAGATTCAATATTTGAGGCGATGGAGAAAGTTCAGTTAATTCGAGAAAGGATGAAGAAAACCCAAAGTCATCAGAAATCTTATGTAGATGTGAGGAGAAGAGATCTTATGTTTGATGTTGGTGACTTTGTGTATTTGAAAATTTTTCCTATGAAAGGAGTGAAAAAAAATTTCAAGAAGGGGAAACTTAGTACCTGCTATGTTGGCCCATATAGAATTTTAGCCGATTTGGAAATGTATCTTATGAGTTAGATTTTCCTACAGATTTGGTATTAGTGGATCTAGTGTTTTTTGTCTATTTAATAAAGAAATGTATTGGAGACCCAGGTTAAGTTGAGCCCTTAGAGAGTATGGAGGTGAAAGATAGTCTCTACTACAAAGAAACCCTAGTTGAGGTCTTTGATCGTCAAATTCATTGGTTGAGGAATAAAGAAGTCTCATTGGTTAGGGTTCTATGGAGAAATCAGTCCATTATGGGAGATACTTGGGAAGTAGAAGTAGATATGTTAGCCAAGTATCTGGACATTTTCTCTATAAATTCTGATTTAGTTTGAGGTAAAATTCTCCCTTAATTAATTTTCATGTTTTCTATCTTATCTTCATAACTATCCTCATGTCATGGCATGAATTCATGAATTCAGTTCAGTCCACGCATCATGTTTCAGATCCAGTTATTGAATCACAACTCAGCTCATAGGTATTTAGTGTGCGATCCCAGTTTTCCTTAGTAATTTAGCGAAGTCAGTATCATGTACGGATGAATGATCCCAATGGGGATATATTATAATACCTCACATTTCGATATCATTGTGCAACGCACGACTCCTTTCATTAAGTCGTACACACAATATACAAGTCGTATGCTGTAGTCATATCCAAGATAGTGTAAAATGTTTGATGTACTATTTTAGGTATGACTATACCATTAGAGCAGTAATATTAATATACAATTCATATGAAGATAATTAGTAAGATCAGCAGACTATAAGTCATAATGACTTGTTACTAGTTATAAGATATGATTCGAATACTAACCATTGAAATATCCAAGAATCAAACCTCATGTTTTGATTGCTTTATAAGTTACTTGGATTATATTAAGTCCTCAAATATCTCTTAACATATAGCCAAGTCAAAAAACTCCCATAGCGATTAAATTCTTGGGATGTATATAACTATAGTCATCTCCAAACAAGAATAACCTTTTTTCTACAAAACATTTATGATCTAAAGAACCTCGAATATATAGATAATTTATTTAGCTTTCCAACCATAGAAAGTTTTCCTTGATCCGAGGTCGGGGTAAAAAGTTATGGCCAAATTACTGAAGCACTGTCAAATATGCCAGTGGTTACGACTCCTGATGATGACTCGTAAGTAGACCAAATGATTGTCAGGAGGAGTCATAACCACGGGAGTAGGGGTCAAAATTTGGGATCCTGGTGATGACTAAATACATGACCCATACCCAGAACTTACGAGTCATACCCAAACTCATTGCGATGGCTTCCAGATGTTTCGCAGACGATTTCTAAGGGGTTTTTGGTCTTTTTACACTCTTTTAAACCCAAAACTATGCAGTTTCACCCTCCAAACAATAGTTATCAAGTGTAATAACTTCCCCAACCTATCATAACTAAGAAATCATCCATCACAGAGCAAATGGGTAAATTTTGTTTCTCCTCAAAACCAACTAGGGTTCATCAAATTCAAGTTTAATACCAAGAAATTTATCCAAGGCTTCAACATTCAGGTATGTGGGGTATTCATCAATGGTTTCCTTCCACCCATTAAGTCCCAAAAATCTCTTTTTTGTTTAAGTATAGATTTTTAATCTTCTTTTATGAAATTATCCATTTAAATCATGAATTTAATCCCTGTCATCTTGGAAATTGGAATTCAAGCCATGTCAACACATTTTTCCCATGAAATTTAGATAACTTTACGCTTTGAATTTCAACTACTCTATTCATATTCAATTTATCCCATGTCAAATTATCAAATTATGAATAAAACCATATGAAATTGTTATCCGCTTAAGTTTAATACATTTATATATTCAAACACATGTACTTTATCAGTTTAGTGACTCATATTATGATTTTGGTATTGAATTATGAATTTATGTCACTGTTTCAAGTATTGTTTTTCAATTTCGTAATCATTCAGTGCTAGAAGGTTATAAATACCTGATACATATGTGTTTACTTACGTTTCATACTTTTCGAGAAATGAGTTAGTCCATTCATGATTTTGTTGTCATACTCAGTTTGTTATGATCATGTTGAGTACTATCAGTTGAGATGTTCAGTTGACCTTAGTCAAAAATAGTGTTAGTTCAGTTGTATGTAGCATTTAGCATCAAGTGAACTCAGAGATGGGGGCTCACCTTCCAGTAAAGGGTGTGACTTTAGTAGCAATCCTTGAGTTCCATAACTACGTAGCCAGCATAGTTTTTGAGAGGTATTTCTTCCTATTGAGGGTTGACATTCTCTTAGGGGCACTTGCCAGCAGAGGGTGACTCCCAAGTCCGTCAAAATACAAGTTTAGTAGATCCACACAACTACTGTTGGTATCCGTGGTAAAGTACTAACACCCTTCCAACTAGGGTTTCATGGTAGACGCCTATTAGCTCAAATTGGGGTATGTCGGTTACATGAGAGCTCCCTTAGTTTCAGTTAATACTCAATCAATATTAGTTAAGGTTTTCTTTAACAAGTAGTCAATTATCAGTCAATCTATTTTACAGATTAAATTCAGTCCATGCCTTGGTCTTGCATTCTCAGTTTTACATGTTCATGAATCCATGTCCAGTTGCCATATGTATTTCAGTTAGTCTTTACCTCATGTACCAGTACATTCAAAGTGTTGACGGCATACTTTTTCTTGAGCTATGCTATCTTATAACATAGGTTTAGACTCTTAGTTCCCCCAACCATCCTTAGACAATTCATCATTTCCCAGCAGCAGTTGTGGTGAGTCCTCATCCATCGAGGACATGGCATGTTATTATAATTATTTCAGCATCTCTTTATGATTAGTCAGTCGAAGTTAGTTGAGGGGTTTGTCCCATCATCTCCTAATAATTTTTAAAGGCTTTTGGACAGTTAGTTAGTTTTTGATATATTCAATTATTTTCAGATATGTTAAATTGTATTTCAGTATTGCATCATACATGCATTTTATCAAATTTATTTCCACGCAGGTTATTCAATTATTATTCTATTTAGTGCTCATGGAAGGTACTAGATCATGGTTTAGCTTAGGGCCACTGGTGGACTTAGGAACCGTGTTGCGACTAGGGGGTATACTCGGATTGTGACATAGAACCTACTTCTCAGGAGGCCATGTATTCATGATGCAACAGCAGTCTCGTTTTCTTTTCATTAGTTGTTACAATTTATATAGGAAGACCAGGAGGTGGTCATTCAAGGTGAAGGATGCCACTTGATTTACTCAATAGTTATGTACTTGTGATTAAAGATATGCCAAGGAGAAGTAACTTTTATACAATAGAAATTGTGAATGTTGTAGAAATGGATTCAATACCCTAGGTGCCCATGCCTTCCATCTATAAAATGATGGAAATATACTAAGGAGAATATTTGAACCTGATCGAGGTCTAGATTAGAACTTGAATTTTATTATTGAATCAATTGTGATCTTAGAAAAACTATTCAAGTATGGATTGGGATACAAGATAACATATGAAGATGAGAGTAAGAAAATGATATAGATCGGTTTTCATAAGACATTGAAACTCTGGTGCCAATTGTTTTCTGTATATGAGATGTCGATAAATAATGGTGTAGGGGAGGGGATAAGAAATCTATTTGAAGGATGCAAGGCTAGACTAGAAGATTTTCAAAAGATAGTGGAGTAATGAAGGTGGCAGTGTGAGAGACTTTGCAGAATTGGACCTCTACTCCACTCATGACTCGTCTCCCGTTGTAGTAAATAAAAGAGAAATTTCAAGTAGTTTCTAGAATATATGATGATTTGGAGGAGGCTGCACAATCCACCTATCATATCTTAAATTTCTTTTGCATTTTACCATTTTCAAAAAGGCATGGGAATGTACTTGTGTGGGTCATGATCCATAGTTTGTAAATAATTTCCAAAATTTCAATGAAAAAGGCCTCCCTTTATCTAGGAAACCATTTCTAATTATGTTATTCTTATTTTCATATCTTTAAATGATCTTGTTATTATAAAACTATCCTTGTTTTGGAAAAAGTAATAGTAATTTTAAAACTTGATAATTCCATATTATGCCAGGAGCTGAATTAAAAAAACTGAGGTGGACAATGATGAATGGGAAGAACATAATATTGTCAAGAGATACTATGTCTGAAGTTAGCCTTCTATTTGTGTTTCTTTCCTTGTAGTCACACTTTTTCTTAATTTAATCGTTTTTACACTTTGTAGTAGCTTAATTTACCCTACTCTTTTATGTATGAACTATATTTGACCTATTTCTAAAGAATGAGATACATAGGTGGCCTATGTCGGCTTTGGTTAACCCCTTAGATTAAAATTTCATTCCCTCTTATATATGAATATGCAATAACCTGAATTACCAAGAATGAGATACGTAAGTGGCCTATGTCAAATTCGGTCAATCTTATAAATTTTTTCTATAACCGCCTAGCATAGTCTTGAACTATGTTTGATCTGATTCTTGCGTCAATGGGACATGTAGGCACCCCAACAACTTGGTCATATAACCCTAAGAAATAGGAACTAGGGAATAATTTTCAAGAACGAATCTTGAGAATGCAAATAGGAAGATCATCCTCCGGCAACGATAAAAAAGACTAGCAAATGACTATGGGAGAAAGTCTTATGGTCCTTGTAAGTCAAGATCATCTCAAACAGTATCAAACTGGAGTAAAAATTTTGAGGAGGTCCTCAAAGTTTCCACTAACATACTGGAATGAATTCCAAATTCCCAAGCTCTAGGATGTCAAAGCCAAACAAAGAAATCACCCACTGTGATAGAGTCTAGATAGACTAAATCTTCTGCTATGGCTGAAATTTTTTAGAACTATGTTGTGGAACTCACCAACAATGACAAAGAGTTTTCAAAAAATTTTCATTGGATGTCAGACATAGCCAGGCCTCAAATGGATGACATTTATTAAGTTAGAAAATGACATGATTAGGAGATATTTTCTAAAGAACGTATACACAAGTTTTATAAACTAAGTTTTCATAAATAAAAACTATTTCTTGAAAATATATACATATTTTTCTACTTAATTAGTTTTTGTCTAAAATCTATTGGAACAGGGAGTCAAAAGAAAGTCCAAGAATTATGGAGTACTCAAAATATGGCGAAAAGCAAACCAAAGGTAGAAAGAGTTCAACATAGAGTAGTTTCACCCAAAACTAACAATTTTCCTATCGATGCCGGAATCAAAGTACAAAAATGGGGGTCGTTTTCAAAAAATCCCCCAAGTGAATTGGTAACTGCACCTAAGTATATAATTCTCAGGAAATGTACTTTTAGGTGGCCTCAAAGACAGATTCAAACTACCCATTTATCAAAGGTCCCTTCGACATGTCAATCTTATTTAAAGAGAATACATAGATGACAAAAAAGAGAATTATCCTCTTTATGAATATTTTATTCAGAACTTTTCGTAAACATAGTCTCTAGTAAAAGTGACTCTATGTCTGCTAAATGATTACCTTGAGCATAGGTACATTAAAAGGAATTGGTCATAATCAAAATGATTACTCAATAGGAGTAAGAGTATAGAAGTCCTCCTTATATTTACCGTAAAGTAATACAAATGTTATTTGAGCAATCCCCAGAAAGGGATTTCACCCATTTGTTTACATTTGGTTGACTTGTTATTTAAATACTCCCTCAAAAAGAGAAGATTAATAGAAAACAAAGTCATTCTGATTATGATGCTAAGTATTTTTCATTTAAACTTTCATAAAGATAGATTGTGGTGGCTACAGAGAACGATTTGTGTATACTAACCATCTACCTTGAGTATAGGGTTATGCAGAAAAATAATATACCGAAAGATAAACTCAGGTGAATGTTTAATTCAAACTGCTGAGAGGGCCACTGAATTCCATTGTACTTCATTACATTCCATCACATTCCACTACATTTCATTGTGTCTCATTGCGTCCCATTACATACTATTGTATTTCATTATACTTAGTTGTACTTCATTACCTCTCATCGCATACTATAGCATCCTATTATATTCTATTTTATTCCATTACATGCCATTGCATTTCACCTTATTATACTAAATTCAATTGCATTTCATTGCATTGCATTTTATATTATGCCATTTTATTATTGAGAGGTCCATATCGAGAGGGTCATCTCATTCCATTGCCGAGAGGACCATTTCATTCCTCAGAGGGAAATTTCATTCCATTGTTAAAAGGTTCATTTCATTTCATCCTCTAGGTTGAAATTTCATTTTGTTTTATTTCATTGTCGAGAGGAAGATGATGAGAGGGCCTTTTTATTTCATGCCAAGAGGGACATTATACCATTCAAATAAATCTCCATAATTTCTCACCATGCAAGACAATAAGGTCTGGCTTTGAGAATTCTTTGGAGAACCTATAGTCATTGATCACAGAAAGATAGCATAATCTGCTATCAAGGATATCTCAGTATTTTATATCCATTAACCATGCAAAAGGCAATAATACCTGCGTTAAGGATATTTATGAATTTTATTAATCAATATCTGAAGTCATCAACATATCAAGTAGAAAAAGTATATGAACTTAAGGGACGTCTTTAAGTCATTATTTAAAAGAGGACGACATATTAGGTTTCCCAAAAATTTAAAATACAAGGGTCATCTATAAGTCACAATATTAGAGATAGGATAGTGTACGAGATTACCCAAAAGTTGATAGTCCATAGGTCATTCATAAGGCGCAATAACATCCTAATCGAATAGTATATCGAGGTTACCTAAAGATCAAACGTTCAAAGGTTATCCATAAGTCACAACTAATCCCCATCTAAGAGTATGAAAGATTACCAAATTGGTAGGTCCAAGGGTTCTCTATAAGTTTCCCCATATCCAAGATTTATTATGCACAAGGCTACCCAAAAATTTGTAATTTTAGAGATATTTGTAAGTTATGTTATAGCCAAGGTTGACTGATGTGCAGGAATACCTGGGAGCTAGAAATTTGAGGGATATCTGTAAGTCATCTCTATCGAAGGTTGGATAATTTGTAGGATTACCCAAAAGCTAGTAACTCAAAGAATATTTGTAAGTCCTCTCATATCCAACATCAAATGATGTACAAGATTACTCGAGGACTGATTATTTGAAGGATATCTATAAGTTATATCAATGCAAAAAATGCAAGACTTATCTGAGTTCACATGCAAAATAACATTGCAGATTGCTAATAGGGTTATCATATCAAACAAAAGGCAAACAGTTGCAGGGAAAGTTATACCCAAAATATCATCGATGACCAAAAAGGCCACCCCATTATAAAAAAAAAGTCAATCGCCAAAGGTCCATCATATCCAACTATCGAGATTCTTTTTATGGGAACCATTGTCTTCCTAATCCAGGGAAAAGAAAGGACAATAATATTAGATAAAAATAGTTTATGCAGGAATTCGGTAAAAGACTATCTATCCCGTAGTGAATTATGTTTATCATATTTTGTTTGATATGTTGTCTAGAGCATCTGAGAGGATGAAATTTTAAACCAAAACCACAGGTGCAAACAACTCCAAAATGGACACGGCACAATGTGGAACTTTTTTTTAGCAGCAAACTAGGACATAGTCCTAAGAGGAAAATCAAACTCTATAAACGTGAGCTAAAGGATGTCTTTCCCCACCATCAAACCACACTCCTATCAAAAGGCATATGGCATTTAAAATTTTGGATCTATTGTCACTTTCAGAGTACCTTAAACTCATACCAAAAGAAACTTCCCCTTTTTCCCAAAGTTGGGGGATAGTGTACTCAAAGTTTTAGAAATTATGTTAAGGTAACTTATTCCATATTGATGTGTAGGATATCATATTTGTAACTGAGACAATTACATGCCTTTTTCCATATCTCAAATAACTTGTCACTCATCCCGAGCCAAAGATCATCTAGAATAAAAGACTATTTTTTCTAGCAATTAACTCGAACAACAAGTTGTTTGATTCCTTTAACCTTAGGGATATATAGGTTAGGATCTATGTTGAAAACTCTAATAAATTTCAACCTCTTGCTATTCCTCTAATTTCCCAGCTTTTCGGTTTGACCAAAATTCAAACATTAAGATAGCTTGTGAAACTTTTGGAAATTCTTACTTAAAATCAAGCTATATGAACTACAAGTAGACTAAATTCTCATGCAACTGAGATATGTAGGAATCCAAAATTGAGTTTCATCCATAAATCCTTGAAAATTTTGCAAAAGTTGACCTCATTTTTTAAATAAGTTTTTGGTCAGACCAAATTAAGACCGTCAAACTTCCTTTACCCAGGGTTAATTGCATTCACCCTATCCAAAGGGAAGGGCGGTTGTTGGTACATAATTTTTATCCTCTGCAGCTAAATTTAATACTGTGTTATTTTAATTTTAAATAAAATTAAAATATTATTATACCCAGATATAAACTTTTCAAAATATGTATCTACGTTAATTTTGTCATTTTAAGTAGGAATTATACGTTTCTGTATTCATATATATATATATGAGACCGTATAATTTTTTATTTAAATAATTATTTTATTAAAAATCAAATTTTATTTAAGAATTAAAAAATTAAATCTTGATTTCAATATAATCTATTCTTAAAAAATAATTTACTTGGATAATATTTATTTGAATTTTACTAAACCAAGAAACTCAGGATTGAATTGGTTGTTAATTTATTTCTAACTTTGGTCAAATTTAGCCAATTTATTAAATTGGACCTTAATTAAAATCACTTTGGCCAAAATTTCCGTTCAATTGGCCAAATTTATTTCCACGTCAGCTAAAATTTAAATGGATTTGACTAAATTCTAACAATTAGATTATTTGACAAATGTCCTAACTCTTAAAACCCTAATTCCTAAACATATAACATTGCCCCTGCCCCTTTTAAATTTTTGCCCCAGCCCACCATCTTTTAATCTCTACCAAGGCAAAACCAGCAGTGACCTACTCTGGCTCAACACCCCTTATAACCCTTCCTCCTTTACCCAATTAAACAACAAATAATGATATCAATAATACTATCAATATACAGCAGCAACCCAACAATGACAATATCAACAACATCAACAATCAAAAAATCCCAAACAAAACACGAATTCACCTCAAAACGACACTGAATTCCCCAAAAGAATTTGTTCAAACCCTTTGGATTTTGTCAAATCCACCTCGTCACCTCCAATATTCGTCTTCGGTTAATCCCAGAGAAGTTTCTCTTAAACTTTATTATTGAGGTACATAATTTTGTGAATTTCATTAGTTGCTAAGGGATGTCCTTCCTCCCCCCCTTTTTCTAATGAACTTGTCCCGAATTTGGTCCAAGTTCACCTCAATTTCATGGATGTAAAAACCCATGTCTTATCCACAATTTTGAATTTCAAATATTTTTAATGCTTTTCTCAAATACCCCTCTGATTTTCCCTCAAAACCAACCCTAATTTTTTTATATAAATAAAAAGTGGATTGAAGGTTGAAGGAAAGGAACTCTATAAGAAAAATTGGGGATTTGGGAGCACCATTCTTTCAATTCCACGTAACTAAAAAACTCCAGAAGAAATGCACTCGAATAATCAATGTTCTAAAACTCATCTAAGCTCCAATAGATTACAGTCGAGTTTATTGGTGGAAATTTCATCATCGGGGATTTTTTATCCCAGTTCCTAATCGAAAAAGGTAAACACATCTTTCTCTCATTAATACATTAACTTTTCTTCTTTTCATTAGTGGAGATTTTTTCTGTAGTCGAACTAATGATGGGATTATTAATTGTAGATGGTTGTGAAGCCCATAAGATTATGAAATAGTTGATTGTTTTTTGTTATGATGAGTTAACATTGTTGTTTTAGTTATGTAGTCTGTCATTTATTTTTTCCTTTCTTCTAATTTGCTGATCCATCTAAAATATTATTTTTTGTCAATTTTGACATATCTTCTCTTAGAAGGGAAACTCGATTCTCAAGATGTTAAAAGAATAAGACATTTTAGAAGTTATGATTTTACATAGTCAATAATAAACATAAAGATGCTTTGGAATCAATTCAGTGCCATATTTGGACAATATTATATTATTAAATAAACCAATGTTCTAATACATTCAACAATTACCATAACTACCACAGGATTCTTTAATGTTTCATTATTTTATTACACTTACCAAATAATAAGTACTTTTTGAACATTATTAGTGTTATTATTTATAAAACAATGGAAACCAAATAAGGGTAATGTTGTTGTTGATTCTCTTAGTAGGTAGTCCATGGGGAGTTTAGCATACGTGGATAAGGAGAGATGGGAGTTGGTGAAGGATATTCACCACTTGGCTAATCTTGGAGTTCACCTTTTGGACTCCGAGAATGGTGGTGTATTGGTATAGGAAGTGGTCCTATCATCTCTTGGTGTTGAGATCAAGGAGAAGGAAATATTAGATCTTGTCTAGATAAAAATCAAGGGTGATATAGGTGGGAAAAAGATAATGGTATTTGAGATAAGTGGTGATGGTACCTTGCGACACCAAGCGAGGTTATGTATTCATGACATCGATGGTTTGCAAGAAAGGGTATAGGCCAAGGTGCATGAATTGAGCAATTTTGTTCATCTTGATTCCACAAAAATGTATCATAATCTTGAGAATATGCATTGGTGGAATGGTATTGTAAGACTCCATACGATCCTAGCTCAATTTTTCTTACTATTGTATGTAAAAAGGGGCCCAAGAGTTACAAAATTTCACTAAGTGTTAGGACTTAGTCATTTCTAAGGCCTTTTAAACCTCTGTGACTTTATTTTTGACCTTCTTGGCCTTAGAATATCGATTATAAAGTTGATTCACGATTAGGGATGTCAAAGGTACATCTTGGGTGAGTTTTAGAATTTTTGGACCAGCTTAAGGGCATGTTTTGAAGTCCAAAATAGTAGCATCACCGGGATAAGCCCACGCTGCGCCCTATAGTGCACCGCAGTAGAGCCCGCAGAGCATGCCCAATCTCCTGCCCCTCAATTTTTCCATCTTTTGTTCTCATTTTTATAAGTGCGATTGGGCTTTTCCCTTCACCCAATTGGTCCATAACATGGGATATAGGGTCTCAAAAGCACAAGTTGTCATACTGTTCTCTAAATTCACTCAAAATAAAGCATTTTCTCTCAAGAACATACCCTAGTCTTTTCAAAAGAAATAAGGGATTCAAGCTTAATTTTTTAGAAAATCATCAAGAACTTTAACAAATTCATCAATTAAGGTATGTTTGATGTTCATCCATGGACCCTTTTTACCCATGGTGTCCAAGAATTTGTTTTAAGTTTTAAATTATGGTTTTTACATGTTATTAGGAATTATATCCATGAAGATCATACGAACTTTGATTTCGAATCCTGTTTACCATGTGATTTCATTGCAACTATCCCTTGACACGTTTGAATAATGATTATTCGCATGTTAAATTCTTAACCCATGATTTTAATATTGAAATTATGCTATTATCACTTTTTTAACTATTTCCATGCTTTTAATCATGACCTTCTTGTGTTTGATGAAATTCCCAAGAGATGAATTTTGAACAATAATCCCTATTATGATTTGTAAAGCTATATACGTCCTTATTGACACTTCTATTCAGTGTTGGGGATATGAATACCCAAAACTTAGTTGTTTACTTATTCTGAGTATCTTTTAGAATAGTTTCAGATATGTATAAGCATTATTCATTCTGTTAGTTATCATAATAAGTTAACCTTAGATCAGTTCAGTAATCTGAGTCAATTTAGTTGGGAGTAGGATTTAGCACCAAACTAACCTAGGGATTGGGTCTAACCTTCCAGTAGAGGGTGTGACTCTTAGAATCAATCCCTGCATTCTAGAACTATGTAGCCAACGTAGGTTTGAGATTTTAACATTCCAGTTAAGGGTTGGCACATATCTTACCAGGGCACCTGCCAGTAGAGGGTTACTCTTTAATCCTTCAAGACTTCACTTTAATGGATCCACATAGCCATTGTTAGTACATGTGGCACAATATTGATACCCTTCTAAATGAGGTCACAGGTTGGACCCTAATTAACTCAGATCGGGCATATCAATTAGATGATACCTCCCACAGTTTCAGTTCAGTATTCAGTCTAAGTTTTTTTGACCATAGCATATAGTATCAGTCATTCAGTTATCAGTATTTCAGTTTACAAATTAATTCAAAATCAGATTATATGGTTTGTCATGCATTCAAAGATTTCACTGTGTTTTATGCACTTATATTCAGTTACCTTATGCTATTCATTCAGTTAATTATTATTCATGCACATGAACCCGTGCATATTAGCCTAACCCCAACTCTCATGCTATTACATTCAAAGTACTGATCGCATACTCTTTTCATATGTTATGATATTTAATATCATAGGTTCGGATTCTCTACCTCCTAACTGCGTGTAGACAGTTCAGCCTATCAACAACAGTAGTCATGGTGAGTCCTCATCCGTCGAGGACATGGTAGCTTATTTTAGTTTACTTTAGTATTTCATAACTTTCTTTTGGTATATTAGTTGGATTTAGTTGGGGCCTATTCGATCAACTCTTTTCAGTCATTTTTATAGGCTTTCAGACATTTCAGCTAATTAGTTGGTTTGTTAATCTTTTCAGTCAAATTTTTAGTATGTTCGTTCATATTTCGTACTTGACAATTTCTTCATATTAATTTTAGTACTTAAAAACCTTTGGCAGTATTCAGTTATTTCCACATATGTGTATTTTATTACCATATTTGTCAGTGCTCACTGCAGGTACAAATTCACGGCTTAGCTTTTAGTATTTTAGGATCGTAAGCACCATTATCACGACTAGGGGTAGCCACAAATCGTGATAGGTATGAAGAACAATATAGCTTATTTTGTCGCCAAATTTTTGGTGCATCAACAAGTAAAAGTTGAGTACATAAGACCTGTAGGCTTATATCAGGAAAATAATTGCCTGAATGGAAATAGGAAATTATCAACATGTATTTAGTTATCGGCCTTCCTCAGTCTCGTTACCAGCTTGATTTGATTTGGGTCATCGTGGATAGGATGAAAAAGTCGGCTTACTTCTTGCAAGAGAGGACTAACTTTTCGGCTGAGGATTATGCAATATTGTATCATCATAAGACTATTAAGCTATATAGGGAGCCTACTTTGATTATCTCTGATCGTGGTACGTAGTTTTCATCTCAATTTTAGTGGTTGTTTCAGAAGAGGTTGGGTACTAAGGTTAGTTTGAGTACTAGTTTTCACCCGCAGATTGATGGGCAACTAGAAAGAACTATTCAGACATTAGATGATATGCTTCATGGATGTGTGATTAGTTATGGTTTAAACTGGGTTGAGCATAAACCTCTTATAGAGTTTTCTTACAATAATAGATATTATTCTAGCATTGGGAAAACTCTTTTGAGGCATTGAATGGTAAGAGGTATAGATCTTCTATTGTGTGGTTCGATTTTAGTAAGGCGGATATGTTTGGCTCAGATTTGGTTTATTAGGCTATGGGGAAGGTAAAGATGATTCGAGATAGGCTTAAGGCTATCCAAAGTCGCTAAAATTCATATGTAGATGTAAGGCGTAGGGACTGAAATTTTGAGGTTGGGAATAGGGTGTTTCTATAGGCGTCACCCATGAAGAGAGTAATACAGTTTGGGAAAGAGGGAAAGCTCAGTCCCCAATATATTAGTCCATATGTAGTTTTGAGGAGGAGTGGTAATGTTGTGTATGAATTGGAGTTGCCTTATAGTTTGAGCTCCATTCATCTGGTATTCCATGTCTCTATTTTAAGAAAGTGTAGAGGTGATCCTTCATCGGTTGTTCCTTTTGAAGGATTGGGTATCTTAGATTCTCTATCTTATGAAGAGATCTTGATTGAGAGCTTGGATTAGAAGGTTTGTTGATTGTGGACTAAGGATATAGCTTCGGTTAAAGTTCTATGGTGGAACCACAAGTTGGAAAGAAGCTACTTGGGAAGCGGAAGAGGATATGAAGTCCAAGTATCCTCATTTGTTTTCTACTTCGAATAATTGTGTGGAAGGCATGTGTTTTTTATTTCCTTATATCTTTGTTTTCTAACTTGGTGTAACGCCCCGAAATCGGGTCCCGAGACATCATACAGTGCTTAAGGTCACAAGTGACCCAAAGCTAACCCTTCTACTGGCATAACTCATAAGAAACTGAATAAAAATACAAATCCATACAAATCAGTAGAAATTAACTCTTTTCTGAATCTGATCGATACAAAAATGGAATTTTACAGGATTACAATTTTGCCTTTAAAACCAAAATTGAAACAAAATACATCAACTTCTACTGAATGTCTATGAAGCCTCTACTAGTACTAACTGTAGGTAGCCGGGTCATGACTCCCGACTACCCCAACTCAATACGACTAAATAAAGAAAATACAACACTATAAACTCTGCATAACTAACCCAAGCCCTTGAATCAAAAGGACTCATCACCTGCTGACTGGATACCATGAACTGACTAGATCTGAAGGCACAACTATACCTTGCACCTACATTCCAAGAAAATGTAGCCCACATGCGAATATGTGGGTCAATACCATGGAAAAATACTGAGCATATGGGGGTGCAATGCATATATAAAATAATATCTTAATATCATCATAGTTTATAAAATTATGCATGCTGATATAGATGACTCACCTAGCTCGAATTAAATCATCAAAATTATGAGAGGATAAAATAAGTATAATAACACATGTGAGTCATCATATAATTTGTCAATCACTTTCAGTTCATCAAGAATATCAATTCTCATAATGTAATTATCATTTAAATCTTTCAAAAGAATAACTTTCACAATTCCACTTTCAAATCACTTCACCATTCACCATAGACACAAGGAAACACACACACACTGGGAGATCCTATAACCAACATAAACCATGTGAGCTACATAGAGTCCAACGTACAACCCATGTTGGGGAGAGCCATCCTATCCTTCCCATCGGAGTAGGACTATCGATCTCAAATCCACATAAACTAGTGATCACTATATAAATTAGGCTCAGGCTCACTCCTATGGGACTACGTAGTTCTTCGGAAATAAGGTTGCTTTATACCTCCCACTCGATACTAAAGATTTCTAATGTACTTAGCTCAGATCATTTCAAAAACAATCCACAACAAAACAATTTCAGTAATATATAAATATACATCGGGAGCCATCATGCTTCCCATCTATCAAAATCAACCACGTTGTGGATTTCTTTCACACTCAAGTTCAAAACAACTCCATTAAGACCAAAAGGTCAAATCATTCCAAATATCTTAAATATTCAACATCAACGTGCTTATAACACACACTTTCTCAAAAAAAACACAATTTTCAATGGGGATTCATGACCCAAATATCAAAATCATGATAAATATCGTTCAAGATTCATGCTTTATATCTCCACGCATGTAAATTCATCTTTCAAAATAATAAACATCAAGATTTCATAATAATCATCATAAGATAAGGGTTCATGCATCAAATTCGTAAAAATTCAAATAAAAATCATGCCTTAGTAAAGAAAATTACTTTTGGGCACAAGAACGAAAGAGAGTTCTTGTTGAAAAACCCCACATACCTTGAATGATGAACTTTAGATCAATACTCGTTTTTGAGATGTTAATCGTGCCTTTGAATGATGGTTCTTGGTTAAACTAGGAACTTGGAATCTTGAATAAATTTGTTGAATTAATGGTGAACCTTGGAAGTTCTTGAAGTTCTTGAACTAGGAACTTGGAATCTTGAATAAATTTGCAGAATTAATGGTGAACATTGGAGGTTCTTGAAGTTGGAAGTAGGAGCTTAGGGTTTTATTTTTGAGGGAATTTGATAAAATATAAAATATAATGCTTCTAATAGGCTTTAATATAGGGTTTGGATGGATTTTGGGTGAGGGAGAATGACCAAAACTACCCTAAAAATTAAATAATTCTCGAATCTGTCCTTTGGTGGACTGTTTTGATAGTCTGAAGTAGATCAACCATAACGTTTTACTCTGATATCCAAATTGGATGAAACCAATTTCATTAGAAAGAGGACTCTCATATATTTTCGTTGATATATAGTATCTCACCCAGATCATTGTGTACGAGGATTTATGATCGTTTGAATTTGAACCAAAAAATCACATTTGATAGGCTGAAGTAGATCAACCATAACTTTTTGCTCCGATAGATAAATTGGATGAAACCAATTTTATTGGAATGAGGACTCATAGATCTTTTCGTTGATAAATAGTAGATTACCCAGATCATTATGTACAAGGATTTATGATCATTTAAATTTGGAGAAAAAATACGCCAGGCCTCAGTACTTTTTTCCTGCACGTTTTACTGTTCACAGTTCGATCGGAATTGTCGTAGTTCGATCGGAATAGTCGTAACTCATTGCTCGAGTGTCCATTTTCAATGATCTACATATAGTTGGAAAGATTATTCGATACTCTATGCAATGGTAGGTCAACATCTTAGAAATACTACATAAAATAATTTTGGATCGCTCTAAAGCGTAGAACTCGATACATTTCTCACAAAATCTTTACGAAGAACAGTTTTTGGGGTATTACATTATCTCCCCCTTGGAAACATTCGTCCTCGACTGTCACTTAATAGGATAAAAGCACTGATCAAATGAACTTCTTAATGGATGTGAACATCTAAGACATATCGGCACGATTGGAACTACAGTTTCCTAGTCCTCATACTGAACATGCATATCTGACGCATAAATATCTAGCTGAATTGACTCTTGAATGTATGAATGCGTATCCAAAAATAGCTAATTCAAAGCTCGTAATGAGAACTTGAGCATGAACTAGATGTGTTTAAAATACGAAAGCTTTATGAAGTCACGGGGTATCTCCCCCTTAGGACTCTATGTTCCTCTACAACACTTATTTCACAGGGTCACTAAGACTGTGCACGGGGCACCTATGAATTAGCTCATATGCATGACGCACGAACAGAGGTATACTCGTAAATGCTGAGATGCTCCATATGGAGATGATTTCATTACTAAGATCCTTGGATAACATGGTGAATGATAAATTAGAAGGTACACTATACGATTCTGATTGACTGAGCTAGAATACTTGGAAAATAAAGATTGTTTAGTAGAAGTTTATGAATTGAAGCATAACTAGCTTCTAGAATTGAAAACATGTACACCACAATCCCTCAACATAACCACTTAAAACATCAACTAACCACAATATACATGAAAGCTTAATCTCAATCTTACTTCGCATTACCACTTAGCTCAAAATAAGCATACACCATCTAGAGCTTCCACGCTTTCAGCTCAACTTCAAAATTACAATCTTAGAGTCTAACGCTTAACACAAATCTTTTGCATCCTTAACGGACCATACTACCTCTTTCATCGCTTATTAAAATCATGATTGTAAACTTATATTTCTAAACCATAAGAATCAAAATCACATCTAAGAAGCTCAACCATTACATTCATACACTAATCCTCGAAATTAAAGAAGTCCCATAATATCTTGGGTGAACTTTCTCATCATAAACACAACATCAAACTTAATCGTGAATCAACCAAACTTAGGCTCTTATATCTACTATTCATGCCTACTAGATCACTTCCTAACAACTAATACCGTTAATCAAGAAATCATCACAGTCTCCTTCACGATCACCAATCATTCAAACTTAACTTTTAGCACACAATATAACTTAAAAATTTTCACACGAAATTTCCACTTAGAAACTATAAAACAATCCTCAACAAATGCTAGACCATTTAAACTTCATAACAATAATAATTGGTCATAATCATATAGCTTATCTTATTCACAATCCATTAACACATCCTTTTTTCACCCGTCACTACTGATAACGCCCAAACTACAGCTCTCGTAAGAGTGTAAGCGGTCGCTGTCAAATATAGAACCCAACTGGGTTGGGTGTCGAATCCCACAGGGAAAACTTGGTCACTAAGTGTTGTAATTTTTAGCAGACTGTTGGTCAAAAATTCTAAGGAAAGGGGGGATTTAATTGTGGCATGAATTAAGAGTATCAAAGTAACGACTGAATGCTTTGTTTAGTAATATTTAATCACAGAGAATAATAAGTTAGGGTTATGTCCACCTTATGAGTTCTACGTATCTATTGACTATGAGTTATGCGGAATTCAGACATGCATGCACTTATAGAGATTCGTATTCTAATGGTAAATCCTAGTGTCTCTCGACCATCCAGTATTATTTCACTTTCACTCTCTCGATCTTAAAGTGTATAACTAACGGTACAAACTCTCCAAGAGATTAATCCGGTTAAGGCATTAACGTGTAAACAGGGGTTGGTAGCCCTATTTCCTTGTGACACTCTCTTGTCCAAACATGTAACTTTTCTCTCAAACAAGTTAATGCTATAATGGTGTATTCTAGATGTTTGCAACCACAAGAATTTAATTAAAACGAAGAGAGTAATGATATAAGTAGCATACGCATCAAGAATTCACAAACTCATAGTAATAGATAGTATATCAAAAGGCTTCCATAACCCTAACAGAGAAGTTTAGCTACTCAGGAGCGCAGCGGAAATCACAATAGACATCATCATCATACCACAACTAGAATAATCTTCGTGATGGGATGAATTTCACGTCAATAGCCAAGTAGCATTTTTCCTCTAGCCGTTTTTCTCAAGAGAGCCGTGATTCTCTGTAAAAGTCGAATGAAAAGAAAATAGAATTGAATAGAAAATAGAACGAATTTGCGTAATGAAAAGCGTGAATGAAAAGCTTGCTGAAAAATTTCAGCAAATAGGGTTTTTATAACATTCTTGTCCTAGTCCTACTGAAATAGGGTTTTTATCCTTGTCCTAGTCCTTCTGGGTTACTGCTGCACCCCTAAGTATTAAGAAATACTGATTTTTCCCGGGGCGGATTCTCCATGCATCACATTCAGTCCACAAGCTTCCAAAAGCTGCCTTCCTTCTTACGTGAAGTTTCCCTTGCTACCGAAAGGTCCACAAAGTGCTGAAATCTTCATCATAAATACCTGAAAACATGCTAATCACGTTGGTTAGCTCACTTATAGGAAAATGGACTAAAAGTGCAGGAATTATATATTTTGTCCTTAAAACTTATCTAAAATATGGGTAAATTATAGTGCTTTAGGCGTGTAAATTCGCCCAATATCAACACCCCACACTTACAGCTTTGTTCGTCCTGGAACAAAATATTACGCTCATGCAACCATCTACTTAGGATTTCACAGTAACAGCACAAAATATTCAACAAGACATGCACGACAATCATTAACAAAGAGTAGTTTTATTGATCACTACTAGAAACAATTCAACCTCCAACATAGACTCGTGATGATGGTTAATTCGTATCCACAAGTTAAGGCACAAAGAATCATACACAACTACCCAACAATCATCAACCATGTGTGTCTCACATAATATATCACCCATAATCACTCATAAGTTTTGCAATTTTCGGAACATGGGTGTAAGACTCTCCTTGCTCTCTCTCTCACAAAGAATTCGTATGTTGAAACTGATGACCATAGGCTTGCCCTTAGTGTAATGTTCTACTAATATCAGAATGCTAAGCTTAGGATCAAATAGGTCTTTTACAGGTTATAATGTAGGCTAAGGGACAGGTAGGACTATTTTGGCCAGAAATAGTGACTATGTTCCCTAAGCGCTATAATACATCACATTATGCCATTAACACTCTCTTTTAAACAACCTCTCTACTTTTATTTTATCTACCACCCCTTTTCACCTATTTTGTTATTCAATTTTAAACAGAATTAACTTTTTATTTTTATTTTTATTTTTTTTATAACACACCTCTATAATAGTCACTCTTTTTCATAACAAATTCAAGTACCAATACACTCTAAGGCATTACTCTCACCCAATTTCCTCTTATTTTGTCACATGACTTTACAATTTAAAGCGCTTAGAAATTTGGATCAAATTATGGTCTTGAAAAAAATGGATTCGACTACATATGAGGTTGTCAAAGAAAATAGCTAAAGGCTCAAAAAGAGGGTTAACTAGGATAATGTACACAGGTAGGTAAAAAGAAGGTAAACAATTACAGGCTGCCAAAGAAATGCCTAAATCATCTCCTAAACTCACACTCTTTATTTTGCTTTACACACACACCAGGCAAGTTCTAGCATCAGTCACAACACAGAATATACTATAATCTCACACACACAAGGCACATGGTCAACTTTATAGGGAGCGGTATAGACTTCTTGACCCAAAAGATGAATGAATTAAACCATACAATTATCACACAGTGAGTCACACTTGGAGCCTAAATGTCTCAATAGTAATAATTCTAGCACAAACTCTTGTCATAATACCATGCCGCCTATCAGAACAATTTCATGCAACTTAAAAAAATCGAAAATCTAAAAATTTAACTACAACGACAATAAATACGAGAATAAATGCAGGAAAAGAAGTACAATACAGCATACAAATACCAGCACCCCAAACTTAGATGGGACACACTGCCCTCAGTGAAAAATAAATAAGGAAAACCTGATTAGTCGGACTCCTCCTCTATGTATGGGGTCATACCCCCTGCATCGGAATCATCATCAGAGTCGTCGTCATCAGAATTCTCCTCCACGTCTGAGTCTGGCATTCGGCGATCATCATCGGTCGACACATCATCATCGAGAGGTTCCTCAAAATGTAGCCCTACTCCGCTCATAGCCCGTGCATGCTCATTCATCGGGTAGTCATAATCCAACTGCTGGAGCTCTGCATCAGTTAGAACACGACCCCCACTCATCATGGTAAACCTCGTCATGCCATATAAATGGCGGAAGAATCTTTCGTCGCGAGCATGTCTTTCTGCAGAAGTCAGGTTGACGCCATGCATAGTTTCAACATCTTTAACCTTTGCCAGGTCAACCTTCTTCGGGTTGTGCGGAAGCTTATGATATGCAGGTTCCTCTTCAATGTCTTCCTTCCTTAATATCGCATTCAACAAATTGCCAAAGTTGAAGTGGGACCTCTTGTGCAGCCTAGCCTTACGCATTGACGACCGTATAACCGCACCAATGTTGATGGGAATATTAGTCATCAGAGCGTACACCAAGAATACTATATCACGTGTGATCTTTTTGTACTGTGTCCCTGGAATCAGTCAAGATATGACAATCCTCAACCATATCCGAGCTTCTCTGTTTAGGGAAGCATACGGGAAGGTGTTGTGTCGACCGGTATCCTTATGAAGATTTCAGCGTGCCATTGATCTTGTTCCGCACAGTGTGTGTCTGATTTCCCTGTACGGAGGTCTTTGTTGAAGCTCCTTGAGTGGTGATGGATCGACAGCTGGAAGACCCAGAAAAGTGTTGAAAAACTCCGCATTCAGTTGCAAGACTTGGCCCCGAATTTTCACATCACTTCCAGTAGTCTTTGGGGACCAATTTGCATAAAAATCTCGCGTTAGATCAAGATTGCATTCTCCCATGTCTCGGAAAATGAAATCAAGATGTAGCGCCATGATTTTAGCCAAAATGTGAGGTTCTCTCTTCGCTAGACTCTCCTTTTGTATCAACTCCATATGAACATATTTTTTCACTTTGTTGTTCTTGTACCACTCCTTTCCTTCCTCCTCTAGGACCGATTTTATCCCGAACATGCGGCGAGGTATTTGCAGCGAGGAGGATTCAGCTTGCTCTTTTCTTCCCCTCTTCTGACCTTTCTGTGAGGTGGACGCTTTTTGTTTTCCTTGTCGTGCTTTTGGTGCCATTCTTCCTGAGATTAAAATAGATTTGTGTTAGCTTATCTCAGCAGATTTAATCGACAAACAAACAATAGTGGCACCACCCCACACTTAATTTGTTGGTACAAACTAATTAAGTGAGTGATGTTGATTGCTCAGACTTCATCGACATACGTATAGGCGATATGTTCCAACAACACTTTTAGCACAGTCATACTTTCATGTCATCTTTAACTATCCTTTCTAACTCTATTTCATGTAATCTTGACTATACTTTCATGTTTGGATTAATGCATCTTTTGAACAAGACTACTACATAGACATCGAATCAAGTTATGGTATAGAAATAATCACAACATCTCATGCTTGTATACAATCATGATCTTTATCTCGATGAATGAGTCATTCAAACATTCAAGCATTCAATTTTGAAGTTTATGCAATTAACTTCACCATGTCGATTCTGCAAAAGTATGACAATGTATCAAAATCAAATACAAGTCGGAACCAAGTCAAGAACACCTACACATATTCTTTCACTCAACTAGATGTATTATAACAAACCAAGCACATTCACATCACCAACACCACTTCAAGATCTAACAAAACATTATAAGCGTAGTATTGTAACACTTACAGAATATAAAAGAACTTACTTTGTGATGGACTTGGAATATGATCTTTCAAGGTTATATGAGCAAAAAGAAAAGTTTTGAGAGATTTGGAGAGTAAAGGCGGCGCCTCAGTTGAGCAAATAAGTGTGTTTTGTTCTAATGTTTAAGATCTATTTATAGAACAAGCTATGGATCGGGTTTGACCCATGTAGAATCGGGTAAGGAGACCAAAAAGTGAGAATAGGTGGCGCCTAATACTTTGCCTATGCTTGGCATAGGCGGCGCCTAATGCTTTGCCTAGTTGAGCATAGGCGGCGCCTATGCTATGGCCTAGTTGGGCATAGGCGGCGCCTATTCTATGGAATTGTAGATTCAGTGAGCAAAGGCTTTGGCATAGGCGGCGCCTAATGCTTTGCCTAGTTGAGCATAGCCGGAGCCTATGCTATGACATTGTGGATTCCGAGAATAAAGGCCATAGCATAGGCCTTGCCTTGTCTGTTTCTTAGATTTACATAGGCCTTGCCTTGTTCATTGCCTAGATTTGCATAGGCAATGCCCAACCAATAGCCTTTGCTTCTTCATTCCTAACTTACCACCTTCAATCATGACACACTTCCAAATCAAAATTTGGGCTAGATCTCCTCCTTTATACGTCTTGCACCTACACTTACTCAAAAACAACAAAAACGATTAGAAAGATGGGTTGCCTCCCACCAACCGCCTTAGTTTTGGTCGTGGCTGGACTACAAAAACAAACTCCTATTAAAACAAAACAATTAAAGACGATGGGTTGCCTCCCATCTAGCGCTTGATTTATTGTCGCGGCACGACATAGTTATCTCGATTACTTAGACTTCATCGAGATATATGGTGTATCATTTTCTGAATGGATTCAAACGACACTGATGCTTACTTGTAGGCATGCAATCTTCTTTGAGATGACTCTTGTGCAGACATATCCCAGGAGGGATACTAATTATATCATCAATAGTCCAACCCATAGCTCTCTTGTACCTCTTCAGAGCAGAGATGAGAGCCTCTACGTGTTGTTCACCTAAATCAGCCGCAACACTCACCGGAAGTGTATTTCCACTTCCCAAGAATGCATACCTTAGGTGACTGGGGAGCTCTTTCGGTTCTAGCACTGGTGGCTCTTCAATGGAAGTCTTTACTGTTGGTGAAGGTCGATTCTTAAGATTAAGGTCCAGCTTCTTACGGCCATGAGAATAGGACCTTATTCCTGTTAGAGCACAAGTGGTTTCTTCATATTCTTCAACCTCCTCACGCTCCAAATTCAACAGTACATCAGACAATGGCTCATCAATAAGATGCTTCTCTGCAGATAATTCTTCCACATCTTCATAATAAACATCAGCTACAGAGAACACATCCATATCTCTAGGTTACTTCATCGATTTGCATACATCAAAATGAACCACTTCGTCATTCATCCAAAATAAAAGCTCATTGGCTCGTAAATCAATAAGCACAGTTCCTGTTGCGAGGAAAGGACGACCCAAGATTATGGGAACTTCAGAATCCACCTCGCAATCCAAAATAACGACGTCTGCAGGAAAAATGAATGTGGAAACCTTCACTAATACATCATATAAGATACCAACAGGTCATTTTACTGACCTATCTACCATCACAAGTCGCATATTGGTTGGTGTAGGATTGCCCAACCCCAACTTTCTGTAGACGGATAGCGGCATCAAATTGATGCTAGCCCCCAAATCACACAATGCCTTAGCAAAATTCATAGATCCCACCGTGTAAGGAATAGTGAAAGCACCAGGATCTACCTTCTTTTGTACTAAAGACCTCGTGGCAATTTCACTGCAATGATGAACATTATCTGACAGCTCATAACTTGTTGCCCGCTTCTTTTTCAAAAGGTCCTTCATAAATTTAGCGTACCCAGGTATCTGTTCCAGCGCGTCCACTAACGGAACATTAATAGTCAGCTGCTTCAACATAGTTATGAATTTACTGAACTTGGTGTCATCAGCTTTCTTCTTTAATCTCTAAGGAAAAGGTGGTGGTGGAAGGGGAATCGTTTTCTCCACTACTTTCTTTTTATCTTGCTTCCGATTATCAACCTTTTCAGGAGTGTCATCAACCTTCTTCTTTAGTCTCTGAGGAAAAGGTGGTGGTGGAAGGGGAATAGTTTTTTCATGAACGCTCTCATTCTGATTTTCAGCTTTTACAGAATCATCACCATCTGCATCAATAACATTCTCCTCTGTATTATCAACTACCTGCTTGCCTTTGGATGGATTTTCCAACACTTTACTACTCCTGGTAGTAATAGCCATACATGATCCATCATTCCTTGGATTTTGCACGGTGTCGCTAGGTAAGGTGTCGGCCTTTCTCTGATTGAATTCTGCTGATAATTGACTCATTTGTTGTTCCAGCTGTTTAATTGCAATGGAATACGAGTCAACCAGTTGATTTATTGAGGAAAAATCATTCTTTACCCCAGCTACTCCCGTGTTAGTTGCTTCCACTCCTTTCAACAGCTTAGCCATCATGTCCTCTATGGACATCTTTTCAGAACCAGATGCAGCGGCATCACGACTTCCAGAAGGAACATACAAACCACTCCTGTCAGTCTTATTCTTCCAACTACCTTGATCATGGTCCTTGTTTCCAAATTTATCGTAATAGTTCTGACCTTGGTTTCCTTGGGCATTGCTTTGGAAACCCCCTGATTATTCAAGTAGTTAGCTTCTTCCTCAGAATTGGATTCATCTCTTGCCTATGACACAACAGCTTTGACTTTTTCGGTCTTCCGTGATAATAAATACTTGGTAAGAAGATCCATCTGCGTTTTCATGTGAGCCATATCCTGGTCACGTTCCTCTTCTCTTCGCCTCTGTTCTGCAGTCATGCCAATAGATATAGTAGAGCTTGCTACCTCAGAATCCATGGTATGCCAAGCTCTACTCTGCTTTGTCATACGATCTAGCATACCACTTGCCTCATTAAAAGTAAGGTCCATGAATGAACCACCCACAGCATTATCAACCACTGGCTTAGTCACCAAATTCAAAGCCCTGTATAATATCTCCATCAAGTGGACATTCATCATATGATGATTTGGGCACCTTATAAGCTTCTTCTTGAACCTCTCCCATGTTTCGTGGAGAGCTTCAGTTGGAAGCTGTCGAAAATTGCTGATCTCATCTCTTAATTGGTGCTCTCTTGGATGACGGATAGAATCTTTCTAGGAAAGCGTCTTTCAGTTGCATCCAATTAGTGATAGAGTCAGCAGTTAGCCCGTTCAACCATAGAGTTGCCTCTCCAGATAGAGACAATGGAAATAAGCGCAGCCGAATCGCATTCTGTCCAACCCCTGGATTGTCAAAAGCTTGTATATTGAGATAAAATTAATCAGATGCATATTCAGATCATCTCCTGCAAGTCCACCAAACAACCCTTTGAGTTGCAATAGCTGAATCATGGTGCTAGTGATATTGAACTTGGCTTCGAGAGCCAAGGGCGGAGGAATAATAGCCCCTGTGGCACCAGCTCCATCCAGATCGTCTTCTTCATCATCAAAAGGACCCTGCACAGCTTGGCGGTCAGGTCTCATTCTAGCTTAACGATCTCTCCTATGCATAGGTACCACCACCTCATCAGTACACCTAGGATTCAGTAGCTCCTCATCACCCAGGTCCTCATCATCAGGATTTGTTGCCTGACCTGGGTTGTTAATATTCTGTTGATGCACTTGAGCAGCTGCCAATGCAACTAATCTAGCCTGCTCCTGTTGAGCAGCCCTTCTTTCAATGTCATGTTGTGCATCCATTCTGCCAATAAGTTATGGTTCAGGATTTATGGGTAATAATGGTTGACCAGAACGTCGAGTATTTGGCATGCACTGAACAGAACCTGAATAAAACAAAAACAACAACTAAAAGTAAAATCTGAGAATCTTTGACCAAAGGGTCTAGTAACTATCACAAACTTAGTTGACAACTGTATTCCCCGGCAACGGCACAAAAATTTGATAACGCCCAAACTACAACTCTAGTAAGAGTGTAAATGGTCATTGTCAAATATAGAACCCAACTGGGTTGGGTGTCGAATCCCACGGGGAATACATGGTCACTAAGTGTTGTAATTGTTAGCAGACTGTTGGTCGAAAATTCTACGGAAAGGGGGGATTTAATTATGGCGTGAATTAAGAGTATCAAAGTAATAACTGAATGCTTTGTTTAGTAAGATTTAATCATAGAGAATAATAAGTTAGGGTTATGTCCACCTTATGAAATCTACGTATCTATCGACTATGAGTTATGCGGAATTCAGACATGCATGCACTTATAGAGATTCGTATTCTAATGGTAAATCCTAGTGTCTCTCGACCATCCAGGATTATTTCACTTTCACTCTCTCGAGCTTAAAGTGTATAACTAACGGTACAAACTCTCCAAGAGATTAATCCGGTTAAGGCATTAATGTGTAAACAGGGGTTGGTAGCCCTATTTCCTTGTGACACTCTCTTTTCAAAACATGTAACTTTTCTCTCGAACAAGTTAATGCTATAATGGCGTATTCTAGATGTTTGCAACCACAAGAATTTAATTAAAACGAAGAGAGTAATGATATAAGTAGCATACGCATCAAGAATTCACAAACTCATAGTAATAGATAGTATATCAAAAGGCTTTCATAACCCTAACAGAGAAGTTTAGCTACTCATGAGTGCAGCGGGAATCACAATAGACATCATCATCATACCACAACTAGAATAATCTTCGTGATGGGATGAATTTTACGTCAATAGCCAAGTAGCGTTTTTCCTCTAGCCGTTTTTCCCAAGAGAGCCGTGATTCTCTGTAAAAGTCGAATGAAAAGAAAATAGAATTGAATAGAAAATAGAAAGAATTCGCTTAATGAAAAGCGTGAATGAAAAGCTTGCTGAAAAATTTCAGCAAATAGGGTTTTTATAACATCCTTGTCCTAGACCTACTGAAATAGGGTTTTTATCCTTGTCCTAGTCCTTCTGGGTTACTGCTGCACCCCTAAGTATTAAGAAATACTGATTTTGCCCGGAACGGATTCTCCATGCATCACATTCAATCCACAAGCTTCCAAAAGCTGTCTTCCTTCTTACGTGAAGTTTCCCTTGCTACCGAAAGGTCCACAAAGTGCTGAAATCTTCATCATAAATACCTAAAAACATGCTAATCACGTTGGTTAGCTCACTTATAGGAAAATGGACTAAAAGTGCAGGAATTATATATTTTGTCCTTAAAACTTAGCTAAAATATGGGTAAATTATAGTGCTTTAGGCGTGTAAATACGCCCAACATCAACTACTATCTATCCTTCATACATAACTTAACTTATTTCATAGCTCTCTACGTATTAACTTAACTTCCTCTTGCAATCTGGAGAGCGCCTAGATTAACAACACTTACCCACCGAGTACTTCCATCACTAACTTATAATCTCTGTCATATAAATACTGTCAATACCCATTTCATACCTCAAACAAACTATATCACGTCCTATTAACCCAATTGCATGCAAAAAGGGATTTCGCTATACTTATGCTCAACAAATCACACTTACCATCCTTCTTACTACTACACCTCCACATCCCACATTTTCAGCCAGCACAAGGAACAATATGAACTACAAGTTGCTACTGGATCGAAATAGGCCTCACCCGGCTTCACTAGACTTTGGTTTTGTGTTTTGATCAAGAAAGTTATATGAATAACAAAGTAACTATGCTAGTGAATCGAAATAGGTCCCACACGGCTTCACTAGACTTTGATTTTTCACAAACATAATGATAACAATATTACATAATACAAGAGATAGAAACTTAACACACAACATTCAACGATCTAAGAATACACCTTACTCTGTCTTAATTAAATAACTCTTTAAGAATGAGGGCATAACTTTCAACTTAAGGAACTTAACACACTAGAGAGCTCCTCTCAAGCCCTTTGTGTAACCTTTAAAATTTCTTCTAGAAAATATATAAGCATTACCTGGGGAAGAACTGGAGCTTGCGAATCATGTTATCTCAAAAAAAATACATAGAGGGAGAAGTATAGATTAACATTGTAGATTCTGAGGAGGAATCTAAAAGAACATCTAACCTAGGATTAGTTCATGACTTTTATGAAAATGAATAAAGTACTTTAATCTTTGCAACTCAAAAAGCACTGACAGGATAATTTCTAGCTCTATTACAATCCCATAACTATCTACGGAGAATTAAGCTAAACTGTTTTTGATACCTTGAAAATGAGGCAGAGTTGGCTAGAATAGAGTAAGATGAGAATCTATATAAGCTTCTTGGAGAAAGTGCACGATCTTAGACTTGAAAGAAGGAAAACATTTCCTAAATGCCATGTATCCTCTCAAAGAAAAGTAAAGATGTATCCGTACCGTTCCACAAGAATCTACTAGACACGACTTCATAGATACCCTAGGATACTTGAACTCTGTGCTTTGATACCAAGTTTGTAACGCCCCAAAATCGGGTCACGAGACGTCACACGGTACTTAAGGTCATAAGCGACCCTAAGCTAACCCTTCTACTAGCATAACTCATAAGCAATTGAATAAAAATACAAATCCATACAAATGAGCAGATATTAACTCTTTTCTGAATCTGATCGAGATAAAAATAGAATTTTATAAGATTACAATTCTGCCTTTAAAACCAAAATTGAAACAAAATACATCAACTTCTACTAACTGTCTATGAAGCCTCTACTAGTACTGACTGTAGGTAGCCGGGTCATGACTCCCGACTACCCCAACTCAATACGATAGAATAAAGAAAATACAACACTATAAACTCTGCATAACTAACCCAAGCCCTTAAATCAAAAGGACTCATCATCTGCTGACTGGATACCATGAACTGACTGGATCTGAAGTTACAACTATACCTTGTACCTACATTCCAAGAAAATGTAGCCCACATACGAATATGTGGGTCAGTACCATGGAAAAATACCGAGCATATGGGGGTGCAATGAATATATAAAATAATATCTTAATATTATCACAGGTTATAAAATTATGCATGCTAATATAGATGACTCACCTAGCTCGAATTAAATCATCAAAATCATGAAAGGATGAAATAAGTATAATAACACATGTGAGTCATCATATAATTTATCAATCACTTTCAGTTCATCAAGAATATCAATTCTCATAATGTAATTATCATTTAAATCTTTCGAAAGAATAACTTTCACAATTCCACTTTCAAATCACTTCACCATTCACCATAGGCACAAAGAAACACACACACACTGAGAGATCCTAAAATCGACATAAACCGTGTGAGCAACATGGAGTCCAGCATACAACCCATGTTGGGGAGATCCATCCTATCCTTACCATCAGAGTAGGACTATCGATATCAAATCCATACAAACTAGTGATCACTATATAAATCAGCCTCAGGCTCACTTCTATAGGGGCACATAGTTCTAGGGAAGTAAGGTCGCTTTATACCTCCCACTCGGTGCTAAAGATTTATCCCGGACTTAGCTCAGATCATATCAAAGACAATCCACAACAAAATAATTTCAGTAATATATAAATATACATCGGGAGCTTTCATGCTTCCCATCTATCAAAATCAACCACATTGTGGATTTCTATCACACTTGAGTTCAAAACAACTCCATTAAGACCAAAAGGTCAAATCATTAAAAATATCTCAAATATTCAACATCAACGTGCTTATATCACACAATTTCTCAAAAAAAACACAAATTTCCAATGGGGATTCACGACCCAAGTATTAAAATCATGATAAATATCATTCAAGATTCATGTTTTATATTTCCACACAAGTAAATTCATCTTTAAAAATCATAAAAATCAATATTTCATAATAATCATCATATGATATGGGTTCATGCTTCAAATTCATACAAATTCAAATAAAAGTCATGCCTTTGTAAAGACAATGGGCACAAGAACAAAAGAGAGTTCTTGTTGAAAAACTCCACATACCTTGAATGATGAACTTTAGATCGATACTCATTTTTTGAGACGTTAATCGTGCCTTTGAATGATGGTTCTTAGAGTAGTTGAACTAGGAACTTGAAATCTTGAATAAATTTGCAGAATTAATGGTGAACTTTGGAGGTTCTTGAAGTTCTTGAACTAGGAACTTGGAATCTTGAATAAATTTGAAGAATTGATGGTTAACTTTGGAGGTTCTTGAAGTTGGATGTAGGAGCTTAGGGTTTTCTTTTTGAGTGAATTTGATGAAATATAACATATAATGCTTCTAATAGGCCTTAATATAGGTTTTGAATGGATTTTGGGTGAGGGAAAATGACCAAAACGTCCCTAAAAATCAAATAATTCTCGAATTTGTCCTTTGGTGGACTGTTTTGATAGTCTGAAGTAGATCAACCATAACGTTTTATTCCGATATCCAAATTGGATGAAACCAATTTCATTAGAAAGAGGACTCTTATATATTTCCATTGATATATAGTATCTCACCCATATCATTGTGTAAGAGGAGTTATGATTGTTTAAAGTTGACCCAAAAATTCACTTTTTATAGGATGAACTAGATCGACCATCACTTTTTGCTCCGATAGAAAAATTGGATGAAACTAATTTCATTAGAAAGAGGACTCGTAGAGATTTTCGTTGATATATAGTAGATCACCCAAATCATTATGTAAAAGGAGTTATGATCGTTTAAAGTTGGAGCAAAAATACACCAGGCCTCAGTACTTTTTTCCTGAATGTTTTATTGTTCGCAGTTCGATCAAAATGGTCGTTACTCATTACTTGAGTGTCTATTTTCAATGATCTATATATCGTTGGAAAGTTTATTCGATACTCTACACAATGGTAGGTCAACATCTTAGAAATACTACCCAAAAAAATTATGGATCTCTCTAAAGCGTAGAACTCGATACATTTCTCAAGAAATCGTTACGAAGAAAATTTTCCAGGATATTACACTTGGTTAAAAAAAGGTTGATTTCTTTGCATCTTTGTTTTCTAAATTAGTTAAAGGTTGGAATGGCTATTTTGGGGTGTAATTCCTGCTTGTAGTACCTTGTCCATTTTTTGGGGACAAATGATCCTTGGGGAAAACTAAAACACCCTGGGTTTTGACCCTTAGAAAATTTATCAATTTTTGGTTATGGGATATCATACGACTTGGGTTAATTCTCATCTTTTTTGGTAAGGTTTGGATGATCTTGGTCGTATGTTAACCAGTGTGGGTTGGTTAGTTTTTGTCCAAGGTATGGTTGGATCATAGTAGTCGTACCTTAGGGTATTAATATAAATATTTCAATCGTATATTGCCTTAAGTTAAGATTAGGTGATTCTATTTTGCCCAGGGTACGATTTCATAGTACTAATCATATGGTTGGTTACGGTATATCTTGGGTGGTCGTATGTTGGATAGTGTTGGGGTCTAAGAGGAGGCCTAGGGTACAAGATAAAGGTACCACTCATACCTAGGGTATGGTTGGGTGGGGTAGTCGTACCATCCTATAGGAATTTTAAGTAGTTTAAGTTGGGGGTAATCTAGACATTTCCCTTATTAACCTATTATGACCCCATGAAATAAAGCACTTTTTGGGGCTTCATTAACCTATTTTCTATTAATCAAACTCTCTTAAACACTCTCAAAGTCTCTCAAGGCTCTTGGGTTAAGGAAGGCTAAGGTTTCCTCAAGCTGCTCAATTTGGAACTTACAAGGGTGATTTATCTTGGTCCTCTTTGTAATCTAAGGCATGTTACTCCTTCCTTATTTTTAGTTCCAACTAAAGTCATGTTTTATAAATTGTTTTCATGGCATAAATGTTGTATGGTTTTGGGTTTTCAAATACATGTTGGGGCTTTTGGTTACAATGGTTTGTTATGGTTTTCCCATGTCTTTTACTTATTATCTATGGTGTTCATATTATTATGGGGGTTTGAACATTTGGTTGCATGGGAATGGTTAATTGGTACATGGTTTTGTATTTGGAAACACTATAACCCCAACTTGTTTGATAAAATGTCTATGAGAATGTTTTTGGTTAAATTGTTGGACTTTCATTGAACTATATATGGTATAACTTGGTAATGGAAGCCTAAATGATATAAATGGTTTGGAATGGTTAAATAGTAAGGTCTTGGTTAAGCTACACAAACCTTGTTAATAGTTTTAAAGGCATGCTAAACCTGGTTCCCTTTCCCAGCATGTTATATATATGTATGTATGGTTGTGAATGCATATGGTTGGTTTACTTGGTTTTAAAGGTTAGCATTATTTTAGCGTTATCCTGAGAGAATGCTAGAGTTCACTCACTAACCCATCTTTGGGTGTTGTATCCCCACGCGATGAAGGAACCGACCATTCTACTCCTCCTGCTCAGTGATCGGATTCAGGATTAGATCAGTTGTATTGAAGTGGTGAGCTTCCATATTTTGGAAGGATCCATTTCATGTCATGGATGTATTTAATTACTTTATTCATCTTTGAGACTATGGTTTTTAGTATTATTAGCGGTATGTCCCAATCAGATATTGTTTTACTTTCGCCTAGAAGCTTTGTGGAACTACAATGGATTGGTATAGGTGGTTTCGATAGTGGTGTCAGCCTTGGCATTGGTATTGGTATTATGGATGATACTGTTTGACTGTATTTATGATAGCTCCATCCTATTATGTTATGGATTCATACTTGGTTATTGTTTTGGGTTTTGTATGGTTATTGGTTGGGTATTAGATGGTTGGACTTGTTTAGGTAGGTCACAGTTATGGACCTATCCCAAAGTCTGGAATTGTACAAAACTCTATCTTGTTATCTGTTCAGAATTTATCTGACTCAGGGTACGTATTTGGAGGTTTTGTTGGGTAACGAGGGTGGTCCCCGGTCCTAGTTGGACTTGGGATGCCCATTACGACGAGGCCCCAGTCCGGGTTGTGTCACCGAGTTCACCCCAAAATGACTCTAAATTTCCCAAAAAAATTCATCAAAACCCTTTGGATTCTTTTAAATCCAGCTTGTCATCACCAACATTCCTCTTTTGTGAAATCTAGGAAAAAATTTCTCAAATGGTACCATCATGGTGCATAGTTGTGTGAATTTCATTAGTTGCTAGAGAATGTCCTCCCCCCCCCCCCCTTATTTTCTAATGAACATGGCCTAGATTTCGTCCAAGTTCATATCAATTTCATTCTGTAAAAACTATGTTTTATCCATAAATTTGAATTTTAAAAATTCTTAATCTATTACCTCAAATACCCCTCCAATTTTTCCTCACAATCAGCCCCAATTTTTATGTAAATTGGCAGTGGGTTAAAGGTTGAAGGAGAGGAATTCTTTGGAAAAAAATTGAGGATTGGGAGGAGCATTTTTCTTATCCCACATGACCGAAGAATTCATGAAGAAACACACTTGAATAATCAATATTCAAAAAATCGTATGAGATCCAACAAATTACAGTCGGGTTTATTGATAGAAACTTCATTGATGAGGCTCGCTTGTCCCAGTTCCTTCCGAAAGAAAGGCAAACACATCTTTCTCTCGTTAATGCATTATATTTCCTTCTTATCCTTCTTTGAGTAAGAGGAAATTTTCGTCTATAGTCGTAGTAATGGTGGGATTATTTATCGTAGATTATTTTGAAATCCATAGAATCTGTAATAGTTGATTGTTGTTTGTTGTGCTGAGTTAACGTTGTTGTTTTGGTTATGTGGTTTATCATTCATTTTTTTCTTTCTCTAAATTTTTTATGCATCTAAAATATGGTAGTCAATTTCGACATATCTTCTCTTGGAAGAGAAACTCGATTTTTATGATGTTGAAGGAATAACACATTTTAGAAGTTGTGATTTTACATAGTAAATGATAAACACATAAATGTTTTTGACTCAATTCAGTTCCATATATAGACAATTATTATGTTGTTAAATAAATCAATGTTCCAATACATTCAACTACTACAAAATTCTTCATTGTTTCAGCATTAATACTCTTACCAAATAATAAGTATTTTTTCGACATTATTAGTGCTATTATTTATAACAAAATGAAAATTAAATAATAAGTACTGAATATTGTGGTTGGATTTATTTCTTTGTCAGGTTTAACTCGAAGGGAGTATCAGTCAATCGGTACTTTTTATTTCAATGTTTGATGGCATTATTTAAACAGTTAGTTGGAGTGTCACATCACCATTTTTTGTTTATGAGTATATAATGTAATAAAGGGAGTTTTTATCTTTTCTGGATAATAATATGGGATTGTTAGATTAAAAATATCATTCTTTTTCATCGAGAAACTAAACTAGACATAACTGATTTAATTTTAAATTCCAATAACACATGTTTTTTTTTATTGATGGCTAATCCTTATCTTTTATTTGATACATGTGATTCCTACTCGAACCCAAATTCACTCTATCTCCTCTGCATTTCCTTAATGGGACATGGAGGCACAATCTCAAGTCTCCTCCAAGTTCAAAAATCTACTACTAAAGTTACAAATATCAAGGTAGTACTTAAAGATATACAACAAAGATACTCTACATACAGGTTTTGGAAGTTGATATGCAGACCCAAAATAGCAAAGAAAAGAAGAAGGAAGTTGGTATATAGATTTGCAAGTTGGTATACAATATGTATATATCCAAAAATGTGAAAGAAAGAAGTTGATATACATATGGTATACATAGACGAAGAGGAAACTAAAAAGTCCACAAATTAGGCCCAAATGGTTGTCCAGATTTGAAATGGGCCAAACATAGGCCCATTTCTTGAACATTTCTATTTTTTATCTGTAAATTCGTATTTTATTCTTTATGTGTATTAAACTCTCGAATTTTGTTTAAAATCATAACGGAACCCCTTTGAACAATTATTTCTGTTTATCCCTGAATTTTCTTGATTATTGTTCGTCATATAGTATAATATTCGAAATACATAATAATAAATTATTATTTTCTTTATGTTTCCTCTTAGAACAAATTCTTAAAAATTTAAAAATGGAATTTTATTTTATTAATGTGCCAAACTGATTTATTTAAGTGAAAAGAATTCTCATCGACCAAAAAAATAATTTTCCTTATAAAAATCAAAGCAGTTTCATAAATTAGTCAAATCTCATAATTTATTTAAAATTATTTTTTTTTCTTTAGAGATAAAAAATTTTATTATCAAAAAATTATATTCAAAATCACTTTCTTTTTTTTCTAAAAATAATTTTTTTCTTAGATTGATAAAAGAATTAGACTTAGTTAACCTATTTTTTTAGAGAGAATTTTTTTCCCAATTTAAATAAATAAAGTTTTACTTGAATAAAATGAATGTCATACTTGGCAAATGAATTTCAAGATTTTACAAAATTAGCATGATTACAGAATTAGTCAAATCATTCAATTCATCTTTTGATCAGTCATTTTTTAATACAGACTCTCTTGATTGCCTTAAAAACCTTCTAACAACGTTACTTGAATCCTTACCCATTTTTTTCTAATTTTAAGAATATTTTTCTGTTTCCAAGTCTTTAAAATATTTTTAATTATTTCTTTGTATTTTGTTAAAGAAAATCAAGTGGTTACTCTATATTTCCTTAAATTATTTCAAAATTTTCTTTAAAGTTTTGAAATAGTTGAAAAAGTCAAAAATCAATATTTTCCAACCATTCGGACCTAAAAGGTACAAAACAACACCTTTATCCGATGAGTCATTGTATTGGAGGAGGATGGTCTCCATAGATCCTGCCTTTGAGAGTTACAGAGCTAGATGAGGTGTATACACTTACGTTGGATATGGTACTTAGTGCAACCCGCATCACCTTATTTTTACCTTGCATTCATTCAGTCATTCATATACATCGTCTATCAATCGTATAATTCTTCGGCTCTTATATTCATCATTTTTATGAGGGTGTATAGGGACAGGATACGATTGTTGTTTATTGAGTATTTGTTTGTGCCTTCCAGGCTTATGGGGCATGATTAGGATATTGTTTGTCTGGGTTATCTGGATACATTATTATTTTTGATATTATTGTATAATTCGTAGCAGGATGGTTATGATTTGGTACCTGAGATTGTAGGTACGCTTTCGAGCTATAGTTATTTTTATTATGGTGAGTGTTTTTATTGTTAGACCATCTATGACTATTCATATTTCGGTTGAAGACATTGCTTATGCTAGAGTTAGCTCCTCTATTTCGTTTTGACCATCAAGATGTTAGGCTAGCTCCCTCAGGTTAGTACATCTGTGTTTAGTTTTCTTTATGATATCATTATATTCTCTCTCTCCCCCTCATTTATTCTTATTTTATATTACCTCTTTTCCTTACATTTTTTATAGTGATTAGTTGCTTAGTGTATAGTACTTTCATTCCTAGTCATTAGTAGAACATGGTAGGTTACCTTTACATCTTTGTTATCCATTTCATTTCTTAGTTAGTTGCATCTAGTTTATATTCTTCCCTTATATGTTATCTATACTTGCATAATCTTTGGAGCTCATGCGGTTGGTGCCTACTCCGTACCTCGTGTTTGGTACTCATACTATACCTCTACGCTCTGCAGATCATAGTAAGAGTTCTCTTTGCTGATGCGTGCATCGTGCAAAGCTGCCATAGATTGAAGACTGAGGGTGAGCTCCCAGCGTCCACAGTTATTCCTCCCCTCCCTTTTTTGCAAAGAAAATCATTATTTCGTATTCCTGAGATAGTTATAAATCTATATGTATTATGTTTACCTTGTGCTCTTGTTCTGTTAGCAACTCTTGTACCGACCTCGCCGGATTTTTGAAAATATTTACTTTTTCTTGTCTTCTTTCTTATTTTTATTTAGTTTTACTTTTGTATTTCTTATTAGTCTGTTACTAGTTAGTCTGGGACTATGGGTTGGTGACATGACCTAATCACGGGCCTTGTCATAATGGGCATCCCAAGTCTAATCAGGACCGAGGACCACCCCAATTACCCAACCCAACCGTCCAACGCATACCCTGAGTCGGATGAATTCCGAACATATAATAAGATAGTGTATAATTATCCAAATCAAGATTCTGGGATAGGCCTACAACCGTGACCGACCCCAACGAGTCCAACTGTCCCAAACCAACCGATAGCCATAACCAAACCGAAAGCAAAAATAAAAAATAATAACCAAGCCAAGTTCCATTACATAACATAAAAGGATGAAACAGTGAAAAATTTTTGTCCAATAGTATCAGCCCTAATACTAATGCCAAAAAAGCCTGACACCAACACCCATCCCACCCATTCAAACCCATAGTAGTTCCACAAAAGCCTCTGACCAAAAGAAAACCAATATCCAGTTGGGACCTTCCATAAAACATATCCAAAACCAATATCCATAAATAAAAAAAGTACCTGAACATGTACATAACATGAAATGGAGTTTTCCGAAAAGATGGATGCTCAACACTTCAATCCAAAAGTTGATATCGAAGTCCGATCACAATGCAAAAAGAGTAGAATGGCCGGTTCTTGCATCACATGGGGATACAAACTTGCAAAGATGGGTTAGCGGATGAGCGCTAGCATGAACTCAGGATAAGGATAAAATAATTCCATCCAGTAAAACCAAGTAAACCAACCATATGCATACAAACCATATATTTATATATAACCAAGCCGGGAAAGGGAACTGGGTTTAGCATGCATTTGGAACAATTAACCTGGGTACGTGTAGCATCACCATCCTAACACCAACTATGGGATATATGGGTCTAGTGTAACCCCCTGAACAAGTCCTGATGCATGTAGCCACACGAACCCGAGATACCATAAGAGTAAGGGATTCCCAAGTACCTTCTACCCTCCATGATATATATATACAGTATACTTAAGAGGATTTTTGTGTACCTCGTAGTATCAGATTAGGTCGCCATGACCTACCCCTCATGTCGGCAAACATGAGTTTCCAGTGTTCATCCATTGGACTTCCACCTTCATGGTTAGCTATCACACCCCGTTTTTATTGCACAATTAAAACCATTGTGGGAACTAAGGCAATACATAGTCGTATCATCGTACCGACAATAACTTATAAGTATTGTCCCTAGCCAAACCTTTTAGATATTAAGGGATTACCATGTACCCATACATCATATAATCCAATTAACTTGGGGGAGTCCCATGTACCCCACAAATATCCCATTATTATGTTTGCTTGGGGGAATCCCATGTACCCCACGAGTTGTTCATTAACATGTTTACTTGGAGAATTCCATTGTACCCCACAAGGAGTTAACCATTCCACACCATTTATATCATTTAGGGTTCCATTACTAAACCATACCATGCAATAGTTCCATTAAAAAATCCTACAATTTAGTAAAAACATTCTTATATGCATTTTATAAATCATATTGGGGACATAGTGTTTCCAAAACAAAAATCAAATACCAATTAACCATTCCCATGCAACAAAGTATCCAAACCACAATTAACACATGTAAATACATAATTAAAATATGGGAAAACCATAAGCAAGCTATTATAATGAAACCCCCTAATATATATTTGAAAACCCAAAACCATATAATAAATCATGCCACGAAAACATTGTATAAAACCATTCCTTTAGTTGGAACTAACAATCAAGGAAGAGCACATGCCTTAAATTACGTAGATGATGGAGAGAAATCACTAACACAAGCCCTAAATTAACACTCAAGATAAAACCCTAGCTTCCTTTTCCCAAGAACTTTAAAGAGAATTAGAGAATGTTTTCTAAGTGTTAATGAATAGAATAATAAGGCAAATAACCTTCCAAGGGTGATATATGTCATGGGGCCTTAATAGGTTAAGTAGATAAATGTCTAGATTACCCCCACTTAAACTGTACCAAAATCCCATCAGAGGGATACCACTATCCATCCAAGTCGTATCCTCCAGTAAAAGTGGTACCCACCACTCATACCCAAAGTTATCTCCCTTGGACCCAATACTATCCAAGGTATGACTCATCCCAAACCATGTCGTATCCATGTATACCAATAGTACCCATGATTCATACCCTAGGCAGAATAGTTACACAAGAGGTTTGAACATTATCCACCATACGATTCCATAGTACGACTCGTATGCTAGCTTTCGACTCATGGTGAGCCACTGGTACTCAGATCCAAGCTTGTCTACCAAGTCTAAGATTAAGTGAAGGAAATATCCAAACCAATCAACCCGTGTCCAACCATACAACTCGTACGAACCCAAGTCGTACCCATTCTAGAATCTAATATAATTCTACCAACCAACACTGGTCAACATACGACCAAGGCATTCCACTTGTACACTAGTATAGGACTAGTATCCACCGATTGTATGTTGTCCAAAACCAGAAAATCCAAGAAATTTACTAAGGGTCCCAAACCCAGGGTGTTTCGATCTCCCCCACTAGGAGCATTCATCCCCAGATAACGGACAAGGTAGGGTAACCACAACCACGATTCATTTGCATTATTAAATATCAATCCAACCTCTAACTAAGTTAGAAAATAAAGAAGCAATAATATTAATCTTTCCTTTAATAAAGTTTGAAAACAAAAGAATGTTAAAGAATACATACCTTCCGCATGAATCCTAAGAGTAGAAAACAAATATGGATACTTGGACTTCATGTCCTTTTTTGCTTCTCATGTAGCCTCTTCCACCTTGTTGTTTCTCTATAGAACCTTAACCGAGGCCATATCCTTGGTCCATAACCGATTAACCTCCCGATACAATATCTTAACCAAGACCTCTTCATAAGATAGAGAATCCAAGATACCAAATCTTTCCAAGGAAACATTCGAAGAAGGATCATCAATGAACTTCCTCAACATGTAAACATAAAATATCGGATGAATGGAGCTCAAACTACAAGGCAACTCAAATTCATAATCCACATTACCAACCCTTCACAAAACTGTGTAAGGACCAACTAATCGGGGACTGAGCTTTCCTGTTTTACCAAATTGCATTACTCCCTTCATAGGAGATACCTTTAGGAATACCTGATCCCCAACCTCAAACCCCAAGTCTGTACGTAGTACATTCGCATAGGACTTTTGGAAAATTTGACCATCCTTAACCCTATCCCGAATGAATTTTACCTTTTCCCTAGCCTAATAAACCAAATTTGAACCGAACATATCCACCTCACCAAGTTTGAACCACCCAATAGGAGATCAACACCTCCTACCATACAATGCCTAAAATGGGGCCATCTTTATACTAAAATGATACTTAATTTTATAAGCAAACTCTACCAAAGGTAGATGCTCAACCTAACTACCACCATAGTCAATCACACATTCCCGAAAATACAACTTCATATAATATTCCGCTGAAAAGGTAGTCCTAACTTGAAAGAAGTGAGCAAACTTTGTTATCCTATCCAAGATGACCCAAATTGAATCAAATTAGTTCTAAGAACGAGGAAGACTGATAACAAAATCCATATTTATTGCCTCCTATTTCTATTCGGGAAAATCAATTTCTTGATACAGCCCACCTGGCCTGATGTGATCAACTTTGACTTGTTGGCATATCATGTACATGGCTACAAAATCAGCCACATCCATTTTCATACCATTTCCCCAATATATCTTCTTGAGATCATGATAAATTTTTGTCGAACTGGGATGAACAACATAGCGCTATTTATGCACCTCAACCAAAACCCTTTGTCATAAACCATTGACATTAGGAACACACAACCTCCCTTGGTACTATAAAGTACCATCACCACTGATCTCAAATGCCATTACCTTTCGCCCACCGACATCACTCTTTATTTTCATCAAGATGGGATCTAGGACTTGCTTCTCCTTAATTTCCACACTAAGAGATGATCGAACCATTCCCTGTACCAACACAACACCATTCTTGGAGTCCAAGAGATGAACTCCAAGATTGGCCAAGCGGTGAATATCCTTCACTGATTCCCTCTTTCCTTTCTCCACATGATCCAAACTCCCCATGGATAACCTGCTAAGAGCATCAACAATAATGTTAGCTTTACCTGCATGATAGTGAAGACTCATATCATAGTCCTTGAGAAGCTTCAACCATCTTCTTTTTCTAAGATTTACTTCCCTTTTAGTTAACACATACTATAGATTCTTATGATCCAAAAAGATATCAACGTGCACTCCATACAAATAATTCCTCCAAATTTTCAAAGCAAAAATATCCATCAACATCTCCAGATCATAAGTAGGATAATTCCTCTAATGCACCTTCAACTAACCGGAAGCATAGGTAATCACCTTCCCATGTTATATCAAAACATAGCAAAGTCCCACTCATGACACATCACAATAAACCACAAACCCCTCATTACCTTCAGGCAATGTCAAAATTGGAGCTGAAATTAGCTTATCCTTAAGCTTCTGAAAACTCTCTTCACTGTATCCTACCAAGAAAACTTTACATTTTTTTTGAGTCAACATAGTCAATGGGTAACTATCATCGAAAAGCTCTTTACAAATCATCTATAATACCCAGCCAAACTTTTAACCATAGCCACCTTTTTGGATCCTCCATGATCCCCTCACTAGGAGTAATATGACCTAAGAAAGTCATAGCGTTCAACCAAAACTCACATTTGGGGAACTTGGCATACAACTATTGTTTCTTCAAGGTCCACAACACCAGACGTAGGTGATTAGCATGATCCACCTTAATTTTAGAATAAACCAGAATGTCATCAATGAATACAATGACAAAAAGATCAAGAAATTGTCTGAAAACCATGTATGTCAAATCTATAAACATCATCAGAGCATTAGTCAACCAAAATGACATCACTAAGAACTCAAAGTACCCATACCGAGTTTAAAAAGTCATCTTAGGGATATCCTCCTCCCTAACCTTAAGTTGATGATACCCAGACCAAAGATCTATCTTAGAAAATAACTTGGTACCTTGCAATTGATTAAACAAGTCATCTATCCTTGGAAGAGGATACTTATTCTTAACAGTTACCTTATTCAATTGTCGATAGTCTATGCATATCCGAAGGGAACCATTCTTCTTATGTACAAACAACACCGGTGCACCCCACGATGATACACTAAGATGAATATACCCTGTATCCAAAAGATTGTTAGGTTACTCCTTGAGTTCTCTCAACTCAGTTGGAGCCATTCTATAAGGAGAAATATATATTGGACTAGTTTCCAAAACCAAATCAATACCAAAATCAATCTCCCTATTAAGAGGAACACCAAAAATAATATTCGGAAAGACCTCAGGTAACTCATTTACCACCAAACTAAATGGAAAAAAAGACCTTCAAAGGTAGAATCTTTAACTCGTACCAAGTGATAAAGAGACCCTTTGGAGATTAATCTATGATCTATAAGATAAGAAATAAACCTTCACCTAGGATCTAGGAAACCACCCTTCCTCTCAATAACCGATTCACTATGAAACCTAAATACAGTCTTATGGGTCCGATAATATAAAGATGCGTAACTAGTGTGTAACCAATCCATACCTAGAATAATATCAAAATCCAACATATCCAGTTCAAATAAATCTACCAAAGTCTGTATATTTCCAAAAGATACCACACACCCGTTATAGACTCTTTTAGTAATAACCGAGTCACCCACTAGGATAAAAATAGAAAAAAGATTTGAAACAACCTCTGGATCAAAACCAAAACATACAGCCATATATGGGGCCATATAAGAAAGAGTGGACCCTGAATCAAGCAGATAATACACATCACGAGAAAAATTTGTAACATGCGAATCATGACACTAGGCGATGCCTCCAATTCCTACCGAGATAAAAAAGAATATAACCTATTTCAACCTATGCTGGTACTAAAAATAGAAGCAGTCACAGAAGTAGCACCACTAGGTGCAGGAGCAGAAGATGAAGCAACCGAAGCTTTGACCACTCTAGAAGGCCCCTTGCCAATAAGACAATTCCTAATCATATGTCCTGGCTGACTATATTTAAAACACCTGTCTCTCTTTTTATCATAAAACCCCTAATAAAGACTACCACAGAACCTACAAAGAGGACATGAATAAGCCGATTATTCCCCACTCACTTAAGATTGGGCACCTTATGCCCAAAAATTATCGACACCCTATTCATAGTTATCACTCTACTGCTTGTAAGGAGAAATAGCTTAAGAGAAGGATCTAGAACTCCTGTACTTCTTCTTTGGCCATTTTCTACCATCCCAACTACCATGCTGCTGAGCATGACCTTGCTTAGTGAACTTGCTCCTCTTACCATACCTTTCCCCAAACTCTGCTTGTTTCCTCTTTTCTTGCTCCACCTTCTGCATATAAACCACCAACCTAGACATATCTATATGCTTGATCAGCAATGCAGTCTTCCTTCTAAGGATAAATTCTTGAGACAGTCCAAGAGCAAACTTTCTCATCCTTGCCCTCATATCAGACACCAATTCCAGAGCATACCTTGGCAGCAGATGAAATTTCAAGGCTTATTCTTTAATTGACATTTTTATTTGTCTTAGATTAACGAATTTCTCTGTTTTCGCTTCCCTCAGCTCCTGAGGAAATAATCAATCCAAAAAATTATTTGAGAAAGTATCACATAAGGACAACTACTAAACATCACCTCTATCCATATCCCACTCCTAGTACCATTGGTACACAACATCCTTGAGCTGATAAGCTGTAAATTTCACTTTTTTCATATTTATGGCATGGATCACCCTATATATCTTCACTATTTCATACAAGAAACCCTTTGGATCCTCCTCTACCTTCACACCAATAAAAGTAGGAGGATTCATCTTCATAAACTAGCCAACCCTCGTAGCCTCAACTGAAAAAACACCAGATGTATCCCACCCAGCCTGAGCAGCAACCAACTGAGCAATAGTATGAGTTAATATATGAAATTAGTTATTCATAACCTCACCCTAAAGAGGACTAGTAGCACTTGGTGAAACTCTTGAATTATTAGGGACTACACCCCTAGATCAAATATGGATCCCCTGTGTCACGTCTACAGTGTCCCCAAATGGGACAAATGAGTTTCCTTATGTTCCAGATTATTGAGGCATGATTCGAAAAGCGAACAAACAATGATTAGAGAAAATACCAAGACTTAGATTCTGATCATGAAAATAGAATACCAAGAAAGTGAAACATTCCTAAATGACTTATAAACTCTCTCTTATGAGTGTAGTGTGCTACACACCCCAAAATGAGACTCTACTATACATGACTTATTGAACTCCCAATTGACCATGAACCTAAAGCTCTGATACCAACTTGACAAGACCGGGCATCTCTAGTCCAAACAAGACCAGGGACCACCCTCATTACCCAACCCAACCATCTAATGTATACCATGAAAAGGATAAATTTCAAACATATAACAAGATAACATATAACTATCCAAACTAAGACTCTGAGATAGGTCTATAATCGTGACCGACCCAAATAAGTCCAACCATCCCAAACCAATCGATAGCCATAACCAAACTGTAAACCAAAACCAAAAACAATAACCAAACCAAGTTCCATTACATAATATATAAGGATAGAAAAGTGAGAAATTTTGTCCAAAGATATCATCCCAAATACCAATGCCAATACTAATAGTGACACCAATACAGATCCTAACCATGCCAACCTATAGTAGTTCCACAAAAGTCTCTCACCAAAAGAAAACAAATATATTGTTCGAACAAGCCCCCAACCATAGCCAAAACCAATATCCATAAATAAACCAAAGCATATGAAAATTGTCCATAACATGAAATGGACCCTTCCAGAAAGATTAAAGCTCACCACTTTAATCCGAAGGTTGATCCCAAAGTTTTATCACTATGCAGGATGAGTATAATGGTTGGTTCCTACAACACGTGGGGATACAACCGCTGGAAAATGGGTTAGTGGGTGAAAACTAGCATGAACTAAGGATAAGGATAAAATAAGTCCATCCAGTAAACTAATCAAACTAACCATATGCATACAAATCATACATATATATATATAACCATGCCAGGAAAGGGAACCGAATTTATCTTGCATATGAAACCATAAACCTAGTTATGTATAGCTTAACCATCCTAAAACTACCTACGGGCTTTATGGTTCTAGTGTAACCCGATGAACAGACCCCGATACGTGTAGCTGCAGAACCAGAGATACCTAAGAGTAGGGGATTCCCAAGTACCCTTCACCCTTTATGATACATACATATAGTTTACTTAGAGGATTCTCGTGTACCTTATATTATCATATAAGGTTGCTATAACCTACCCCTCATGTCGGCAAACATAAGTTTCTAGTGTTCATCCATTGGACTCCCACCTTCACGGTAACCTATCACACACCACCTTTATTGCCCAAGTAAAACCATTTCTGACCAACCAAACTATTATTATTATTAACAGAGGCTATACATAGTGATTTCGTTATACCAACTATAACATGCAAGTATTGTCCCAAGCCAAACCTATTAGATATTAAGGGATTCCCATATACCTATAGATCACATTATCCAATTAACTTGGAGGGGAGAGGTGGTCCCATGTATCCCCAAAAATATCATCTTATTATGTTTTCTTGGGGGAGTCCCATGTATCCCACGACTTGTTCATAAATATGTTTAGTTGGGGGATTCCATTATACCCACTAGGAGTTTAAATAACCATAACCATGACCATTAAACCAATCCATTTAGCCATTCCAAACTATTTAAACCATTTATACCATTTAAGGTTCTATTACCAAACATACCATGCAATAGTTCCATTAAAATGTCCAAGAATATAGTAAAAGCATTCTCATAAGCATTTTATCAAATATATTGGGGGCGTAGTGTTTCCAAAACTAAAATCAGATACCAATTAACCATTTCCATGCAACCAAGTATCCAAACCACCATTTTAACATGTAAATACATAATTAAAATATGGGAAAACCATAACCAATCCATTATTACAAAAAAAACCCAATATGTATTTTAAAACCCAAAGCCATATAATAAATCGTGCCATGAAAACATTTTATGAAACCATGCCTTTAGATAGAACTAACAATGAGGGAAGAGTACATTCATTAAATTGAGTAGATGATGGATAAAAATCACCAACACACTCCCCAAATTAACCCTTAAAATGAAAGCATAGCTTTCTTTGCCCAAGTACATTAGAGAAACCCCAAATTGCAAAGAGTAAAATAAACCAAATTAATTTTAAGATGAAACCCTAGCTTCCTTAAGATGAAACCCCAAATTAACTAACAAATATTACTCAGCATACGACCAAAGCATACCACTAGTACCTGTTGCTACCACTCGTACCCTTAGCACTCATGTGTACATGCAACTGTATGTCGTCTCACCAAGTAATATAGTAGCCTTTTACAAAGATGAATATCGATCCCTTAGAGACTTGTATCAATAAGTATCTAGTTTAATGTAACGCCCCGAGTCTGTATCCGAAATGCCACACGATGCTCATAATCTTGAAGGACCACAAGTTAACCCATAACTGCTACCTGGTACAATAACTGAGTAATAAATACTGTGATTATATAGAAATAGATGTAAACATATACCATAAGGTTTAAATCTATAAATAAATCTGAATGCAGTATTAAAATACCAAAACTGATTATAAGTACTGAAAAACTAAACCACTGTCTAAAAATAATCAAGTCTAAAAAAGCCTCTAACTATCTGAACTGTGGAGTTGATGGGACAAGCCTGCAACTAACTCCATCTCCTAAAATAAAATTAAAGTACTATAAAAAATAAGCATGTCCTCAAACTATGAGGACTCACCACTACACTGAAAGCTGAGAACCTGAACTGCTAAGGGTGCTCTAGAGCCCGTGCATCTGAACCTATGATATAGGACATCATAGTGTAATGAAAAGCATGGGTCAGTACTTTAAGTGTACTAGTATGCTCAGTGAGGTAGTCTAATATGCATACATTCATATGCATGCAGAATAATAACTAAATAACATGAGTATGACTGAGTAACAGTACATGCATGAATACATAGACTGTACCTGGGATCGTGCTAATACTGAGTGCTAAATCGAAATACTGATAACCAATATTTGAGTTTACGAATACTATTTTAATAATTATCTAAATGAGTGTATTTGAAAGGTATGAATACTGGGGAACCATACTGAGTTTTGTATTAAGCTGAGTGACTATGTCTGATAGTCCTGAATCTATTAACCTAAACTATGTTCTATTCTGAAACTGTGGGAGGTAATCATCTAACCGATATTCCCCTTATCGAACTAATTTAGGATCCAAACTGTAACCCTAGTTAGAAGTGTATCAATACTGTGCCACAGGTAAGGACAAGTTGTGAGCTAACCCTCTCTAATAAAAAGCTCTTCTGTTAACCCTCGCTACCAAGATAACTCGAATGAGAAGTATCAACCCTCATAATGTCTGGAAGAAATATACCTCAACCTATACTGGGTACGTAGTTCTATAATATAGGGATTGTTACTAAGGGTCAAACCTTCTGCTGACAGAATGCCCTCATCCCTGGGTTAACTCGATGCTGAATCCTACCCCTAACTGAATAGATGTTGAATTGATTTCTAGTTTGAACTAGGCTTAAATGAATAGTTACTGAGATTACTATTTAGCTAAACTGAACTGAGTTCACTGAGTTCTATTGAATGATGAAATACTACTAAATTCTGTTAGTTGACTGAGTTTACTGAGGTCTGAACTAGATACAAAATTAAACTGGACTAATATGGATTCTACTATGTTTTCCTGAGTTATGTAATAAACTAAGAGTACTATTGATCATGTCATGACTGATATTATTCTATGACTGACCATGGCTCTAGGTAATCAGCTAAATTGTTGGGTACAAGTACCCCCAGGACTCGATAGCATAAATTAAGAGACATAGCATAACTTGAAACAAGTAAACTATGAACTTGATTATCATTCATTCATTGGGGCATTTGGACAAGCACTTGCATAATATAACTTGCACATAAGCTATCTTGACATGTTTTCATTCTCTTTATAGTTCACATGGACAATTTATCAAGCACTTGGTGAGCATAGTATATGAACATAGTATTAAACAATAAGTGAGCATCATAACTTATCTCCAATTTCACAAATCAAGGGTTTATCATGGATTCACATAAGTCTACATCCATAATAATAAATTTCACATGATATATATATATATATATATATATATATATATATGAATTAGGAACTTAATCCAACTAGCAATCATGGATACACTTTGATTCCAACCATGAAAATCATAAAATCAATTACTTGAAGTTCAAAAGAGATTCTTGGACTCCAAAGGTGAAAAGAACCCATGAATGAACACTTCACATACCTTTTTTGAAGAATTTCTAAAAGCTTATGGTTTAATCTTGAGTTCTTAATTTGAAATTGGATTTTCTAAGGTTTTGTTCTTTAGCAAATTTGAGAAAGAATGACTATATTTGATCTATAGGGAGTTTAATTTTGTATTTTAGGGGATGAGGGTTGAGGGAAAAAGACCTAAATACACCCAATAATGTGGTCTTTTAATGACTGAAAACTAGGTTACCGACGCCCAGATCGACGCGGTGCGTTGATGGCATCAACGTGATAGCCAATGAGTCATTCCATGTTCACTTCGATTCACTGGAATTTGATGCTAGTAGCTGGGGAAAATCATAATCAATGTGAAAGTGATGATAGGCGAATTTACACGCCTATAATGCTATATTTTACCCATATTTTAGCCTAGTTTTGAGAACAAATTATATATTTAATGCACTTTTAGTCCTTTTTCCTGTAAGTGAGCTAACGAACATGATTAGTAAAGTTTCAGGTATAAATGATGCAGAATTCAGCATTTTATGGATAACTTGATGCCAAAGAAAGATTCACGAGGGGAGAAAAGGGAGTCTTGGACGCCTAAGGACCAAAAGTGATGCATGGGAAACCTGTCCCGGGCTAAAACAACATTTCTGAAGACTTTGGGGACTAGCAGTAATTTATTATTATTAGGATAATGATACATTAACCTAGTACAATTGGGTTAAGTATTTCATTAGCTTAGTAGGATTTGGTTAAATATTTCATTAGCTTAGTAGGATTTGGTTAAGTATTACATTAGCTTAGTAGGAATAGGATATGGGTATTATAAATACCCTATTTTGCTAGAGATTTTATATCATCTTTCAATCATTCTATTATTCATTCACTACTACTTCTAACCCTTCCATTAATTCTACTTCTTATTCTTCTTCTATTCTTCTATTCATCTATTCAATTCTTAATTTCCGCAAGAAGAGAAACGTTACTTGCTAGGGAAATTCACGCCTAAACGCATACCACATCATTATTACACGAAATCTTTATTGTGGTATAATAACAATGTCAATTGTGATTTCCTTCGCAATCATGGGTAACTAAACTTCTCTGTTGGGGTTATGAAAGCCGAATGAGATACTATCTATTACTATGAGTTTGTGAGTTCGCGACACGTATGCTGCTTATATCATTACTCTCTTCATCTTAATCTAAATTCTTTGTGGTTGCAAACGCAAGAATACACCAGTATAACATTTAACTTGTTCGAAAGAAAGGTTATCTGTCTGGGAAAGAGATAATGTCAAGGTAGTAGGGTCCCATCCCCTATTAAAAAGTTAGTGTCATAACTGGATTAACCTCTTGGAGAATTCGTACCGTTAGACACGCTTTAAGCTCGAAAGAGTTAAAGTGAAATAATCCTCGAATAGGTCGAAAGACGCCTGGATTTACCATCGAATACAATTCTCTATAAGCACATGCATGTCGGAATTCAACACACTCATAGCCAATAGAGACGTATAACTCAGAAGGTGGACATAACCCCAACTCTTCAATTCTCATTGTTTACAACTTAATAACTATTCTTTCTTTTTATATTGCTATTTTCTTTATTTTGGTTACACATTACAATCCCCCCTACTTACGAGACTTGCACTAAAAGTCTAGTAACCGTTGCTTACTTGTTGACCAAGCTATTCCGTGTGGGATCGATACCCAACCCAGTTGGGTTCTATATTTGCTAGCGACCGCTTTACACTCCTACGAGAGCTGTAGATTGAGCGTTATCAAAAATTGACGTCGTTGCCGGGGAATACGAGTGTCAATTAAGTTTGTGATAATTACTAGACCCTTTGGTCAAAGATTCTCGTACTTTTACTTTTAGTTGTTGTTTTTGTTTACTGCAGGTTTTTATTCAGTGCATGCCCCATACTCGAAGTTCTGGTCAACCGTTATTACCTATCAATCCTGAACCACAACGAATTGGCAGAATGAAGGCACAACACGAAATTGAAAGGATGGCTGCTCAGCAGGAGCAGGCGAGATTAGCTGCTCTTGTCGCCGCCCAAGTACACCAACAAAACATTGATAACCCTGGGCGAGCAACAAATCCTGACGATGAGGATTTAGGTGATGACGAGTTACTAAACCCAAGGCATAATGCGGAAATCGCAACACCTGCCAATAGAATAGGTCATCAAGCTCGGTTTAGATATGATCGCCAACCCATTCAACCAGCTTTTGACGACGATGATGATGATCTTGATGGATTCGGAGCCACAGGAGACATTATTCCTCCACCATTAGCGCCCGGAGCCAAGTTCAACATCACAAGCACCATGATTCAGTTATTGCAACTCAAGGGATTATTTGTTGGACTAGCAGGTGATGATCTGAATATTATTCTCATCAGCTTTATTTCTACATGCAAGTCGTTTGACAATCCTGGTGTTGGTCAAAATGCAATTCGATTACGCCTATTTCCATTGTCTCTGTCTGGGGAGGCAACTCTATGGTTGAATGGGCTGACTCCTGATTCTATTACAAATTGGAGGCAATTGTGAGACGCTTTCCTAGAAAGATTCTTTTCGCCATCTAAAAGAGCACAATTGAGAGATGAAATCAGCAACTTCTGTCAGCTTCCCACTGAAGCCCTTCATGAAACACGGGAAAGGTTCAAGACAAAGCTAACGAGATGCCCAAACCATCATAGGACTAATGTTCACCTAATGGAGATATTATACAGAGCCTTGAATTCAATAACTAAACCAATGGTGGATAATGCGGCTGGAGGATATTTTATGGACCTCACCTTTGGTCAAGCAAGCAATATACTAGATCGTATGACGAAGTAAAGTAGAGCTTGGCATACCAGGGATTCTGAGGTAGCAAGCCCCACTTTATCTATTAGCATGACTGCAGACCAAAGAAGAAGAGAAGAAGAACGTGATCAAGATATAGCGCACATGAAAACACAAGTGGATCTTCTTACAAAGCATTTATTATCAAGGAAGACCGAAAAAGTTAAAGCTATTGCATCTAAAGGAACAAATGAATCTGATTCGGAAGAAGAGGCCAACTACTTGAACAATCAGGGGGTTTCCGAGGGAATACCCAAGGAAACCAAGGTCGAAACTATTATGATAAATCTGGAAACAAAGACCAAGGTAGTTGGAAGAACAAGAATGAAAAGAGTGGTTTGTACGTTCCCCCTGGAAGACGTGACACCACCACATCTAGCTCTGGAAGTATGGAAGACATGCTGGCCAAAATACTGAAAGGAGTGGAAGCAACAGGCACTACAGTAACGGAGGTAGTTAATGATTTGTCCTCTATGAAACAAATAGTTGATTCTCATTCCACTTTAATCAAGCAAATAGAGCAGCAATTGATCCAACTTTCAGCAGCACTCAATCAAAGAAAGGCTGGCAATTTACTTAGCGATACTGTGCAAAACCCAAGGAATGATGGGTCATGCATGGCCATTACTACCCGGAGTGGTAAGGTGCTAGAATCTTCAGCAAAAAGCAAGCAAGTGGACGACGAAGTAGTGGACATTGATGATAAGGCGAAAGGAGAAGAATCCGCAGAAAAAGGGCACAACGTCCATGACGTCAATCCCAATGGATTGCAACCTGAAAAATCTGAAAAATGGAAGCAAGAGGAGAAGAAAGCCGTGGAGAGAACAATTCCATACCCACCACCACCTTTCCCTCAGAGATTGAAGAAGGTGGCGGATGATACAAAGTTCAGCAAATTCATGACTATGTTGAAGCAGCTGACCATTAATGTTCCATTGGTAGAGGCACTTGAACAAATGCCTGGGTATGCGAAATTTATGAAGGATCTTCTGAAAAAGAAGCGGACAGCAAGTTATGAGTTGAAAGATGATATTCATCACTGCAGCGCAATCACTACCCGATCAATAGTTCAGAAGAAGGCTGACCCCGGTGCTTTCACTATTCCTTGCACCGTTGGATCTTTGAATTTTGCCAAAGCATATAGTGGCTAACGCTCTCAGTAGAATGTCTATGGGTAGTGTTACCCATGTTGAGAATAGTACGAAGAAGTTAGCCCAGGAAGTTTATCAGCTAGCCCGACTAGGTATTTACTTAGTCGATTCAGTAGAAGGTAGTCTATGGGTGCAGAGTATCTCAGAATCAGCCCTAGTTTCTGAAGTGAAGGAAGAGTAGGATAGGGATCCCAGTCTAGTCCAGTTGAATAAATCAATTAGAAATCAGAAGATAGAGGTTTTCTCCTAAGGAAAAGATGGTGTTTTGCATTGTCAGGGTCGTTTGTGTGTGCCTGGTGTAGATGACTTGAGGCAGCAAATTCTTGTCGAAGTGCATGGTGCATGCTACTCTATTTATTCAGGGGCCACAAAGATGTAACGCAATCTATGGGAGGTCTATTGGTAGAGTAGGATGAGAAGAGACATTGTAGAATTTGTAGCTATGTGCTCAATATGTCAGCAAGTAAAGATGGATCATCAAAAGCCTAGTAGGCCCATACAGGAGTTTAGTATTCCCACCTAGAAATGGTAAAAAGTGAACATGGACTTTGTGATGGGCTTGCCTCGTTCTCGTCATCAGCATGATTCAGTTTGGGTCATTATAGACAGGATGACCAAATCAGCTCATTTCCTTCCAGTTCATACCTCCTATTCAACCAAGGATTATGCCAAACTCTATATCAAGGAGTTGGTAAAATTACATGGTGTTCCATTGTCCATTATCTCAGATAGAGGTATCCAGTTCACCTTTTATTTTTGGAAAGCATTCTAAAAGGTTTTTGGTACCCGAGTTCATCTTAGTATAGCCTTTCATCCTTAGAAAGATGGTCAAGCAGATATGACCATTTAGACCTTAGAAGATATCCTATGAGCATGTGCGATAGACTTGGTAGTTGGGATGACCACTTGCCTTTGATTGAATTTGCCTATAACAACAACTATCACTCTAGTATTTAGATGGCTCCATTTGAGGCACTTTATAGAAGGACGTGTAAATCTCCCATTGGTTGGTTTAAAATGGGTGAGGCCATAGTGGTAGGGTCTAAGTTGGTGTTTCATACCTTAGAGAAGGTCCAGTTGATTAGGGAAAGGCTTAAGACAGCTCAGAGCCAGCAGAAATCATACGCAGAAATACATAGAAAGGATCTCGAGTTCGAGATTGGTGACTATATGTACTTGAAGATCTCTTCTAAGAAATTAGTGAAGTATTTTGGCAAGAAAGGGAAACTCAGTCTCCAATATATCGGTCCTTATAGAATCCTCAGTCATTTTCGAAAGGTATCTTACGAGCTTGAGTTACCTTCAAAATTATCTTCAGTTCATCCACTGTTCTATGTCTCCTTGCTAAAAAAATGCATTGGTGACCTAGCAGTTGTATTCCCTATTGAGGGCATAGATATTCAGAGCAACCTCTCTTATGAAGAGATTCCAGTCAAAATCCTTGATTATTAGATTCGTAAATTGAGAAACAAAGAAGTTTCTCAAGTCAAAGTTCTTTGGCGGAATCAGTCCGTTGAGGGAGCTACTTAGGAAGTAGAAGCAGACATGCGAACCAAGCATCCTCATTTATTATCCGCTAATCCAAACTTAGCTCAAGGTAAAAATTTCCTCAATCTTAATCAGTTTCATGTTCATATTTCAGTTACAAACTTGGTATTAGTTACCATTGCATGTTCAGTTATACGATCATGAGCCAGTTCAAACATATATCCATGCATCAGATATGTATGTTCAGTACATAAATTCAGTTATTCAGTTTATCAGTAATCCTAGTTATGCATTCATGAATCATGTTCAGCTATATCAATGCATTAGATATGTATGTTCAGTATGATAATTCAAAATACCAGTAATATCAGTCATATAGTCATGTGCCAGATATTCATGCCGAGTAAGTAAGTCAGTCTCTCAGTATTCTCAGTCTCAACTGTTTTATTCGAGGATGAATATTTCCAAAAGGGTTATAATGTAAGAACCCCCAACATCCTAAGCTTAATAAAGTTTTTTTAGCTTGTCAAGGGGTCTCAGACTTGGAATATTTTAGTGAAGTACTCAGACTTAGTATCATTTTAACCTATGAAGTTTGGCAATCTTATTTCATGACCTTTACATTTATTAAATATTGATGTTTAGGTTGATTCATGATCAAGAATTTCCTTAGGTGTTTTCGAACAAGTTTTGGATTTTTCGGACTTCGTTTGAAGACCCTTTGAAATCCTAAAATAGTGAATCAACAATCTTGGCATGCCGCATTGACTTTCTGATAACGCTCAATCTACAGCTCTCGTAGGAGTGTAAAGCGGTCGCTAGCAAATATAGAACCCAACTGGGTTGGGTATCGATCCCACACGGAATAGCTTGGTCAACAAGTAAGCAACGGTTACTAGACTTTTAGTGCAAGTCTCGTAAGTAGGGGGGATTGTAATGTGTATCCAAAATATTAAAGTAAAAACTGAAAATAGCAATGTAAAAAGAAAGAATAGTTATTAAGTTGCAAACAATGAGAATTGAAGAGTTGGGGTTATGTCCACCTTCTGAGTTATACGTCTCTATTGGCTATGAGTGTGTTAAATTCCGACATGCATGTGCTTATAGAGAATTGTATTCGATGGTAAATCCATGCGTCTTTCGAGCTATTCGAGGATTATTTCACTTTAACTCTTTCGAGATTAAAGTGGGTCTAACGGTACGAATTCTCCAAGAGGTTAATCTAGTTACGGCACTAACTTTTTAATAGGGGATGGGACCCTACTACCTTGACATTATCTCTTTTCCAGACAGATAACCTTTCTTTCGAACAAGTTAAATGTTATACTGGCGTATTCTTGCATTTGCAACCACAAAGAATTTAGATTAAGATGAAGAGAGTAATGATATAAGCAGCATACATGTCACGAACTCACAAACTCATAGTAATAGATAGTATCTCATTCGACTTTCATAACCCCAACAGAGAAGTTTAGTTACCCATGATTGCGAAGGAAATCACAATTGACATTGTTATTATACCACAATAAAGATTTCATGTAATAATGATGTGGTAGGCGTTTAGGCGTGAATTTCCCTAGCAAGTAACGTTTCTCTTCTTGCAGAAATTAAGAATTGAATAGATGAATAGAAGAATGGAAGAAGAATAAGAAGTAGAATTAATGGAAGGGTTAGAAGTAGTAGTGAATGAATAATAGAAAGATTGAAAGATGATATAAAATCTCTAGCAAAATAGGGTATTTATAATACCCATATCCTATTCCTACTAAGCTAATGAAATACTTAACCAAATCCTACTAAGCTAATGAAATATTTAACCAAATCCTACTAAGCTAATGAAATACTTAACCCAATTGTACTAGGTTAATGTATCATTATCCTAATCATAATAAATTACTGCTAGTCCCCAAAGTCTTCAGAAATGTTGTTTTAGCCCGGGAAAGGCTTCCCATGCATCACTTTTGGTCCTTAGGCATCCAAGACTCCATTTTCTCCCCTCGTGAATCTTTCGTTGGCATCAAGTTATCCATAAAATGCTGAATTCTGCATCATTTATACCTGAAGCTTTACTAATCATGTTCGTTAGCTCACTTACAGGAGAAAGGACTAAAAGTGCATGAGATATATAATTTGTTCTCAAAACTAGGCTAAAATATGGGTAAAATATAGCACTATAGGCGTGTAAATTCGCCTATCATCAACACCCCACACTTGAAGCTTTGTTTGTCCTCGAATAAACTATCATGTCCTTCTAAACATTAACTTAGGGTGACACAGTATCAACACAAAATATTCGTCAAGACAAGCACAACAATTATCAACAAAGAGTAGTTCTCCGATCATTAGTAGAAACAATTTAACCTCTAGCATAGACTCGTGGTAGTAGTTAATTCGTATCCAAAAGTTAAGGTATAAAGAATCATACACAACTATCCAAAACTCATCAACCATATGTATCTCACAATATGTTACCCATAATCACTCACAAGTATAGCTTCTTTTTCAAACATTGGTATAAAAATATCCTTGCTCTCGCTCTCTCAAAGAATTCATATGCAGCAACTGATGACCATAGGCTTGCCCTTAGTGTAATGCTCCACTAAATGTCAGAATGCTAGGCTTAGGATCAAGTAGGTCTTTTGATGGTTGTAATGTAGGCTAAGGGACAGGTAGGACTATTTTGGCCAGAAATAGTGACTATGTTCCTAAGCGCTTTAATACATCACATTGTATCATTAACACTTTTCTTTCAAACAACCTTTCTACTTTCTTTTATTCTACCACCCCTTTTCTCCTCTTTTGTTTTTCAATTTTAAGCAACTTTTCAGCTTTCCTTTCCCTTTTCTTTTCATAACATACCTCTTATGATAGCACTTCTCTTTCATAACAAATTCAAGCACCATTACATTCTAAAGCATCATATTCACCCAATTTCCTCTTATTTTGTCACATGACTTTATACTTTTAAAGAACTTAGGAATTTGGATCAAATTACGATCTTGAAAAAATGGATTAGGCTTACATATGAGGTTGTCAAAGAAAATAGGCTAAAGGCTCAAAAGGGTTAACTAGGATAATATCCATGGGTAGGTAAAAATGAAGGTAAATAATCATAGGTTGCCAAAGAAATGCCTAAATCATCTCCTAGACTTAATCTCTTTATTTTCGCTTTACATACATACCAGGCAAGTTCTAGCATCAGCCACAAACATAGAATATACAATATCCTTACACACACAAGGCACATGGTCGACTTTATTGGGAGTAGTATAGACTCTTGACCAACAACTGAAGGAATTATACTACACAATATCACATAGTGAGTCACAATTAGAGCCTAAACGTCTCAATAGTCATGATTTTAGCACAAACTCTTGTTATAATCTCATGCTACCTATTAGAATGATTTTATGTGAAGCTAAGTAAGAAAAATTTTACTAATAAAAAAAAACAAAAAATTTAAAAAAAAAACAAAAAAAACAATTCGAAAATAACAAACTAAGCAAACAAACATAAATAAATGCAAATGCGGATAGAGAAGTTAAGCATGCAAATACCACCACCCCACACTTAAACGGGACACTACCCTCAGTGGAAAATAAATACGAAGAACCTGGTCAGTCAGACTCCTCCTCTATGTCGGGGGTCATACCCCCTTCGTCGGAATCATCATGGGAGTCGTCGTCATCAGAATTCTCCTCTACGTCGGAGTCTGGCATGCGTCGATCATCATCGGTCGGCACATCATCATCAAGAGGTTCCTCAAAGTATGTACCTACTCCACACATCTCCCTCGCATGCATATTCATTGGATAGTCATGGTCCAGCTGTTGGAGCTCTGCAGCAGTTGGAACACGACCTCCGCTCATCATGGTGAACCGTGTCATGCCATAAAGGTGATGGAAGAAACTCTCATCTCGAGCATGTCTCTCCGCAGTAGTAAGGTTGACACCATGTGTTGTTTCAGCATCTTTGACCTTTGTGAGGTCAAACTTTTTCGGGTTATGTGGGAGTTTGTGATCAGCTGGTTCCTCTTCGATGTCCTCCTTCCTCAAGATTGCTGTCAACAGATTGCCAAAAGTGAAGTGGGACCGCTTATGTAGCCTGGCCTTCCGCATTATAGAGCGAATGATTGCCCTATGTTGATAGGGACATTCGTTATCAATGCATAGACCAAACACACTCTATCTCTTGTTATTTTGGTGTACTGGGTCCCAGGAATAAGGCAAGAGTTGACAATATGCAACCATATTCTTGCTTCCCTATTCAAAGGAGCATAGGGGAAGGTGTTGTGTCATCCGGTGTCTTTTTGTCTGCTCCATATTGCCATGGATCTACTTCCACAAAGTGTGTGTCTAATTGCTCTATAAGGAGGTCTGTTGTACAGCTCTTTGAATGGTGCTGGATCGACTGAAGGCAAGCCAAGAAAGAAGTTGATCAAATCAGCATTGAGTTGTAGAACTTGGCCCCGAATCTTGACTTCGCTTCCTGTGGTTTTCGGCTACCAATTGGTATAAAATTCCCTTGTTAAATCAAGATTACATTCTCCCATATCGCGGAAGATGAAATCCAGATTTAATGCCATGATTTTCGCCAACATGCGCGGCTCCTTCTTCGCTAGGCTGTCCTTGTTGATCAAGTCTACATGCACGCATTTTCCTTCCTTGTTGTTCCTATACCATTCCTTGGCTTCCTCCTCAAGAACCCATTTTATTCCAAACATGCGGCGTGGTAATTGCATTGAGGATGATTCTCCTTGCTCTTTGCGACCTCTTTTCTTGCCCTTTTGGGAAGTGGTAGCCTTGTCTTGTCTTGCTTTAGGAGCCATTGTACCTGAGACTTAGAACAATGTTCATGTTAGCATCATTTCAATGGATAAAATATATACATAAGCAATAGGGGTACCACCCCAAACTTAGGTTGTTGATACAGATTAGTGAAGTGAAAGTGGTCGATTACTTAGACTTCGTCGACATACGTTGTAGGAGCTATATTCGGACAAGAAAATCAGAGATGTATCACTTATTGCAACCCTTGCAATACTTTCATGTTAGGTATAACAATAGAACTACATAGGGAATACATCATGGTATAGTTTCTACCAATAATCACAACCTCCTATGTCGGTAGGCAACTATAAGTCATATCCCGATGAACGGGATCTTCTAACATATAGGTATTCAAGTGACAAGGTTATGCAATGTTCATGACTATAGCAATTCCGTAATTAGTATAACAATGCATCAAGATCAAATTCAAGTCGGAAATAGTTTAAGATTATCCTAACGTATATGTTCACTCACATGGTTTTGTATCAACAATTCAAACACATTAACATCACCAATATTTCTTCAAGATGTAGCAATTCATAATAGACATAGCAACGTAGTACTTACGAAAAATAGATGAAGAATAAGAGAGTACTTACGTGATTGAAGCCTTTGGAGATGTTCTTGTGAAGTGGGAGAGAAAAAAGAAAAGTTTTGGGAGGATTTGGATGCTATGTGCGGCGCCTAGGTCAAGATTTCAATGTGTTTATGTTTCAAGACTAAGTCCCCTTTATATAGGAAAAGAATGGGTCAGGTTTTGACCCATTTAAAATCAGTTTTGGAGACAAAAAGTGACCATAGGCGGCGCCTTTAGCTTTGCCTATGCATGGTATAGGTGGCGCCTAATGCAAAGCATTTGCTAGCATAGGCGGCGCCTAGTGCAATGCCTATAGTGACCATAGGCGGCCCCTTTAGCATGGCATATGAGATTCCGAGACCGAATGCTTTATCATAGGCGGCGCCTATGCTATAGCATACTTGAGCATGGGCGGCGCCTATGCCTTTGCACACTAGATTCCGAGACCTTAGGCTATAGTATAGGCGTTGCCTTGTTCGTGGCCTAGTTTTACCTAGGCCTAGCCTTGCTCGATGCCTATTTTGTCATGAGCAATGCTCATTCCATAGCCTTATGCATCTTAATTCCAAACTTACCACCTTTACCGTGCAATACGTCCAAATCGTCGTTTGAAACCAATCTCCTCGTTGAATACCTCTTGTACCTACATTTGCTCAAAACCAATGAAAACAATTAGTACAATGGGTTTCCTCCCACCAAGCCCCTTAGTTTTGGTCGTGGCACGACTCTTATTTTTGGATTTTTATTTATCAAAAGCAAAACAAGTACTAGAAACAAAGAAAGACAAAACGATAAACGATAAATGATAAACGATAAACGATGGGTTGCCTCCCATCTAGTGCCTTATTTATTGTCGTGGCTCGACATAGTTACCTCGAGTACTTAGACTTCATCGAGATAAGTGATGGCCATATAATTCATCGAGTCAAGAGGACCGATATAAGGTTTAACACGTTGACCATTCACCTTGAAGACAACACCATTATTGTCTTCCAATTCAACTACTCCAGACGAGTAGACTTGGATAACTTTGTATGGACCAGTCCACTTAGACTTTAACTTACCTGGGAACATCTTCAATCTAGATTTGAAGAGAAGCACCATATCATTCTTTTGAAAGTTTTGTCGAACAATCCGTTGATCATGATACTTCTTCATCCGCTCCTTGTATAGGTCTGACCTTTTATATGCATAGAGACGGAACTCATCTAATTCGTTCAGTTGCTCCAACCTCAAATTCATCGCATCATCACAATTCAAATTCAATTGCTTCAATGCCCACAATGCCTTATGTTCGAGTTCAATGGGTAAATGACAAGCCTTTCCATAAACTAGTTGATAAGGGGACATGCCGATGGGTGTTTTGAATGCCGTCCTATACGCCCATAGTGCATCATCTAGCTTCCGAGACCAATCCTTCCTATTAGCATTTACCGTCTTCGCAAGGATTTGCTTGATCTCTCGATTGGAAACCTCTACTTGGCCACTCATTTGTGGGTGATAAGGCGTGGCTACATTAAGTTGCTTGACACCATACTTGGCCAACACGGATTTGAATAGCTTGTTGCAAAAGTAAGATCCTCCATCACTTATGATAGTACGTGGTACTCCAAAGCGAGAGAAAATATTCCTCTTCAAAAATGCTACAACATGCTTTTCCTCGTTGTCGTCCAACGCTACAGCTTCAACCCATTTCGAGACATAATCTACAGCAACTAAGATGTACTTCATTCCAAACGAATTCACGAATGGACCCATGAAATCAATGCCCCAAATATCAAAGAGTTCTACCTCAAGAATTTTCGACATGGGCATCTCATGGTGTTTCGAAATAGCACCTTGTCTTTGGCATTGGTCGCATCTTCTAACAAAGTCATAGGCATCTCTAAATATCGAAGGCCAATAATATCCACTTTGCAATACTTTTCTTGTTGTTCGATTACCTGCGTGATGTCCACCAACTTGGGAAGTGTGGCATGCTTTCAATATAGTAGGCACCTCTACATGGGATATACATCGTCGAATAATACCATCCGCACATCGTCGAAACAAATATGGCTCATCCCAATAGTAGTGTTGTACGTCATGCATAAACTTCCTCTTTTGATGGTATGATAAATTGGCAGGTATTACATTACTCACCACAAAATTTGCAAAGTCGGCATACCATGGTAATCCTTCCATTGTTGCTGCTAAGATCTCCTCGTCAGGTATATTAGGACCACTACTGATTAGAGTGGGGCCCGATCTGAGGGTCCCCATGCTGTTGATGCTTGATCCAGCACCTAGTGCACCAGGTATGTCATCACCTCTTATTTTACATTGCTAGATGCACTAGGGCCAGTGCATAGATATTTAGTTAGTGGTGAGAGTGTACTTCATAGCCGTTTTGAGTTATTACTGTCATATTTCTCTTCCCAATATGTGTTTTGTTTTTATATTTTATGATATGTGTATGGTGCCTATATGTGGGAGAAAATCGGTATCTGAGGCAGTTGATAGTCTTGGTAATTTGTGCTTAAAATTTTTAAGATTTGAAGAAAAAGTGTTACCCCTCCTAAAACTTTACAACTATGTGCAATAAGTTTGAGAATGTGACAACTGTGAATCTCGTTATGCCATTAGAAATAGTACATAATAACTATGGTAACCAATTGCATGAAACCAAATAGAAAGTAACTAGCAATGTGACCCTATGCAATTAGAGTGTGAGGCATTACCTAGTTCCCTGAGTGTGTGGAATCCAAAATATGCCCATTTATTCTTGCCAAATTTAAAGGATGGTTGGTTAGGAGATTATGATAGGCTATTTTTTTAATTAGTCCACTAGAGCAAAAAATACCAAACCAAATGTGAATAAGAATCCCTCGATCCCAAATTTGAGTTGTAATAGACCTAATTTCTTATTTACAATATTTCACCCTTCCATTTTTAATTATAATGAACCTATTTTGGCCCTGGTCCTCCTCGGACACTGTGCATCTCAACTCAAGTGAAACACCCTGGGTTTTGGACCTTGAAAAATTCCTGAGGCTTCAACCCTCTAATCATCCTAAGACTCACCATATGTGTTGAATGGTGTAGGTGTGGGTCAAGCAAACTAACTCATAAGTTTTCTGGTGTGTGGTGGTTGGGTTTCTATTGTGGTTACAACTTGATGGGTATAGGTCATATGGTTTGGTGATAGTTCATTGGTTTGGTACTTTACTTAATTTGAAGCTTAGTAGCCTGACTTGGCTTTGAGTACGAGTGGCTCACTAAGAGTCATGAGAAAAGGGTACGAGTGGTAAGGTGTAATTGTATGTTGTCTAGTGTTAATCCATTGGATTCTTCCTAGGGTATAATTGGACCATACTTGTCAAATGGTCTGGTCATGAGTTGGGGCCTCTGAGTCGTATGTTGTATAAAATGTGGCATCCAACTTTTTAATCAAGTTGTGAGTAGAGGGTACCACTTGTATGGTATGGATACAAGTAGAGGGGTCCAACCATACCCTTCTGTAGACATTTTTACAGTTTAAGTTGGTGGTATTCTGGACATTTCTCCACTTAAATCCTTTTGACCCCATAATATAAAACATCTTTTGGACCCCATTAACCTCTTATTATCAATCAAACACTCTTAAAATCTCTCTCAAGCTTTGGTTCAAGAAGAGACTAGGGTTTCTTCAAGGTAATCAATTAAGGCTCTTAAGGGTGGTTTCTCTCCGTCTTCCTTGTTGTTTAAGGAATGTTACTCCTCTCTCATTGTTAGTTCAACTAAAAGCAAGTTTTAATGGACTATTTTCATGGTAATATTGTGTTATTATTGGGTTTGGAAATATATGTTTGGGGTTTTGGTTTTTTATGGTTTAAATATGCTTTCCCATGTTTTAATTATGGTTTTTATGCCATACTTATTATTTTGAACATGTGGTTAAATGTGAATGGTCGGTTGGTAATTGTTTTTGCATTTGGAAACTATATACCCTCAACATGTTTGTTAAAATGCCAATGAGAATTTTTTATCACATAGTTTGACTATTATTGAAATCCTTACATTGCATAAAACATAATGGAACCTAAATAGGCTTAAATGGTTTTAAATGTATTGGAAAGGCCTTGGTGTCCATGGTATTTGTTTAAATAGAAACTTTGGAGTCAAATTGGTTTAATAGCTTTGGTATGGCATAGGTGGATAGACTTGCAAGATCTAGTATTGGTATGATGATACCAATGATTAATGTCCAATAAATAATACTACTTTGCAAATGGTTTGTTATATGTGAATGGTATTAATTTGGGCTTAAAGAGAGATATGATAGCAAAGCCGTGGAAGGTGGCGGTCCCGGGGGACAAAAACTAGAAAATGATATTTGCCGATGTGAGGATGGGCTTGGTAACCTTGTGCATTATATCACACTTATATTTTGGGAGATGTACTATTCATCTTAATTTTTTCTCTGACTCGTGCAGCTAATACATGTTAGGTCCCTTTCAGCAGAGGGAGCTGAACACATATAACCCATGGGTGGATTTAAGATGGCAGAGCTACACAATCCCAGGTTAAAGGTTTTAAATGCATGCTAAACCCAATTCACTTTCCCATCATGGTATATATGTATGCATATGGTTATTTACATTTGTTTTGAATAATGGTATCATTTTATCCTTATCCTAAATACAAGCTAGCATTCACCCGCTAACCCATATTTAAACATTGTATTCCCACGCGATGCAGGAACCGACCATACTACTCAACCTTTATAATAACTTGGACTTTAGGGATAGCATAGTGTCATATTAAAGTGGTGAGTTTCATACACTGAAAGACTTTATTTCATGCTATGGACTTTTTTTATACTTTTTATTTTTTCTTAGATATCGGTTTTGGCTACTATCGGGGTCATGTCCCAACTGGATGTTCTTGGATTTTGGTTAGATTCTTTATGTGACTACTATAATCATGGGTGGTATTGATATTGGTGTCAACCTTGGCATTTGTATTGATATTAGGGTTGACACCAATTGGATATTGGGTTGGATAGTTTGTTGGCCAGGGTTATGAACTTCTCTAAATGTCTTCCAACAAATTTTGTTATATCTTGTTATATGTTTAAAATATATCCAACATGGGCACAGAGCAATTATGGTAGGTTGTTGGGAGTGGTCTCTAGCCCCGGTCGGACTTGAGATATATGACACGACTAGGCCCTGGTTTGGGTTATGTCAGATTGGTATCAGAGCCCTAGGTTTATGGTCACTTAGGAATATACAAATCCATGTTTTTAGAGTCTCTTTTAAGGATGTGTAGCGCGCCGCACTCATAAGGAAGAGGCTATGAGGTATATAGGAATGTTTCTCTTTCGTGTGTTCTATTTTCGAGCTATAGAGTCTAAGGTCTTGAATTATCCTCTAATTCTTATTTGTTCTCTTTTAAGATCATGCATCTTTCATGATCTGAAGCTTATATAAACTCCTTTATCCTACCTAAGGACAACATTAATGGGACCCATCCTACTTATGGGGTCCAAACCCGGTCTAGGGGTCCAGTTCCTAATTTCCCTCCTAGAGTACCACCGATTCTATCTAGTCCTTCCCTAGAAATAATGTGGATGGCATAGAGTTTTTCGCCTATCAGTTGAAAAATATGGCATACCAGTGGTATGAGGAATAGGATCAGTCAAGGGGTGACGATGATGATTCAGCTCTACAGGAGGATTCCTCTAGTGCTTTCCTAGAACACTTCTTTCTTTATGAGTTGAGGGAAGCAAATGAGGAAGAGTTTTTTAATCTGAATCAAGGAAAGATGTCTGTTAAAGAGTATGCCTTGAAGTTTTTCCAACTATCTCGGTATGCTTTGAAGTTAGATACTAGCATGAGGGATAAAAGGAGAGTTTGCTTTTAGATTGTCTCAAGACTTAATCTTAGAGAGTAAGGTTGTCTTATTGAATAGGGACATGGATTTCTCAAGATTAGTTATGTATATGCAGCAAGTAGAGGAAGAAAAGAAGAAGCAGGCTGAGAAAAGAAAAAGGCAGAGTAAGAAGTTTAAGTTCTCTGAATAAGGTGGTGGCCAACACCAGAGTGGTAGGGATGGTAAAAAGTGGCCCAAGAAGAAATGGGGCAATTCTGGGTCCTACACGACGGCTAGTGCTCCCTAGCCAAAGACATTGGGTGGTAGGTGTTTCCAAGGTTGCAATAAATTTAGGGCATAGGATGCCTAATCTCAAGATAGTGGGGTCCAATCAGCTCCATTATATCCTCTCTATAGATTTCGTTGTAGATTGTTTTGGGGTTATTGTGAAGAAAAAAGGGATAAGTTCTTCAACTGTGGTCATCCAGGGGATATGATTAAGAATTATCCTACTGGTAAGGTTGCTTCGGTGGAAAACAAGATTCTTGTTGCCTCTTCTTGACATCGAGAGGTTCACTATCTAGTTTTGGTACTTGTAGGAATTATTTTTATGTCTTACTACCCATCAGGAGTCCAAGGCATCCCCTGATATCGTGATGGGTACGTTGAAACTATTTTTTGGTGATGTGTAATATTTTATTTCATCTAGGGACCTCTATCTCTTATTTGACCCTATTTGTGGATGTGCATTTTGGTTTTGGTTTAGAGTATATTTTAGACCCTTTTTTTATCTCTACTCTAGAGAGTGACTCTGTGGCGGCTAGAAGAGTCTATAGGGGTTGTGTGGTATCCGTAAGTGGTCTGAAAACTTTGGTGGATCTTTTTGAATTAGAAATGGTTGATTTTGATGTCATATTAGGGATGGATTGGTTGCATTCGTGCTATGCATCTCTAGACTGTCGAACCCATAAGGTCTTCTTTGAATTCAGTAATGAACCAGTTATTGAGTGGCAGGGTGGCTCCCTATATCCTATGGGAAATTTTATATCATATCTTAGAGACCGAAGATAGATCTCCAATGGGTGTCTCCACCATTTGTTCTGGGTTAAAGATTCTAACTCAGAGGGCCCTTCTTTGTATTTTGTTCCAGTGGTGAATGAATTTCCTGAGGTTTTCCCTGATTACCTTCTCGGTGTTCTGCTTGATAGGGAGATTAAGTTTGGGATTGATCTTGTTCTGTACACTCATCCTATATCTATTCCCCCTAATAGAATGGCTCCGGCTGAGTTGAAGGAGCTTAGGGAGCAACTTAAGAATTTTTAGACAAGGGTTTCATCCGTCCTAGTGTGTTCCCATGGGGTGAACCTATATTATTCGTGCATAAGAAGAATGATTCCCTTTGAATGTGTATTGATTACCGATGATTGAATAAGATGATGGTAAAGAATAAGTACCCTCTTCTAAGGATAGATGATTTATTTGATCAATTGCAGGGTGCTAAGTTTTTCTCAAAGATTGATCTTCAATTCGGGCATCACCAATTAAATGTTAGAGAGGTGGATATCTCTAAGACTACTTTCCATACTCATTAAGGGCATTTTGAGTTTCGAGTTATGTTTTTTGGGTTGAATAATGCTCCGGAGGCATTCATGGATTTGTTAAAAAGGGTTTATTATTAGTTTTGGGTTTGTTCGTCATTGTTTTCATAGACGACATTATGGTGTACTCTAAGAGCGAGGTGGACCAAGCAAATCACCTCTGCACTGTGCTGCAGACCTTGAAAGAGCTATAGTTATATGCCAAATTTTTCAAAATATAAGTTCATGTTGAACGTTATCACCATTTTGAGTCATGTCATTTATAGTGAAGGGATCATGGTAGATCCGCAGAAAGTTACAGCGGTGAAGAAGTGACCTAGACCCACGATTCCAATCAATATGGAAAGCTTTTTGGGTTTAGCTAGCTACTACTAGAGGTTTGTAGAGATTTTCTCGACTATAGCTACCCTATTGACTAAGTTGACTTAGAATAAAGTAAAGTTCTTATGGTCAGATGCTTGTGAGGGTAGTTTTGAGAAGCTAAAGGATAAGCTAACTTCAGCTTTAATCTTGACTTTGCATAGAGGATCTGAGAGGTTTGTGGTCTAATGTGATGCGTCCTGTATGGAACTTGGCTATTTTGTAATGCAGTACGGCAATGTGATAGCTTATGCCTCTAGATAGTAGAAGGTGCATGAGAAAAATTATCCGACACATAACTTGGAGCTTTTCGTTGTGGTGTTTGCATTAAAAATCTAGCATCACTATTTGTATGGTGTGAATATGGATATCGTTTCTAGTCATAAGAGCCTGCAATATGTGTTTACTCAGAAATAGAATAACCTCAGACAAAGGAGATAGCTTGAGCTTCTCAAGGATTAAGACATGAGTCTTTATTACCACCCAGGTAAAACTAATATGGTTGTTGATGCTCTTAGAAGGTTATCCATGGGGTGTCTAGCTCATGTGGAAGAAGAGAAGTAGGATTTGGTGAAGGATATTAACCATTTGGCCAACCTTAGAGTTTGCCTTTTGGACTCCCAGAATGGTGATGTATTTGTACAAGAAGTGGAGCGTCGTCTCTCGGCACTAAAATCAAGGAGAAATAGATGTTAGATCCTATCTTGATAAGGATCAAGGGTGATATGGGTGAGCATAAGGTGATGCCCTTCAAGATTGGTGGTGATGGTACCTTATAATACCAAGTTAGATTATGTGTTCCTGATGTGGATGGGTTGTAAGAGAGGATATTGATTGAGGTGCATAAATCACGCTATATTGTTTATCCTAGTTTGACAAAAATATATCATGACCTTAAAGAGATGTATTGGTGGAATAATATGAAGAGAAGTGTGGTGAATTTTATGGCCAAGTGCATGGTGTGTCATCATGTTAAAGTTGAGAACATGAGGCTTGGAGTATTATATCAAGATATAGAGTTGCCAGAATGGAAATAGAGGTAATCAACATGGATTTCATTACCAATCTTCCTCGGTATCAAAACTAATTTGATTTGGTTTGGGTCATTATGGATAAGATAACAAAGTCGGCTCATATTTTGCTAGTGAAAACTAACTTCTCGGCTGAGTATTATACAAGGTTGTACCTCCAAGAGATTGTGAAGTTGCATGGGATACCTCTTTCTATCATCTATAATCATGGTATGTAGTTTTCATATCTCTTTTGGCTGTTATTTCAAAATGGTTTGGGGACCAAGGTGAGTCTTAGTACTACTTTTTACCCGCAGTCAAATGGGCAAGCGGAAAGGACTATTCAGATGTTGGAGGATATGCTTCATACTTGCATGATTGACTATGGTAGTAGTTGGGCTGAGCACTTGCCTCTTGTAGAATTTGCGTACGACAATAGCTACCACTCTAGCATTGGGATGGCTCCATTTGAGGTGTTGTACAGTTGGAGGTTTAGGGCTCCTATTGGACGGTTTGAGGTTGGTGAAGTGGACATGTTTTTCCTGGAATTAGTTCACCAATCTATTAAAAAGGTGCAGGTGATATGGGATAGGCATAAGGTTGCCAAAAGTTGCCAAAAGTCTTATACGGATGTGAGGCATAGACAGTTGGAGTTTTTGGTTGGGGATAGGTGCTCTTGAAGGTGCCTCCCATGAAGGGAGTAATGTGGTCTAGGAAGAAGAGAAAGCTTATTCCCTAGTATGTTGACCATATGTAATTTTGAGTAGGTTTGGCAATGTTTTGTATGAGTTGGAGTTGCCTTCTATATTGATCTCCAATCACCCGATGTTCCATGTTTCTATGCTAAAAAAGTGTATAGGTGATCCATCGCAAATTATACCTATCAAGGATATTGCTATTTCAGATTCCCTGTCTTATGAAGACCTCTCGGTTGACATCTTGGATCGTCAGGTTCATTGGTTGCAGACCAAAGATGTGGCCTTGGTAAAGGTTTTATGGAGGAACCATAAGGTTCAAGAGGCTACATGGGAAGCGGAAGAGGACATAAAGTCCAAGTTCTCATTCCTGTTTCCTGTTTCCTGCTTCTAAAATTTGTGCCTAAGGTATGTGTTGCTCTTAGCATCTTTGTTTTCTGACTTTGTTAAAGGAAAGATTAATTTCTTGATATCTCTGCTTTCTATCTTAAAGGTAAGAGTAGGGGTGTTTGAAGGGTTTAATCATATTGGTACTGCCATGTTCCATCATTCGAGGAAGAATAATCTAAGTATGGGAGAATTAAACACCTTGGGTTTTGCCATTGAAAATTTCCTGAGTCTTCAACCTTCTGATCATCATACGACTCACCATACATGTTGTACTATGTGGGTACGGGTCAGGTGACCCAAATTATAAGTTGTCAAGTGTGTGGTGGTTGGGTTTCTATTATGGTTATCACTTGGTGGGTATGGGCCATATAGTTTGATGATGGTTTGTTGGTTTGGTCCTTTACTTAATATGAAACTTAGTAACTTGACTTGGCTCTGAGTACAAGTGGATCACTAAGAGCCATGTGGATTCTTTGGTTATTTTGAGATAATATAAATACCTTAGGGTTATTTCATTATTATGTTATGCACTTTTGATCACTTTCAATGGAATTTCACATACTTTGATCGTGGATACAATTGTTCTTGGATTTTTTATTTCCTATTCAATCAGAGATTTTGGATCTTATTCTTTCATTATTGTGCAATTAATTACATGTTTTCATCATTGATTACCATGGATTGTTGCATAAATATGAGCAGCGAACTTTCTTGAATAGGGTTGTGAGAACGCTGGTGGATTAACTACGTCAGGAAAGAGGGAGATTTATTTATTATACTATTATAGGGTGTATTGCAATCTTTTATATATCATCTATACCTAAGTTATTACAGAAGCTTGGAAATTGCAAGTATTCGAGAAGGTCCTCACAAAGGAGTTTAAGATTAGGAAAAGAAGGTTACAACAATTAATTCAATGATATCAACCCTCATCTAATAAACTCGAGACTCAAAAGGTGAAAGTTGTACTGAGGATACAAATAAGGGACAACAAGGAAACAGCTGAGACTCACAAGGTGAATGGTGAGATTTATCAACACGTTCACAAGACCGTTGATAATATATATCTCGTCAACTTTGCACGTAAAGCAATGGGGTAGGTAGATTAAACACGAGAAACTTATGGAATTTAGAAGCCATGGGAAACACAGTCCTAGTGTTTGTCTTCTATTATTTACAAACTCAAGCATTCATGTTTGGTTACTTGTTATTGTTGATTTTAGAATTTCCCAATTTATTTTTCTGTAGTACTCGTGAATTTTGTCATGTTTGAGATACTATTCTGTGTGTTCCCTGTGGGTTCGACCTCAACCTCAGTTGGGTTACTATATTTGACATCAACCGTTGCATACTTCTCGTGAAGTTAGTTTTGGACAACATCAGATTGCCTTTAAAACTTCCAATGGTTAGTAGTCCAACCACCACTATATAAGAATTGGAAGTTAAAGGAAGAGATATACATTGTTTCAACTTTCTCAAGTTATTTGCTTTACTTCACTCAAGCATTGTATTCTCTATAAATGTTTACTGTGTCATTAAAAAGTGAGAAAAGAAATACATAGTTGGTGAGGCATTGTTTCCAAGTGTGAAATAAAAAAAGCGTGTGAGAATCGAAGCCAAAAAGTTTTACTCTGTCTTGTACTTTGATATTACTTTGAAACACCCCAGGTGTTGATCTCTCAGAAATTTCTAAAATTTTATCCTCATTGTCCTTACTACGACTCACCCTATGAGGCGTAGAGAGTCTTGACGAGTAGTTGAACCCAAATTGTAGCCTGACTAGTGTGTGTGGCTAAGTCTTTTGCTCTGAGTACGAGTGGCGAACTACGAATCATGAGGACTTGGTATGAGTCATTGTGTGTAAATGTAATATGTCCAGTGTATACCCAAATGGTTTTTGTGTTGACTACTACTGGACCCTACCAGTCATAGGGTCCTATTATGAGCCATGGTATATGAGTTGTAAGGTCAATAGTGAGTGTTCTTGATAATGACTTGTGGAGACGAGTCATATGAGTCATCATGAGACCCATAATAACTGATGATTTATTTTTCTAGCTTTTAATGGAGGTATTTTAGACATCTTCCTCTTATCCCAACAATAACTCACAACCTATAAACATATTTGGGGACCTATTCTTATCGATAACACACTCCAAACATTCTTTCTTCTCTCTCAAGTCTCTCAAGCATCCATACTTAGGGTTTCGAAGAAGCAGGTCAAGTAGAGCTTCAGGAGTTCAATTCTCTCCATAATCTTTGGTATTTCAGGTATGTTACTCTTCCCAAATTATTACTTTGCTAAAAGCATTTTTGAAGTATTATTAATAAAGTTTTGATGTTGGTTTTGAACATGGGTTGAGGGTTTTTAATGATTGTTGTTTATGTGATGTTTTAGTATGTACATTGATTATGATTTAAATGGCTATTTTAAAATCGATTTGATGCATGGGTATGCTGAATAAACTAAGAGATTATGATTTCCCTAATTTGTGAATATTGACAATTAAAGTGGTAATAATCTCAACCCTATATTGTGAAATTGATTTTGAGTATGAAAGGTATGCACATTGAACTACTCTTGAAGTATTACATAATGTGAATAGCTAATGGAGCATAATGATTTTGAATTGAACCTTATGGGGTTGTGTAATTCCCCATGTATAATTGAACAAAGAAGGTTGTGAATTTTCTCCAAGTGATGATAATTAGTTTGGCATATTAATGTTACCTTACAAGTATAGTTGGTATGACGATACCAACAGTGTATACCTAAATGTGTATCATGGTTCAATGAATGGACATGTGTGCTAAATATTTTCATTAGACCTTAATAAGGCTTTTATAGTTGTGTCGTGAAAGTGGACGACCTGAGGGACCAATACTGAAAATCATGGTTGCCGACGCGGGGGTCTACATGATCATGTGGGTTGATTCCCCCTTATTATTATCACAAGAGTGAGAGGTTTGACTTTTCCAAATTACATTACATGATTTGGTGCATCAATCACCTTGTTATGCTAGGAGAGTCGATTCCCCTATGATGCATATGTACATCATCTGGTTCGTATGACTATATGCACTAGGGCCCTACCAGCTGGGGGAGAGCTGAGCCCATATATCCTATAGGTTCCTTCTTATGTTATGATGGTTGAGCTACATAATCTAGGATAAAGTTTTAAGGGGTATGCAAAGCCTTGTTCCCTATCCCAACATATTATTTATAGATGTATAATGACGTGGTTCATATGGTATTTGAAATAGTTAGACTTGACATTATTTTGCCCCCTATCCTTAAGTTCCATGCTAGTATTCACATTCACTAACCATGTCCGAATATCGTATCCCCATGTGATGCAGGCACCGGAGATAAATTTTACTTTTCCTACACTGAGTTAGGTAGATTGGCTAGGTTTGTCGATTCATTTGGGTGAGCGGTGAGCTTTCATTCACTGGAAGACTTGAATATTTCATCAGCTTCCATTCTTAGATTAGAATTAAAAGTTTACATTATCATTAACATTGTCAGGTTCAGGGACATAACCCGACACTTTATTAATTTTGGGTCGTTAGAAGGCCTTGTTGGATTAGTGTGGACTTAGGTGGTTATGTTGTTTAATTGTTTGGTCAGTTACCATTTATCGATTATAGACATGTCTTAAATTTCTTAAGCGTATTTTATGTTATCTTTTTATATGGTAAAAGCAATGTTTTACTAAGGTCTTGGTCTTTTTTCTTGACTCGTGGGTCTATCGGAAATAGCCTATCTACTTCTTTGGATGTAGTGGTATGGACTGCATATATTTTCCCCTTCCCAGACCCCACTATATAAGAATATACTGGGTTTGTTGTTGTTGTTGTTGTTGTTATACATTAAAAATTCTTCAAATTCGAGGGTATTATGTTTTGTTTAGTTAGGTGTAAGAGGTAGTCTACGGTCCTCATTGGACTTAAGATACCCATCACGTCCAAGCCCTAGTTCGAGTCGTGATAAAGTTGGTATTAGAACCTAGGTTTTGTGTCATTGGGTGTCCATAAAGTCGTGTCGAGTAGAGTCTCTTTTATAGGTGTGTAGCGTTCTACACTTATAAGAGAGAGGCTACGAGGCATTAGGAATATTTCCCTTTCTTGTTATTCTATTTCAGGCTATAGAGTCTAAGATCTTTAAATCTTCAATAATTCCCATATATTCGCTTTTCAGATCATGCCTCCCAAAAGATTTAATGCTCGTGGAAATCTTCTATCTTGTATTAGGACAATATAGACGGAGCTCATCCTACTGAAGGAGTTCAGACCTGGTCTTGGGTTGCTACTTTTGACTATCCTTGTAGAGTTCCACTAGTTCCCCTTAGCCCTTCTCGGATACCTCAAGCCAGTATGTCTAATGCAAAGTTTTTCCAGTCGATTCATTTGCTGACCTAGTTGGTGGGCTCTCTTAATGAGTGTGTTGTTTCTATTTCTCCATCTTCTGATAGCACTAGAATTGGTTAATTTATGAGGTTGAGTTCTCTGACTTTCACGGGTTTTATAGTTGAGAAAGATCCTCAAAATTTCATTAATGAGATAGAAAAGTTTTTTTGTATGATACATACTACTGATATGGAGGCTGTGAATTTTGTTTCCTAAAAATTGAAGGATCTGGTGCATCAGTGGTATGAGGAATAGGACCAGTCTAGGGGAGATGATGTTGAGTCTGCTTTGTGAGATGACTTCTATAGTGATTTTCTTGATTGCTTCTTGCCATGGGAGTTGAGACAAAGGCTGAGGGATTTATGAATTTGAAAAAAGATAGGATGACAGTAAAGGAGTATGCCTTGAAGTTTTATCAGTTATCGTGTTATTCTCCAGAGTTAGTGTCTAGCATGAGGGCTAAAATGAGGAAATTTTCTTTTGGATTTTCCCAAGAGTTGATTTTGGAAAGCAAGGCTGCCTTTTTGAACAAGGATATGGACATCTCTAAACTTGTGGTATATATGCAACAAGTGTAAGAGGTAAAGAAAAAGCAAGTAGATATGAGTGAAAGGTAGAACAAGAATTTTTAATATTAATATCAGAGTGGAATTCATCAACAGAGTGTTAGAAATGGTGGAAAATGGTCTAAGAAGATGTGTCACAATTTTGGTTCCTACTCTATAGCTAGTGCTTCTTATCCAAGTCGTCGGGTGATTATCGTTTTCAGAATAGTGTTAGTCCCAGGGCACAGGGTGCCAAGCCTCAGGATATTGGGGCTGAGCCGGCTCTATCATTTCCCCATTTTAGATTTTATGGTTAGGTGCATCATGGTGTTTTTGAAGAGGGAAGGAACATGTGCTTTAAATATGGTTAGATTAGTCATATGCAGAGGGAATGTCCTTCTAGGGTTGCTTCTGGGGAAACTAAGATTCTTGTTGCTACTTCATCAGCTCTTGCATCAAAGGGTGCTATTTCTGTTTCTGGATTCAGCACAAGTCAAAACTGTCTATATGTTCTTGCCACCCATCAATTTTCTAAGGCATCCCTAGATGTTGTTACTGGTACACTCAAACTTTTTTGTTATGATATATATTATCTACTTGATCTATGGTCTACCCTCTCTTATGTGACCGCTTATGTGTCTATTTATTTTGGTTTTAATCCTGAGTGTATTTCGTATCACTTTTGTGTGTCCACCCCGGTGGGTGACTCCATTATGGCTAGAAGGGTCTATAGAGATTGTGTAGTGACGATTTATGGTTGGGAGACCTTGGTAGATCTGATAGAGTTAGACAAGTTAGACTTTGATGTGATTTTTGGGATGGATTCATTGCATTCATGTTATGCATCTCTTGATTGTCGGACCCAAAGGGTCAGTTTCCACTTTCCCAATGAGTCGATCATTGAATGGGAAGATAGTTCCCTAGTGCAAAAGGAAATATTTATTTCGTATCTTAGAGCTTAAAAATTGGTTTCTAAGGGGTGCCTCTATCACTTAGTGCATGTCAAGGATTCTAGATCCGAAGGTCTATCTTTGCAGTCTGTCCCTATGGTCTGGGAATTTCTCCAGGTGTTCCTTGATGATCTTCTTAGTATTCCTCCTAATAGGGAAATCGATTTTGGAATTGATCTTCTTCTAGACACTCGTCCTATTTTTATCTCTCTTATAGAATGGCTTTGACTGAATTGATGGATCTCAAGAAACGATTAAAATATCTTCTAGAAATGGGTCTTATCGCCCTAGTGTTCCTCCTTGGGTTGCTTTGGTTCTATTTGTGCATAAGAAGGATGGGTCCCTTCAGATGTGCATAGATTACTCCCAGTTGAATAAGGTAACTGTGAAGAATAAGTATCCACTTCCAAGGATTAATAATCTCTTTGATCTTCATCAGGGTGCTAAGTACTTTTCGAAGATTGATCTTTGGTCTGGGTACTATAAATTGAAGATTATGGAGGTGGATATTCCTAAGACTTCTTTCCGAACCCAATATGGCCATTTTGAGTTTTTTGTGATGTCCTTTTGTTTGACTAATGCACCAATGGCATTTATGGATCTTATGAACTGGGTATTTCATCAATTCTTAGATTTGTTTGTGATTGTGTTTATTGATGATATTTGGTATATTCAAAGAGTGTGGTGGATCATGTCGATCACCTCTTCCTTGTTTTGCAAACCTTTAAATATGAGTGGTTGTATGCAAAGTTCTCCAAGTGTGAGTTCTGGTTAAATACTATGACTTATTTGGGTCATATTATTTCTAGTGAAGGAATCATGGTGGATCCACAAAAAGTTACGATGATTAAGAAGTGGCCTAGACCCTCGACTCCAACTAACATTAGGAGTTTCTTGGGTTTAGCCAGTTATTATAGAAAGTTTGTTGAGAATTTCTCTTCTATTGCTGCCCCATTGACTAACTTGACACAGAAAAAGGTGAAGTTCGTGTGGTGGGATGCTTGTGAATATAGTTACGAGAAGTTGAAGGATAAGTTGACTTCAACTCTAATTTTGTCTCTAACCGAGGCTACTAATGGTTTAGTTGTCTATTGTGATGCGTCCTGAGCGGTACTGGGTTTGGTGTTGATGCAGCATGGTAAGGTGGTTGTATATGCTTCTAGATAGTTAAAGGTTCATGAGAAGAACTATCCGACTCATGATTTGGAATTGTTAGCTATGATATTTGCATTAAAGATCCGGTGACATTATTTGTATGGGATCTATGTAGATATTTATTCTGATCATACAAGCATGCAAAACATATTCACCCAGAAGGAGATAAATCTCAGGAAAAAGTGGTCTCTTGAGTTGCTAAAGTACTATGACATAAGTTTTCATTATCATCCAGGTAAAGCTAACATGGTCAATAATTCTCTTAGCAGATTATTCATGGGGAGCTTATCTCGTGTGGACGAGGAGAAGCAGGATTTGGTGAAGGACATTCATGGTTTGGCTAATCTTTGAGTTTATCTCTTGGATTTCAAGGATGGTGGTGTGACTGTACAAGAGGTGGCAAAGTCATTTCTTGGTGTTAAGGTAAAAGAGAAACAAATTTTGAACCCTATTTTGATGCAAATAAAGGAGGATGTAAGTAGGCAAAAGGGGATGGCTTTCGAGATTGGTGGTGATGGTATCTTTAGTTAACAAGGTAGATTATGTGTTCCCAATGTTGATAGGATGGAAGGAAGAATTTTGGTCGAAACTCATGAGTCATTTTATATAGTTCATCCTAGTTCGACAAGGATGTATCATGACTTAACAGAAATTTATTAGTGGATTAACTTGAAGAAGGTTGTGGCCAATTATTTGGTTAAGTGCATGGTGTATCATCCAGTGAAGGTAGAGCACCTTGGGTCCAGAGGATTGTTCAAGAAATTAAGCTGCCTGTGTGGAAATGGGAAATAATTAATATAGATTTCTTTACTAGTCTTCGGTTGTCTCGCCATCAGTTTGATTCCATTTGGGCCATCGTGGATAGGATGAATAAGTCCACTCACTTTTTGCCATTGAGGACTAATTATTCAGTGGAGGATTATGCTAATCTCTTCATTGAGGAGATTGTAAAGCTGCATGGTGTTCCAGTTTCTATCATATCTAATCGAGGTACACAGTTCTCATCACTCTTTTGGTGTTCCTTTTAGAGAGGTTTGGGGACTAAGGTGAGCCTTAGTACCGCATTTCACCCATAGGCGGATAGGCAAGAGGATAGAACCATTCTGACATCGGAGGATATTCTCAAATCTTGTGTGATTGACCTTGGTGGTAGTTGTGTTGACCACTTGCCTCTCATAGAATTTGCCTACAACAACAGTTATCACTCAAGCACTGGTATGGCTCCGTTTGAATCCTGGAATGGTAGGAGGTGTAGGTCTCCTATTGGGGGGGTTAAGGTTGGTGAAAATAGGTTATTTGGCCCTGATTGTTACCAAGGCATGGTGAAGGTGAAGGTGATTCGGGATAGGCTTAAGAACGCCCAAAGTTGCTAAAAGTCCTATGCAGATGTGAGACGAAGAGAGCTACAGTTTAATGTTGGTGTCTCCCATAAAAGGCCCGATGCAGTTTGGGAAGAAGGGGAAGCTCAATTTTTGTTATGCGGGTTTGTATTTAATTTTGAAGAGGGTTGGCAATGTTGCATATGAATTGGAGTTGCCTTCTAGCTTGGGCTCTATTCATCCGATCTTTCATGTCTCGATACTGAGGAAGTGCCTGGGTGATCCTTCATTGGTTATTCCTTTGGATGGTGTGGGCATTTCAAATTCCTTGTCTTATGAGGAAGTTTTGGTGGAGATATTGGATCCCCAAATTCATCGGTTCAGAAGAAGGACATGTCTTTGGTAAAGGTTCTTTAGAGTAACCAAAAGTATGAGAAAGCTACTTAAGAAGTCGAGGACATGAAGTCCAAGTATCCGTTCCTATTCCCAATTCAAAAAATTTGTGCCTGAGGTATGTGTGATCTTAACATCTTTGTTTTCTATCTTTGTTAAAGGTAAGTGTGGGTGTGTTTCTATGATGAAATCATTCTAAGGGATGCCTTGACCCATCATTCGCGGATGAATGATCCTAAGGGGGAGAATGAAATACCCCAGGTGTGGATCTCTAAAAATTTTTTGAAATTTATCCTTACTGTCATGACTATGTGACACAACCCGAACCAGGGCCTAGTCGTGTCGGGTTCCTCAAATCCAACGAGGACCGGAGACCACGCCTAATACACAACCATAACCGCTCTACACCCTATGTCGGATGAATTTCGAACATACAAAAAGATAGAACAATCATAAATCAAATATAGAATTTTAAGACTATGAACATATCCAACCGGTGTCATCCCACTACCAATACCAATTCCAAGGTTGACACCAATACCGACACCGCCCATGCCCATAGTAGTCAGACAAAGCATATAACGATATACAAAGAACATCTAGTCAGTACATGTCCCCGACTATAGATAAAATCAAAGTCCGAGAAATAAACAAAAGTATGAGAAGATATCCATATCATGAAATGGAGAATTCCGGAGTATGGAATCTCACTACTTCAATTCGACATAAATGTTATCCCTAAATCCAAGTCACTGAGCAGAAGGAGTAGTATAGCTAGTTCCTACATGGCCTGGGATTCAGCGTCCAAATACGAATTAGTAGGTGAATACTAGCATGTACTCAGGAATAAGGATAAAGTGATGCCATTATTAAAAACAAAAGTAAATAACCATATGCAATAACATACATACATATAAATAACCATATGCAATAACATACATAAGTATATATATTCCATACCATGGGAGGGAACCGAGTTTAGTATGCATTTAAAACTTTAACCTAGGTTGTGTAGCTTGACCATCCTAAAACCACCCTTGGGCTAAATGGGTCCAGTGTTACCCCCTGAATAGGCCTCAGTGCGTGTAGCCATATAAACCAGAGATATCATAGAGATAGGGGATTCCCATGTACCCTTCGCCCTCCATGATACATATATACGAGTATAAACTTAGGGATTCCCTTGTACCCTACAAGTATATGTTCACCATGACTAACCCTCATGTCGGCAAACATGAGTTTCCAGTGTCTATCCATTAGACTCACATCTTCACGGTTATATATCACAACTTGCCATTATTGCTCAATTAAAACCGTAAGCACATAACCAAACCACCAATTCTAGAGTTAATTACCAAGGCATTATGAAGTGGTATCATCATACCTACTATATCTTGCAAGAAATGACATTAGCCAATACTTAGCGGATTCTTCAATGCCCCATAGGATTTCCAATCAATCAAAACCATACCCACCAAGGCATTTCCAAATCATTTAATTAGATCAAACCATTTAGGATTCCATTACCTTGTTATGCAATGCAAGGTTTTCAATTAATGTCAAACTAGGTGACAAAAACATTCTCATTTGGAATTTTAACAAACATGTTGAGGGCATATAGTTTCCAAAACCAAAAACCAAGAACCAATCAACCATTCCCATGCAACCATATGAGAATAGAACATGGGAAAATATCATCATACCATTAGTAACCAAAAACCCCAACACATATTTCAAAGCCAACACAATCCCACAACAATGCCATGAAAACCATTAAGTAAATCATGTTTTTAGTTTGAACTAACAATGATGGGGGAGTAACATGCCTTAGATACTAAAGAAGACTGAGATAAACCACCCTTGAGAGCCTTACTTGACAACTTTGAAGAAATCGTAGCCTATTTTTGAACAAGGTGCTGAAGAGAGATTTAAGAGTGTTTTGAGAGTGTTTGATATTAGTATAGTAGTTTAATGAAGTCCCAAGAGTGTTTTAAGTCGTGGGGTCAAAAGGAGTTAAGAGGGAAAATGTCCAGAATACTCCCAACTTGAATTGTAAAAATTCTGTAGGTGGGCACGGTTGGACTCCTCCACTCGTACTCACATCATACGAGTGGTACCCTTCACTCATACCTAAGACGAAAAGTTAGATTCCATATTCCATCAAACATACAACTCACCTTTCCCAAATCATACCATCCTATACAACAAGTACCCACCTAGTCATACCCTAAGTAGAATGTCAAGGATAGATGATGAACAACATGCAGTTTGGCACTATACTTCTCGTACCATGTTTATTCGACTCGTATGGAGTCTTGTCATACCTTGGATATAAAAAAACCAAAACCACTTTGAGTAACATATGACCAAGACCCCTAAACCATAACCACATCATACTATAAGTAAGCATGAGTTGTATGATGATCAGAAAGCTCAAACTCAGGATATTTATAAGAGTCAAAATTCAAGGTGTTTCAATTCTGCCCCGCTTGGATTATTCATCCTCGAATGATGCAAAAAGGAAGTACTAGAAATATTAAACCCCCAAACATCCCTATGATTATATTTAAGATAGAAAATAGAGATATCAAGGAAGTCAATCCTTCATTTAACAAAGTTTGAAAACAAAGATGTTATAAAGAACACATACCTTTCGCACAAATTTTTGGAGCAGAAAATAGGAATGGATACTTCGACTTTAGGTCCTCTTCAGCTTCCCATGTAGCCTCTTCCACCTTATGGTTCCACCATAAAACCTTTACCGATGCCACATCCTTGGTCTACAATCGACGAACATGATGATCTAAGATCTCAACTAGGATCTCTTCATAAGATAGGGAATACAAAATACCAATATCCTTGATAGGCATAATTTATGATGGATCACCAATACACTTCATCAACATAGAGACATGGAATACCGAGTGAATGGAACTCAAACAAGAGGCAAATTCCAATTGATAGGCAACATTTCCAATCCTCCTTAACATCATAGAAGGACCCATATACCGGGGACTGTGCTTCTTTTTCTTCCCAAATCGCATCACTCCCTTCATCTGAGACATCTACAGGAACACCCTATCTCCAACCCTATCTCCAACCTCAAACTCTAAGTTCCTTTACCTTGCATCCACATAGGACTTCTGATGACTTTAGGAAACCTTATGTCTATTCCAAATCACCTTCATCTTCTCTATATCTTTGTGAACCATGTTTGGGACAAACACATCTGCCTCACCATGCTCAAACCACCCAATGGAAGACCTATACCACCTACCATACAACACCTCAAATAGAGATATCCCAATGCTATAGTGGTATCTATTGTTCCAAGCAAACTCTACAAGAGGTAAGTGCTCAACCCAACTACCACCATATTCAATCACGCATGCTCGAAGCATATCTTCCAATGTCTAAATAGTTCTTTCTGCTTGCCTATCTGATTGTAGGTGAAAAGCAGTACTCAGTCTAACCTTAGTTGGCTCTTTTTAAAATAACTGTCAAAAGTAAGATGAAAATTATGTACCACGATCGGAGATGATAGAAAGAGGTACCCCATGCAACTTTACAATCTCACGGAAATACAATCTTGCATAATCCTCAGCCAAGAAGGTAGTCCTCACTGGCAAAAATAAAGACAACTTTTTCATCCTATCCATGATGATTCAAACCAAATCAAATTGATTCCTAGATCAAGGGAGACCAGCAACAAAATCCATGTTGATCACCTCTCACTTTCATTCAGGCAGCATACTTTCTTAATACAATCCCCCAGGCCGCATGTGCTCAATTTTTACTTGTTGCCACACCATGTACTTGGCCATAAAATTAGCCACATCTCTCTTCATATTATTCCACCAATACATCTTCTTGATTCTATGATATATTTTTGACAAACCGGGATGAACAACATAGCGCGACTCATGCAACTCAGCTAGAATTCTGTCACACAAACCATCTACACCAGGAACATATAACCTTTCTTGGTACCGCAAAGTACCATCACCACTAATCTCAAAGGCTATCACCTACTTCTCACCTATATCACCCTTGATCCTTATTAAGACAAGATCTACATTTGCTTCTTCTTGATTTTAGCACCAAGAGATGACCGCACCACTTTTTACATCAATACACCACCATCCTTGAAGTCCATGAGGAGAAATCCAAGGTTGGCCAAATGGCAAATGTCCTTCACCAACTCCTTCTTCTCGTTATCCACATGAGTTAGACTCCTCATGCATAACCTACTAAGATAATTAGCAACCACAACAACTTTACCTGGGTGGTAGTGAAGACTCATATCATAATCCTTAAGAACTTCAAGACATCTCTTTTGCCTGGTGTTAAGCTCTTTCTGAGTAAATACATACTGCAGGCTCTTATGATTAGAAATGATATCCATATGCACTCCATAGAAATAGTGATGCTATATTTTAAATAAATACCAAAGATAATAGTTCCAAGTCATGAGTTGGGTAATTCCTCTCATGCACCTTTAACTTCTTGGAAGCATAAGCTATCACCTTTCCATGTTGTATCAGAATGCAACCAAGTCCACATAGGATACATCAAAGTAGACCAAAAATCCATCAGTGCCTTTAAGCAAAGTCAAAACTAGAACCAAAGTTATCTTATCCGTCAACTTCTCAAAACTACCCTCACAAGATTTTGACCCCGAGAACTTTACCTTTTCTAAGTAAACTTAGTCAATGAGATAGCTATAGTAAAAAAAACTCCATAAACCTTCTATAGTAACTGGTTAAACCTAAGAAGCTCTGAATATTAATTGGAATCATGGGTCTAGGCCACTTATTAACCACTGTAACTTTCTGTGAATTCACCATGACTTATTCCCTAGAAATGAAATGACCTATAAAAGTGATAGAGTTCAACTAGAATTCATATTTTGAGAATTTGGCATTCAACTGCTACTTATTTAAGGTTTGTAATATGATGCAAAGGTAATTCGCATGATCCACCTTACTCTTCGAATAGACCAAAATGTCATCTATCTAAACAATAACTAATACCTCCAGAAACTGAGAAAAGACCCTATTCATCAAATCCATGAACACCGTCAGGGGATTGGCCAACCTGTAAGACATAACCAGAAATTCAAAATACCAATACCAGGTTTGAAAGGTAGTCTTAGGGTAATCCACCTCCCTAATATATAACTGATGATACCCAGATGAAGGTCAATCTTAGAGAAAAACTTAGCACCTTACAACTGATCAAACAAATCATCTATACTTGGAATAGGATACTTATTCTTTACTGTCACCTTATTTAATTGCCCATAATTAATGCACATCCTAAAGGAACTATACTTCTTACTTATGAATAGCACTGGTGCACCCCACGGGGACATACTAGGATAAATAAAACCCTTATCTAAAAGATCCTTGAGTTGATCCTTCAGCTTCTTTAACTCGGCTGGAGCTATTTTATATAGGGAATAGAAATTGGATGAGTGTCCAGAACAAGTCAATCCCAAACTCAATCTCTTTATTAGGAGGAACACCAGGAAGGTCCTACAGGAAGACCTCAGGAAATTCTTTCACCACAAGGATGGAATGCCAAGAAGGAACATCCGAGTTAGAATCTGTAACCCAGACTAGATGATAGAGACACCCCTTGGAGATCAATCTCCAAGCTCTAAGATGCGATATGAACTTTTCCTTGGGAGATAGAGACCCACTCTCCCACTAAATAACCATCTCATTAGGTAATTTAAAGACAACCTTATGGGTCCAATAATCTAGATAAGCATAGTACGAGTACAACCAATCTATCTCTAATATGACATCAAAATCTACCATATGTAATTCAAATAGATCCACCAAAGTTTCTTTACTACCAACAGATACCATATACCTCCTATAGTCTCTTCTAGCAATCATAGAGTTACTTACCAGGTTAGAAATAAAAAAGGGGTCAAAAACACACTCTAAACCAAACCAAAATACATAGCCATAAAAAAGGTCACATAAGAGAGGGGACCCCAGATCAAGTAAAGAGTACAAATCATGGGAAAAGAGTTTCAATATACCAATCACAACATCAAGCGATGCCTCAAACTCTGGTTGGGTAGTGAGAGCATAAAGACAATTTTGACTAGTGCCAAAACTAGATGGTTCTCCCTTTGGTACTAGAGCTGATGATAAAGTAACTGGAAGCTTGTTCGCCCCCCAGGCAACCTTACCAATGGGATAGTTTGTAAGAATTGCCCTGGCTGACCATAGTTAAAGCACTTGGTCCTTCCCTTATCATGGGAACCCTAATGCAATATACCACAAAACCTATAGAGAGGATACATGAAACACCTTGGGTTTGGACCCTTAGAAAATTTCCTGTATTTCTTAATTCTAGACATCATATGACTTGTGGGTGCCAGTTATATGATGGGATACAATTGATATGCTCTTGGTCGTATGATAATGATGATAGGCGTATTTACACGCCTAAATCACCTTAAGTTACCCATATTTTAGCTAAGTTTTGAGGACAAAATATATAATTCATGCACTTTTAGTCCTTTTTCCTGTAAGTGAGCTAACAAACGTGATTAGTAAGTTTTCAGGTATAAATGATGAAGATTTCAGCATTTTATGGATAACTTGACGCCAAAGGAAGCTTCGCGAAAGAAGGAAAGCAGAGCTTGGACGCCTAGGGACTAAAAGTGACGCATGGAAAACCTATCCCGGGCAAAAACAACATTTCCAAAGACTTTGGGGATCAGCAGTAACTTAGTAGGATTAGGATAATGATGCAGTAACTTATTAGGATTAGGATAAGTACGCAGTAGCCTAGTACGAATAGGATATGGGTATTATAAGTACCCTATTTTGCTGAAGTTTTTAGGACTTCAGACTTCATACTTCATACTTCTTAAATCAATTACTTTTTATTATTCATTCAACACTTTCAATTCATTCTCTTTCAATTAATTCTTATTACTTTCTCTTCATCGACTTCTAAATTTTCACAACAAGAGAAATGCTACTTGCAAGGAATTAACGCCACAAGTAATACCAAAGCATACTTCACGTTAGACTCTTATTTTGGTATGATAATAATGTCTATTGTGATTTCCGTTGCACTCATGAGTAGCTAAACTTCTCTGTTGGAGTTATGGAAGCCTTATGAGACACTATCTATTGCGATGAGTTTGTGAATTCTTTACACGTATGCTGCTTATATCATTATTCTCTTCATCTTAATCTAAATTCTTGTGGTTGCAAACATATAGAATACGCCAGTATAGCATTAACTTGTTCGAAAGAAAAGTTACATGTCTGGAAAAGAGATAATGTCAAGGTAATAGGGCACCAACCCCTGTTAAAAAGTTAGTGCCGTAACTGGATTAACCTCTTGGAGAATCTGTACCATTAGATACGCTTTAAGCTTGAAAGAGTTAAAGTGAAATAATCCTTGATGGTCGAAAGACGCTTGGATTTACCATAGAATATGATTCTCTATAAGCGTATGCATGTCTGAATTCCGCATAACTCATAGTCAATAGATACGTATAACTCATAAGGTGGACATAACCCTAACTCTCAATTCTCATTGATCAAAACCAACCAAGCAATCCGTTTTACTCTTCTATTTTCCGTTCTTACGTTACTATTTTGATACTCTTAAATTCACACTACAATCCCCCTTTTTTACAAAACTTTCACCAAAAGTCTAATAATCTTTGCTTACTTAGTGACCAAGTATTCCCTGTGGGATTCGACACCCAAACTAGTTGGGTTCTATATTTGACGACGACCGCTTACACTCTTACGAGAGCTGTAGTTTGAGCGTTATCAAAGTTTGGCGCCGTTGCCGGGGAATACGGTTGTCAACCAAGTTTGTGATAATTACTAGACCCTTTTGGTCAAAGATTCTCGTACTTTACTTTTAGTTGTTGTTTTTGTTTTCTGCAGGTTTTTGTTCAGTGCATGCCAAATACTCGAAGTTTAGGACAACCATTATTACTAATATACCCTAAACCGCAACTTATTGGAAGGATGGATGCACAACGTGACATTGAGAGAAGGGCTACTAAACAGGAGTAGGCTAGACTAGCTGTGTTGACTGCGGCTCAAGTGCATCAATAGAATATTGATAACCCAGGACGAGCAGCAGATCCTGATGATGAGGACTTAGGTGATGATGAACTACTAAACCCTAGGCGTGATACTGAGGTGGCGACACCGGCAAACAGAAGAGATCATCAAGCAAGATTTCGGCCTGAACGCCGAGCTATGCAAATACCATTCGATGACGATGATGATGATCTTGATGGAGCTGGTGCCACAGGCACCATTATTCCTCCGCCATTGGCGCCCGGAGCCAAGTTCAACATCATGAGCACCATGATTCAGTTATTGCAACTCAAGGGATTATTCGGTGGACTAGCAGGTGATGACCCGAATATGCATCTGATCAACTTTATTTCTACATGCAAGTCATACGACAATCCTGGCGTTGGACAAAATGCAATTCGGTTGCGCTTATTTCCATTGTCTCTATCTGGGGAGGCAACTCTATGGTTGAATGGGCTGACTCTTGATTCTATCACTAATTGGAGGCAATTGAAAGACGCTTTCCCTAAAAGATTCTTTCCGCCATCCAAGAGAGCACAATTGAGAGATAAAATCAGCAATTTTCGTCAGCTTCCAACTGAAGCCCTCCACAAAATATGGGAGAGATTCAAGAAGAAGCTTATGAGGTGCCCAAACCATCACATGACCAATGTCCACTTGATGGAGATACTATAAAGATCCTTGAATTCAGTAACTAAACCAGTGGTGGATAATGCGGCTGGAGGATCATTTAAGGACCTCACCTTTGTTCAGGCAAGTGATATGCTAGACCGGATGACAAAGAAAAGTAGGGCTTGGCATACCAAGGATTCTGAGGTAACAAGCCCCACTATATCGATTGCCATGACTGCAGAACAAAGGCAAAGAGAGGAGGAACGCGACCAAGATATGGCGCACATGAAAATGCAGATGGATCTTTTTACAAAGCATTTATTATCAGGGAAGACCGAAAAAGTCAAAGCGGTTGCGTCAAAAGAAAGAGAGAAATCCAATTCTGAAAAAGAAGCCAACTACTTGAACAATCAGGGGGGTTTCCGAGGCAATGCCCAAGGAAACCAAGGTCAGAACTATTATGATAATTCTGGAAATAAGGATCGTGATCAAGGTAGTTGGAAGAACAAGACAGACAGAAGTGGCGTGTATATTCCTCCTGGAAGACGTGACACCACTACATCTGGGTATGGAAATATGTCCATGGAAGATATGATGGCTAAGCTGTTGAAAGGAGTGGAGGCAACCAGCACGGGAGTAACTGAGGTAATAAATAACTTGGCCTCAATGAAGCAATTAGTTGACTCACATTCCACTTCAATAAGACAGCTGGAGCAACAATTGAGTCAAATTTCAGCCACATTAAATCAAAGAAAAGTTGGCACCTTACCTAGCGACACAGTGCAAAACCCAAGGAACGATGGAACATGCATGGCCATTATTACCAGGAGTGGTAAGGTGCTGTAAAATTCATGCCAAAGCAAGCAAGTGGCCGATGATACCACAAATAATGCAGCAGCCGCCGAAGAAGCTGAAAAAGACGTCAAAGATATCACCCCTTAGCGTCCACAGCCCGAAAATATCACCAATCCAAAACAAGAGGAAAAGAAAGTCGTGGAGAAAACTATTCCCCTTCCACCACCACCTTTTCCTCAAAGATTAAAGAAGAGAGCTGATGATACCAAGTTCAATAAATTCATGTCAATGTTAAAACAGCTGACCATTAATGTTCCATTGGTTGAGGTGCTGGAACAGATGCCTGGGTACGCTAAATTCATGAAGGACCTTTTAACAAAGAAGCGGGCAGTAAGCTATGAGCCGGCAGATAATATTCATCATTGCAGTGCAATTGCCACAAGGCCCTTAGTACCGAAAAAGGCATACCCTGGTGCTTTCACTATTCCTTGCACGGTTGGATCTATGAATTTTGCTAAGGCATTGTGCGATTTGGGAGCAAGCATCAATTTGATGCCACTATCCATCTACAGAAAGTTGGGGTTGGACGACCCTACACCAACTAATATGCGGCTCGTGATGGCAGATAGGTCGATAAAATGACCTGTTGGTATCTTAAATGATGTGTTGGTGAAGGTTTCCACCTTCATCTTTCCTGTAGACTTTGTTATTTTGGATTGCGAGGTGGATTCTGAAGTTCCCATAATCTTGGGACGCCCTTTCCTCGCAACTGGAAGTGTGCTTATTGACATGAGAGCTAATGAGCTTTTATTTCGATTGAATGACGAAGTGGTCCATTTTGATGTATGAAAAGCAATGAAGCAGCCCAAAGATATGGATGTGTTCTCTATAGCTGAAGTTAATTATAAGGATAACAAAGAATTATCTATAGAAAAGCAGCTTACTGATGAGTCACTATCTGATGAGCTGCTAAATTTTGAGCGTGAGGAGGCTCGAGAACATGAAGAAACTAAGTGTGCTCTAACAGAAATAGGGTCCTATTCTTATACTCCTAAGCAGCCGGACCTTGATCTTAAGAATCAACCGTCACCAACAGCAAAGACTTCCATTAAAGAGACCCCAGTGCTATAATCGAAAGAGCTCCCCAATTATCTAAAGTATGCATTCTTGGGAAGTGGAGATACACTTCCTATGAGTGTGGCGGATGATTTAAGTGAACAGCACGTAGAGGCTCTCATCTCTGCTCTGAAGATATACAAGAGAGCTATGAATTGGACTATTAATGATATAATTGGTATCCCGCCTGGGATATGTATGCACAAGGGTCATCTCGAAGAAGATTGCATGCCTACAAGTAAGCCTCATTTTCATCTGAATCCATTCAGAAAATGATCCACCATCTATCTCGATGAAGTCTAAGTAATCGAGATAGTTATGTCGTGCCGCGACAATAAATCAAGCGCTTGATGGGAGGAAACCCATCATTTTTATTGTTTTTGTTGTTTTTGTTTTCCTAGGATTTTGTCGAGCCACGACCAAAACTAAGGCTCTTGATGGGAGGCAACCCATCGTTCTAATCGTTTTTGTTATTTTTGAGTAAATGTAGGTGCAAGAGGTGTAAAGGAGGAGATTGGTTTCAAATTTTGAGTTGGAAGTATTGCATGTTGAAGGTGGTAAGTTAGGAATGAAGAAGCAAAAGGCTATGGGTTAGGCATTGCTTATGAAAATATAGGCAAAGAACAAGGCAAGGCCTATGTAAATCTAGGCCACGAACAAGGCAAGGTCTATGCTATGGCCTAAGCTCTCGAATTCTAGAGTGCCATAGCATAGGCGCCGCCTATGCAAAAGCCTTTTGTCTCTGAATCTCATATGCCACGGAATAGGCGCCGCCTATGCCTAACAATGCCATAGTATAGGCGCCGTCTATGTACAACAATGTTTTGCAAAAGGTGCCGCCTATGCCAAGCATAGGCAAAGCATTAGGAGCCGCCTATGGTCACTTTTGGTCTCCAAATCCAATTCCAAATGGGTCCAAACCCGACCCAAGCTTGTCCTATAAATAGAACCTTAGTCTTAAATCAAAAACACATTGCAAATCCAACCTAAAGCGCCGCCTACCTCTCCAAATTCTCTCAAAAAATTTCCTTTTGCTCTTTTACTTTGCAAGAACATCTTCCAAGGCCATCAACCAAGTAAGTACTTCTTTGTTCTTCTCTTATATTCTGTAAGTACTACAATACTACACCTATAATAAGTTGTTAAATCTTGAAGTAAGTGTTGGTGATTTGAACATGGTTGATTTGTTGTGATACAACTAAGAAAGTGAAAGAATATGTATTGGTGTTCTAGACTTGGTTCCAACCTGTAGTTAATTTCGATACACTGTCATACTTCTTCTGAAATCGACATGGTTCAGAAAATTGCATAATCTTGTAAGTTGAAAGATTGCTTGAATGACTTGTTCATTAAGATGCAAATCATAGGTAACTACAAACACGAGATGTTGTGATTATTTCAAGCCATAAATTAATACAATATCTATGTAGTAAGTTTATTCAAAGTAATGCATTAGTCCAAGACATGAAAGCATTGTCAAGACTACATGAACTAGAATCGGAAAAGGATAGTTAAGATGACAAGAAAAGTATGACTGCACTGATTATATTGTTGGTACATAACGCCTAAACATTCATCAACGAAGTTTGAGTAGTCGATAACGCTCACTTAATTAGTTTGTGCCAATAAATTAAGTGTGGGGTGGGACCACTATTGTTTGCTTGTCAGTTGTATCTACCAAAACAAAGCTAACATGAAATTATTTCAGGTACAATGGCACCAAAAGCACGACAAGGAAAGGATAAAGCGACCACCTCATAAAAAGGCCAGAAAAGGGGACGAAAAGAGCAAGGAGAATCCTCCTCGCTACAAATACCTCGCCGCATGTTTGGAATCAAATGGGTCCTAGAGGAGCAAGGAAAGGAGTTGTATAGGAACAATAAAGAGAAAAAATATGTTCATGTGGAGTTGATACACAAGGAAAGCCTAGAAAATAAAGAACCTCGCATGTTGGCCAAGATAATGGTGTTACATCTTGATTTCATCTTCCAAGATATGGGAGAATGCAATCTCGATCTAACATGAGAATTCTATGCCAACTGGTCATCGAAAACTACAGGGAGTGAAGTAAGGATTCGGGGTCAAGTCCTTCAACTAAATATGGAGTTCTTCAACTCCTTTCTAGGTTTGCCATCTGTTGATCCATCACCACTTAAGGAGCTGTATAACAGACCTCCGTACAGGGCCATTAGACACACATTTTGTGGAACAAGATCTATGGCACGATGGAGTAGACACAAGGACACCGGTCGGCACAACACCTTCCCATATGCTTCCTTGAACAGGGAAGCTAGGATATGGTTGCGAATAGTCAACTCTTACCTGATTCCAGGGACACAGTACACAAAGATAACACGAGATAGAGTGTGCTTGGTGTATGCATTGATGACGAATGTCCCTATCAACATTGGGGCAATTATTCGATCTATAATGCGTAAGGCTAGGCTGCATAAGAGGTTCCACTTCATCTTTGGCAATCTGTTGACTGCAATATTGAGGAAGGAGGACATCGAAGAGGAACTTGCTGATCATAAGCTTCCACACAACTCGAAGAAGGTTGACCTCACAAAGGTTAAAGATGCTAAATCCACGCATGGCGTCAACCTTACAACTGCAGAAAGACATGCTCGCGACGAAAGCTTCTTTCGCCATTTATATGGCATGACGAGGTTTACCATGATGAGCGGGGGTCATGTTCTAACTACTGCAGAGCTCCAACAGCTGGATTATGACACCCATTGAATGAGTATGCAAGGGCGATGTGTGGAGTAGGTGTGTACTTTAAGGAACCTCTCAATGACGATGTGCCAACCGATGATGATCGCCGAATGCCAGACTCCGATGTGGAGGAGAATTCGGATAACGACGACTCCTATGATGATTCCGATGAAGGGGGTATGACCCCAGACATAGAGGAGGAGTCCGCCTAATCCAGGTTCTTCTTATTTATTTTCCACTGAGGACAGTGTGTCCCGTCTAAATGTGGGGTGCTGGTATTTGTATGTTATACATCTTTCTCTGCATTTGCTTATTTATATTTATTTGTTTATTTGTTTTATTTGTTTAGTAGTCAAATTTTTTAAAAAAAAAAATTTTGTTAAAAACCTTGCATAAAATTGTTCTGATAGGCAGCATGGTATTGTGACAAGAGTCTGTGATAAAATCATTACTATTGAGACGTTTAGGCTCTAAATGTGACTCATTATGTGATAAGTGTGTGGTTTAATTCCTTCATCTGTTGGGTCAAGAGTCTATACTACTCCCAATAAAGTCGACCATATGCCTTGTGTGTGTGAGGTGATAATATATTCTGTGTTTGTGGCTGATGCTAGAACTTTCCCGGTGTGTGTGTAAAGCGAAATAAAGAGTGTGAGTTTAGGAGATGATTTAGGCATTTCTTTGGTAACCTATGATTGTTTACCTTCATTTTATCTACCCATGGACATCATCCTAGATAACCCCCTTTGAGCCTTAAGCCTATTTTCTTTGACAGCCTCATATGTAAGCCCAATCCATTTTTTTTCAAGACCATAATTTGATCCAAATTCCTAAGTGCTTTAAATTGCAAAGTCATGTAACAAAATAAGAGGAAATTGGGTGAGAGTAGTGCCTTAAAGTGAATTGGTACTTGAATTCGTTATGAAAAAGAATGGTTAGTATAGAGGTGTGTTATAAAAAAAAAGAGAAAGGGAAGAGAGAAAAATGAAAAGAAAAATAAAAAGTTAATTCTGTTCAAAATTGAAAAACAAAAGAGGTGACAAAGAGTGGTAGATTAAAAGAAAGTAGAAAGGTTGTTTGAAAGAAAGCATAAATGGCATAATGTAATGTATTAAAGCACTTAGGAACATAGTCACTATTTCTGGCCAAAATAGTCCTACCCGTCCCTTAGCCTACATTACAACCTGTAGAAGACCTATTTGATCCTAAGCTTAGCATTCTAAGATTTAGTGGAGCATTACACTAAGGGCAAGCCTATGGTCATCAGTTGCAGCATATGAATTCTTTGTGAGAGTGAGAGCAAGGATAATCTTATACCCATGTTCGAAATATATACAATACTTGTGAGTGATTATGGGTGATATAGTGTGAGACACACATGGTTGATGAGTTTTGGGTAGTCGTGTATGATTCTTTGTGCCTTAACTTTTTGAATACGAATTAACCATCATCATGAGTCTATATTAGAGGTTGAATTGTTTCTAGTAGTGATTAGAAAACTACTCTTTGTTAATGATTGTCGTGCCTGTCTTAATGAATATTTTGTGCTGTTACTATGAAACCCTAAGTAAATGTTTAGAAGGACATGATATTGAGTTCGAGGACGAACAAATCTTTAAGTGTGGGGTGTTGATGATAGGCGTATTTACACGCCTAAATCACCTTAAGTTACCCATATTTTAGCTAAGTTTTGAGGACAAAATATATAATTCATGCACTTTTAGTCCTTTTTCCTGTAAGTGAGCTAACAAACGTGATTAGCAAGTTTTCAGGTATAAATGATGAAGATTGCAGCATTTTATGGATAACTTGACGCCAAAGGAAGCTTCACGAAAGAAGGAAAGCAGAGCTTGGATGCCTAGGGACTAAAAGTGACGCATGGAAAACCTGTCCCGGGCAAAAACAGCATTTCCAAAGACTTTGGGGATCAGCAGTAACTTAGTAGGATTAGGATAATGATGCAGTAACTTATTAGGATTAGGATAAGTACGCAGTAGCCTAGTAGGAATAGGATATGGGTAATATAAATACCCTATTTTGCTGAAGTTTTTGGGACTTCAGAATTCCTATTTCATACTTCTTAAATCAATTACTTTTTATTATTCATTCAACACTTTCAATTCATTCTCTTTCAATTAATTCTTATTACTTTCTCTTCATTGACTTCTAAATTTTCACAACAAGAGAAATGCTACTTGCAAGGAATTCATGCCACAAACACTACCAAAGCATACTTCACGTTAGACTCTTATTTTGGTATGATAATAATGTCTATTGTGATTTCCATTGCACTCATGAGTAGCTAAACTTCTCTGTTGGGGTTATGGAAGCCTTATGAGACACTATCTATTGCTATGAGTTTGTGAATTCTTGACACGTATGCTGCTTATATCATTATTCTCTTCATCTTAATCTAAATTCTTATGGTTGCAAACATATAGAATACGCCAGTATAGCATTAACTTGTTCGAAAGAAAAGTTACATGTCTGGAAAAGAGATAATGTCAAGGTAATAGGGCACCAACCCCTGTTAAAAAGTTAGTGTCGTAACTGGATTAACCTCTTGGAGAATCTGTACCATTAGATACGCTTTAAGCTCGAAAGAGTTAAAGTGAAATAATCCTTGATGGTCAAAAGACGCTTGGATTTACCATAGAATACGATTCTCTATAAGCGCATGCATGTCTGAATTCCGCATAACTCATAGTCAATAGATACGTATAACTCATAAGGTGGACATAACCCTAACTCTCAATTCTCATTGATCAAAACCAACCAAGCAATCTGTTTTACTCTTCTATTTTCCATTCTTACGTTACTATTTTGATACTCTTAAATTCATGCTACAATCCCCCTTTCTACGAAACTTTCACCAAAAGTCTAATAATGTTTGCTTACTTAGTGACCAAGTATTCCCTGTGGGATTCGACACCCAACCCAGTTGGTTTCTATATTTGATGACGACCGCTTACACTCTTACGAGAGCTGTAGTTTGATCGTTATCAGCTAACCAGTGTTGATTGGTAGGTTGGATTAGTTTCTGGAATAGGTATGACTTAGTAGGTATGAGTTGTATGATTGGTGATAGGTCGTAATGTTTTGATTTTTCCTTCACTTAGTCTAAGACTTAGTAACTCAACATGGATTTGAGTATGAGTATCTCACCATGAGGCATAATAAATGGTATGATTCATACCATTGACTCATATGGTAGGCAGTGTTCAAACTTCTTTTAATTTTATTCTTCTAGGGATACGATTTAGGGGTTCTAATCGTACAGATGGGTATGACTTGTCTTGGGTAAGTCGAATGTTGGATAGTGTTCGGTCAAAGAGGGATGCCTAGCGTACAAGTGGTGGGTACCACTCATATGGAAGAATATGACTAGTATAGGAGAGTCATACTATCTAATAGGAATTTTAAGCAGTTTTAGTAGGGTAATTTGGACATTTCCCAGCTTAACCTCTTATGGCCCCATGACTTATAACGCTTTTAGGACATTATTTACCCTATAATACTAATCTTAAACACTTAAAAACTCTCTCTAATTTCTCTAAGATTTTTGGGTAAAGAAAGGCTAGGATTTCATCTAGAGGATCAATTTGGGGCTTGTATGAGTGATATCTCTTCATTATCTTCATGATCTAAGGCACGTACTCCTCCCTCATTATTAGTTTAAACTAAAGGTATGTTCATGATTATTGTATGGTTTTAGGTTTTCAAATATATGTTGGGGTTTTGGTATTAAATACTTGGTTATGGCTTTCCCATGTTTTAATTATGTATTTACATACTTTAATGGTGGTTTGGACAATTGGTTGCATGGGAATGGTTAATTAGTAATTGGATTTGGTTTTGGGAACATAATTCCCCTAACATGTTTGATAAAATACCTATGATAATACTTTACTATACTATTGGACTTTTAATATAACTATTACATGGAATGGTTTGGTAATGGAATCCTAAATGGTATAAATAGTTTAAATAGTTTCGAATAGTTAAATGATAAGGTTTGGTGGTCATGGTTATGGTTAATTAAACTTCCTTGTGGGTTACAAGGGAATCCCCCAAGTAAACTTGATAATGAAAAACTTATGAGGTATATGGGATTTCCCCAAGCGAACATAATAATGGAATATTTGTGGGGTACACGGAATTTCCCCAAGCTAACTTGATAATGTAATCTATGGGTACATGGGAATCCTTTTATATAAAAAGGTTGGCTAAGGACATTTCTTGCAAGCTATAGTAGGTATGAAGATACCATTACTCATAGCATTAGTTAATAATAATAGAATAATAGTTAGGTTGAACGTTAATAGTTTTAATTGGGAAATAATGGTGGGCTGTGATGGCTAACCGTGAAGGTGTGAGTCCAACGGACCAACACTGGAAACTAATATTTGTCAACATATATATCATGGAGAGCAAAGGGGACTTGGGAATCCCCTACTCTTATGGTATCTTCGATTCATGTGGCTACATTTATCAAGGCCCGTTCAGGGGGTTACACTGGACCCATATAGCACATAGGTGGTTTTAGGATAGTTAAGCTACACATACCCAGGTTAATGATTTCAAAGGCATGCTAAACCCGCTCTCTTTCCTAACATGGTTGTATATATATATATATGTATGTATGTATGTATGGTTGTGTGTATATGGTTGGTTTACTTGGTTTTACTGGATGGCATTATTTTATTCTTATACTAAGTTCATACTAGAGTTCACCCGCTAACCTATCTTCAAACGGCTATATCCTTATACGATTTAGGAATTGACCATTCTACTCCTCATGCTTAATGACCAAATTTGGGATCAGCTATTTCATAGAAGTGGTAAGCTTTCATATTTCGGAAGGCTCTATTTCATATCATGAACTATATATATTTAGTTATTTTATGGATATTATTTTTAGCTATGGTTGGGGCCATGTCCTAATCGGATATTTGTTTTCTTTTGGTTAGTGGCTTTGTGTAACTACTATGGGTTAAAATAAGTAGTATCGGTATTTGTCTAAGCCTTAGTATTGGCATTGGTATTGGGGCTCAGTCGGTGTTATCATGATCTTCTTGTTGGTTTAATGGTAGGTTGCATAAGGGTTTCTGTGATAAGTGGAGATATAGGTGTTTCAAATATGGTTAGCCAGGCTATATGTTCAAAAATTATCCAGTTGGTAAGGGTTCTTCGGGCATAAGCAAGGCTCCAGTTGCTTCATCTTCTGCTCCTGCACCAAAGGGTGCTACTTCTGCATCTATTTATGTTTCTGGTACTAGCGCAAGTCGAAATTAGTTATATGCTCTTGCTACTCCGCAAGAATTTGAGGCATCATCTCATGTCATGACTGGTATGTTACAACTCTTTTCTCATAACATGTATTGTTTGCTTTATTCGGTGTCCACTTTCTCTTATGTGACCCTATTTATGGATGTGTATTTTGGTTTTGATTCTAAAGTTATTTTTGATCTTTTTTCTATATCTACCCCAACAGATGACTCAGTTATTTCTAAAAGAGTCTATAGCGGGTGTGAGGTATATATTGGAAGTAGGCAGACTTTGGTGGATTTGTTTTAACTTGATATGGTTGATTTTGAGATTATTCTGGGAATGGATTGGTTACACTTTTGTTACGAATCCTTAGACTATCGAACTCATAAGGTTGTCTTTAGGTTCCCTGGTGAATCGGTTATCTAGTGGGAGGGTGATTCCCTAGCTCCTGGGGGAGGTTTATTTCTTATATTAGAGCTTGGAGATTAATCTCCAAGGGGGTATATCTAATTCTAATCCGGTTTAAAGATTCTAACTTAAAAAGTCCTTATTTGCATTCAGTTCTGGTGGTAAATAAGTTTTTTGCGGTCTTTCTAGATGATCTTCCTAGTGTTCCTCCAGATAGGGAGATTGAGTTTGGTATTGATTTGGTTTTGGACACTCGTCCAATATCTATTCCTCCTTATAGAATGGCTCCAGCTGAGTTAGGGAAACTCAAGGATCAATATAAGGATCTCTTGAATAAGGGTTTCATCCATCCTAGTGTGTCCCCATGGGGTGCACTGGTATTATTCATGCGAAAGAAGGTTGATGCTATTTGGATGTGTATTGACTATTGACAATAAAATAAAGTAACAGTTAAGAACAAGTATCCTCTCCCAAGGATAGATAACTTGTTTGATAAGTTGCAAGGTGCCTAATTCTTTTCTAAGATAAATCTTTAGTTTGGGTATCATCAGCTTAAGATTAGGGAGGCGGATATCCCTAAGATGGTTTTTCGTACTTGGCATGGGCACATTGAATTCCTGGTGATGTCATTTGGTTTGACTAATTCCCCAGTGGCATTTATGGACTTGATGAATAGGGTTGTCATGCAGTTTTAAATCTTTTGGTCATTGTGTTCATTGATGATAGATTGGTGTATTCTAGGAATGGGGTAGATCATTCTAATCACCTCTGTATGGTGTTGCGGACCTTAAAGAAGCAGTAATTATATGCCAAATTCTCTAAGTATGAGTTTTGGTTGAACGTTATACCTTTTTTAAGTCATATTATTTCTTATAAGGGGATCATGGTAGATCCTCAAAATATGGCGGTGGTTAAAAGGTGGCATAGACCCACGACTCCAACCAATATTCAGAGTTTCTTAGGTTTGGCTAGGTATTATAGGTAGTTGGAAATTTTCTTAATGATAATTTCCCTATTGACTAAGTTGACTCAGAACAAATTAAAGTTTTCTTGGTCGGATGCTTGTGAAGGAAGTTTCAAGAAGCTGAAGAATAAGCTAAATTTGGCTCTGATTTTGACTTTACCTGAAGGCAATGAGGGGTTTGTGGTTTATTATGATGTGTCCTGAGTGGGACTTGGTTGTATTTTTATGCAGTATGTAAGGTGATTGCATATGCTTTTGGCAATTTAAGGTGCATGAGAGAAATTATCGTACTCATAATTTTGAGCTTTTAGCGATGGTTTTTGCTTTGAAAAACTAGTGGCATTATTTATATGGAGTGCATGTAGACATCTTTTCTAATCATAAGAGTCTAGAGTATGTGTTCACTCAAAAGGAGCTTAATCTCAAGCAAAGTAGATGGCTTGAGCTTCTCAAGGACTATAATATGAGTCTTCACTACAACCCAGGTAAAGCTAACATGGTGATGGATGCTCTTATTAGGCTGTCCATGGGGATTTTAGCTCATGTGGACAAGGATAAATGAGAATTAGTGAAGGATATTCACCGCTTAGCTAATCTTGGAGTTCGTCTCTTAGACTCTGAGAATGGGGGTATAATAGTACAAAAAGTGGTTCGGTTGTCTCTTTATGCAGATATCAACAAGAAGCAAATGTGAGATCCCATCTTGATGAAAATTTAAAGTGATGTTTTTGGGCAAAATTTACTAGTATTTGAGATCAGTGGTGATGGTACTTTGTTATACCAAGGGAGGTTATGTGTCCCTGAGATCGATAGTTTGCAACAAAGGATTTTGGTTGTGGTGAATGAATTACGCAATGTTTCTTATCTCAGTTCGATGAAAATGTACATGATCTTAAGAAGATGTATTGGTGGAATGGTATGATAAGGGATGTGGCTGATTTTATGGCCAAGTGCATGGTGTGCTAACATATCAAAGTTGAGCATATAACGCTTGGTGGATTTTTTCAGTAGATTAATCTGCCTGAATGGAAATAAGAGGTAATTAATATGGATTTCATTACCGGTCTGCCTCAGTATCCGAACTAATTCGATCGATCTGGGTCATTGTGGATAGGATCACAAAGTCTGCTCACTTCTTGCCAGTGAGGATAATCTTTTGGCTGAGGATTATGAGAGGTTGTATTATTTTGAGATTGTGAAATTGCATGGGGTACCTTTTTTTATTATCTATAATTGTGGTACATAGGTTTCATCTCATTTCTAGTGGTCTTTTCAGAAAGGGTTGGGGACTAAGGTTAGTCTAAGTACTATTTCTCATCTGCAAATGGATGGCCAAGTAGAAAGGACCATTCAGACATTGGAGGAGACACTTTGGTCATGTGTGATTAATTATGGTGGCAATTGGGTTGAGCATCCACCTTTGGTAAAGTTTGCTTACAACAATAGCTATGATTCTAGCATTGGGATGGACCCTTTAGAGGCATCGTATGATAGGAGGTGTAGGTCTTATATTGGTTGGTTCGAGCTTGGTGAGGAAGATACATTTGGCCTGGACTTGGTTTATCTGTCTATGGAGAAGGTAAAGGTGATTCGAGATAGGCTAAAGGTTGTCCAAAGTCGCTAAAATTTCTATGCAGAATAAGGCATAGAGACTTGGAGTTTGAGGTTAGGGATAAGGTATTCCCAAGGGTATCGCTTGTGAAGGGAGTGATGTGGTTTGGTAAATAGGGAAAGCTCAGTACTCGGTTGTTGGTCCTTATGCAATTTTGTGGAGGTTTGGTAATATGGCGTATAAATTGGAGTTTCCTTCTAGGTTGAGCTCCATTCATCGGGTATTTCATGTCTCTATGTTGAGAAAGTGTCTTGGTGATCCTTTTTTGGTGGTTCCTTTACAAGGGTTGGATATCTTGGATTCTCTATCTTATGAAGAGTTCCCATTTGAGATATTGGATTGACAGGTTAGTCGGTTAAGGACCAAGGATATGGCCTCGGTTAAGGTTCAATGGCAGAACCACTAGGTAAAAGAGGTTACATAAGAAGTAGAAGCGGACATGAATTCCAAATATCCCATTTGTTTTCTACTCTAGTCATTTATGCGGAAGGTATGTGTTCTTGATCATATCTTTATTTTCTAACTTGGTGAAAGGTTGGATTGATATTTGATAATGCAAATGAATTGTGCATGTGTTTGACCTACCTTATGTGTCATTTGGGGACGAATGATCCTAGTAGGAGAGACCAAAACACCCTGGGTTTGGACCCTTAGAAAACTTCCTAGATTTTTGTATTTTAGACATTATATGACTTGTGCATACTATTTATATAATGGGGTACGGTTGGTATGCTCTTGGTCGTATGCTAACTAGTATTGGTTGGTGGGTTGGATTGGTTTCTGGAATGGGTACAACTTGGTGGGTACGAGTAGTATAGCTGGTGACAGGTCGTATGGTTTGGGGTTTTGCTTCACTTAATCTGAGACTTAGTAACTCAACTTGGATCTGAGTACGAGTGGCTCACCATGAGCCATAATATAGGGTATGAGCCGTACCTTTGACTCATATGGTTGGCAGTGTTCAAACTTTCTTTGATTCTATTCTTTCAGGGATACGGTTTAGGGGTACTAATCGTATGGTTGGGTATGACTTGTCTTGGCTAAGTCGTATATTGGAAAGTGTTGTGTCCATGGGGGAGTCCTAGGGTACGAGTGGTGGGTACCACTCCTATGGAAGAATATGATTGGTATGAGGGAGTCGTAATATCTGATGGGAATTTTAAGTAGTTTAAGTTGGGGGTAATCTGGACATTTCCCCACTTAATCTCTTAAGTCCCTATGACTTAAAACACTCCTTGGACATTATTTACCCTATTATGCTAATCTTAAAACACTTAGAAACTCTCCTTAATTCTCTCTAAGGATCTTGAGTAAAGAAAGGCTAGGGTTTCATCTAAAGGATCAATTTGGGGCTTGTACGAGTGATTTCTCTCCATCATCTTCGTAATCTAAGGCATGTACTCCTCCCTCATTGTTAGTTCTAACTAAAGTCATGTTTTATACAATGTTTTCATGTCATGATTATAGTATAGTTTTGGGGTTTTCAAATATACGTTGTGGTTTTGGTATTAAATGTTTGTTTATGGTTTTCCCATGTCTTAATTATGTATTTACATGCTTTAATGGTGGTTTGGACAATTGGTTGTATGGTAATGGTTAATTAGCAATTGGATTTGGTTTTGGGAACACTATGCCCCCAACATGTTTGATAAAATGTCTATGATAAAGCTTTACTGTATTATTGAACTTTTAATGGAACTATTGCATGGTATGTTTTGGTAATAGAACCCTAAATAGTATAAATGGTTTAAATGGTTTGGAATAGTTAAATGTTAAGGTTTGGTAGTCATAGTTTTGGTTAATTAAACTTCCTTGTAGGGTACAAGGGAATCCCTCCAAATAAACAAGATAATGAACAACTTGTTGGGTACATGGGATTACCTCAAGCAAACTTAATAATTGAATACTTGTGGGGTACACGGATTATCCCAAGCTAACTTGATACTGTAAAATATGGGTACATGAGAATCCCTTTACATAAAAAGGTTGGCTAAAGACGTTGCTTCCAAGCTATAGTCGGTATAAAGATACCACTACTCATAGCTTTGGCTAATAATAATGGAATAATGGTTTGGTTAGATGTAAATAGTTTTAATTGGGCAATAATGGCAGGGGTGATAGCTAATCATGAAGGTGTGAGTCAAATGGACGGACATTAGAAATTCATGATTTCCGACATGTGTGTTAGTCATAGCAACCATAAATGATACTATAAGGTACATGGGAATTCTCTAAGTACACTATACATATATATCATGGAGAGCGAAGGGTACTTGGGAATCCCCTAATTTAATGGTATCTCCAGTTCGTGCAGCCATATGCATCGAGGCCAGTTCAGGGGGTTACTCTATACCCATATAGCATGTGGGTGGTTCTAGGATGGTTAAGCTACACATGCCCAGGTTAATGGTTTCAAAGGCATGATAAACTCGACTCCCCTTCTCGGTATGGTTGTATATATATATGTATGGTTGTGTGCATATGGTTGGTTTACTTGTTTTTACTAGATGGAATTATTTTATTCTTATCCCTAGATCATGCTAGCATTCATCCGCTAATGCAAATTTGGGTGGCTGTATTCCCACGCAATGCAGGAACCGGCCATTCTACTCCTCCTTCTTAGTGACTGGATTTGGGATCAACTATTAGATTGAAGTGGTGAGCGTCCATATTTTGAAAGGCTTCATTTCATATCATGGATTTCTTTACATACTTTTGTTATTTTATGGATATTGGTTTTGGCTATGGTGTGGGGCATGACCCAATCGGATATTGTTTTTCTTTTGGTTAGAGGATTTGTGTGACTACTATATGTTAGAATGGGCGGTGTCGATATTGTCTTAGCCTTATTATTGGCACTGGTATTGGGGATGATATTGTTTGACTTAATTTATGATTGTTCTATCCTCTTATGTTATGTTATGGACAGGAACTTCATTTTTATATTGGTTTGGTTATGGTTGTTCGTTGGCATTGGCTAGTTGGACTTTCTTAAGTTGGTTGTGGTTATAGACATATCCATAGTCAAAAATCATAATAAAGTCTATCTTATTATACATTCGAAATTCAATTGACTTAGGGTATGCGTATTTGAAGGTTGGGTTAGGTAAGGGGGTGGTGCCCGATCTTGGTTGGACTTGGGATGTCCATTACGACAAGGCCCTGGTTTGGGTCTTGTCAATATGATGGAGTTGATTGGGTCCCACTAGCCTTAGATTGGGCTCCCTGTTCCCTAAAGTTTTCGCCACCATGGAAATGCCTAATACCCGATGACTTTGGGTAGTGAGCACTAGCCGTCGAGTAAGATCTAGAATTGCCCTACTTCTTCTTGGGACACTTCCCGCCATCCCTTCCACTCTGTTGTTGGATACCACCCTACTCATAGAACCTTAATTTTTTACCCTACCTCTTCTCTATTTTAGCCTGCTTCTTCTTCTCCTCCTCTACCTACTGCATGTACACAACCAACCAGGAGATATCCATGTCCTTGATCAATAAGGTAGTCTTACTCTCCAATATCAAATCTCTGGAAAACTCGAAATCAAACTTCCTCATTCTAGCCCTCCTACTAGAAACCATCTCCAGAGCAAACAGAGACAACTGGTGAAACTTCAAGGCATACTCCTTGATAGACATCTTGCCTTTCTCAGAATAACAAACTATTCTGCCTTAGCTTCCCTCAACTCTCAAGGAAAGAAGCGGTCCAAAAAAGCATTAGAAAAATCTTCCCACAGAGATGACTCAACATCGTCACCCCTTGATTGATCCCATTCCTTGTACCATTGGTATGCCACATCCTTCAGCTGATAAGCGGAAAACTCCACACCCTCCACATTCATGGCATGCATAAAATGAAATATCATTTCCATCTCATCTAGAAAACCTTGAGGATCCTCCTCAACCTTAACAATAGTAAAGTTTGAAGGGTTCAACCTCATGAATTGTCCAACCCTTGTGGCCTCAGAAAATGAAGTAATAGGAACACAACACTCATATTGAATAGCTACCAATTATTCCAACATATGAATAGATTGAAAAAACTCAGTATTTGTCACTTCAGCCTGAGGAATTTGAGATGAAATAGAGGGAATCGATGGAACTCCAGAATAATCCAGAACTGGGCCCCTAGACCTAGTCTGGACCCCATAAGTAGAGCGATTCCCATAAGCATTGTCCTTAGTTGGGACAGAGGAATTTTTGTGAGCTTCAGATCGTCAAGGCATGATTTAAAAAGCGAACAAATAGGAATTAGAGGAGAAATTAGGACCTTAGACTCTACATCTTGAAAACAAAACACAAGAAAGAGAAACATTCCTAAATGCCTTGTAGCATTTACCTTATGAGTGTGGCGCTCTACACTCCCTTAAAAGAGATTCAACTCAACACAGCTTTGTGGACTCCCAAGTGACCATGAACCTAGGGCTTGGATACTAATCTGACATGGCCCAAACTAAGGCCTAGTCATGAAGGGTGACTCAATCCTTACCAGGATTGAAGACCACCCCTAATACCTAACCATAACTTCCCTACACCCTATGTCGGATGAATTTCAAACATACAACAAGATAGAACAATCATAAATCGAATATAGAAATTAAAGTCTATAAACCTATCCAACCGTTGTTATCCTAATACCAATACAAATGCTAAGGCTGACACCAATACTGACACCGCCCATGCCCATATAAGTCACACAAAGCCTCTAACCGTAAACATAGAATATTCAGTGAGGACATGCCCCCGGTCGTAGACAAAACTAAAGTCCAAGAAATAACCTAAAGTATGAGAAGATATCTATAGCATAAAATAGGGTCTTCCGGAGTATGGAAGCTCACCACTTCAATTTGACATAAATGATGTCCATAAATCAAAGTAACTGGCAGGAAGAGGAGTATGGCCGGTTCATACATATATAGCACCCGAAGATAGGTTAGTGGGTGAATGCTAGCAGGTAGTCAGGAATAAGGATAAAGTAATGCCATTATTGAAACCCAAAGTAAATAACCATATGCAATCACATGCATATATTTTCCATGATGGGGGATGGAACTGGGTTTAGCATGCATTTAAAACTGTAACATGAACTGTGTAGCTTGACTGTCCTAAAACCATCCACGGGTTATATGGGTCCAATGTTACCCCTTGAACGAGCCCCAGAGTGTGTATCCGTATGAACCAGAGATATCATAGGGGTCGTGTATTCCCGTGTACCCTTCTCCCTCCATGATAAATATATACGAGTATAAACTTAAGGGATTTCCTTGTCCCCCATAAGTCTATGGTCACCTTAACCAACCTTTATGTCGTCAAACATGAGTTTCCATTGTTCATCTATTAGACTAGCACCTTCACGGTTAGCTATCACAACCCACCATTTTTTCCTAGTTAAAATCTTTAACACATAACCAAACCACCAACTCCAGATTTAATTACCAAGGAACTATAAAGTGGTATCGTCATACTGACTATAACTTACAAAAAATGTCATTGGCTAATACTTAGGGGATTCCTATTTACTAGGATTTCCAATCAATCAAAACCATGGACCCCAAGGCCTTTCCAAATCATTTAATTCAATCAAACCATCTAGGGTTCCATTACCATGTTATGCAAAGCAAGGTTTTCAATAAAAGTCAAACTAGGTAACAAAAACATTCTAATTGGCATTTTAACAAACTTGTTGAGGAATATAGTTTACAAAACCAAAAACCAAGAACCAATTAACCATTCCCATAAAACCACATGTTCAAACCAACATTATAACATGAAAAACCATAAATAGAATATGAGAAAACATCATCAAAGCATTAGTAACCAAAACTGCCAACACATATTTCAAAACCAACACAAACCCACAATCATGCCATGAAAACCATTAAGTAAAACATTCTTTTAGTTTGAACTAACAATGAGGTAGGATTAACATGCCTCAAATACCAAAGAATACGTATAGAAACCACTCATAAGAGCGTTACTTAACCACCTTGAAGAAACCCTAGACTCTTTTTGAACCTAGAGATTGAACGAGATTTAATAGTATTTTGAGAGTGTTTGACGTGAGAATAGTAGGTTAATATAGTCCCAAGAGTTTTGTAAGTCATAGGGTCAAAAGGATTTAAGAGAGAAAATATCCAGAATACCCCTAACTTAATCTGTAAAAATTTTGCATGTGGGTAGGGTTGGGCACCTCCACTCGTACATATATCATACTAGTGGTACCCTCCACTCATACCTAAGACAAAACATTGGACTCAATATTCTGTCCAACATATGACTCCCCTTTCCCAAATCATACCATCACCATACGACTAGTACCCAGCTAGTCGTACCTTACATAGATTGTCAAGGTTAGACGATAAATAACATACGGTTTGGCACTATACTTTCTTTTCTATGTACATATGATTCGTATGGAGTCTTTTCATACCTTATACAAAAAACAATCAAGACCATACTAATTAACATATGACCAAGACCCCTAAATCTTACCCATATCATATGATAAGTAAGCATGAGTCGTATGATGATCAGAAAGCTCAAATTTAGGAAATTTCTAAGGGTCAAAATTTTAAGTTTTTCACTATGACTTACCCTACGAGTTGTAGGGAGTCTTGATGATCCATTGAACACAAATAATATCCTAACAAGTATGTGTGTCAAGTCTTCTGCTCTTAGTATGAGTGGCTTACTATGAGTCGTGAGGACTTATTACAGGTCATTCAGTGCAAATTATAGGATGTCTAGCATTTACCCAAATGGTTTATGTGATGACTATGACTTGACCCTACAAGTTGTAGGGTCCCATTATGATCCACGGTATATAAGTCATAAGATCAACAGTGCGTGTGCCTGGTGACACTTTCTTGACAACGACTCATTGAGATGAGTCATAATAAGTCATGAAGAGTCTTCATGAGACCGTAACAACTGACGGCTTATTTTTTTCATCTCTTAATGGGGGTATTTTGGATATTTCCATCTTATCCCAATCATAACCCAGGACCGATAAACATACTTGGGGCCCAATTTTCAATGATAACATTCTCTAAATATTCTTTCTTCTCACTCAAGTCTCCCAAGCATCCATACTTAGGGTTTTCAAGAAGTGGATCAAGTAGATCTTCAAGGGTTGAATTCTCTCCATAATCTTGGGTATTTCAAGCATGTGACTCTTCCTAAATTATTACTTTTCTAAAAGCATGTGTTTTGATGTCTTATTCATACAATTTTAATATTGATTTTAAACATGGGTTAAGCGTTTGGAATTATTGTTGTTTATGTGATGTTTCATATTTGTATATGCATTGATTATATTTTAAATGGTGGTATTGAAATTGATTTGATTCATGGGTTTGGTGAATAACTAGGGGATTGTGATTTTTCCAATTTGTGAATATTGACAGTTAAAGTGGTAATGACCTCAACCCTATATTGTGAAATTGGTTTTGATTATGAAAAGTATGCACATTGCACTGCTCTTGAAGTATTGCATAATGTGAAAAGCTAATGAAGCATAATGATTTTGAACTAAACCTTATAGGGTTATGTAATTTCCCAAGATAATTTATAACTGAACCAAGAAGGTTGTGAATTTTCCCCAAGTAATGATAATTGTTTTGGCATTTTGGCATATTGATCTTATCTTGTAAGTGTAGTTGGTATGATGATACCAACAGCGTATGCCTAAATGTGTATCATGGTTCAATGAATGAGAATGTGTGTTAAATATTTTAATTAGGCTTTAATGAGGGTTGTATAGTTGTGTCGTGAAAGTGGAGGTCCCGAGGGGCCAATACTAGAAACTGTAGTTGCGGACGTGGGGGTCAACATGACCGGGTAGTTTGAATCCCCTTTATTAATATCACTTGAGTGGGAGGTTTGAGCCCCTCATATTACATTACCTAATTGGTTGCTTCAGTCACCTTGGTACGCTAGAAGGTTTGAGTCCCCATGATGCATACGTACATCCTCTAGTTTGTGCGACTATATGCACTGGGGCCCTTCCAGCTGGGGGGGATGGGACCATATAGCTTGTGGGTGCCTTTTTATGTTATGGCATTTGAGCTAAACAATCTATCTTGAAGCTTTAAAGTGCATGCTAAGCCTTGTGTCCTATCCCAGCATATTATTTATAAATGTATTATGATGTGGTTTATATGGTATTTGAAATATTTATAATTGACAATATTTTGTCCCTTATCCCAGAGTTTTGTGCTAGTGTTCACCCCACTAATCATCTTTGAATTTTGTATCCTAATGTGATGCAGGCACTAGAGATAGTTCTACTTTTCCTGCAAAAAGTTAGGTGGATCGGCTTGGTTTGTCGGTTCATTATGGTAAAGTAGTGGGTTCCATTCACCAAAGATCTTGGACATTTTATCATTTTCCATTCTTAGATTAGAAATGAGAATTTACATTATCATTAACATTGTCATTGTCGGGGTTGGGGGCATGTTCCAACACTTTATTGATTTTGCGACATTAAAAGGCTTTGTTAGATTACTGTGGACTTGGAAGGTGACTTTGGTTGGTTGTCTAGTCAGTTACTAGGTATTGATTATAGATATATCTTAAATTTCTTGAGCTAATTTTATGCTATCTTGTTATATGTTCGAAATTTAACTGATGTTAATAGTATTTTATTCTATTTGGTTAGGTGTAGGAGGTGGTCTCTGGCCTTCGTTAGACTTGGGATACCCGTCACGGCCAGGATCTAGTTTAGGTCGTGACGTATTTACAAAGAACTATTAGAATCCCTTACATCTCAAGTGTACTGGAGTATGAATTATTAGACGTCCCAGCCAGTATAAAATTTTTGGGTTTATTTACTTTTATATCTTTACTTTTGAAGGCCTCGCTACAGTAATCAATAGTCGATTATTTGTAAAAAGAAGTCGATTGTCTATTTGAAAAGGAGTAATTCACCCCTCCTTCTTACTACTTTCAATTGGTATTAAAGAAAGGACTCACAAGTTTCTTTCTAATAGCAAGTGAGAAAATATCATGGCTTAGACTATTGTTGGAATATTATTTTCTAAAGGGACATAACAAACTAGACCTCCTTATATCAATGGGAAACACTTTTCTTATTGGAAAATAAAGATGGAGACCTTCATCAAATCTTATGATGTCAAAGTTTGGAGATTTATCAAACCTGGTGATATTTCACTTGTCTCTACGAGAAATGACAAAAGTGGAAAGACACCATAAAATGGTGATAAATCTACTGAGGGCACTCCAACCTTGGAGAATTAAACAGATGAACAAACGGAGATCATTCAAATCAAATCTAAGGCTAAAAATGTCTTGTATAATACAATTAGTGGTGAAGAATATGAGATCTCCTATTGTGAGACTACCAAAGAAATGTGGGATAAGTTGGAAGTATCATATGAGGGAACTGAGAAGGTCAAACAAACTTTTGTAAGTTTATTAGTCTATGATTATGAACTTTTCAATATAAAAGATAGAGAATCCATCGAAGAAATATTTTCCAGGTTTGGAAAAATTGTTGGGAAACTCAAAGCTACAGGAAAAAACCATCCTATGGTAAACCAGATTACAGGGGAAATCAAAAGGCATTTAACTGCTGGGTGATGAGGAATAATCAAACCAAGAAAATAACACCATTAGACACTATTTCATTATGAAACTTGGAGAATCCAGTCAAGTAAGAGCTAACTCCTGTAATGAATGCACAAAACTTCAAAATTTGAAAGACCTTGCCATAGCTGATATAAATAAAGCTCATAAATGAAAAAAAGTGTTTTAAGAGAAAGAAGAGACTCGAGTCTTAAATTGAAAGTTTGTGAAATTGAAAAAGATTACCTGCAAGAAGAACTTGATGATTTGAAAATCAAGATTAACAGTTTTGAAAAATCTTACAATCATAGTATTGTCAGGTCAAATCAGTTGACTAACTCAACTAAGTCAATTGATAGTAATAGATATTATAGCTATGATGGATCTCAATGGACCACTAATTCGAGTAATTCAACCAAAGGGAGAAATCATAGTCCAAATACCTATCATAAAAGGTACTATATCTATGATATATCTCAAAGGTCAACTAGCTCAAGTCAGTCGATTGGGAGAAATAATCATAGTTATAGTACTTATTACACAAATACTTATCAATACTATACTTTTTGTTATCATTGTGGGAAGCCTGGTCAGAAATATTATAACTGCAGATTTCACTTTAGAAATTCTAGTAAATAGATTTGGAGACCTAAAACTGAGTCAACAAATCCTATGACTAATCCAAAGGGACCCAATAATACTTGGACCTAGAAATAAGTAATACATCAATTTTTTAGGAACTCCACTCAAAACCAAAAGGGAAAAAGTATCTCAATAGTGGATATTTAACTCAAATGACTGGAAGAAAAAGTTTGTTTGAATCTACAACTAATTTTGATAGAGGTGACATTATCTTTGGATATAACTCCAAAGGAAAAGTAACAGGTGTTGGTACCATCTTTTTTAATAATTCATATGATATTACTAATGACTATTTGGTCAAAAACCGAAAGTACAACCTGTAAAGCATCAGTCAATTGTGTGTTGCTAGATTAGAGGTAAGATTTAAAAAGGAAGGGTGCATAATTGAAAAACAAGGGAGGAAAATTTATGCTAGAAATAGACATATAAATGTGTATGTTCTAGATTCTATCAAAAGAATAAAAGGACATATATGTCTTGCCTCCATCTCTGATGATCCCTAGATTTGGCACAGAAAACTTGGTCTTGCAAGTATAAGACATGTTGAAAAGTTAGTCAAGCATGAACTTGTGACTGGATTTCCAAATCTTAATTTCAGAAAGACCCATATTTGTTATGCATGTCAGCTTAGTAAACAAACTAGAAACTCTTTTTCTGCTGAAGATATTGTGTCCACTACTAAACCCTTACAGCTACTTCATATGGACCTGCTTAGTTCAACTAAAATTGCTAGCATTGGAGGTAAAAGGTATTTTTTTGTAATTACTTATGATTATTCTCGATTACTTAGGTCATATTTTTAGCTATCAAAAATGATACTTTAAGGAATTCTAATGTTTTATGTAAAAAGGTTCAAAGAGACAAGGGTTACTACATCACCGCCATTAGAAATGATCATGAGGGAGAATTTGAAAATAAGGATTTCAAAATCTTTTGTGATACTCATGGATACACTCATAACTTCTAAACTCCAAGCTGCCCTCAATAAAATTATGAGTTTGAATGGAAAAATAGAACTCTTCAAGACATGGCTCGAACTATGATCTGGAAACACTCTCTACCATATAAGTTTTGGACTGAAGTCATCAGTATCACATGTCATATTTTGAACGAGTGTCTCATTATACCTATTATGAAGATAATTCCATATAATCTTTAGAATAATAAAAGACTCACCATTAGGTAATTTCATGAAGTTGGCTCAAAATTCATTGCTCATGACAATAGCAAGGACAACATTGGTAAGTTTAATCCATAAAGCAATGAAGTTATTTTTATAGGTTACTGTAACTCTAGTAGATCATATAAAATTTTCAATAAACGAACTCTTTGTACTGAGAAATCTGTCTATGTTGTTTTTTATGATACTAATCACTATGTAAAGAATGTTAGCTATGTAGATGATGAGATTGAATAGGTACAATCATAAAATATCCTTCCACCAAAGATGACTCCTCCTTAAAACCTACTATCACTAAAATTGACCAGTCTTCCACTGCTCCAAATGATCAAGTTGAAAAGGAAGAAATTCTAAATTAATTAAGAAGCAAGTCTGACTATCCAAAGAAATTCATCATTGGGGATCCAAAGGAAGGAATACAAACAAGGTCTTCTAGTATAAGGAATTCAAATATAGCCCTCATATCGTAACTTGAACCCAAGAAAGTCAATGAAGCCTTAGAAGATGATAACTGGATAAAGACTATGAAAGAAGAACTTGATCAGTTAAACAAAAATACTGTGTGGACCCTTGTACCAAAAATATAGAACATCTCTATCATTAGAACCAAATGGGTATTCAAAAATAAAATGCACGAATCAGGTAAAGTTGTGCAAAATAAAGCTCTTCTAGTCACTCAGGCTACTTACAACAAAAAGGAGTCGATTATAAAGAGACCTTTGTACCTGTAGCAAGGTTAGAATCTATAAGAATTTTTCGTTCTTATGCATCTCATAAAGTGTTCAAATTATTTCAAATAGATGTGAAAAGAGCTTTTTTAAAATAGTTTTATTAATATATATGTTTTTGTGGAACAACCCCCAGGTTTTGAAAATCCAAACTTCCCTTACCATGTCTTCAAACACTTCAAAGCTCTTTATGGTATAAAACAAGCACCTACAACTTGGTATGATAGAACAAGTAGCTTTCTAGTTGAACATGGTTTCGCATAAGGAAAAATTTACACTAATTTATTTATCAAATAAACCCTTTCTGAAAATTTGATTATTCAAATTTATGTTGATGACATTATCTCTGGAAGTACCAATGTTTTTATTGTGTAAGGAATTCTCTGAATTAATGCAAAGTTAATTTGAAATGAATATGATGGGAGAATTAACATTCTTTCTAGGATTACAAATCCATCAGTATATAGAGGGAACTTTCATCTCCCAAAGTAAGTACACCAAAAATCTCATTCAAAGATTCGGGATGGAAAATGCCAAACTATCCAATACTCTTATTAGTTCTATGGTCATATTTTTTGAATGTCCTTTTAACTCAGCGATGATAGGCGAATTTACACGCCTATATCAATATATTTTGCCCATATTTTAGCCTAGTTTTGAGAACAAATTATATATTTCATGCAATTTTAGTCCTTTTTCCTGTAAATGAGCTAACGAACATGATTAGAAAAGTTTCAGGTATAAATGATGAAAAATACAGCATTTTATGGCTTACTTGACGCAAAAGAAAGCTCACGAACGAAGGAGAAGGAAGTGGGACGCCTAAAGGACCAAAACTGCTGCATGGAAAATCTGTCCCGGGCTAAAACAGCAATTCTGAAGACTTTGGGGACTTACAGACACATAGCTGGATTTTGACAAAGATACATTAACCTAGTACAATTAGGTTATGTATTTCATTAGTTTATTTGGATTATGATAATGTTACATTAACCTAGTACATTTAGGTTAAGTGTTCCATAGGCCTAGTAGGATTTGGTTATTTATTTCATTAGCATAGTAGGAGTAGGATAGGAGTATTATAAATACCCTATCATGCTAGAGATTTTTATTCAAGTCCTCCCTTAGTGGAGAGACATTCCTCCCTTAGTGGAGAGAACAATCTTCTATTCAATAATTAATCTTCTTCCATCCCTCTCATCTTCCACTACAAACACTTCTAATCTACTCTTCTATTCTTAAATTCCACAACAAGAGAATCGTTACCAAGCCAAGGAAACACGCCACACGCCTATCACTTGATCTACACGCCATTACTCAATATCCTGATATAATAACAATGTCAATCGTGATCTCCTTCGCATTCATGGGTAACTAAACTTCTCTGTTGGGGTTATGGAAGCCGGATGAGTTACTATCTATTGCTGTGAGTTTGTGAGTTCGTGACACGTATATTGCTTATATCATTATTCTCTTCATCTTAATCTACATTCTTTGCGGTTGCAAACGCAAGAATACACCAGTCTAACATTTAACTTGTTCGAGAGAAAGGTTATTTGTCTGGAAAAGAGATAGTGTCAAGGTAGTAGGACACCCTTTCCTATTAAAAAGCTAGTGTCGTAACTGAACTAACCTCTTGGAGAATTCGTACCGTTAGACACGCTTTAAGCTCGAGAGAGTTAAAGTGAAATAGTCCTTGTTTAGGTCGAGAGACGCTTGGATTTACCATCGACTACAATTCTCTATAAGCAATTGCATGTCAGAATTCTACACACTCATAGCCAATAGAGACGTATACCTCAGAAGGTGGACATAACCCCAACGCTTCAATTCTCATTATTTACAACCAACGTAACAATCTCTCTCTTTTTACTTTATTATTTTCAGCCTTTGTTTACATTACTTGCAAGACAAGAATCCCCCCTTTTTACGAGACTTGCACCAAACGTTTAGTAATTTTACTTACTTGTTGGCCAAGCTATTCCCTCTGGGATCGACACCCAACCCAGGTTGGGTTCTATATTTGCTAATGACCGCTTTACACTCCCACGAGAGCTGTAGATTGAGCGTTATCAAAAATTGGCGCCGTTGCCGGGGAATACGAGTGTCAATCATGTTCGTGATAATTACTAGACCCTTTGGTCAAAGATTCTCGTACTTTTACATTTAGTTTTTGTTTTTGTTTATTGCAGGTTTTTACTTTAGTGCATGCCCCATACTAGAAGTTCTGGTCAACCGTTATTACCAATCAATCCTGAACCACAACAAATTAGAAGAATGGAAGCACAAGCTGAAATCGACAGGATGGTTGCTCAACACGATCAAGCAAGATTAGCTGCTCTTACCGATGCTCAAGTCCAACAACAAAACATTGATAATCCTGGGCGAGCAACAAATCTTGACGATGAAGATTTAGGTGATGACGAGTTGATAAACCCAAGGCATGTTGCTGAAACTACAACACCTGCCAACAGAAGAGGTCGACAAGCTCGGTATAGGTATGATCGCCAACCTTTGCAGCCAGCTTTCGACGATGATGATGATGATCTTGATGGTGCCGGAGCCACTGGAGCTATAATTTCACCACCATTAGCACCCGGAGCCAAGTTCAACATCACAAGCACCATGATTCAGTTATTGCAACTCAATGGATTATTTGGTAGACTAGCAGGCGACGATCCGAATATGCATCTCATCAACTTTATTTCTACATGCAAGTCTTTTGACAATCCTGGTGTTGGTCAGAATGCTATTCGATTACGTCTATTTCCATTGTCTCAGTCTGGGAGGCAACACTATGGTTGAATGGGTTGACTCCTGATTCAATTTCAAATTGGAGGCAATTGAGAGACGCTTTCCTAGAAAGATTCTTTCCGCCATCCAAAAGAGCACAATTGAGAGATGAAATCAGCAACTTCCGCCAGCTTCCCACTGAAGCTCTTCATGAAACATGGGAGAGGTTCAAGACAAAGCTAGCGAGATGCCCAAACCATCACATGACTCATGTTCACCTAATGGAGATCTTGTATAGAGCCTTGAATTCAATAACTAAACCAGTGGTGGATAATGCAGCTGGAGGTTCTTTCATGGACCTCACCTTTGGTCAAGCAAGCAATATGCTAGATCGCATGACAAAACAAAGTAGAGCTTGGCATAACAGGGATTCTGAGGTAGCAAGCCCCACTTTATCTATTGGCATGACTGCAGACCAAAGAAGAAGAGAAGAAGAACGTGATCAAGACATGGCGCACATGAAAACACAAATGGATCTTCTGACAAAGCATTTATTATTAGGGAAGATCGAAAAAGTTAAGGTCGTGGTAGCACATGGAAGAGACGAATCCGACTCTGAAGAAGAAGCTAACTACTTGAACAATCAGGGAGTTTCCGCGGGAATACCCAAGGAAACCAAGGTCGGAACTATTATGATAAATCTGGAAGCAAAGACCAAGGTAGTTGGAAGAAAAACAATGAAAAGAGTGGTTTGTACTTTCCCCCTAGTAGACGTGATACCACCACATCTAATTCTGGAAGTATGGAAGACATGATGGCTAAGTTATTGAAAGGAGTGGAAGCAACGAGCGCGGGAGTTACAGAGGTGATTAATGATTTGTCCTCCATGAAGCAATTAGTTGATTCTCATTCCACTTCTATCAAGCAAATAGAGCAGCAATTGAGACAACTTTTAGCAGCATTCAATCAAAGAAAGGCTGGCACCTTACCGAGCGATACTGTGCAAAACCCAAGGAAGGACGGGTCATGCATGGCCATCACTACCAGAAGTGGTAAGGTGCTGGAAACTTTAGCAAAAGACAAGCAAGTGGTTGACGAAGTTGCGGACAAGGATAACAACGCGAAACGTAAGGAGTCTGTGGATGACGTTACTAACGTCACTCCCAACGACGTGCAAACTGAAAAAATGGAAAAACGGAAGCAAAAGGAGAAGAAAGCCACGGAGAGAACACTTCCATACCCACCACCACCTTTTCCCCAAAGATTGAAGAAGGTGGCGGATGACACAAAGTTCAGCAAATTCATGAATATGTTAAAGCAGCTCACCATTAATGTTCCATTGGTGGAGGCACTTGAACAAATGCCTGGGTATGCGAAATTTATAAAGGATCTCTTGACAAAGAAGCGGGCAGCAAGTTATGACTTGGCGGATAATGTTCATCATTGTAGTGCAATCGCTACAAGATCGCTAGTTCAAAAGAAGGCAGATCCTGGAGCTTTCACTATTCCTTGCACAATTGGATCGTTGGATTTTGCTAAGGCATTGTGCGATTTGGGAGCTAGCATCAATTTGATGCCACTATCTATCTACAGAAAGTTGGGGTTGGGAGACCCTACACCAACCAATATGAGGCTCGTGATGGCTGATAGGTCGGTAAAACGACCTGTGGGTATCTTGAATGATGTGTTGGTGAAGGTTTCTTCATTCATATTTCCTGCCGACTTCGTTATTCTAGATTGTAAGGAGGATTCTGAAGTTCCCATAATCTTGGGACGTTCTTTCCTTGCAACCGGAAGCGTGCTTATTGACATGAAAGATAATGAGCTTTTGTTTCGAATTAATGACGAAGTAGTACGGTTTGATATATGCAAATCCATGAAGCAGCCCAGCGATATGAATGAGTTATCTGTAGCTGATGTTCATCAAGAGGATATAAAAGCATTATCTATAGAGAAACAGCCTACTGTTGAGCCATTGTCTGTTGCGCCACTGAATGTTGAGCATGAGGATAATGAAGATTATGAAGAACTTATGGGTGATCTAACAGAAATAGAGTCTTATAATCCTAAGCAACCGGATTGTGATCTCAAGAATCAACCAACAGCGAAGACTCCCATTGACGAGCCACCAATGCTAGAATCGCAAGAGCTCCCCAATTATCTAAGGTATGTGTTCTTGGAAAGTAGAAATATACTTCCAGAGAGTGCAGATGATTTAAGTGAACAGCACGTAGAGGCTCTCATCTCTGCTCTGAAGAGATACAAGAGAGTTATGGGTTGGACTATTGATGATATAATTGGTGACTCTCCGGAGAAACGTATGAGCCATCTCGAAAAAGATCGCATGCCCACAGGTAAGCCTCATTGTCGTCTAAATTCTTTCAGAAAATGATCCACCATTTACCTCGACGAAGTTTGAGTACTCGAGGTAACTATGTCGTGCCACGACAATAAATAAGGCGCTAGATGGGAGGCAACCCATTGTTTATCATTTTTCATTTATTGTTTATCGTTTTGTTTTTCTTTCATTCTAGTACTTGTTTTGTTTTTGATAAATGAAAATCCAAAAATAAGAGTCGTGCCACGACCAAAACTAAGGCGCTTGGTGGGAGGCAACCCATCGTACTAATCGTTTTCGTTTGGTCTTGAGCAAAAATAGGTGCAAGAAGTATTCAACGAGGAGATTGATTTCAATTGACGATTTGGACGCATTGTATGGTAAAGTTGGTAAGTTAGGAATAGTGATGCATAAGGCTATGGATTGAGCATCTCTCATGCCCAAATAGGCATCGAGGAAGGCTAGGCCTTGGAAAAACTAGGCCATGAACGATGCACAACCTATCCTATAGCCTAAGGTCTCGGAATCTAGTGTGCTATACACTATGCGCCGCCTATTCCTAAGTGTGCTTTTGGCTATGCGCCGCCTATGCTATGGCATTTGGTCTCAGTATCTCATATGCCATAGACTATGCGGCGCATATGTCTACAAATGTCATAGACTATGCGGCACATATGTCCCATTATGCCATAGACAATGCGCCGCATATGTCATGACTATGCCAAGCATTATGCGCCGCATATGTAACATTTTTGTCTCCAAAACCGATTGTAAATGGGTCATAACCTGACCCATTCTCTTCCTATATAAAGGGGACTTAGTTTTACAACACAACCACACTAAAAATTGACCTAAAGGCGCCGCATATACATCCAAATCCTCTCAAAATTTTCTTCTTTTGCTCTTCCAATTCACAAAACCATCCCCACAAGCTTCAAGCAAGTAAGTTCTCTCTTATTCTTCATTTATTTCTCGTAAGTACTACGTTGCTATGTCTTGTATGAATTGCTAAATCGTATAAGATTGATGGTGATGTTTATGTGTTTGGATAGTTGATACACAACCATGTGAGTGAACATATACATTAGGATAATCTTGACCGGTCTCCGACTTGAATTTGGTTTTAATAAGCATTGTTATACTATTTGCAGAATTGCCATGGCTATGAACATTGCTTAAGCTTGTTACTTGGATACTTACATGTTAGACTATCTCGTTCATCGGGATAAGACTTATAGTTGCCTACCGACATAGGAGGTTGTGATTGTTGAAAATAACTATGCCATGTGGTAACCCCTATGTAGTAGTATTGTTATATCTACCATGAAAGTAGTCCAATGGCTGCAAGTAAGTGATGCATTGCTGATTTTCTTGTCGGAATACAATCCTAAAACGTATGTCGACGAAATCTGAGTACTCGACCACTTTCACTTCACTGATTTGTGTTAACAAAACTAAGTGTGGGGTGGTACCCTAGTTTATAGATTGTATCGATTGAGATTGTGCTGCCACTAACACTATTTCTAGTCTCAGGTACAATGGCACCTAAAGCGAGGCAAGGCAAGGAGAAGGCTACCACTTCCCAAAAGGGCAATAAGAGAGGTCGCAAGGACCAAGGAGAATCATCCTCAGCACAACTACCCCGCAGAATGTTTGGAATAAAATGGGTTCTTGAGGAGGAAGCCAAAGAATGGTACAGGATCAACAAAGAACGAAAATATGTTCACGTCGACTTGATCAACAAGGAAACCTTAGCAAAGAAGGAGCCGCGTATGTTGGCAAAAATAATGGCATTGAAGCTGGATTTCATCTTCCGCGACATGGGAAAATGCAACCTTGATTTAACAAGAGAGTTTTATGCCAACTGGTCACCGAACACAACAGGCAATGAAGTCAAAATTCGGGGCCAAGTGTTACAGCTCACCGCGGATTGGATCAACTCTTTTCTTGGCTTACCTTCGGTCGACACAACACCATTCAAAGAGCTGTACAGCAGGCCTCCTTATAGAGAAATACGACACACACTTTGTGGAAGAAGATCGATGGCAAGGTGGGGCAGACATAAAGAAACCGGCCGACACAACACCTTTCCCTATGCTCCACTGAATAGGGAAGCAAGAATCTGGATGCGCATTGTCAACTCATGCCTTATTCCTGGGACTCAATACACCAAGATATCAAGAGATAGAGTGTTTTTGGTCTATGCTTTGATGACGAATGTCCCTATCAACTTTGGGGCAATAATTCGATCTACCATGAGGAAAGCCAGACTCCACAAAAGGTCCCACTTCACATTTGGAAATTTGTTGACAGCAATCTTACGGAAGGAGGATATCGAAGAGGAACCAGCTGACCACAAACTCCCACATAACCCAAAGAAGGTTGACCTCAACAAGGTCAAAGATGCTGAAACAACTCATGGTGTCAACCTTACTACTGCGGAGAGACATGCTCGTGATGAGAGTTTCTTCCGTCATCTCTATGGCATAACACGATTCACTATGATGAGTGGTAGACGTGTTCCAACTGCTGAAGAGCTCCAACAGCTGGACCACGACTACCCAATGAACATGCATGCACGGGAGATGTGTGGAGTGGACGTATACTTTGAGGAACCTCTAGATGATGATGTGCCGACTGATGACGATAAACGTTTGCCTGATTCTGACGAGGAGGAGAACTCTGATGACGACTCTTATGATGATTCAGACGAAGGGGGTATGACCCCCGACATTGATGAAGAGTCCGACTAACCAGGTTCTTCGTATTTATTTTCCACTGAGGGAAGTGTCCCATTTAAGTATGGGGTGGCGGTATCACATGCTATACTTCTCTGTTTGCACCTATGTTTGTATGTTTGTTTATTTGAGTCCATTTTTTAGTCCGTTTTTTTTTGTTTTTTTTTCGTTTGACGTTTTAAGTTTTTTTAGGAGTCAAATTTTTTTCTAGCTTCGCATGAAACTATTTTTGATAGGCAGCATGAGATTATAACAAGAGTATGTGTTACAATTGTGACTATTGAGACGTTTAGACTCTAGTTGTGACTCATTATGTGATATTGTGTGGTTCAATTCCTTCACCTGTTGGGTCGAGAGTCTATATTACTTCCAATCAAGTCGACCATGTGCCTTGTGTGTGTGAGATTAATAGTATCTTCTATGTATGTGGCTGATGCTAGAACTTGCCTGGTATGTATGCAAAGCGAAAATAAGGAGTGTAAGTTTAGGATATGATTTAGGCATTTCTTTGGCAACCTATATTTGTTTACCTTCAGTTTTACCTACCCATGGACATCATCCTAGTTAAACCCTTTTGAGCATTTAGCCTATTTCTTTGACAACCTTGTATGCAAGCCTAATTCATTTTTTTTCAAAACCGTAATTTGATCCAAGTTCCTAAGTGCTTTAAAGTGAAAAAGTCATGTGACAACATAAGAGGAAATTGGGTGAGTATAATGCTATAAATTGTAATGGTGCTTGAATGTGTTATGAAAAAGAAAGTGCTATCATAAGAGGTATGTTATGAAAAGAAAAAGGAAAAGAAAGCTGAAAAGTGAGTTATGCTTAAAATTGAAAAACAAAAGAGGAGAACAAGGGTGGTAGGATAAAAGAAAGAAGAAAGGTTGAAAGAAAAAAAGTGTCAATGATACAAAGTGATGTATTAAAGTGCTTAGGAACTTAGTCACTATTTCTGGCCAAAATAGTCCTACCCGTCCCTTAGCCTACATTACAACTATCAGAAGACCTATTTGATCCTAATCATAACATTCTGACATTTAGTTGAGTAGTACACTAAGGGCAAGCCTATGGTCATCAGTTTCTACATATGAATTCTTTGTGAGAGTGAGAGCAAGGATATGTTGATACCCATGTTTGAAAAATATGATATATTTGTGAGTGATTATGGGTACTATATTGTGAGACACACATGGTTGATGAGCTTTGGATAGTTGTATATGATTCTATGCACCTTAATGTTTGCATGTGAGTTAACCACCATCACGATTCTATGCTAGAGGTTAAATGGTTTCTACTTATAATCGAAAAGCTACTCTTTGTTGATAATTGTTGTGCTTGTCTTGACGAATGTTTTGTGTTGTTGCTGTGAAACCCTAAGTTGATGTTTAGAGGGACATGATATTTTGTTCGAGGACGAACAAAGCTGCAAGTGTGGGGTGTTGATGATAGGCGAATTTACACGCCTATATCAATATATTTATCCCATATTTTAGCCTAGTTTTGAGAACAAATTATATATTTCATGCACTTTTAGTCCTTTTTCCTGTAAATGAGCTAACGAACATGATTAGAAAAGTTTCAGGTATAAATGATGCAAAATACAGCATTTTATGGCTTACTTGACGCAAAAGAAAGCTCACGAACGAAGGAGAAGGAAGTGGGACGCCTAAAGGACCAAAACTGCTGCATGGAAAATCTGTCCCGGGCTAAAACAGCAATTCTGAAGACTTTGGGGACTTACAGACACATAGCTGGATTTTGACAAAGATACATTAACCTAGTACAATTAGGTTATGTATTTCATTAGTTTATTTGGATTATGATAATGTTACATTAACCTAGTACATTTGGGTTAAGTGTTCCATAGGCCTAGTAGGATTTGGTTATTTATTTCATTAGCATAGTAGGAGTAGGATAGGAGTATTATAAATACCCTATCATGCTAGAGATTTTTATTCAAGTCCTCCCTTAGTGGAGAGACATTCCTCCCTTAGTGGAGAGAACAATCTTCTATTCAATAATTAATCTTCTTCCATCCCTCTCATCTTCCACTACAAACACTTCTAATCTACTCTTCTATTCTTAAATTCCACAACAAGAGAATCGTTACCAAGCCAAGGAAACACGCCACACGCCTATCACTTGATCTACACGCCATTACTCAATATCGTGATCTAATAACAATGTCAATCGTGATCTCCTTCGCATTCATGGGTAACTAAACTTCTCTGTTGGGGTTATGGAAGCCGGATGAGTTACTATCTATTGCTGTGAGTTTGTGAGTTCGTGACATGTATATTGCTTATATCATTATTCTCTTCATCTTAATCTACATTCTTTGCGGTTGCAAACGCAAGAATACGCCAGTCTAACATTTAACTTGTTCGAGAGAAAGGTTATTTGTCTGGAAAAGAGATAGTGTCAAGGTAGTAGGACACCCTTTCCTATTAAAAAGCTAGTGTCGTAACTGGACTAACCTCTTGGAGAATTCGTACTGTTAGACACGCTTTAATCTCGATAGAGTTAAAGTGAAATAGTCTTTGTTTAGGTCGAGAGACGCTTGGATTTACCATCGACTACAATTCTCTATAAGCAATTGCATGTCAGAATTCTACACACTCATAGCCAATAGAGACGTATACCTCAGAAGGTGGACATAACCCCAACGCTTCAATTCTCATTGTTTACAACCAACGTAACAATCTCTCTCTTTCTACTTTATTATTTTCAGCCTTTGTTTACATTACTTGCAAGACAAGAATCCCCCCTTTTTACGAGACTTGCACCAAAAGTTTAGTAATTTTACTTACTTGTTGGCCAAGCTATTCCCTGTGGGATCGATACCCAACCCAGGTTGGGTTCTATATTTGCTAACGACCGCTTTACACTCCCACGAGAGCTGTAGATTGAGCGTTATCACTCAATGATTATGATCTATGCTTTAAACCTGTCAAAATATTATTTGATAACTCTAGTGCTATTTCTTTATCTAAATACCATGTGCATCATTCTAGAGCTAAACACATTGATGTTAAGCATCATTTAACTAGAGATCAATTTTCAAAAGGAGATATTGATAGCTTTTGTAAGCACTAATTTTCAACTAGCTGACATTTTTACCAAACCTCTACTTGAGGAAAGATTTTGTTCTCTTCAAAAATGTCTTGGCATTATTAAAAAACCTTTTTGAGCCAAGGATCCCTTCTTACAATTTTTTAACTTGTTCCCACTTAGTTTTTTTTGGGGCTGCCTTTCTTCCTTTTTGATTGATGCCAAAAGGGGAGAAATGGATGGCATGTGTATAGTCTAACCTTACAGGAAACTAATTCGGGGGGAGTCACTCATTTATAGGGAGAACTCAAATAGGGAAGTAAACTAATTTTCTTTGGTAATCCATCAAAAAATGGGAGATTGATAACATTAAGATTTTAGTGAATGGCTATTGAATTCATTTGAATACAGGAAAGTATGTATAAATAATATTCAAAAAGGAAGAATCATCTCTCAAGAAGGAAAGGAAGATGTAACACCCCACATTTTAGGGCTAGAATTCAAATCGTTGTTCCTACGCGCACATACTTGAACCCAATTATTCTATGTATATATATGTGTGATTATCAAATCTATTCTATGTATATATATGTGTGATTATCAAATCTATGTTGTGGGAACATCTTTGTATATGAATCAAGGTCATAATACCCTCCTAACTCAAAGACGAGTTGAGGACTTTTCTATCAATAGAGTTTTGATAGATGCCCCAGCTAGGGATCACTATAGAAATTTAAGAGTTATATCTCAGAAGAAAGTGCTAGCAGTAAGTTTTACACTTTCAGGTGTAGCCTTTCAGGGTGATTTTAGCATTTATGTGTATTGGTATATCTCAGGCTCTAGAATAAAGTAGTTTCAGTTCAATTTAGAGTTTATTAAAGGGGCCTACAGACTTAGAATAATAGCTTTAATCTAAGGGGGAGATGATAGAACAAATAACTAAGTTAGGCTCTCAAATTCTAGTAGTGATGCCAATATGTCGCAGAACAACGGTAAGGAAGATGATGTCCAACCCATTCTTATCTCAGTGCAAAGTTATGTACTTCAGTCATCATGATATCAACTCATGCCTTACATGTTAACTCTACGATCATAGCTTATATTTATGCATTTGTCATAAAGTCATGTACGTTTCCAGTTTCTAGTTGAGGAGTTCCAGTTCACTCAGCAGTACGAATAATATTCCATGAATTTATGAACTCCAAACTCAGGTCATGCAGCTCTTGACTCATGTACTCATGCTATACAGTATGTTCAATTCCAGGTAGTCTTGCTACACTCTTAATGATCACCAAAATTTAGATTATGTCATGTATATCCTTAGTTTTAATCTCTGTAATGAATCCATGTCATGGATACTCTATTCTTTAGGCCTCAGTTATGTTTCAAAGTTATGCATAGTATTCTTTTATGCTTCAGGATCTCGTGTTCTAACCTATCAGAGACCTCTCCTTATGAAATGACAGTAATGATAAGTAATGTATTTATATGTGAGAGAGTAAGTATTTCATGTTAAGAAAATATTATAATATGTTTGTTTTATATAAGACTATAAGTTAAAGAAAGATTGAGGCTAAGCTTTTGATATATGTCATAGTTAGTAGAAATTTTATGTGTGTTTTTTTTGGGATAGTGCATGAAAGTTGTTATTGATAGAGGTTTAGAGAATATGAGAAAGATGTTATGATTGTTTGCCTAGAAGTTCATATATGGTTATAATGATAGGCTTGAATGTCATGTTGGTGTATAAGTGGATAAATGCAGTGTGCATTAGTGAATTCCTAGTAAGAGCTTAAATGTAGTTATTGAATTGGTAATAAGAATTATTCATAAGATGAGAATTTGTGAAAGCGCATGAGGTATTAAGCTCATGATTTAGACCAGCATTACAGCTTTATGTGTGCACTTTGTAAATTCGAGTAGGCTTGAACATATTAAGAGAATTTAGTTCAGCTCAAACATCAGTAGATAGAGTATCAGTGCACATGTGAATATTATAAGTAGCCTCAAGTGAAGTGCAGTATTGAAGGAGAGTGTGTAGTTGATGAAGTATTTGAGGAGTATGTCTAAGTTTGAAAGTTGAAGTTGCATTGTCTAAGGCATAGAAATTCTATCCTAGCTTATGTTCATAGGCCTATGTTCCATGTTACAGAGTTATAGCCACATTAAGATTCCTTACTCAGTTCATGTTGTTATAACTTCTTAGAAAGAGTGTTAAAGAAGTACTCTGGTTGTGTATAAGCTTTCAGTATGATTCAGTCGGTATAGCCAGCAATTTAGTTTAGCAGTCAGACAGACAAGTTCCTATGGTTTTCCATATTTCCATCTAGTCTTACTACCCAAAGTTTCATGAATATGGATATTCCATAAGGTATTTTATTCGCATACATATAAGTTGTGAATTCAGTTCAGTTCATGCATCATGTTTCAGATTGAGATATTGTAGTCATGATTCAGTTTGTAAGTGTCCCATGCATTATTTGAGTCTTTCCTTAGTATTTCAACCAAGTCAGTATGATTCAGGGGACGAATGACCCCAAGGGAGAGATGTTGTAATACCCCAAGTTTTTCATGTCCTAAACCTCTCAACTTTTTTTCACAAAACTAGATCCAACCTAAGGTAGTGGTTACTCATAAGTTAACTCTCTCATTTCTATCTCGGCCTTATAACCATTCTTATATCATTGTTTGTGTTCACAAAATTAGTTCAGTTCATGTATCATGCTCAAACTCAGTTATGCAATCATGTGCCAAGTCATGTATGTTCAGTATACAATCTATGTTGCCTTAGATTTCTCAGTCTAACCAGTCTCATTTGAGGATGAATATTCCTAAGGGGGAGATAATGTAACACCCCTGATATTTAGTGTAGAATTCAAATCGTTGTTCTTATGCATATAAACTTGAACCCAATTATTTTATGCATATATATGTGTGATTTTCAAATCTATGGTATGGGAATATCTTTGTATATGAATCAAGGTTATAATACCCTCCTAACTCAAAGACAAGTTGAGGACTTTTCTATCAATAGAGTTTTGACAGATGCCCCAGCTAGGGTCCACTTTATATGAGTGTATCTCTTAAAATATATTGATTAAGGTACCCTACTATATATCAAATAAAGGGTCTTTCAATTTTATTACCAATGCATTTGGTTTGACCTTATTCTAATATCAAAGTGAGAAGTTATGCCTATTTTAACTCAGCATATCCATCTATCATCAAAGTTACGGCTAGGTTGATAAGTTGTCAATTAGTTGACAAGCCATCAGCTAAAGTCGTCAACCTTAAGCAGTAACTCTGAAGGAGTTGACGACTAGGCTAATAGGCTGTCAACCAGTTGACCAGCCATTAGCCAAGTCATCACCCATAAATAGAACATGGAAGGGAGTTGAAGACTAGACCGATAGTCTATCAACCAGTTGACAAGCCATCAACCAAGTCATCAACTAAAGAAAATTCCATAAAATTTTATTAAGCTTCAGAAGGGTATTTTGATCTTTTGTTTGCCTCAAACTCTACCCCTATGACTTAAAAACATAAGATGGCATTATTTTTCCCCTATCTTCAGTCTCTTAACACGTTTTTCCTCCTCCCATCATCAAGAATATCAAGAATAATATGATTAGGGTTTCTTCTCAAGAATAAGAAATTCAAGATTTCTTTCTTTAAGAAATTCAAGAATTCAAGTTTAATTTCAAGCTTTCGTCACAAAATGAAGAAATTAAGGTACGTGGGAGTTCATCCATGGATACCCTTTAATCCATGGAGCCCAAAAACCTATTTCTTTCAATTAAAGAATGAATCTTCTATCATTATGGTATTTTGTATATTCAAGAAAGATTGAATTTCATGTTTTCATGGTGATTTAAATTAAATTCAGCCTATGTATGACTCCATGCAAGATTTAAATACCTCATGCTATGAATTTTAGTTTCCCATGTCCTACTTTAAGTGAGTTCCATATTAAATCTCCAATTTATGACTTTAGTCATGTAATCATGTTATTTTATTATTTTTAAAGCATTCCCACATTCAAGTTCAGGTTTCTTACATGTTTAGTGGAATGTTCATGTTTTGGGTATTTGAAACATAATTCCCATACTACAGTTATAATTGTTGATATCATGCTTTATTATCATTAAGTGCTGGTGGGTTCTGAACACTCGATACCTATATGCTTTTATAGGATTTCAGACCTTTAAAGTAGAGTCAGCCAACTCATGATTTTGTTATTAAACTCAGTTTGTTATGAACATATTAAGAACTATCAGTTTACATGTTTATAGTTACTTTAGAATCTGTATGCACTGTTGTTTTCGAAATACCATGATCTAAGCTTATTAGTTATTAGTGTATGCACCAGTCAGTATTTCAGTGTCTTTCAGTTAGGAATAGGATTTAGCACCAAGCAAACTTAGGAATGGGTGCATTCCTACCAGTTTAGGGTTTGACCCTTAGTAGCAATTCCTAAATTACAGAACTACATAGCCAGCATAGGTTTGAGATGTCTTATTTCTAGTTTAGGGTTGACACATATCTCATGAGTAATCCTTCCAGGATAGGGTGACTCACAGCCAGTGTTAGTACCCATGGCATGGTACTGATACCTTTCCAACTGGGGTTACAGGTTGGACCTCGATTAGCTCAGATTAGGGTATGTCGATTAGACGATACCTCCCACAGTCTCAGTACAGTATTTAGTGTAGTTCAGTTTAGTTTGTTTGATCAAAGCATACAGATTCTTAGTTATTTAGTTATCATATTTCAGTCTTTTAGTTTATAGATTATTTTAGAAATATGAATTTGCTTGGTCTTTGTAGCACCCCGAAAATGGGTCTCGAGAGTCACACGGTGCTTAGGGCCATAAGTAATCCCAAGCTAACCCATAAGATGGAATACTAATAAACCATTGATTAAACATGTATAAAATGACAGAGTTTACTATGCAAAAATGTAAAAATGATGGAATCTGTGAAAATACAATACTGGTACACTTGTACATTCTGATAAAATCTAAAAAGGGGGACTAAAATTGCATAACTGACTCTAACTGATATATATGAAGCCTCTACTATACTAACTATAGATAGTTGGAACACGACTCCAACTATCGCTAATCAATACATATGAATAAGAAATTAAAGTACATAAATAACATCTAACTAAAGTCCCTGAAGTAGGAGGACTCATCATCTGCTGGCTGGAATCTGCAACTGTCTGATTCTGACTGTATATACTACAACTTATACCTACATTATGAGATAATGTAGCACATAGACATATATGTGGTTCAGTACTTTGAGGATGTACTAAGTATATGGGGTGAAATGCATAAGTAAACATCATCTGATCATCATAATTTGTAAAACAATGCATGCTAAATGTAAATGACTTACATAAGCTGGAATATCAGAAATACTAAAATCTGAAATCATGAATAACAAATCATGTTTTATAAATCAAGTGAGTCATAACATTTAGTTCTAAAATTGTGCTTGTATTCTCTCTTTAAATCATACTATCTAAGTGTAGAAAGCACTCACTCTAAATTCTGAAATCTGAAAGTTGAAGTCTATAGATAATATTTTTCTATAAAGCATAATCTGAGTAAACTTTGTGAGCCTTTACACTTAGTTTTCTAAAACCTTTCTGTTATTCTTTTCTGAAAAACTATTCTGAAAATCTTTACTATTAAGCTGTAAGGAAAACACTTTATTTTAAGGGTTTAACAATCTGAAAACTTATTCTGCATGGGAGATTCTTCTAATCGACATAAACCATGTGAGCATTCATGGAGTCCAACGTTCTTATCCCCCTAAGGAGGAATCCTCACATTGGGGAGAGGAGTCATACTATTTTCAGAGAGTATAACCTATCTAAGTGATCACATATCTATCATCCATGTAGAAGTGGGAATAATCTAAATTCTACGTTGGCACATAGTTCTGGGATATGAAATCGTAGTAACATACCCAAATCGATGCTAAATACTACTCCCACTAAATTTGTATGCTCATTCTAATGAAAATTCACTTTAAATAGTATAATGGTTTATAATGAAAACCAACAGTGAATCTGTAAAGCTAAATTTATAATCTGAATCTGTAAAGTGTATTTCATAGCTATTATGAGACTAAAAGGTCAAATCTTTATCAATAATCTGAAAAGAATCTAGTCATAAAGTTTTCATAGCACAATCAATCTTGAAATAACAATCATTAATTAGGGCTTAATGACTCATGCATCAAACTCATGTTAAAACATCATATAATTCATGCTTGGTAATATAAACATTTATAAATCAACTTAAAATCTGGAAATTTTTGCAATATGCATGAAAATATGAACATAAACATGTAACTCAACTTCTAAATCACTTGAAATCTCATAATCTTATAAATAGCAATATTGGGTATAAACCCTAACTTTAATTTCATGGAAAATCACATAAAATTCAGTAAATTTATAATTAAAATAAGTTTTAGGCATAAGGATAAAAGAATTATCCTTATTGAAAAACCCCACATACCTCAATTGATGAACTAGATGCTAAGACATGAATCTTGGATCCCTATTGATGCTTTGGAGATGAATTCTTAGAGTTCTTGAATTGGGAATCCTTAATCTTGAATTTTCTTGGAGAATTAATGAAGAAATTAGATTTTCTTGGAGACAAAGTTTGATGATCTAGGGTCTTGTTTTGAGATAAAATTGATGAAATAATCATAAAGTGCTTTGGAATATGCTTAATGTTGTGTTTTACACGAATTGGGGCCTTAGGGATTGACCAAAATGCCCCTACTAAACTTCTGGACGGAACTAAAAATGTCATATTTTTTTGAACTTTGTGGCCACTGCGACGCTCCACTATCGTAGTGGCTTACTGGAATTAGACAATTAGAAACTGGGCAAACTCCGTGATACACCACCATCGTGGTGCCCCTTTGGAATGTCATTTTGGCCACCTCCGCAATGTGCCATTATCGCGAAGGCTCACTAGAAATTGCCAAATATGAAATGGGACTCCTTCGCAATGTGCCATGATCGCGGAGCTTCACTGGAAAGTGACAATTGTGATTTTTGCCTTCTCCGCGACGCGCTAAGAGTCTAGGTGGCACACTGTCAACTTAAAAAGGCTCTAACTCCTCAAATGGGTATCGAATTTCAGCAGATTTTGTATCGGTGGAAAGCTCATTCAATTTTCCACATAATAGATAGTCTAAATATGGAAAATACCACATAAAATAAAAAGGTATTCATCTTTGAAGCAAATCTTTGATATTCTATGGACAATTTTAAGCTAGGAAAAGTACGGGGTGTACAATTTTGCATTCTTAGATGTTACAGTTTTCATGCATTTATGCTTAGCTATTTCATATTGTTTAGTCAATCCTTATCTTATATGCATAGTACCCCATAGTTTTAGTCCAGTTATTCTGACTAAGTATAGTTTAGTTTTACATAATCAATATTCAGATGTCAGTCATTCAGTATTCAGTCATCAGTTATTCAGTGCTCTGATATTGTTAGTTTATATTCATATATAGCTACTCAGTATATATGTATTAGTTATCCCTTTACTTAGATTTCAATCATTTCGTCACCCATACATAAGTTATTTAGTTAATCAAATCAGCTCAGTACAAGTATGTTTGGCTTAGTATGTTCACGGATTCATGTTCTACCATATCCCAACTTTAGTTCTACTTATTCTACAAATGTAAAGTTTTAAGAAACTAAATTTAATAATTCACTAGCTTATCAAATTGTGTTTGTTACTCATGATTTAAGCAACTTCATATTTTAGTTGATTTCAGTCTCTTGGTGAATCTACTTGCACTTAGCATGAACGTTTTAAGATTATGTACCTATTATGTTTTATGTTTGAATTCACCCCCAGTTATTCAATACATTCCAGAAGTACTGATCCATATATACATCTGTATGTCTATATTGTTTCATAATGTAGGTGTCAGTTGTAGCTTGCACGTTATGATTAGATAGTTGTAGTTTCCTATTTAGGGGACTCCATTCATATGTTGTTCATGTACTTTATTTTTATTATTTATGTTTATTGATTAGTGGTAGTTAGAGGCATGTCTCATCTATTTATAGTCAGTATAGTAGAGGCTTCATAGACATCAGTCAGAGTCAGTCATCTAATTTGAGTTCTTTTCTTAGTTTTATCAAAAAGTAAACTTTATCAATATTGTATTTATCTAGCTTATGCCATGATTATGTTTCAGCATAGCAAACTCAACTATTTTATACATATTAAATCAGTTGCTCAATAGTATGCTAGTTTATGGGTTAGCTTAGGATCACTTATAGTTCTAAGCACCGTGTTACAACTAGGGGTAGTCTCGGGTCGTGAAAGAAAATTTGTGCAACATATTAAGGAGAATAAATCTAGAAGATTGGCAAAATATATGGGACTCTAAACAGATTGAGGGAATCCTATCAAAATATTTTATTGAGTACCAAAAAGCTTGCTAAGAAAGGAAAAATTTGTTGTAGTTAATGGGATTGTTGCATCTCTTTTACCTAGTTGTATTTACCTTTTAGTCTTTATTTATTCTTGAAAATTAAATTTCATATTCAATTCCTAAGAATAAAAATCCTTTGGGTTGCCTTCAAAACTTCTAATGGCTAGTAGTCCAATCACTACTATATAAGCATTGAATGTTAAAGGAAAAGATATACACTGGTCTCAACCTTCTCTTTGTTCTTTGTTCTACTTTACTCAAGCATTGTATTCTCTTTAAAAGTTTACTGTGTCATTAAAAAGAGAGAAGAGAAACACATAGTTGGTGAGGCATTATATCAAAGTGTGAAAGAAAAGAAGAGTATGAGAGTCAAAGCCAAAAATTTTAACTCGATCTTGTACTTTGATATTATTTACAAAGAACTAATAGAATCTCTTACAAGCCAAGGGGGCGAGTAAGACCTATTAGAGGTCCCAACTAGTATAAAATTTCTAGTGTTATTTACTTTCAGCTCTTTACTTTGGAAGTCTTCATTATTGTAATCAATAGTCGACTGTCTGTAAAAGAAAATCGACTATCTATTTCAAAAAGGGTAATTCACCCCCTTCTTACTACTTTCAAGTGCGTCTCCTTGGGGAACTCTTGTGTTATTTGTAAAGAATAAATATGACTCGATGAATATTTTTATTAATTATAGGTAGCTTAATAAGGTAACGATGAAGAACCGCCATCCAATGCCTCACATTAATGATTTGTTTGACCATCTTTGGGGAATAAAGGTGTTTTTTAAATTGATTTGAGGTTTGATTATCATCAGTTGAGGATTCAGGCCGAGGATATTTTACAGATAGCCTTTAGGACCCATTATGGTCTTTATGAGTTCCTAGTTATGTCTTTTGGGTTAACTAATATCCCAACCGAGTTTCTGGATTTGATAAACTATGTGTTCAAGCCTTATTTAGATTCTTTTGTTAATGTGTTCATCGAAGACTTCCTTTTGTATTCAAGGAGTGGAGAGGAGGATATGCAGTATTTGAGAATTATGCTCCAGACTTTGAGAGGTCATATGCTATTGTCCAAGTTCTCTAAGTGTGAGTTTTGGCTTGAGTTAATGACATTCCTTGGCCATGTGGCATCTAAGGATGGGATTGTCGTAAACCCAACAAAGATTGAAACAATTCATGATTGGGCCAGACCTACATCTTCAATTGAGGTTTATAGTTTTATTAATTTAGCCGATTATTATAGATAGTTCATTGAGAGTTTTATTACTATTGCAACACCGATGACCAGATTTACTTGGAAGGAGGTTCCTTTTCGATGGTCTGAGAAGTATGATTCAAGATTTGGAAAACTCAAGGGATTTCTTACTTTAGCTCCTATTCTAGCTCTTCTTATTAAGAGTGAGGGATTTAACATGTATTATGATGCATCTGGTGTTAGCTTAGGTTTCGTATTGATGCAGCAAGGTCGTGTTATTGCTTATGCATCAAGGCAGCTGAAGGCACATGAGTGCAGCTACCTCACTCATGTTTTGGAGTGAGCGATAGTAGTTTTCATGCTTAATATTTGGAGGTATTATCTTTATGGTGTGCATTGCGAGTTCTTCATCGACATCATAGTCATTAGCATCTTATGACCCAAAGAGAGCTTTATGCTTGGCAGCGTAAATAGATGAAGTTTATTAAGTATTATAATATCTCTAAATTGTATTATTCAGGCAAGGCAAATATGGTAGCGAATGCCTTGCGTTAGAAGCTGGTAAGTATGGGTAGTTTGTCTTGCATTTCAGTTTCTCAGAGGTTTTTGGCATGGGACACTTATTTCTTAGACAACTTAATGGTATGACTTGATATTTCAGACCCTAGGAGGCTTATTCTTAGTGTTGAGGCAAAATCCTTATTATTTGAGCAGATTCGAGATCGCCAGTTTAAGGATAAGAGACTTTGCATCATTTATGGTTAGGTGTTAAGTGGTGAGTCCAAGAAGGATACCCTTGATTTTGAGGGTGTATTGAGATGTGATAATCACATTTGTGTTTTGAGGGTGGATGACTTAATTCAGTTGATTTTGCATAAGGCTCACAGCTCCATATATTCTATTCACTCGAGTACAGCTAAGATGTATAGATATTTGAGACAATATTATTCGTGGAGAGATATGGTAAACTTTGTAGGTCATTACCTATGTTTTCAGTAGATGAAGGTTGAGCATTAGCGACTTGGTGGTTTAATTAAGAGATTTCCCATTCCCAAGCAAAAATGGGAAAGGATTACCATGGACTTTGTTAGTGGGTTTCCTCATACCTCCTATTTTTTTATGGTATTTAAGTCATTGTGTATCGATTGATCAAGTCAGCATATTTCATTCCTATTCAGATATTCTTTGGTGCCTAGAGGTTTTTCTCGTATCTATGTTAGTGAGATAGTCCATTTTTATGGTGTTCCTATATCTATCATTTTAGATCAAGTTCAGTGTTTACTTCTAGCTTTTAGAGAGCGTTTAATAGTTACCATTAAAGTATTGAGATGATTCCTTTTGAGACTTTATATGGTAGATGATGACGTTCTCCAATTAAATGGTTTGAGACTTCTGATATTAGGCCTTGTGGTACTGACTTACTTCAAGAGTCGTTGGATAGAGTCGGAGTGATTCAGGATAGGTTGAGGGTAGCTTAGAATAGGCAGAAAGCTTATGTAGATCATAGACTTTGTGCCTTAAGGTTTGGAGTTGGTAATCAGGTATTTCTTTGTGTATCGCCCATGAAGGATGTGATGAGGTTTGGGAGGAAAGGCAAGCTTAGTCCCAGATATATTGGACCCTTTGAGATCCTTTGCACAACTGGTGAGGTGGATTGTGAGTTAGTCTTACCCTCAGATTTTGTTGTTGTCCATCCAGTTTCCATGCTTTTATGTTTCAATGATATATTTCTGACCTATCTCATATGCTTAAATGGGACTTAGTTCAATTGGATGAGCATTTGACCTTTGCGGAGGAGCATGTGCTCATTTTGGCTAGTGATATTAGGCAGTTGCGCACTAGAGAGATTCCAGTAGTTAAGGTTCAGTGGAGGCACCAACCTGTAAAGAAGGCTACTTAGGATATTAGGAGTGAGATGCAAACCCAATATCCTCACATGTTCGAGAATTTAGGTATATCTTAATCCTTTACTTTTGCGGATGAAAGTTCTTTTAGTAGTGGACATTATAATGACAATCTAAGTCATTTTGGTATTTCTACCCATTTTTGTCATTTAGAGCTTTTCTATTGTTGCCCTAAGTCATTTATGACTTATTGGAACTGACAGTTCAGTTACCGGGTAGTTCGTTTGGTTTTTAGAGCCAATTCTCTATTTTAAAGTCGTCACTGGTTCAAATTGGCTAATTGGCAAAAATTTTAATTAAATAACCTCATATGCCAATTCTGACTATTCAGAAAGCTTTGGAACAATGACTTTAGGTTCGGTGGATCGTTGGTTTGGGTCCCAAGGCACCCAGACTCATTTTGGGCTATTGTTCGAAAGTTAAGAAAAATGGCAAGTGAGTGTGTGACCCATTTTTCATTGAAATAACCTCGGATGGAAATTTCAACTGTACCATTGAGTCCAGAACATCGAATTTTATAGGGTAGCATAGTTTGTTTATGCATATAAGATTTTGGATAAATCCCGAGGGGTTGGTGGATACTAAAAAAAATCTAAATCTCTAGTTAGTGCTTGATATCTGGTGTGACCGTTAAGGCGGTCCATTGGGTGCTTTAGCAGCCCTAGATCAGCTGACAGGTACCACTTCAGCCGAAAGCTGACCGCTAAAGCGAACAAATGTCCGCTTTAGTGACACTCACGTGCCTAGGAAGGGTATAAATACCCACTTAGCCTAATTTTTCACCATTTTCTAGAATCTTAAAACCTAACAAGTGGGAGTTCTTGTAAGAATTATTTGTGGGTAATCTTGGATCTTGGGAAAAGTTTATTTATGCGATTCTTTATTGAATTTGTGGTAATCTTCCATTGTTTTCATAATTTAACTCTCCATTCTTGACTAAAATCCCTAGAATCTTAGTGACTTGATTTTAGCATCATTATAGCTCGGAATCCATCCATTTTGTAAGGTAAAGGTTCCTTGAACATAGAGGGACATTGTGTTGGTTTCGAATATTTGGTAAACAGTCCCCACATGGGAATTTTGCATAATTTTGAATCCAAATCACAATAGTGAAACATGGGTATCATTGTTTTTATTTTGAAGAGTAAATTGTGATTTTGATTGCGTGGCACCTTGCGGAAGCTTGTCGAAAGGGGAAATCAGTGATTTAGCAAATTCTTCATTCTTTTCTTCTTCATTTAAGTAAGATAGGTACCTTCTTTGTAGATTATCTACATCATAGTATAATTATGATATTATGCTAGATATGGGGTGGGATTTAGGTGTTGGAAGTATAAATGAGAATATTTGGTTTAGTTGGACCATTTAGGCTATCTTGAAACCATAAACTTGGAGCAATCAATGTATTTATTTATGCCTTGGGTGAATTGAGCTTTATTTCTCATGTTTAGAATGGAAAAGCCTTAATTACTCAATCTAGATGAAATTGCCTTAGCCATTCATGTTTAGGGTGAAATCTGTCTTAGATGCTTAAGTTAAGGGAAATTGCCCTAATTGCTATTATTTTGGTTGGGATTGACTTAGTTGTTCGTGTTTGGGTAGGATTACTAGCTTAGGCCTATTTATGACTTATTAAACATATAGGTATGAACTTAGATCCTTTAGCCTAGTCTGGGGTAGAAGTTGCCTAAAATAAAATTCGAATATTGACCTTCCATCCTACCTTAGTTCAAGACTTGTAATAGAATCATAGACCTATTTACGTATGATATACTCTTATTAATGGTTGATTTGGCACTTGAAGAGTTTTGATATATTTGTTACATTAGTTGGATAGTGAAGAATTATTGCAAATTATATGATTAGTCATATGGCTTTCAGATATGATCAATGACTTATACATATGATTATTGGTATAACTTCTCGATATGATTAATAATATGGCCTATTGACATGAATGATATAGATATCAACGTGATTAATGATATGGCTTATAGACATTATATGGCTTATAGATATGATATGTCTTATAGATATGTTATGGCCCACAGACATGATATGGCTTATAGATATGATTATTGGCTTATTGATATAGTTAATAGCTTATAGATATGATTAATGGATCGTAGATATGATATAACTCATAGATATGATATGGCTTATAGGCACAATTAATGGCTTATATATATGATTGGTGGTTTATAGATACGATTATTGAAATAACTTATGATTATGAATATTGATATGACTTATGGGCATAGTTAATGACATGACTTAATAATTTTGGTATTAGTATAGTCAATTGGGTTTGTTTATCAGTATGACTTGTTGATAAGGTTTGTTGTACGATTTATAAATATGAGTTTTGGTTCAAGTCTGGCATTTGATAATAATCTTGATAATATGAGTTTCGATTGAAGTACGGTAATTAGAATACTGATGATAATACTATTGAGTTTCGATTTAAGTCCGGCATTGGAAATTATATGTGAGATGATACGATTTGGGTGGACTCTTGGTTATGGTATGATAATTTGGTGATTTACGTGCAATACCCCGTACTTCTACCTAGCTTAAATTTGTTCCAAAGATGTCAAAGACATGCTTTAAAGATAAATACACTTTTATATATATGGAATTTTCAAGATTTTCACTTTCTATTGTGTGGGAAATTCTATAAGTTTTCCATCGATACCAAAATTGCGCAAATCCAATACCCGGGCGAGAGTTAGAGCCTTTTTAGTGAGATAGTGTATCACCTGAGCCATTAGCACGTCGCAAAGCCAGCTTAAACGACAATTGTCAATTTTTAGTGTTGCTCCACAATAGAGGCGCGTCGCGCCAAAGGCCCAGTTCACAATTGTCTTTTTCCAGTGTTCCAACACGATACCACCACGTCACGGTGAGATTTCAGGTCGCGTCCAAGGTGGCAACGTGATTGTACCGCATCGCGTCACCATGCAATTTTCCAATTGTCACTTTCCAGAGACACGGTGCGATAGTGTCGTATCGCACCAGGGGTCCAGATCGGGAAATTTTCACAAAAATTAAAAGAGGCATCCAGGGTTAAATGGGTCTTTTCCCATGATTTTATTCCACCCAGATGTGGGATTTAAGCCCTAAAAATGATCTTAACTACTTATTATTCACTTTTTTCCCAATATCAAGAACATTCTCTCTCAAGAAAACAAAACCCTAGCACTTGAGAATCAAGATCAATCTTAAGAAATCCATCCAAGAACTCCAAGAACCTTCAAGGTTTCCTTTCTCAGGTATGCATAGTGTTCATTCATGGATTCCTGTCATCAATGAAGCCTAAGAATCAAGTTTTAAACTATGAATTATGATATTCATGCTATGTGTTGATTATGTTCATGTGGTGGTTGTTGTTGTATGATTCCCAAGTTGGAATCTTTATGTGTTTTTATGAAAATATGTTAGCATGTGAGTTGAAAATCATGAATTTTAGTTGGTTATGATATGTTAATTTGATGATTATGCCAAGCCCTAAGTCATGCACCCTAAGTGTTTGACAAAATGCCTAAGAGACTAGAAATTATGTAATATGACTCAATTGTTATTTAAGTGAAGGATTCATGTTTTAACCTTATGTTCAAATGACTCCCATGCTATTGATTTGCAATGTAGATGTTTGTTGTAATGCTCATGATGTTAGAATATGAAATTATGACATTGATTATATTCATTCCTACCATGTACAAGATTATGATAACCATATACTTCATGAAATCCCCAACTTATTGTATTATGGACTGTTGATGTTGGTCGTGTATTCAAGAATGACATGGATTGTCAGTTTCTTTCTATCAAGTCCTGGGGGTACTTGTACCTGACAATTTTGCTATGTGCCTAGAGCCAGTGTTATGTTTTTATGATATCCTCAGTCAAGCCATGTTCAGTAAAATTCAGTCAGTCATGTGACTCAGGAAAACTCAGTAATCCCAGTAATCTCCAAAAGCTCAGTAATCGCAGTAGTATTCCTTCAATCAATGAAACTCAATGAACTCAGTCCAGTTCAGTTCAGTTAATCATGTTCAGTGTCTATTCAGATGGGAGTAGGATTTAGCACCGAGTGAACCTAAGGATGAGGACACACACTGACAGTTGAGGCTGTGATCCTTAGAAGCAATCCTTGCATTCCAAAACTATGTAGCCAGCATAGGTTGAGACATCAACACTGACAGATGAGGGTTGATGAGGTGGATAAACACTGTTAAATAAGGGTCCCACTGTTCTCTTTTGGAGATACTGTTAGATGAAGGTCACCCACAGCTTGTCTTTACCAGTGACGCGGTATTAACACCCTTTCAATTAGGGTGACAGATTGGACCCTAACCTAGCTATATTGCTTTATTTGGGGCATGTCTATTAGATGACTACTTTCCACAGTTACATTTTCAGACTCAGTCTCAGTAATAGAACTCAGGTAGTTCTTCAAAATTTTAGGATTATCAAATACTGTTAACTCAGAATAGTACAGAACTCAGTTAGTTCCATAAGAGCCTAGACTGTCAGATACAGTCGCTCAGTATCAGTTATATTAGTTATCAGTGATTCCTATTATCAGTAATCAGACTCAGTAGTTAGTACCATCACAAATTCAGTCACAGTTACTTATTCATGCATGTATTCTCACGTTCATGTTATATAGTCAGTTAGCATTATTTATGCATTTGAACCATTTGTATTCCGTCTATCTCACATGCATACTATTACATTCAATCGTATTAACGTATTTGCGCTATGGTGTTTTATTCTATACCATAGGCTCAGAAGCACAATCTCCAAAGTATCAGTAGCATTCCAGTTTCATTAGTCAAAGTTACCAGTGAGTCCTCATCCTTCGACGAATTGATCATTACTTTATTTCTTCATTACTTAGTTTATTTCAGTAGTTGGAGTTAGTTGGGGACATGTCCTATCAACTCCTTATTCAGAAAGTTTAGAGGCTTTCAAACTACAGTGTTTTCAGACTAGATATTTTTAGACATTGTTTTAGTTTTGGTATTGTCGTATCACATTATTTAGATATGGTTTTATCAGATGCTTATCAGTTTTGAACCTTATGCCATGTTTCAGCCTACTATTTCCACATTTATATAGTATATTATGCAGTGTTCAGGTAAAAAATCAGTCATGGGTTATCTTGTAGTCTTTCGAGGTCATGAGCACCATGTAGCGTTCCGGGTACCAGATTCGAGGCGTTACATTACGATTATTCGGTTGCTTAGTTTTCTTGATTATACCCACTAGGCTTATGGGGGCTTGCATTGAGTTATTTACTTTTCCGTACTTATTGGCTTATGAGGTCCAATTAGGTAGTTATAATTGTATGATCTTTATGTTATTATCTCGTATTCATGTACGGTGTTAGAGCTTATTTCCAGGTTTGCCCCTTTTATTTTGACTTAGCTTATTCTATCTTGTATCTTATTACATTTATATCATAACTTAGTTAAATCAACTGATGATGCCTACTGAGTACCTATGGATTTGGTACTCGTACTATACTTTTATACCTTTTTGGTGCGGATTCGAGTACTAGTTTCCATCGCTAATTCGACGTTCGTGCAGGGTTGATTTCAGAGACTAGGTGAGCTCTTGGAGTCGAAGTTACCATTTTCCTTCTTTTATCTATGTCTAGTTTTTCATCTTCGAGATGGATAGTATTTGACTCTTTAGTACTCATAGTTTATTTGTAGTAGCTCGTATACCGACATTACCAAGTCTTGGTATGGTTGTTGACTTTCTATCTATCTACTAGACCTTTATGATTGTATTCCTGCTAATTAAGTCTTTAATTGTTAATTTTTGGCTTTTAGGACATTTTCCTCCAAGTTAACCTATTGCATCTAGCTCTGGGCTATGGTTCGACTTACCTACTGGCAGGATAGAATAGGTGTCATCATGATACATAAATCGGATCGTGACATCTCTTTAGCAAAGCTAATTTTGCTTTTGTTCATACTTATAGAGAGGGAAACAAATTTGTTGATGATCTCTTGGCCAACTATGATGAATCTATTCCCGACGGTATTATCATGGATTATGTCCACCTACTATCAAATTCTGTCAAAGCCCTTTTAAATCTAGAAAATCTCAATATACGAAATTTCACATTTAAGACAAAGAGTAACCATTTTGCTATTAATGGTGCTTGGTATATATTGTTATATAATTATGCTAACCAAGTATATAGCATATTTTTTGTTTTATTGTGAGATCTCTTCAGAAAAGGAGATGTCCTCTAGAGTTGGGTTATTGTTGCTTAATTTGCATACTAGGATAACATTTTTCTTCTCTCATCTTGTTCTGGTGGCTACGGTCTATGTCCTCCTCCATGTACTTATTTTATTTGATAATAAACAGGTTAGGTCAGTGCCTTAACCCCATAATCCATAATGGTGGACTTCTATTTTTAAAAAATACTATGTTTGGAATATGATTAGGAGGCAAGTTATTTATATATAAAATTAATAGGGCTAATTATTTATAATATAAAATCCCACATTACTAAAATTTATACAAGTCAGAAAGAATTATACGTATTATTTTGTATGTGATTGAAGGTAAAATTATAAGTAACATGAATAACTAAAACCTGCATAATTAATATCTATAAAAAGTAACACCGATTTCCTCATAACCTATTTTCATTACATAGGTTCACTCATAATTAAATCTTGCATTACTAATATCCACCAAACGACTCCTAAATTTGCATGTTTTAATGACCGCATAAAGTACAAACAAGTTAATTACTCTCTCTATTCCATAATAAGAAAATTGGTAAGCTAAATTAGATATTATTTTTTTATTTTTGTCCTTTTTAATTACTGTCAGAAAACTCTTGAAAATTTAAAACATGGATCAGGATACTACTTTCAAGAAAATAATTCAAATAAACAAGTAAATAAGACCAATTAAGTTTCTTGAACTGATCACGTAGCAAATCTAAATGAAGGGTAAAAATAGAAGAAAATTTCAACATTAATCTTAAATACTGAATAATTATGTTAATTTGAATATTAAAAAATATCTCAACAATTCACTTATTATAAAATAAAGTATTTTCTATAATATATAAAATAAAATAAAAAACTACATATCATACATTTATTCGTTAGATGTAAATACCTAATATGAATATAAATTGAAGCTCCTTCGTTGAACGAGATAAAATAAGAATCCAATAGCCATTTGATTTGACAAAAGGAGGAGAAACTTTTGTACAAATTGGTCAAAAGTCCTCTCGGGCACTGAAGATGGGAAATATGGAAGAATCAAAGGCTTAGTCCAAAAGCATCATCAAAAGGAAATCAAGAAGATCCCAAGATAGACGCAATAGTAACTGTCTCCTAGAAAGTGCAGTAATTCACAAAATATTCTACTCTATTATAGCTATCCACACACGAATATTTTTATTATACTTTTTTTTATCGTGGGTCTGATAATACGTGTATGAGGCATTTGCTTTTTGAACAAGTGGACTTATTGAACCCCACCTCTTAATACAATCAAATGATTATGTATTGTTTCATGGAAATTCACTTTTTTTTTTTTTTTAATTACTATTCCTTCTCCACTGTTGCACCTTTTTTTTTTTTTACGATTCACCATGAAAGTTTTTCAATGTTTTTTAAAACCTTTTTTATTTTATTTGAATAATAGTATTTTCTCATGAAAATTTTAAATATAATTTAAAATTACATTTAAAATTTTAAAAACAGGTACAACCAAATTATATTAGAAATTTTAAAAACAGGTAAAACCTTATTTTCACTTTTACTTTATTCTAATTTTTATTTTTTTTATAAAAATAACACTATTTAAATTATATTTCACGCTTAAATCAAATATAATATTTTTTAAAAAATACATTTAAGTTCCACTTATTTAGTGTAAAAAGTATGATCAAACACAATTCTAACTCCAGCTACAACTTTAAAGATTTCAAATAAAGTAACCCTTTTTTCTAATATTTATGACCAAATGCACACTTAGGGTGCATTTATTTTTTTTTAAGATTAAGACGTCTGAATCTGAATGGATATCTGAATGATTAAGATCTAGATCTGAATACTGAATGATTAAGACAGTTTGTTTTTTAACATCTAAATATATGTAATTTATTTATTTGTAATAAATATACAATTCAAATTTAAAAAGTAATAAAATATTATATTATATGAAAAAAATATTACATAAAGTATTAACTTAAACAATAAAATTATTATTTAAATGATAATTAAAATATTTAAAGATAAATATATTATGTTAAATATAATTATTGAATTATTTAAATTATTAATATATATATATATATATATATATATATATATATAGAGAGAGAGAGAGAGAGAGAGAGAGAGAGATTAAAAATTATTGTGATATGATGTAATTATAAAAAAAATTAAATTCAACATAAAGTAATCTGTCAATTAAACTGATCCAACAAACTAAAATAATTAATCAGATATAATTTTAACTTAGATGCATAAATATTAAAGTATTTGAATCACTAATTAATACAAGAACGGACACATGTTTATTTGTTAACCATGAAATCTAAGTGAAAATATCATTAGTAAGTTGAATGTTACGTTATGAACAGGCACACATAAGATTCTATTATCCAAAGAATTACAAATTTTATAATCAAAAAAAAAATTGCAAGCAGAAATTTAGAGTTTAGCAAATAATAAATACACAAATTGATAACTAAAATATTTATAAAAAATTTTGGTGAATCATACCTAAAAGAGAAGGAAAGCAAGTGAAGAGGAAGAGAGAGAGAAAAACGTGAAGAGAGGAAGAGATAACGTGAAAAGAGAGAGGAAATAATAAAGTGAGAGAGTTAGGGATTATGTTTTAAAAAGAGTCTAAATGCTATTCAGACTTCTTTTCATATCTGATCCATTCAGATGTTTTCAGATACATTAAGAGATTCTTTTACAAAAATAAACAAATGACCTTAATGGGCTGAAGTCTGAACTATTCAGATTCAGACCTCCATTAAGTGCAAACAAATAGGGCCTTAGTGTTTTCTTTCTTCTCTTTTTTTTGGTAATTTCTTCTTCTTAGTTACTCCTTTCGATTATTTTTACTTGTCACTGTTTGACTTCTTGAGGTCAAATTGCATGATTTTTGATCAACATTTTAAGATTTATTGTTTCATCATATTAATATGAGAAAAATTACGTACAATTTATAACATTTTTTGTATTATTTCCAACTATCTAAATTTTAAATTTAAAAATATTAAATTAATCTACTTCAATTTAACTTTAAAATCTAGACAAATTGACTTTGAGAAACGAAACAGTAATAAGTAAAAAATGAACGAGGAAAGTATTTTTTTGGGGGGGGTCTTTGATATAATTCTTTTCTTTAAAATACGATGATCATATAATAAATGAATCATTATCTTAAGTTGTTGGATTCAACTTTAAATAAAAAAAAATCAACATAAATAAAGAGAATAATAAAAAGTATTATGTAATTACAAGGGAGATTAGGTAATGGGTTTTACTGTATCTACACCTGCACAGGATATTTTTCATCTTGAAACTTTAGCCCTCTTGACAGGTTTGCAACTTGCTATGGAGCACAATCTTACGCCGCTAGAAATAAATGTGGATGCAAAACAACTCAATCATATGTTGTCGGACACTGACATAGCAACTTTCATTAATATTTCTACTCTTTTGTTAAATTGCAGGTACCTGCTCCTACAGTTGGATAGTCTAGTGGTTACTTATATCTACAGAGAGCAAAACAGGATAGCTGACGGCCTGAGAAAGAAAGTCATCTCTACTACTTTACCATCCACCTTATCTAACAATACAATTCTCATGGTTGATGCTACTACTTTTTGGACGCCTCCTCAAGACTTGTTGATTTTTTGTAAAGCTGATAAGCGAGGAGACTATGCAACTAGGAGGGTTAACTCTCTGGAAATTTCGTCACCTAGTACTTGCGTAAATATTCCTACTAATTTGAGTTTAGACTCTTCTGGATGGTCTATAAATATTGCCCCTATTGCAGATACTACGGTGGCTATTAAACCCTTTACTCCTTCACAAATGGTTTCAATTGAGCCTAATTTGTTGACGTGATAAAAAATATAAAATGCATATAATACACACTCTAATGATGTGGTGAAATAACGAATTAAATAACGACATGTGTCATTTTAATTTAACATAATTATAAAAAAATTTTTTAATAAAATTAAATTTAAATTAAAAATAAATAAACTAATAAATCCGCCCCCCCCCCAGCCCTTCTCTTCCAACTCCCTCCCCCCCCAAGCCCCCTTCTCCACCCCTGTATCCCTTCTCTTCCAAATACCCCTCCCCCCAGCCACCTTTTCCCCGTATCCTTTCTCTTCCAAACACGAACCCCTCCCCCGGCCCCCTTCCCCACCCCCAACAACCTTTCTCTTCCAAACACTACCACCTCCTTCGTCGATTAAACAACCCCCCTCCCCTCAGTCCCTTTTGCGGATTGAACACAGAAAGTAAAAAAAAAAATTATATCTTGTTTTTTTTTTTTAATTTCTTCAATGTTTTTTTTTTTTTTTGAAAAGTCATTAATGGAGAAAAAGATACGGAGAAATCATTAATTATGGTTTCTCACTCAATTTATATATGATTGATTTTTAAAGAAACCATTAATGGAGAAGAAGATATGGAGAAGAAGATGATGACTATTTTTTTTTTAATTTCTTTATAATGTATTTTTTTTATTGGTTGATGATTTTTTATGCTTAATTATATTGATTAATTGTGGTTTCTCACTTAATTTATAAGTGAATGATTTTTAAAGAAGCTATTGATGGAGAGAAGATATGGAGAAGAAGATAATGGTTATTTTTTATTTTAAAAAAAAATTCTTTTAATGTATTTTTTTTATTGGTTGAAATTTGTATGTTTAATTATTTTAAATTAATTATGGTTTCTCACTCTCCCTTGGGAGAGTGCATTACACATGCCACGCCATGTCAACGCCACATCAGCGATTGGACTCAATTAACACATTTTGTGAAGGAGTAAAGGATTCAATAGGTACATGGCTTAGTTGAGGTGTCTATGCAGAAAAAGTCAAATATTTAAGGGGTCTGTATATGTATTTAGCCTTTTTTTTAATATATGTATATATATTTATTTATTAGTATTAACATTCACGTGATGTGCAGATTGTGTTTAACGAAAAAAATCATAACAAAAGTATAGGTAAAAATAGTTTAGATATACAAATATATCAAATAAGGAAAAAAAATTATTAAAAAAAGCAATTAGTCGATGTCCTAGTCATATTTCTTATATTTTTCTTTATCATATATGTCTATAGATTCCATTATCTAGTGATACTATTTTATAGATAATTTACAATCTAACAATGATGAAATTTATTAGTTTATAACTTACTTTTATTTAAAATTCTTATTGCCGTACACATCAGTTAATCCTGCAACAACAAAATTATTGTTATATTTAATTAGAGAAATTACCAAACTTGTCAAATTATTTTTCTTAAGAAAAAGAATATTGTGTGAAATCATCTTCGGCAAATAATTTTCTTGTTTCAGGCATATATTGTGAATGTAATATTTAATTTCCTATGTGTTTTTTTTTCTTTTATTGAACTCATATTTGAATTAGTAATGACATTTCATCAACATGTTTGGTCTCACATTCTACCAAAATCTGATTTTAAAGAATTAAAAAAAAAAAAGATCAAGAAAATTAATCATCTCCATATCATAATTATGTAACACCACAAAATAATATATAATCAAGGAATCATATCATCAACAATACAAATTTGTATAACAAAATAATCAAACTTACAAACTTATTTTTCTCAAGAAAAAAACACTACAGATAATTCAAATAATCGTCGATGAATGACATCATTATTTCAAACGTATGTTACGTTTTGAATACATTGTTCAACCTCTTCGTATTTGAAATTAGTGGTAACATTTCATCAATATGTTTTAACATCTTACTACATGAAAACTTGACATTTAAAGCCTGAAATTCATGAAGAAAATCAAAATTAGGTGTTTAAAAAAATATCGACAATCTTATTTCTACATATTCATAATGAAGAACTTGTGAAATAAAAATAATGCTAATGATTAATAACTAAAGAGAAAAGAAAAAGAAAGTGTAGCAATATTTATCTATTATTGAAGAAGTATACATAAGAAGTCAAATTTTTATTTTAATTCAAACTAAAAATTCATATCAATTTATCAAGAAAAAATTAATTTATATTTGAATCAGTTTCTAAAATTCATATTCCATATATAGTATATTCTTCATAGGAAAATATATTTTTTTGAAATGGCTCTTTGATTACAATAGGATTCCTTAAACTTTTTACTTCAATGTGATGAAATCATGAATATTCATTGTCATATAATTATTTGTGTTAAAGCTACAAATGTTTCAATTTTTTAGCAACACGTAACTTGTGTGATTTTGAAATTAAAATATTTATTTTGCAGTTATATAGTTGTAATTTGGATAATTATTAAATAATATCAATTACCATTTTTTTTTGTTCAATATATCACTTGACTTAACGTTATATTTCATTACCTCATCTTATTTAAATACTATTTTTATTTAATTAAGATAAAGAATATTAATAGGCGACAAAGAGAAGCTAAAATATAATTTAAAATAATTTTTTTTATTATGGTTACTCTTCATTTTATTTGTAACTTCCCCTAAAATCTCTTGCACTTAACTTTTCTTTTAATCTCTCTTAATTTATCAGAAATAAAATATAAAAACTAATGAATATTTTTAATTATAAAAACCTTTTCAATAAATAGGTTTACTTAATAGTTAAAATATACTTTCACCATGATCAAGTGATGTATTTTTAGAAAGATTTGTGAAATATTTTACTGTAAAAATATGAGTCAATCTTAATTGATTTTAATCATAATACAAATTTTCCACAAAAGACTTTCCTGGTTTATTAATTCTAATTTTGGAAGTTATAATAAGATCAAAATTAATTGCATAAAATCAACTAATTGATTAGTTGCATTCGCCTTGATTTCGAATCACAATTATTATTAATTAAAATCATAGATTAGTTTATTTAAATTTGAATATTATTAGTTGAATGCATGTACATTATAATTCAAGTGACTTAATTTTAGAAACTATATTAATCCATTATTAGCTAATTCAATTACGAATTTTAGAATTTATTTACTCTTAAAATAGCTGTTAGTATTAACTAATTTTTACCTCAATATAATATAATCAATTTGATTATACAAAATTATTGTTACATGATTTAATATAATTAATTTGATTAGAAAAATCACTATACACAAAACTTTCCTTGTGTAACAGTACTAATTTCAAAAGTTATAATAAGATCACAATAGATTGCATAAAATCAGTTAATTGACTATTTGTATTCTCATAGATTTGAAAGAACAATAATTATTAATTAAAATAATAAATTAATTTAGTACATTGGAAATATTATTCTTTAAATTAATGCACTTAGTAATTCATGTGGCGTAATTTTAGAACTCGTCCTAACCTATTATTAGCTAAATTCAATTATGAATTTTGAAATATATTTACTGTAAAAATAACGATCAATATTAACTAATTTTCACCTCAAATTTATCTCATTAATTTAATTATAGTGATTGCGTACTATTAGGATAATTCTAATATGTTTCACAGATGGTTGTAGTTTCTTTTGTAGCTCAAACGGTAAGTACCACTAATACATGATTGTGACATCACAAATTTTAAGAATAATAAATTAATTAAAATGATAAATTAATTTATTCACATTTGAAATATCATTAATTAAATTTATGTACATAGTAATTCATGTGGCATAATTTTAGGAATCATCCTAACCTACTAGTAGTTGAATTCTATAACGAATTTTGAAATATAGTTACTGTTAAAATATCAATCAATATTAACTGATCTTTACGTCAAATTTATCTCATTAATTTAACTATAGTAATTGCATTCTATTAGGATAATTCTAACATGTTTCCTAGATAATTGTAGTTTCTTTTGTAGCTCAAACGATTAGTACAATTAATACATGATTATGACATCACAAACTTTAAGAATAATAATCCTCACAAAATTTTTGATAGAATTTAAGTATATATAATTCAAAAATAAACAATTTTCAGGAAAAATCTTGGTTGTTGTTTTCATCCATTAGAGTCAATCTTAATAGTTTTCATCCAATGAAAATCAAACATAGTTATCTTTAACCACAATATGTAATAAATATGGAATAATTCAAAATTTGAATATATATAATTCAAGAAATTTTTGATAGAATTTTTTAATTTATTTAATTTTAATATATATATATAAATATATAAATTTAAGAAAACTATTTAAGGACGAATCCTAGTTATTTTCATTAGACTTAGTTATTTTTTTTACCATAATATATATATATAAATTTAAGAAAACTATTTAAGGACGAATCCTAGTTATTTTCATTAGACTTAGTTATTTTTTTTTACCACAATATGAAATAAATATGAAATAACTAATAATCTACATAATTAATTTTTATGGTCAGATATCAAATAGCTAGTTTTCAAGATGTCACTTGGCATATTATAAGCTAAACTATTCTCCTTTATTATATATATAGATATGGAATAATTAATGATCTACATGATTGATTTTTGTGGTCATATATCAGCAGCTAGTTCTCACAATGCCACATGACATAATTATAAGCTAGACTATTCTCATTTATTATATATATGAATATTAAATAAATATTGAATAAATATGAAATAACTAATAATCTAAATTATTGATTTTTGTGATCAAATGTCAAGTAACTACAGAAAATTAAAGAAAAGGTGTCTTTTAAGTATTGAATATGGTATTGGTGACATTGACCAACTTAAAGGGTCAAACATAATTAGAAAACTTGATTAAGTTAATTATGAACTTTATTAATATTTTTAAAACTTTCTAATCTCTTTAAAAATATAAATAAACCCGCACCCCTTTCCTTTCTTCCCTCTCTCTCAATAGTTTCTCTCAAACTTCTCCCAACCAATAGTTCTGTAAATTTCTCCTTTCAATCTCCGGCGACTTCAACCTTCGATGATAAATAGTTGGACTTCGAGTTCCTTTTAGACTTTCAACCGTCAATCGATATGACAATATTGCTCTCCGACGATAATAACTTCGAGTTCTTCATTGTCCTTTTTCTTCTTTCACAGGTTAAAAATTAGGACTTTTTAATTATGAAGAAAAAGAGGAACTTGAGTCAATTTCACTTCTAGTATTGGTTAATAATTTCAATATCTGTTGTCTAAATTTGAAATCGGGATTGAAGAACACCCTAATTGATAGTATTTCTTCTTCTCTTTTCAGAGTGAAATATAATTTTTTTTTGTTATTATTGTAGTTTTTGTTGTCGAACTGTTGATTCAATTTGTTGTTAATTGTTGTATTTTTTGAAGTTTATTTTTCATTGTTTGTATTTGTACAAACAAAACGACAATGTTTGTGCTTTTGGTCACTATTGATGTTCTTGGTGTGTATGTTTTGTGTGTTGTATTGGTGTTGCTGGGTTGATTTTTTGTTGTTCTTGGTAAAAATAATGTATTTGATATTAAATAGTGATATTGTTGTTGTTCTATTGAACAAAATCTCGCAACTTTTTTTTTGCAATAGATTAACCATATAATGCAATAGATTAACCATCTGTTGCAATAGATTAACCATCTAATGCAATAGATTAACCATCTGTTGCAATAGATTAACCATCTGATGCAACAGATGAACCATCTGATGCAACAAATGAACCATCTATTGGATAAAATCCTATCAACTATTTCAATAGGATGACATGTTCAAGACTTTGATTTCTTCTAACAAATCATTCATCTGTTGCAACAGATGGACCTTCTATTGGAAAAATCTAAACAATATTGACAGTTGACAACAGTTTCAATATATCACTCATATGTTGCAACAGATGAGTGATCTGTTGGAAGAATTCACAACACTATCAAAACTATTTTTATTATTTTAAACAGATTACTCATCCGTTGCAACATGTTAGTTATATATTGCAACAGATAACTCACCTATTGTAACAGATGAGTAATCTAATAAACTGTTATTTTACTGTGTTGTACTTGTTAGATTTACTATTATCCCCTTTTTAATGATGCATTAATCAATTATAATTTTTTTTTATTTTTCTATTATTTTTAGATAATATGGCTCCCAAAAGAAAAGAAACCGAATCAAGTCCAAGTAAAGGAATAAGTAAAGCAGGTAGGATACATCCACCACTCTATAATCTTTCTTTACAAGCAATATTTCAATCAGAATAAGAAGATAATGAACATGGGGATGAAAAATGTTTCAAAAGAAATGATCCAAATGCTAATAGCCTTTCCGCTGAAAAGTTGGTTAAAAATTTTTGCATTGATAGTTATCCTGTGAGAATGCAATGCGATGGTGCCATAGATTTAATAAGTGGTGATTTCGTGGTTAAGTCAGCCATAAGAAAATCTTTTGATACCTTCAGAAAAATACTTCTAGATCAAAAATTAAATATTTATTTCAGGGATAATTGCTTTGGGCAATATCTTTATTTGTCAGAGGACAATACTGCTCGTTTTCAAATAACCATGGTATATGATCTTCTCAAACGTAGGTTTATGTATGAAAATAAAGATAAGATGGATGAGGTGTGGATAAATTACTGTGGCATGCCTATTTATTTTGATTGGAAGGAGTTTGCCATAGTTGCTAGACTAAAATGTTATCCTCCTTCTCAACCTATAACTATTCTAACCCAAAAAAGTAGCCCGCACACTAAAAAAGCAAAGGCAAGTCACGTGATGGTGATGACTTGTTGTCCCTTGTTGGTCCAAGATTCAAAAACAAAAATTTGATAGAAGTGTTGAAAGGTAAAAAACTTTCAAAGAAGCACAAGAAATCATTGTGCTTGGTTTTGTTTGTACATAATATTCTTTGGGCGAAAGACGTTAACAACAATATACCACGTCATTTAATAAAGCTCTTCAAGGATCTTGAGGAATTTAACAACTATCCTTAGGGTTATGAAAGCTTCAAAATAACTGTCAAATATTTGTTGACTCCATTAATGTCAAAGAAAGTTAACTTATATGGCTTTTCATGGGCTTTCATGATAAATATTTCTTTTATTATAGTTTATTTATTTTTTATTAAATAATTCTTTTAATTTATTGGCGTTATTTTATAGGCTTGGGCATTTGAAACCATTTCTTATTTGAGACAACAAGTGAGATACCAGAAAAAAATTTTATGTCCAAGAATCCTGAGATGGTTGTCGGACCAAACTGATAAAAGTGCAAAATTTATTGATCTCTTCAACCCCTAAATGAAGCTGTATGTTTAATTCTAATTTAGTTTCTGTTTTAATTAATGATTTTTTAAATAATTTAATAACCATTCTAATATATGCACTAATTTATTTTAGATTGTACATACATGGCTTGTTTCGACTAATTGAAAGTTGATGATGCCAATTTTCTTACTTTACGGTATGTGCAAACTTTATCAAACCCTAAGGTCATTGATAGAATAAAAAAGGATTTATTTGGAGAAACAACCATCATAAGAAAAATAATTTTGGAGGGTGGGATTGTTGTTGTTGATAGTGTTAGTGGTGATAGAGCTGTTGGTAGTGGTAGTGGTAGTGTTGCTGTTATTGGGGCTAATGATGATCCTCTTGCAGTTTTTGAAACAGCAAACCATTATGATTTTGATCATACTAGTTTTGCAGATTTTGTCCCTCCCAACGAATATTCTGCTTGCAAATGTCAAAACTGCAAGACGAAACATGATGGAGTGATTAATGCTATTAATGCATTAAATGCTTCTGTAAAGTAATTGACATCTAAGAGCAGTGTTATTCCATCAAAGATGATTTCATATTCATGCACTCCATTAAAGATTAAGGTGGCTAAGAGGAAAAGGAAAGAAATTTTCAAGGCATTATCAAACATAAAAAAAAAAACTTAATTTCAACTCCTCTATCTTTGTCTTACACTTTTGAACATTGCACAAGAGCCACATGAGAGCAACATGAGCTGAAGAAGGTGAATATTTGTCATCTATTTCAACAAACAAATAGACTATATATCTTTTTCAACAGATGAGACATCTGCTAAAAATTATCAAATAGATATAGACATCTGTTACAACAGATGACTAACCTGTTGCATCAAATACATTATATGTTACAACATATGTCTCATCTGTTAGAGGAAATCAAACATGTTTTCAATTATTTTAATTTTTCCCATGAGATGGTCCATATATTGCAACAGATGGATAATCTATTAGGACAAATTACATGAAGACTTCCCTATTGTTTTACTTTGTTCCAACAGATGAGTCATTTGTCTCAATAGATGGGTCATCTGTTGGAAATTGTCATTCAGGTCTTCCTCCTATTTTAATTTGTCCCAACAGATTACCTATATGTTACAAAATATGGGTCATCTGTTGGGACAAATTATAACAGTAGGAAGACCTGTTTGATTTCCTCCTAGATGGGTTATTCTTTTTCCCTTTTTTGTATCTCTGTGATTAGCGCCGATAATTCTAGCTTTTGAGATGGATGTCACAGTAGAAGCTACTACTGAACAACATACCACAGTCGATAATCCATCAACTGCTTCCAAAGAAAAAGAAAAAGTGAAGCCTGTCAGTTCGAAAGAATGGAAGAATTATCCATTTGAAGGGTTCAATATCTCGGACGAGGCTCCCAAAAAACTAACAAAGTTGATCAACGACTATTAAGAATGGATTGCCGATGGACCGTTAAATAATCTTCATGCCAATAGGTACAAAATCATTTTTAAAAATATTGATTTATACAATTCTTGTTGTAAAAATATGACATTAACACATATAAATCATACAAAAAAAAGAACATTACAAAGTGAACCAATCAGGTCTTAGTTTTGATATGTTCGACTTTGTTGTTGCACATTCCAGAATGAAGAATTGGTTCTATTTGATGTCACAGCCCCAAACTTGCTTGAATGACGAGGTTTAAATGTCATATATATATATATATATATATATATATATATCTTACTATTAACACTATATTTAATTGTATCTGTTTATTAATTTTATTATTACATAATCTGAAATGTACAACACATCGATGTCATTTTTAACCACCTACAAAAGAAGGCCAAGTTCCAAATACAATAATAATATAGATACACGACAGATAACTATTTGTTCAAAGTACATCAGTATGGACTACGATATTTGTCAGCAACAGTTGAAAGTTACCCGAAATGAGGAATGTTTAATTAATATCATCAAAGGGTTTTGCATTTCAGTTGGCTTACCTTGGCACTTGGTCAATGAAGTGTACATCTCAATCAATTGTGGTGATGAGTTTCATTGGGTGTTGGCTGTCATTGTTCTAAAAGAGAGGCGCATCTGAGTTTATAAATCGATGTCACGAAGGAGACATTATGGGCTATCGTCTGAGATACAAAAGCTGGTCAAAATATTGCCTACTTACCTTGATATAAGTGGCTTTCTGTAAAAAAAAAAATATTCGTAATGATTGGTTGATGATTGAAGCATACCGAGATAAAATGGGTAATCCATTTAATCTAGAAGATGTTAAAGGAATTGCTCAACAATCCAGTTGTAGTGTGTAAGTATCATGATTAAGTTTCATTTGATAAATTTCATAACTCATACATTAATTACAAGGTATGAATTATCTAGTTTTTTTGACACAGGGATTGTAGTTTTTTTGTTGTCGCTTACGCCGAGTATTTGAGCGATGGATTACAAGTTTCAAATGATGGACTTGATGTCGAATGACTCCGTAAAATATATGGTACTCTTTTATGGAAAGATGGAGTAGCGAAGGATCAAAAATTGTATACAAGCAACATTAAAGATCCACGACGATCAAAACCGAATTTCACAACACCGGATGAAGAACAACTTGTTAATATCGAGTAGATCTTTATAGATTGAGTATGTCAAATTCATAAAAAAAAATTACATTTCATTTATTTGTTGATTTATTTAATTTAATGTAATTTGTGAAGGATTTAATTTATTTTATTTTATCTATAAATTTTATTAATTGAACTAGAGTGGTAGATTCAAATATTTCAACGGACAATCAATCTGTTGTAATAGATGTCACATCTGTTGAAGACTAACAAACAGGTCTTCCTACAGGTTTGATGACACAACCCAAAATCGGGCCTTGTCGTATGGGTATCTCAAGCCCAACAAGGACTGAAGATCGCTCTGTTAACCCAACCTAACCATCACATCAATCCACAAGCATTGGATGAACTCCGAGCGTATAATCAAGATAGCGGAAACATGACTAATAATCATAACTTAAGAAAGTCTATACATTCATTAATATCAACTTTCAACATCCAATCTACCCAAGTCCACAGTCATCCACAAGCCTCTATAAATTTAAAGTCAATAATATGTAGGTATAAGCCCCTAACAATAGGCAAACCGAATCCAAAGTATGTCTATGACATAAGCTAAGAAGGCCATGAAATGTGTGCCTTCCGAAGAATGGAATCTCACCACTTCGATGTCAACACTCAAACCACCCAAACACCTAATCACTGTGCAAAAAGAGAAGAAGATGCTCTGGCCCCTGTTTCGCATGGGGACACCGTGTCCAAAGATGGTTAGCGGTCGGACCGCTAGCATGTAACTCAAGGGTAAGAATAAAATAGTGTCATTATTTAATACCAAGTCAAAGCATCATAAGCCATCATATTTATACACATAGACATATAAATACATATGGATACATTAAGTGTCAAAAGATAACAGGGCCTTAGCATGTATTTCAAAGAACTCAAACACGAACCATAAAGTGGAGGACTCTAACCTTTCACCGCTTAGGTTATATCGAGCAAGAGGACTCTTAACCTCAAGCCATCTTATTAAACAAGTGGACTCTAACCATAAGTTTTTTTATTTCTTAGGTAGACTCTACACACAAGCCATTTCATTTGACAACTGGACTCTAACCACAAGCCCTTTCCATTCTGCCTCCCAAGTAGCTTCCTCGGAATTTTGGTTCCTCCTTAGAACCTTTACCGAAGCCATCTCTTTGGTTTGCAATCGATGAACTTGACGATATAAGATCCTCACCTGGACTTTCTCATAGGACAAAGAGTCTGAAATACCCAAATCCTCCAAAGGAACAACCAACGAAGGATCACCCATACATTCTTGCAACATGGACTCATGGAATACCGGATGGATGGAGCTCAAACTAGAGGGAAACTCCAACTCATAAGCAACATTACCAACCCTCTTTGAAATCAAATATGGGACAACATACTGGGGGCTCAACTTCCCCTTCTTACCAAACTGCATTACTCCCTTTATGGGAGATACCTTTAGAAACACCTTATCCCCAACCTCAAACTCTAACTCTCTACACCTTACATCTACATAGGACTTTTGAAAACTTTGGGTAGCCTTAAGCCTATCCCGGATCACCTTCACCTTTTCCAAGGCTTGGTGAATCAAATCGGGGCCAAACAACTTACCCTTGCCAACCTCATACCACCATATAGGAGATCGATATCTCCTACTATACAACATCTCAAAAGGAGCCATACCAATGCTAGAGTGGTAACTATTGTTATAAGCAAACTCAATCAAAGGCAAATGGTCATACCAACTATCACCATAATCAATCACACAAGCACGCAACATATCTTTAAATATTTGGATAGTCCTTTCCGCTTATCCATTCGTTTGTAGGTGGAAAGTGGTACTAAGGCACACCTTAGTTCCCAAACCTTTCTGAAACGACTTCCAAAAGTGAGATGAAAATAGAGTACCACGATCTGAGATGATAGAAACTCGAGCACCATGAAATATCACAATCTCCACAAGATACAACTTAGCATAATCCTTCATGGAATAACTAGTCCTTACTGGCAAGAAATAAGCGGACTTGATCATTCTATCCTCAATGACCCAAATAGAATCACATTGATTCTAAGACTGGGGAAGAATAATGATGAAATTCATATTAATCACTTCCCACTTCCATTTGGGAAACTCTATCTCTTGATACAAACCACTGGGTCTCAAGTGCTCAACTTTCACTTGTTGACACACCTCACACTTAGCCACATAATTGGCCACATCTCGCTTCATATTATTCCACCAATAAAACTCCCTAAGATCATGGTTAATATTCATAGAATGAGGATGAATAACATACCGAGTACCATGAGCCTCGGCCATAATCCTTTCCCTTAATCCATCAACATCGAAAACACATAGCCTACCTTAGTACCTCAAGATACCATCACTACCAATCACAAAGTCAACAACCTTTTGTTGACCCACATTACTCTTAATCTTCATTAAGTCAGGATCTAACATTTTCTTTTGTTTTATCTCAACCCCAAGAAACGACTATGACACCAAATGCACAAATACACCACAATCCTTTGAGTTCGTGAGATGAACTCTAAGACTAGATAATCGGTGAATGTACTTCACCAACTCCCACTTATCCTTATAAACATGAGCCAAATTTCCCATGGATAACCTGTTAAGAGCATCAACAACAATGTTAGCTTTACCTAGATGTTTTTGAAGACTTATATCATAGTCCTTTAGCAACTCAAGCCATCTCCTTTGTCTGAGATTCAACTTTTTTTGAGTGAACATATACTATAAGCTCTTATGATTAGAAAATATGTCAACATGGACCCCATAGATATAATGTCGCCAAATCTTCAAGGCAAAAACCACGACTAATAACTCCAAATCATGAGTAGGGTAGTTCTTCTCATGAACTTTCAATTGCCTAGAAGCATAGGCCACCACCCTACTATGTTGGATTAATACACAACCAAGACCAATACAAGAACCACCACAATATACTACAAAATCATCATTTCCCTTAGGAAAGGTCAAAACTGGAGCCAAAGTCAATTTATACTTCAGATTCTCAAAACTACCCTCACACGCATCTGACTATAAGAACTTGACCTTTTTTGGGTCAACTTAGTCAATAGGGCAGCGATCATCAAAAAACTTTCCATAAATCTCCTATAGTTACTGGCTAGACCCAAGAAGCTTTGAATATCGGTTGGAGTCGTAGGTCTAGGACATTTCTTAACCACCATAACCTTTTATGGATCTACCATGATCCCTTCACTAGAGATAACATGTCCCATGAGGGTTATAGAATTCAACCAAAACTCATACTTTAAGAACTTGGCATATAAATGATGGTCCTTCAAGGTTTGCAATACAGCATAGAGGTAATCGACATGATCCACCTCACTCTTAGAATAAACCAAGATGTTATTAATGAAAATAATGACAAACAAATCCAAGAACGGATGGAAGATCATATTTATCAAATCCATGAATGCCTCCATGGCATTGGTCAACCCAAAAGACATGACTAGGAACTCATAGTGACCATACCGGGTCCTAAAGGAAGTCTTAGGGATATCACATCCCTAATCTGAAATTGATGATAACCTGACCTAAGATCAATCTTAGAGAAACACTTTGCACCTTGAAGCTAAACAAAATAACCATCGATTCTAGGAAGAGGATGCTTATTTTTTATGGTCAATTAGTTCAATTGACGATAATCAATGTATATTCGAAGGGAGACATCCTTCTTAGCATAATCAACACGAGATCACCCCAAGGAGACACGCTAGGATGGATAAAACCTTTATCTAAGAGATCCTTCAATTGCTTATTAAGCTCCTTGAAGTTAGCCAAAGTTATTCTATAAGGAGGGATAAAGATAGGATGAGTGTCCGAAATAAGATCAATACCAAAATCAATTTCCCTATTGGGAGGAATACCGGGAAGGTCATCGAGAAAGATCTCGGAAAACTATTAACCACGGAAATCGATAAGACCTTCCGAGTTAGAATCTTTATCTCAGACCACATGATACAAACACCCCTTAAAAATCAACTTTCGAGCTCAAATATATGGGATAAAACTTTTCTTAGGCATTAAAGAACCCCCTTCCCATACAATGACTAACTCATTAGAGAATTTAAACCTGACCCTACGTGTCCGACAATCTAAGGAAGCATAGCACGTATGAAACCAATCTATCCCTAGAATAACATCAAAATAGACAATTTCTAACTCTATCAAGTCTTCCAGAGTTTCTTTACTACCAATAACTACCACATACCCCCTATAGACTCTTTCAACAACTACATAGTCTCCTACCAGGGTAGAAATAGAAAAAAACTGATAGACACTCAGGACCAGAACAAAAATTCACAACCATAAATAGGGTCACATAAAAAAAATTGGACCTTGGGTAAATAAAAAAATACACATCATAGGAGAAAAGTATCAATATACCCATAAAATATTTAGAGATGCCTCAGAATCTTGGCAAGTAACAAGTGCATACAAATAATTTCGGCCAAATTCGGCACCAAAAATAGAAGTAGAAGTAAAAGTAACACCCTTTGGTGCAGGAGCAGGTGAAGTAGAAATAGGAGTCCTGTTGGCCTAAGAAGACACTAGAGAGGGGCACTCTCGCTGCATGTGCCCAATATAACCGTATTTTTTCCTTCCCTTCTCACATTAGTCACGATAATGCTGACTACAAAATCTACAAGGAGGGTAGGATGGAACCGACTGAGCCACACTAGTCTGAGATTGGACACCCTGTACCTGGAATCCTCCAGGAAACTGAGACTAATGATCACCCAATGGCCTCGGATAAGGAGCACTAGCCAATGAGAAAGAATCAAATCTCCCCACTTCATTCTTGGATACCTACCACCATCTCCACTACTTTGCTCAGAAGGCGTAAATATCTTCCCTTGCCTTTCGCTAAACTCAACATGTTTCTTTTTCTTTTCCTCCACTTTTTGCATGTACACCACCAATATAGATATATCTATATATTTGATCAACAAATATGCCTTGCTCTTAAGGACTAACTCAGGAGACAATCTTGAGGAAAAATTTCTCATTCGAGCTTTTATATCCAACACCATCTCCAAAGCATAACTAGACAATTGGTAAAACTTCATGGAATACTCCTTAATGGATATTTTCCCTTGCTTTAGATTAACTAACTCCTCTGCCTTTGCTTTTCTTAACTCTAGAGTAAATAAATAGTCTAGAAAAACATTAGTGAAATACTCCTACAAAGATGAATCATCAATACTACCCCTTTTCCATTCCCACTCCTCATACCATTAGTACACCACATCCTTCAAGTGATAGGATGTAAACTCCACTCCCTCCATATTAGTGATATGTATGACTTTGAAAATTTTTTCCATCTTATCTAGGAAGCCTTAGAGATCTTCCTCCACCTTAACACCGGTAAAGGTCAAAGAACTCAACCTTATAAACTAGCCAACCGTTATGGCCTCAGAAGATGGAGTAGAAGATGCATCACGCTCAGCCTTAGAAGAGCAATCATATGAATCAACTGATGAAACTCAGCATTTGATACGTCAGCATGAGGAATTAGAGAAGGACTAAAGGGAACTGATGGAACTCTCAGACCATCAGGTAGCGGACCCCTAGACTAAGTATGGAATCCATAAGTAGAGCAAGTCCTATCAATATCATCCCCAATCAGGATGGAAGGGTTTAGAGGAACTTCAAAACTTCTTGGAGACATAATCTAATAGACGAGCAAATTAAAATTAGAAGGATGTAAGACCGTAAACTCTATATCTCTAAATAAGACAACAAAAAAGTGAAACATTCCTAAATGCCTTGTAGCCTCTTTTTTATAAGTGTGGCGCTCATCACACCCATAAAAAAGAATCTACTCGACATGGCTTTATGGATACCTAAATGACAATGAACCTAGGCTCTGATACCAACTTGGCATGACCCAAAATTGAGCCTTATTATATGGGTATCTCAAGACCAACAAAGACCGAAGATCGCCCCATTAACCCAACCAAACCATTACATTAATCCAAAAACATTGGATGAACTCTGAACAAATAATCAAAATAGCTGAAACGTGACTAATAATCATAACTTAAGAAAGTCTAGCCATTTATTAATATCAACTTTCAACATCCGATCTACCCAAGTCTATAGTCATCCACAAGCCTCTATAAATCCAAAGTGAATAATAAGTCGGGACAAGCCCCCGACTATAGCCAAACTGAATGCAAAGTAAATAAATGACTTAATCTAAGAAAACCATGAAATATGTCTTCCGAAGAATGGAAGCTTACCATTTAATGTCAGTACTCGAACTGCTCGAACACCTGATCACTGTGCAAAAAGAGAAGAAGATGCTTCGGCCCCTGTGTCGTGTGGGGATATAGCATTCGAAGATGGTTAGAGATTGGAGCACTAGCATATAACTCAAGGGTAAGGATAAAATAGTGTCATTATTCAATACCAAGTAAAACCATCATAATCCACCACATTTATCCATGTAGACATGTAAATACATATGGATACATTAAGTGTCAAAAGATAATAGGGTCTTACCATGCATTTCAAAGCACTCAGACATGAACTATGAAGTGGAGGACTCTAACCTTCTACCACTTAGGTTATATCGATCAAGAGAACTCGAACCTCAAGCCATCTTATTAAGAAAGTGGACTCTAACAACAAGCATTTTTCTTAGTCAAGTGGACTCTAACCACAAGCCATTTTATTAGACAAGTGGACACTAACCACAAGCCCTTTACATAACACAAGTGGACTCTAACCACAAGCCATTTTGTTACGTAAGTGGACTTTAACCTCAAGCCATCACTCTCATTACTAGTCGACATTGGGACTCTAACCTTTTGTCCATGTATTTATATTTGGGGAATCTAACCCATTCAACCATTTTAAGCTATCAAGGCCACAATTTAACATCATACATAACCACAAGGTCACCATGAATCATACATCAACCAATCACTTTAACAAGCTAATACATTAGTTTCAAATATCATTCAAGTCAAACTGTGGTCATCAAGACCTTTATCAATTTACTCGTTAGCACTTTTACACTAAGCTTTAACTCAAACAGAATTTAATTTCATGTTAGGACCACCAAAGGCACTATTTAACTCATTACATGGCCAACACAGACTTTACAAGATCATTTACCTATAATTTTTACTCATTAAGCCATTGCCTTAGGTCAAATCACCATCAACAAGTAACTAGTTATTTCTAGTAGACATTTCACAAACACCTTGAGGGCATACTCTTACCATGACCAAAACCCAAGTGAAAACCATCAATATTGGGGTTAATCTTGACCCATTTGTTAAATAACAATCAAAAAGCACCCACATGTGCAAACCATCTCTGAAATATGTATAATTATAAGTTTAAATAAGAGAAAATATTACCCATCACTTTACATCAAAACACTCAATATTTGTTTCAAAAACCATTATTAATGATTCATAAACAATGTTTAAATAACATGTTATTTCAAAAATAATGATAGGAGAAGAGTCACATGCCTTTTACAGATGATTCACAAAAGGATTCTTGGTCTTCAAGTCTCTAGATGGCCTATTTGATAAACCCTAACCGCAATCTTTATTGAAGGAGTTTTAAAGAAGATTTAAGAGTGTTTTGACATTGTATATGTGATGAATAAAGGACCAAAAGATGTTATATGGCAAGGTTTTTAAGGGTTTAGGGGTGGGGAAATTTCTAAAAAGTCCTTAGCTAAAAGCTATAAAAATGAAGGAGGGTACGACTTTATGTCTAAACCATACCCTAGGGTATGAGTGGTACCCTAATTCGTACCCTAGGCTTTACCATGTACCCTTAATATTCCCAACATACAACCATACATGCATGATTCATACCCAAAGGTACGAGTGGTACCAAGCAACCCATACCCAAGTCAGTGACCACTAAATCAAGACCAACACTTCATACGACTAGGTTATATATGACTTGTACCCTAACATACGACTTGGGAGGGGATAAACCATATCTTAAATAGTATATTATCAACTTAAACTGATCTCTATACGATAGGAGAGACTAGTCGTACCCTAGCATACAAATGGTATGCTTAATCAGTACCCAACCCAAAACCTCATAACTTGGTAAATTTTCTAAGGATCCAAAGCCTAGGTGTTTCATTTGAATTTTTCCATTATATATACTATCTATTGTAATATATGGTTCATCTATTGGAACTAATTAAAACAATATTACTATTGCAATAGATAAACCATCTTTTGCAACAGATAGTTTATATATTAAAATAATTCAAAACTGTAGGAAGACCTGTTTAATATTTTACAATAGATGTGACATCTGTTGTAACAAATCCATCATCTGTAGCATTATTTTTTGTACTAATTCAGAAGTTTGCAAATTTAATAAAATCATACAATTGTGATCTGTCATAAAAAATAAAAGAATTGACATTACTTAAACAATACAAATTAAGTTAACAACTTAGAATAAAAACTATAATCATTTTTTTACATTTGCTATTTTAAACACGGGCTTCAAATTTCCATATAGGATCCCAATAGCCCAGACCTCTTGCATCCTTGCCATGGTGTTTTCACATAGATAGGACCTTGTTAATGAGATTTTGACGCCGATTAGCAAACATTCTATATATGCAAGCTAGTGTGACCCGCACATAGAACTAGTTTTATTTTGGTCAAGGTTCTTTTTTTGACCTTCAAAAGTCCATTTTTTAACACATCCTCTGGAAAGTCGTCATTCATTAAGTACTTTACTCCAACAACTCGGGGAGCAACTCCAATACTGGATGCACTATGGGGAAAAGATCATGGTCCTCAAAGCATGGTAAGTTGTTGTCACGATTCAAATCCTATTGGGACGGACTGGCACCCGTAACCAAGGAGGACTGGGAGAACTAGCTCATAACCTTATACTTCCCATGCATACCTCTATGACAATCCAAAATTCGGACAACATCATGTCGCATATAAAAAGAAATAATCACCTGTATAAGATCGAGCACACATATATATGTATATACAATACTTGGCCGTTGGAGCCGTCACATCTATTAACAAAACACCACCTTGATTGTACATTAGGTCTACAAAGCCTCTAAACAATATACAGAGTTTAACTAAGGTCAGGATACACCCCACCATATAACTAACTTCTATACAATACCGAAAGTGACTGGATATGACACGAAAAGCCCCGAAGCAAATTGGAGCTCACCAAAAGCAGCTTGATATCCTGGCTCCTACTTATTCGGTGTATGAGCTGAGATACCTGTTCCTGCAGCATAAAATGCGGGTACCCTATGGGGGACGTCAGTACGAAATATGTACTGAGTATGTAAAGCTGTAGATAATCACATATGATATAGGAGCTTAATAGAAATCAGAAACAAGTGAATAAATCGTAATAGGAGTGAACCACACTTACTAGAACTTGTGACAACCTGTACATTGTATTTATTCAATCACTTTACCTTCGTTCTTATCATCTTTGTAATCATTACTGTATTGTACTGTGACCATTAGGATGGCTCCAGTACATATCAACTGGGATCGACCCATGATAGGCTTATGCCCCTTGGATACCACCCATAAACACATAAATAGGGATCGACCCATGATAGGATTATGCCCCTGGGATACCACCCATAAACACATAAATAGGGATCGACCAATGATAGGCTTATGCCCCTGGAATACCACCCGATAAGAGAGAACTTCCATCACTTAGTTCAATTAATCTTTGAGATTGTTATTTTGGTCGCCACCGCATTTTTGATACTTTGAAACAATGATACATCAATAAGAGACATATAAATAGACCATCAATGCAATAACAATGAAGTAAGAACTCATTGGCACATCAATGAAGTATTTTGGAGTCATCAATTCCATAACAATGAAGTAGGAACTTATTGGTATATCAATGAAATGTTTTGGAGTCATTAATAGCACATGGATCTTGTTTGAGTAATCGGATACCTTATGACATTCATTAGTGCAATAAACATGTAAGATTTGGAAAACAAGTAAGTATTGGAATGTCTTGACATCTTGTAGGGTGGAAACAAGTTCATCGGTAACGTAGGACATCATACAAAACCATTATGGATCACATGTTACTGAATAACTTTGTAAACTTTCTTAATAGAACAATTGTTCACTTTCATGCCAAAGATATGGTATAGAGTATGCTTTACATACCTGACTGTCAACCTTCAATACTAGTCTCAAATGGACTTCCCGTCTTTTTGGATTACTTATCTATAATGAACATATATAGCAATCTAGTATTAGCGACCAAACGTCACAATTCAATTATTTGAATTCACCAAACTAGTGGTTAAGTTGTAAGCCTTAATTACACCATAAAGGGTGTCACTTTAACCCTCTTATACTCCAATTGCATTCACATGCCATGCATATTCATACAACATCCTCCAATATCAAGTTTGGATTCATTTATCCTTTCAATCAATCCATTAAACCAAATTGAGACATAGACATAAATAATTATTAATTCAATAGTATATCACCATATCCACCTTCCATTACTCAATTACCATATCCACCTTCCATAACTCAATTATCATATCCACCTTCCATAATTCAATACAACCAAACCATGCAAAATAGTCCATCACCCTATTTTCATCACCTTTCAATAACAACCAATACATATAATCCTCTATCACACATATACATATGGAAAAGAACAAAGGCAAACAATATTCATACCTTATAATTCACCTCTTGATTATGCAATCCTGTTTGCACAAATAATAGATGCCATTCAAAGCTCTCGAGATGACAAATACAGTTATTGGATTACTTTGGAATTTCTACAGTTGAATCAAATGTAATTTAAAGGTCAAATTTGGGTAGGGTTTGTTCTTTGTCAATGATTGATGATGAAAATGAGTTTTTGAACTCATATACATGTATATATACACATATTCCCGTCCATAATATAATAGGTAATGACCAAAATGCCATTAAAATTTAAATAATGTCAAATCTGTCCTTTGGTGGACTGTTTTGATAAGCTAAAGTAGATCGATCATAACTCTTTGATACGATATCGGATTTGGGTGAAATTGGTATAGTTGGAAAGATAATTCAAAGGTATTTCATTTCATATAAAGTAGTCCACCCAGTTCATCCTGTACAAGGAGTTATGGTCGTTTGAAGTTGACCCTAAAAATCTATTTTGAGAGGCTGAAGTAAAACGAGTATAACTCCTTACTAAGATGTTGGATTTGGATGAAACTAATTGAATTGGAAAGAAGACTCAAAGATATTTCTTTTCATAGGTCGCAGCTCTCCCAGTTCATTATATTAATGGAGTTATGATCGTTCGAAGTTGACCTAAAAAATTGGCTGGCCTCAGTAGTTTGTGTGCAGGAAATTTTCCTGCACATTTACTATTCCCAAATATCCTGGCTACCGTTTTATCATTTCGAATGTGCTAGATTATATCCAAAACCTATCCGTTTTTGGAAATCTTTATATCGTTGAAAATCTTATTCAATAACCTTCGTATGAAACCATCGACGGGCAAATTCCGGTATAAATAAAATAAAATAAAATAAAATAAATTCCATATAAATAAGACCAATACATGTACTTGAATACGGGGTGTTACATCCTTCCCCCCTTTAGGACATTCGTCCTCGAATGTTAGCGTAGTTATTAAACCAAAACAAGTTCAAGTCCATCATTAACATTCACATCATCACATAAATACTATGCATATATAGAAAAAAGAACTTACTTGTTAATGTTCTAACTCCGTTTCTTGAAATTCCTCTTCATCTTTGAACAAATGAGGGTACTTAGATTTCATTTCTTCCTCAGCTTCCCATGTAATCTCTCCCCTTTGACGATTTCTCCAATGTACTTTCACTGATGCTATCTCTTTATTTCTCATCTTCTTAACTTGGCGATCTAGAATAGCAATAGGCACTTCCTCATAGGTAAGATCTTCCACAACTTGCACATCCTCAGTAGAAGTGATATGTGATGGATCTCCGATGCACTTTCAAAGAATTGACACATGAAATACCGGATGTACTGATGAGAGATCTTAGGGTAGCTCTAATTCATATGCAACTTGTCCAAACTTTTGAGTGATCTTATACGGGCCTATATAACGTGGACTCAATTTCCATTTCTTGCCAAATCTCATTACCCCTTTTATTGGTGATACCTTTAAAAATACCCAATCATCTATAGAAAACTCTAGCCCTCTCCTTCTACTATCCACATATGACTTGTGTCAACTTTGGGCTGTTTTCAGTTGTTTCTGAATTACTTTAACCTTCTCTATGGCTTGATAAACAAGATCCGGTCTGAACAAAAAAGTTTCACCCACTTCGAACCATCCTATTGGTGATCTACACTTACTTCCATATAAATCTTCATATGGTGCCATTTTGATACTTGAATGATAGCTATTATTGTACTCAAACTCAATAAGAGGTAAATGATCATCCCAGTTGCCCTTAAAATCTATTACACAAGCGCGTAGCATATCTTCAAGTGTTTGGATGGTACGTTCTGCTTGTCCATCTATTTGAGGGTGAAAAGTTGTACTCAACTTCATTTGTGTTCCCAAACACCTCTGAAAAGACTTCCAAAAGTTTGCGGTAAATTGGGTTCCCCGATCTGATATAATAGAGATTGGCACTCCATGTAATCGGACTATCTCTTTAATGTACAGCTTCACATACTCTTCAACTGTGTAAGTGGTCCTAACTGGTAGGAAATATGCGGATTTGGTAAGCCTATCAACAATCACCCATATAGAATAGGCAAACCAATAACGAAATCCATGTTGATCATGTCCCACTTCCAGCTTGGAAGATCAATGCATTGCATATAACCTCCGGGTTTTTGGTGCTCAACTTTAACTCTTTGACAATTTGGACATTCAGCTACGAATTCTGCAATGCTCTTCTTCATGTCATTCCACCAATACATATCTTTCAAATCTTGATACATTTTGGTTGATCCTGGGTAAATGGAATACCTTGAAAAATATACCTCTGTCATAATCTTCTTTCTTAGCCCGTCTACATCCGATACTCATAATCGTTTTTGGAACTAAAGTACTCCTTCTTGCGTAAGCTCAAATGCCTTGGTCGCACTACTCTGAACGTTCTCCTTAAGTTGTAATAAAATAGGATCTGCATATTGCTTCTCTTTCACTTCAGATACTAATGAAGATTCCGCAGCATTATGTACGATAAGCTCTTTATTCGAAGTTTCAAGAAGGCAAACTCCCAAACTAGCTAACTGGTGAAGATCTTTAATCATACCTTACCTTTCTATAGGCGCCATCATAGCCTTATGACTTAACGCATCAGCTACCATATTTGCTTTCCCTAGATGGTACAAGATATCAACATCGTAGTCCTTTAATAGTTTAAGCCATCTCCTTTGCCTTAAATTTAGATCTTTCTGATTAAAAATATATTGCAAGCTCTTATGGTCAGTATATATATTCACATGAACCCCATATAAGTAGTGGTGTCATATCTTTAAAGAAAAAATTGCTGCTTGCTCAAGATCGTGTGTAGGATGATTTTTCTCATGTGGCCGCAATTGTCTAAAATCATATGCTATTACCTTACCATGCTGCATCAATATACATCCTAAACCAATTCTGGAAGCATCACAATACACTGTATACCCTTCGGTGCCTTCTGGAAGTACCAACACGGGTATAGAAATCAACTTGTTCTTTAAATCTTGAAAACTCTTCTCACAGGCATCATTCCATTATAATTTGGATACTTTATGGGTTAGCTTGGTTAAGGGTGCTAAAATGGAAGAAAAGCCTTTAACAAACCTTCTATAATAACCGGCCAACCCAAGAAAATTATGAATCACCATAGGCGTTGTGGGCCTTGGCCAGTTCTTCACAGCTTCTATCTTTTGAGCATTAAACTTTATCCCTTCACTAGATACAATATGACCCAAAAATGCCACCGACTTTAACCAAAACTCACATTTAGAGAACTTTGCATAAAGCTTACAATCATGAAGAGTCTGCAATACCTGTCGTAAGTAATTGGCATGGTCCTCTTCTGATCTAGAATAAACTAGAATATCATCTATAAAAACTATCACAAATACATCCAGGAATGGCTTAAACACTCTATTCATCAAATCCATAAAAGCTGCGGGTGCATTTGTTATCCCAAATGACATAACTAGAAACTCATAATGACCATACCGTGTTCGAAAAGCTGTCTTGGGTATATCCTTCTTTTTGACCCTCACTTGGTGGTAACCTGACCTCAAATCAATCTTAGAAAAGCACTTGGCGCTCTGTAACTGATCAAATAAATCATCAATTCTTGGGAGAGGATATTTATTCTTAATAGTCACCTTATTCAATTGTTGATAATCAATACACATCCTCAGCGAGCCATCCTGTTTGCGTACAAATAATACTGGTGCTCCCCAGGGGGACATACTAGGCCTTATGAATCCCTTCTCTAGCAAATCTTTCAATTGCTCTTTCAATTCTCGTAATTCTGCTGGGGCCATTCTATGTGGAGGAATGGAGATTGGTTGGGTTCCTGGTATTACGTCAATACCAAACTCTACTTCTCATTCAGGAGGCAAACCTGGAAGATCTTCAGGAAATACATCAAAAAATTTATTTACCACCGGAACAACGTGAAGAGTTGGTGGCTCCGCATCTGTATCCCTTACTCTAACTAAATGATATATGTATCCCTTGGAAATCATTCTTCTTGCCTTAAAATAAGAAATAAATCTACCTCTTGGCGTGCTAATTTCACCTTTCCATTCAAGGACTGATTCATTTGGAAAATGGAAATATACCTTTTTTGTGCAGCAATCGATTGTGGCATAACAAGACGCCAACTATTCCATACCCATCATAACATCAAAATCTACCATTTCTAAATCCACAAGATAAACCATCGTATCACGACCACAAACAATTATTATGCAGTTTCGGTAAACCCTTCTAGCTATAATAGATTCCCCAACCGGTGTGGACACTTCAAATGGATTAACTAATAGTTCGGGTATTCTTTCAAACTTTCCAGCAATCAATGGAGTAACATAAGATAATGTAGAACCGGGATCAATTAAGGCATATAAATCGAATGAAAAGATAGACAACGTACCCATAACCACATCTGGGGAAGCCTCTAAATTCTATCGATCCGCTAGAGCATACGTATGATTTTGAGCCCTGCTAGAACTCGTGGCTCCTCTATCACCTCTAACATGACCCATTGGTTGTGCACCCATTCCTGAATAAGTCATCGATGATGATGATGCAACAAATGACCCCGTAGGTCGTGCCATACCCCCTATGCCCCTTCGTGGGCATTCTCTCATTATATGCCCGGACATACCGCACCAAAAGCAAACATTGGTCCCGAGCTGACATGCGCCCAAATGATACCTTCCACATTTATTGAATGGCTCTCGAGGAGATCTCGATTGGCTCATATTCCCTTGTCCTTGGTACCCCACTGTCCACGAGCTCTGATTCTTACTTCTGTGCCCAAATTGATTTCCTTTGGACCCTTGGAACTGTAGTGGGGCACTAGCTGCAGAATAAGAAGATAATGGCCTAGGTAGTCTAGCAGAAAACTGTGGTTTGAACCCTCCTTGGGATGCCATGAACTGCCCTATAGATCTAGCCCTCTTGGAATATCCTCTTTCTAATTCCTGTGTTATTCTCCTCTGCCTCTGATCTTCCATTTTTTGTGCAAAAGCTTGTATCCTCGCTATGTCCATATCTTTGTTCAAAGTGGCAATAGTACAATCTCTAACCAGATATGGATCCAGCCTATCCACATATTGATGAACTCTGTCATCCATAGTATCTACAACATTAGGAGCATATCTCGACAAGTAATTAAATCGGAGACTGTACTCCCTCACGCTCATATTCCCTTGTCGAAGATTTAAAAACTGATCTGCACGGGCCTGACAAATCTCAAATGGAAGGTAATGATCAAGAAATGCCTCTTTGAACTCTTTCCAAGTAGCTGGGGGTGCATTAATACCCCTAGATTACTTCCAGTCCTCGTACCAATATATAGCCTCCCCTTTCAATATATACGCCGCTAACTCCACTATCTCTCTACCCGTTACATGCATAACATCTAAGGCCCTTTGAATTTGATCAATAAAGTCCTGTGGGTCCTCGTTAAGATCTGATCCAGTAAAAGTAGGAGGATCCATCTTAAGAGAATCCTGTGTTCGAAGGCTAGCCGCCCTATCTATACCACTAGGACCCATTGTAGGAATGGCTTGCCCTTGAGCTTGCCCAGTAACTATTCGAGTCAAAAGATGCACTACATTTCTAAGATCTTGATCAACAACATTAATAGGTGGCTCTGGGGATATAGTTCTCCTCCCCCTTATTTCTTTTGGAGTGGAAGAAGTTTCTGATGCATGCTCAGCTGGAGCCTCACTTTGATTAGCTGGTATAGTGAGTGACTTACTAGTCCCCTCTCCAGTAGCCACATCTACTTGCTTACCGGTATTCTTGCTTCTGGTAACCAGCATCATTACTATAATAAGAGAAACAAACGGATTCAGTGGTCAACTATGACTTCATATACAATATAGGCTCTATTGCACGATCTATGACAAGAAGAAAAGAAACAATTCCTAAATGTCCATAGCCTCCTATTTATAGATGCGGATCACGACACATCGATAAACAAGACTCTACGTAGACACAGATTTGTAGACTCACTAGGACGAACTGCTCTGATACCACTTTTGTCATGCCTCAAATCCTATTGGGGCGGATTGGCACTCGTAACCGAGGAGGCTCGGGAGAACCAGCTCATAACCTTATACTTCCCATGCATACCTCTATGACAACCCGAAATTCTTACAGCAACATGTCGCATATAAAAGGAAATAATCACCTGTATAAGCTCGAGCACACACACATATATATATACAATACTTGGCCGTTGGAGCCATCACGTCTATTAACAAAATACCACCTTGACTATACATTAGGTCTACAAAGCCTCTACACAATACACAGAGTTTAACTAAGGTCGGGACACACCCCACCATATAACTAACTTCTATACAATACCAAAAGTGACTGGATATGACACAGCAAGCCCCGAATTAAATTGGAGCTCACCAAAAGTAGCTGGATATCCTGGCTCCTACTTGTGGGTGTATGAGCTGAGGTACCTGTGCCTGCAGCATAAAATACAGGTCCCTCGTTGGGGACATCAGTACGAAATATGTACTGAGTATGTAAAGCTGTAGATAATCACATATGATATATGAGCTTAATAGAAATTAGAAACAAGTGAATAAATCGTAATAAGAGTGGACCACACTTACTAGAACTTGTGACAACCTGTACATTGCATTTATTCAATCACTTTACCTTCGTTCTTACCACCTTTGTAATCATTACTGTATTGTACTATGACCATTAGGCTGCCTCCAGTACATATCAACTGGGATCGACCCACGATAGGCTTATGCCCCTGGGATACCACCCATATACACATAAATAGGGATCGACCCATGATAGGCTTATGCCCCTGGGATACCACCCATAAACACATAAATAGGGATCGACCCATGATAGGATTATGCCCCTGGGATACCACCCGATAAGAGAGAACTTCCATCACTTAGTTCAATTAATCTTTGAGATTGTTATTTTGGTCGCCACCATATTTTTGATACTTTGAAACAATGATACATCAATAAGAGACATATAAATAGACCATCAATGCAATAACAATGAAGTAAGAACTCATTGGCACATCAATGAAGTGTTTTGGAGTCATCAATTCCATAACAATGAAGTAGGAACTTATTGGTATATCAATGAAATATTTTGGAGTCATTAATAGCACATGGATCTTGTTTGAGTAACCGGATACCTTATGACATTCATTAGTGCAATAAACATGTAAGATTTGGAAAACAAGTAAGTATTGGAATGTCTTGACATCTTGTAGGGTGGAAACAAGTTCATTGGTAACGTAGGACATCATACAAAACCATTATGGATCACATGTTACTGAATAACTTTGGAAACTTTCTTAATAGAACAATTGTTCACTTTCATGCCAAAGATATGGTATAGAGTATGCTTTACATACCTGACTGTCAACCTTCAATACTAGTCCCAAATGGACTTCCTATCTTTTCGGATTACTTATCTACAATGAACATATATAGCAATCTAGTATTAGCGACCAAACATCACAATTCAATTATTTGAATTCACCAAACTAGTGGTTAAGTCGTAAGCCTTAATTACACCATAAAGGGTGTCACTTCAACCCTCTTATACTCCAATTACATTCACATGCCATGCATATTCATACAACATCCTCAAATATCAAGTTTGGATTCATTTATCCTTCAACCAATCCATTAAACCAAATTGAGCCATTGACATAAATAATCATGAATTCAATAGTATATCACCATATCCACCTTCAATAACTCAATTACAATATCCACATTCCATAACTCAATTACCATATCCACCTTCCACAATTCAATACAACCAAACCATGCAAAATAGTCCATAACCCTATTTTCTTCACCTTTCAATAACAACCAATACATATAATCCTCTATCACACATATACATATGGAAAAGAACAAAGACAAACAATATTCATACCTTATAATTCACCTCTTGATTATGCAATCCTTTTTGCACAAATAATAGGTGCCGTTCGAAGCTCTCAAGATGACAAATGCAGTTATCGGATTACTTTGGAATTTCTACGGTTGAATCAAATGTAATTTAAAGGTCAAATTTGGCTAGGGTTTGTTCTTTCTCAATGATTGATGACGAAAATGAGTTTTTGAACTCATATACATGTATATATACGCATATTCCCGTCCATAATATAATAGAAAATGACCAAAATGCCTTTAAAATTTAAATAATGTCAAATCTGTCCTTTGGTGGACTGTTTTGATAAGCTAAAGTAGATCGACCATAAATCTTTGATCCGATATCGGATTTGGGTGAAATTGGTATAGTTGGAAAGATAATTCAAAGGGCTTTCATTTCATATAAAGTAGGCCACCCAGTTCGTCCTGTACAAAGAGTTATGGTCATTTGAATTTGAACCTAAAAATCTGTTTTGAGAGGCTGAAGTAAAACGAGTATAAATCCTTACTCAGACGTTGGATTTGGATGAAACCAATTGCATTGGAAAGAAGACTCAAATATATTTTTTTTAATAGGTTGTAGCTCTCCCAGTTCATTATATTAATGGAGTTATGATCGTTTGAAATTGACCCAAAAAATTTGCTGGCCTCAGTAGTTTGTGTGCAGGAAATTTTCCTGCACATTTACTATTCCCAAATATCCCGGCCACCGTTTTATAGTTTTGAACGTGCTAGATTATATCCGAAACCTATCCGTTTTTGTAAATCTTTATATCGTTGGGAAGCTTATTCAATAACCTTCGTATGGAACCATCGACGGGCAAATTTTGGTATAAATAAAATAAAATAAAATAAATTCCATATAAATAAGACCAATAAACGTACTTGAATACGCCAATAAATGTACTTGAATACGGGTTGTTATAGTTTCAGTCATAGGCATTAATATGTCCCTATAAAAGAAGATCTCAAGATTCACATAATATTTTTTTCCAAGTTCATGATTGCAAGAATTCTCTTTGCCCATATCCAACTCATGCCGTATGGAAATGGCCTCTTCCCTCTAATATAGTTAATTATATTTTGATCCAATTTGAACTATAAAATTAATGTCTTAAGATCTGGGCAATCGGGAGGGGTTTCTTTGGTATAAATTACATTGTACCTTCTCTTGAAATAGTGTTAGAAGTTGAGATTTATTATCCTATCTCAAGGATCATACACTTTGTTGTACGCGAGGTGCCTTGCCCTCTTGAGGCAGATAATATTTTCAACATGCTATTATATAAAAAGAATTTTTTTAAATAAGTTAGTAATTTTTTTAAAAAAACAATGGCAAGATGAAATGGATTGCCTATCTGTTGCAACAAGTGGTCCATACGTTGCAACAAAAAGGTGGTCTATACGTTGCAATAGATGGTCGATCTGTTGCATAGGTTTTTTGAATCTTTCAATAGTTTATCCATCTTCTGTAACTTATGCAATAGATGGACTACCTATTGCAATAGATGACTCATCTGTTACGTAGCTTCTATGAACTTGTGTTAACAGATTACCCAATCTACTGTAACTTATATAACAGATGGATAATTTCTTAAAAAAGATAACTTAGAAGGTTAGGTTATTAAAAGTAAGAACTTAACCTGTCCTCGTACCACTCATACATATTTGTCATCATCTTGAAGTCTTTGGAGAAAAGTGGATTCATCATGAAGCACTTTATGGGTTTGTTGGAATTCTTGTGGTTTTGATATCTAAGCCTATTGATTCCAATGATTATGTATATGTACACCTTCCTCAATTGTACCCAAACTTCATCAATATTTGATAGAGGAGGATTTGAAATTTTTCTTGATTTTCTATTTAAGAGTATACGTCCAATTGATCTTTTCTTCCTCCTATCCTCTTTTACAGGAGTGTATGACTTTCTCACTTTCTTGGATGGTATGACAACTGTATTGGATTTAAATTTATTGATAGCAATAGTCAGATCATCTATTTTTTTGAAGAGTTAATTCTGTCTATCCATGTAGTTTTTGTATTTGCAAAGAGAACATAAGCTTGAAGAGAGGTGAGTTGGACTACTGAAAGGGATGACTGGGAAAACATCATCTTCTACAAGGTTAATTTTAGTTTCAAACATATTTATTTTTGATTGAGCATCCGCAATATGCTCATCATCACGTCTTCCACCAACATCAACAACTCCACTAACAACACCCCCACAAATAGCAACCAAATCTGTTGTAGTAGGTTGGTCATGAAGAGCCTTACATTCATTTTTTGACCCTCTCTTTCAAATCTTTATCATTACCCAAGTACTTGATCCTGCACTTGAGAAGATCATACACCATGCTCATTTAGAAGGGGACATTGTTGTCCTCGGGCAACTTAAGAAAGTCTCCAAAGCCGCTAGACCTAAAAAAATCCTTTACTTTTTCCTTCTTCATAATATTCATAAATTCATCAAAAGGTTTCTGTAATGCCCCATGTATGAAAGCTTTTGTGTATCATATGACTCAATTCATTGAGTCTTACATACTTTATACAAGTCGTATATAGGGAGTCATACCCATATATGTGTGGGGTGATGCGATTTCTGTCTAAGGTACGAGTTAACCCTAGAAGTCATTAAGAAAGGTACAAGTCTTGTGAAGTGAAGTCATAAGTACAACAAAATAATTTCTCCAACATACGGTTGGTTGTTCCCAAATTGTACAGATAAGTAACGAGTTGTAAGGTTTGACTCGTATGTTTATTAGTTTGTGCTACCCTTGTCACTGTCAAGATTACGAGACATGAATACTAAGTCGTACCATCCCGTACGAGTCATATGGTAGACTCTTAAGAACTGACGATCAATTTCTGAAAATGTTAGCTAAGGGATTTTTGGTATTTTCCTCTCTTATAACTTCAAACCATGACCTATCACCCTTAGAGAGGCATTATTTTCCTCTACTCATCAATCAAATAACAACACTATCTCCTCCCATATTCAAGAACATTAAGATTAGGGTTTATCTCATATAATTTCATCCTTCAAGTTCTAAGATTTAAACTCTCTTCACAAGTCAAGAAAATTTAGGTGTGTGGGGTTTATGAACAAGGTTATTCTTTCATCCTTGTGACCAAAAAACATGAATTTAAGAGTGAATTTACATATTTTACATTAGGGTTCATCCCCGAATTCTCATAAATTATAGAATAACATTATATTGTGAATTAAAAGGGCCAGAGAGTATAAGAGCGGTCCCTATTCATGTTTTGAACTACCAGGTTGATATTTTGATTTGAACTTGATTATCTTGATCTGGTATTGTTATGGAATTTCATAATCTTTCAGTGCTGGTGGGTTATGAACACCCGACCTATGTGTTTACTTGTTGTTTATGATTTTTCAAATTACAAGTTAGTCAAAACATGATTTCATTATTATACTTAAGTTTAGGTTGAGCCTTGTCAGTATAGCACTATATGTTAAACCATAAATAACACTAGTTTCATTCATTTGAGAGTAGGATTTAGAATCGAGAGGGAAGTGGGTGCAGTGCATCCTACTTCCCATAAACTACGTGCCCCCATAGGATTTAGGGATTTGCCAAAGAGCGTTTTCCCTTGCTCAATATGGGCTCAGTTTAGTGATCACTCCAGTTCAGGTTCCATACCGATGGCAAGGATGGAACAACCCCTCTCAACGTGGGTAAGATGTTGAAATCCATGATAATACCCATGGTTTATGTCATTTATATGATAGCTCCCATAATTTCAGTCATGGTATGGAACCTGAACTGGAGTAATCACTAAACTGAGCCCATATTGAGCAAGGATGGAACAACCCTTCTCAACGTGGGTAAGATGTTGAAATCCATGATAATACCCATGGTTTATGTCATTTATATGATATCTCCCATAATTTCAGTCAACACTCAGTCTATTTCGGTTTAGATTTTCTTCACCAAGTAGTCAGATTTCAGTATTTATTTAACTAGTTTTACAGATTATTTCAAATATTCAGATTATGTCAGTGTGAACTATACTTGGTCTTGCCTTTTCAGTTTTACATGCTCTTGAATCCATGTTTAAATTTTACATATACTTCAGCAGTCCATGCCTCGCATACCAGTACATTCAAAATACTGACCGCTTACTTTTGTCTTGCTATGTTGTCTTATAACATAGGTTCAAACGCTCAGTTCCTTAGCCATCCTTAGGCAATTAAGCATTTCCCAACAACAGTAGTGGTGAGTCCTCATCCATCAAGGATATGACATATTATTTCTATTATTTCAGTATTTCTTTATGTTCGGTCAATCAGAGTTAGTTGGGGTTTTTTTTCCCATTGACTCCTTTTGATTTTAGTAGCATTTATATAGAAAGATAGTTGTTTTTTTAGTCTATTCAGTTGTTTCATATATGTTGAATAATATTTCAGTATTATATAATACCTATATTTTAACAGATTATCTTTCACTCATGTTATCCTATTATTATTTTATTTAGTGCTTATAGCAGGTACCAGATTATGGGTTAGCTTGGGCCCACTTATGCCTTAATAACCGTGTCGCGACTAGGGGGTGCCTCAGGTCATGAGAAAACTTGTTATTAGAGCCTAAGGTTTGAAAGTGTCCTAGGGTATCTAAAATTTGCATTGAGTAAAATCTTATTCATGGGTGTAAAGCACGCCACACTAATGGACAAGAGACTACGAGATATTTTGGTAAAGTTTCCCTTCTTTTGGTATTCATGTCATGTGAAAGAGCATGATCTCTAGTAAATTCCTTTTCTAACTCATCATTTATTTTGTTTACAGACAATGCCTCCCAGAAGAAGAACGAAAGAAGGAACAGGGATCAGCCTGTACCACCGTCTTTTCAGGAAGATCCCCTGAACAACCATGTCTCTCATGCTGAGTTTAGGTCCACTTTCATGGCCTTAGCCCATTCTGTATATGCTCAAAATAACTTATAGGTTGTTTCCCCAACCAATCTAGTGGTAAATACAGCTGTATCTAGAATTTGAGACTTTACTAGGATGAATTCCTCTTTGTTTTCTAGATCCAATTCTGAGGAGAATCCGCAAGAGTTTTTAGATAGAGTGCAAAAAGTTACCGACATCATGGGTGTCACTTCAAGTGAGTGTGTAGACTTAGATGCTTACTAGTTGTAGGGAGTAGCTCATACCTGGTTCAAGTAGTGGAAGGAGGACAGAGGTGTTTAGGCAGGGCCTATTGAGTGGGAAGAGTTTACTTCTGGCTTTTTAGATAGGTTCTTTCCTTATAGCTGAGGAAGGCTAACATTCAGGATTTGATAAATTTGAAATAGGATAGTATGAGGGTAAGGGATTACTCACTCAAGTTCACTTAATTAGTGAGATATTCTCCTACTATGGTGGCTGACTCTAGGTCTAGGATGATTAAGTTCGTATCTGGTGTATCTGATAGTGTGGTCCAGAAGTGTTGGATCGCTATAATGATTAAGAAGATGGACCTATCTAGACTTATGGTTCATTCTCAGTAGATTAAAGAGGAGAAACTTAAGGAAGAAGCAAGAGAGAATAAGAGAGAAAAGATAGGTAGTTTTAGTTTCACATAGATGTAGTCAGAAGGCGGTAAATGTTCTCAGTTTTGCCAAAACTATTTAGCCCCAGCTCTATCTTCAGCCAATGCCCCAGTGCCTAAGTTCAAGTAGGACAGTAGGGATAAAGTTCCAGGCTCTAAGAGCCAGGATAGTGTAAATAGTAGCCATACTAACTCACTTTGCAAGAAGTGTGGTAGGGACCATCAGGGTGGATATCGGGCAGGCAATAATATGTGCTTTAGGTGTGGTAAGCCAGGACACAGGATCAAATATGTCCAACAGTAGCCCAAAATTGAGGTGATTTGCGCCAACAGGGCCAATCCAATCTTTCCTCTACTCCAATAAGTTGCCCTACTCAGTAGGGTAATACCTCCAGTGCCACCAGTGGACAATGCTAGAATAGATTATATTCTGTCCATACTTAGCATAATCAAGAAAGTTCTTTTTATGTGGTTACGGGTACATTACAAGTTTTCCATCTTCATGTATATGTATTGTTGGACCCAGGAGCTACACTTTGCTTTGTGACTACTTATATAGCTATCAACTTTGTTGTCAATCCTGAAATGTTAGTAGAGCCTTTCTCATTGTCTACCCAGTGGGTAAGTCGATTATATCCAGACGGGTATACAGAAATTGCCCTGTCACGGTTTCTCATAATGTTACCTTATTTGATCTTGTAGAATTAGAGATGACTGATTTTGATGTCATTCTCAGCATGGATTGGCCCCACTCGTGCGATGGCTCAGTTGACTACAAAAATAGAATTGTCAAGTTCCTGTTTCCCAATGAGCTAGTTATTGAATGGAAGGTAGTACTTCAATGCTTAAGGGTTAGTTTATTTCATATCTTAAGGAAAGAAAAAATGATATCCAAAGAGTGTATTTACCATCTTTTCTGAGTCAAAGAATCAAATTTTACAACCTGAGTTTTGAGTCAGTTTCGGTAGTAAATAAATTTTTGGATGTGTTTGCTGAAGATCTTCCTGGAGTTTCTCTTAAAAGAAAAATCAACTTTGGAATAGATCTTCTTCTAGACACCGAACCCATCTCTATTCCATATTACAAAATGGCTCCATCTGAGCTCAAGGAATTGAAATAACAGTTAAAAGATCTCTTAGATAACATCAAGCCTAGTGCTTCCTCATGGGGCGTTCTAATCCTTTTTCGTGCAAAAGAAAGATGATTCTCTCTGAATGTGCATCGACTACTATTATTTAAACAAATTCACCATCGACTTCCTAGGATTGATGACTTGTTTGACCAACTTCAGGGTACAAGTTATTTCTCTAAGATAGACCTCAGATCTGGCTATCATCCGCTTAGAGTCAGAGAATGTGACATTTTAAAGACAGCCTTTATAACTCGGTATGGTTACTTTGAATTCCGAGTTATGTATTTTGGTCTAAATAATGCTCTTGAAGCTTTTATGGACTTGATGAAAAGGGTGTTCAAATGGTACTTGGACAGGTTTGTCTTAGTCTTTATTAATGACATCCTTTTGTATTCCCATAGTGAGATTGATCATGCATGCCATTTGAGGGTTGTATTGTGGACCCTTAAGGACCACCAGTTATTCACTAAGTTCAGCAAATGTTAATTTTGGTTGAGATTGATAGCTTTCCTTGGTAACATAGTTTTTGGTGATGGCATCCGAGTTGATCCTCAAAAGACTGAAGCAGTGAGAAACTAGTCTAGACCCATCTCTCGTATGATATTAAGAGTTTCTTGGGTCTGGCCGGCTATTACAGATGTTTTTTGGAAGGGTTTTCTTCTATTGCTTCTCCCATGTCTTGACAAACCCAGAAAAAAGTCAAATTTCAATGGTCATTCTGTGAGAAAAGTTTTTAGGAGTTGAAGACTCAAGTAACTTTTGCTCCAGTTATGACTTTTCCAGATGGCACAGATGGGTTCATGTTGACATGTTTACGAATCACAAGACTTTACAGTATGAGCTTACACAGAAAAACATGAATCTTCATCAGAGAAGGTGGCTAGAGTTATTGAAAAATTATGATATAAGTGTGTTGTATCATCCGGGCAAGGACAATGTAGTGGCGGATGCCCTTAGTAGATTTTTTATGGTAGTGTTGCTCATGTTGAGGATGATAAGAAGAAGTTATCTCATGAGGTTCATCACCTAGATAGGTTAGGTGTTCTGTTGGTTGATTCGGCCGAAGGTAGTATATGGGTTCAGAGTCTTTATTGATTGCCGAAGTAAAAGAAAAACAAAATAGGGATCCTAGTTTGGTCAAGCTGAAAAAGGTAGTTAAAGATCAGAAGGTGGAGGTTTTCTCCTAAGGGGGAGATGGAGTGATTCAATGTCAAGGTAGACTATATGTTTTATGTGCTTATGGTATGAGATGGTGAATATTAGCTGAGGTACATGGTGCGAGATACTCCATACACTCAAGAGCCACCAAGATGTACCGCGATTTGTGGGAAATCTATTGGTGGAGTGGTATGAAGAAAGATATTACAGAGTTTGTGGCTAAGTGTTCGAACTGTCAGTAAGTTAAGGTTGAGCACCAAAGTCCTAGTAGTACACTTCGAGATTTTAGTATCCCCACTTAGAAGTAAGAGGTGGTTAACATGGATTTTGAAATTGGGTATCCCCGTACACGTCGACAGTATGATTCGATATATGTTGTTGTAGATAGAATGACTAAGTCAACCCATTTCTTGCTAGTTTATACTTCATATTCAGCTGAGGATTATACTTGACTCTACCTCAGTGATTTAGTAAAGTTGTATGGGGTTTCATTGACTATCATTTTAAATAGAGGCACTCAATTTACCTTACACTTTTGGAAGGCTTTCAGAAGGGTCTTGGTACCCAAATTCATGTCAGTACAAATTTTCATCCTCAGACCAATGGTCAAGAAGAACAGACCATTCAGATATTGGAGGACATGTTGAGGGCCTGTGTTATTGACTTTAAGGGTAGCTGGGATGACCAGTTATCTTTAATTGAGTTTGCCTACAACAACAGTTATCACTCTAGTATTCAGATGATCCTATTTAAATCCCTCTAAGAGAGGAGATGCAGGTCTCTTATTGGTTAGTTTGAAATAGGTCAAGCTACTTTAATAGGACCAGATTCAGTATTTGAGGTAATAGAGAAAGTTCAGTCGATTCGTGAAAGGCTGAAGGTGTCCCAAAGTCATCAGAAATCTTATGCTTATGTGAGAAGGAGAGACCTTGAGTTTCAGGTTGGCAATTTAGTTTATTTGAAAACTTTACCCATGAAAAGGGTGAAGAGATTTGTCAAGAAGGGGAAACTCAGTCCCGCTATATTAGCCCATATAGAGTTTTGAGCCATTTCGAGAAAGTAGCTTATGAGTTAGAGTTGCTTGCAGAGATGTCATCAGTACATCTGGTGTTTTATGTCTCTTTGTTACAAAAATGTATTGGTGACCCACCTTTATTCATGCCTTTAGAGAGTGTGGAGGTGAAGGATAGCCTCTCATTCGAAGAAATTCCAATTGAGATTCTTGATCTATAGGTTCACAGGTTGAGGAATAAAGAAGCTCCCTTAGTTAAGGTTCTATGGAGAAACAATCCATTGAGGGAGCTACTTGGGAAACAGGAGTAGATATGCGAGCCAAATATCCTTATCAATTCTTTACGAACCTAGATCTAGTTGGAGGTAATGATTATGGATAAGTTGACTCTCACATTTTCTATTTTAGTCATATAGTTACCCTTACGTAATAACATACATTCATGAAGTTCGATTCAGTCCATGTATAATGACTCAAGCTCAGTCATTTAACCATGTTTCAGATCATAAGAATTCAGTACACGATCTCAGTTTCCATAATACTCTTGGCCTAACTATTCACATTCAAGAACGAATGTTTTCAAGGAGGAGATATTGTAATGTGTCTAAAAGCTTCTATGTATCATATGACTCAGCCCATTGAGTCATACATACTACATATGAGTCATATGTAGGGATTCATACCCATATAAGTAACGGGTGATGAGAGTTTTGTCTAAGGTACGATTTGACCCTAGAAGTTTTCAAGAAAGGTACGAGTTTTATGAAGTGGATTCATAAGTACAATAGAATAGTTTCCCTAACATTCTATCTAAGATAAGGTTTGATGTTCCCAAATCGTATAGACAAGTAACAAGTTGTAAGGTTTGACTCATCTGTTTATCAGTGTGTGCTACCCTTGTCACTATCAAGCTTACGTGACATGAATACTAAGTCGTACCCTTCCATACGAGTCATATGGTAGACTCGGAAGAACTGACGACTAATTTCTGTAAAGTTTAGCTAAGGGCTTTTCGGTCTTTTCGACTCTTGTAACTTCCAACCACAACCTTTGACCCATAGAGATGCATTATTTTCCTCTATTACTTAGTCAAATAACACTTTCTCCTCCCATATTAATTAACATTAAGATTAGGGTTCATCTCACACAAGTTCATCCTTCAATTTCCAAATTTAAACTCTTTTCACAAGTCAAGAAACTTCAGGCGTGTGGGGTTTATGAACAAGGTTATTCTTTCATTCTTATGCCCATAAAGCATTAAGTTAAGAGTAAATATACATGTTTTACATTAGGGTTCATCCCCAAATTCTCATAAATTAAAGCATAACATTATATTGTGAATTAAAAAGGTCAAAGAGTATAAGAGTTGTCCCAATTCATGTTTTGAACTACAAGGTTGATATTTTGATTTGAAATCCATTAATTTGATCTGGCATTGTTATGGAATTTCATAATCATTCAGTGCTGGCGGGTTATGAACATTCGATACCTATGTGTTTACTTGTTGTTTCAGACTTTTCAAATTACAAGTTAGTTAGACCATGATTGCATTACTATACTCAAGTTTAGGTTGAGCCTTGTCAGAACAACACCATGTTATGTTAAACCATGAATAACATTAGTGTTATTCAGTTGGGAGTAGGATTTAGCATCGAGAGAGAAGTATGGGTTCAGAGCATCCTACTTCCCAAAAACTACGTGACCCATAGTATTTAGGGACTCTCCAAAGAGAGTTTTCTCTAGTTTAATATGGGCTTAGTTTAGTGATCACTCCAGTTCAGGTTCCACACCGATGGCAAGGATGGAACAACCCTCCTCAACGTGGGTCAGACATTGGATTCCATGGTAAAACCTATGGTTTATGTTGGTTACATGATAGCTCCTAGAGTTTCAGACAGTAATCAGTCTATATTACTTCAATTTTCTTGACAAAGAAGTCAGATTTCAGTATCTATTTAACCAATTATACAAATTATTTTAGATATTCAAATTATGTCAGTGTGTACTATATTTGGTCTTGATTTTTTAGTTTTACATGCTCTTGTATCGATGTTCAAATTTTACATGTACTTCAGTAGTCCGTGCCTTGCATACCAGTACATTCAAAGTACAAACGACACAATTTTGTCAGCGCTATGTTGTCTTATAACATATGCTCAGATTCTTAATTTCCCGACCAGTCTTAGACAATTCATCTTTCCCAGCAGCAGTTGTGGTGAGTCCTCATCCATCGAGGACATGACATGTTATTTCCATTATTTTAGCAGTTCTTCAAGTTCAGTCAGTCGAAATTAGTTGGGGTGTTTGTCCCATCAACTCCTTATTATTTTAGAGGCTTACATATAGACAGACAATCAGTTAGTTTTTTTAGTCGATTCAATTGTTTCAGACATGTTAAATTATATTTCAGCATTATATCTGTAATGCCCCAAAATTCCATCCCGGCGCGTCACACGGTGCTTAAGGCTACAAGTAGCCTCAAGCTAACCCTTTGAGCCTTCTACTACATATAAAGCTTACATAGAGATAAATAAAGCAAAACAATGGTACTGTCATATCATGATTATAATGGAATTCGAGGAAATACTTGTTTGAATAATCAAAATACTGGTAGTCTAAACATACTGATAATCTAGTCTGACAAAGCCTCTACTAGTCAAGAAAACTAGAGAGCCATTGGGACAGATCCCCAACTGACTCAAACTGAAATCAACAAAACCAACTATTAATAATACTGAATGTCTTGAAATAGGTCCTCGAACCATGAGGACTCATCACTGTGGAAATGTAGACAAGGTACTCGGGATCACTGATGCTGCTGGGACAGAGCACCTGAACCTATATTATGAGACAATGTAGCACACAATATATATGTGGATCAGTACTTTAAGGATGTACTAAGTATATAGGGTGCATGGAATATATAAAATAATATTATCACAGGATATAAAATCATGTAGTGCTAAATGTAAGTGGCTCACATAGATTGAAGAATCTAAAATTTGAAGATACAAAGTAACGAATAGTAAAACATATAATCTAGATACCATGAGCCATTACACTTAGCTCGAAAGACTGGAGTTAGTTCTTGTTCTCAAATCATGTGGTCTAGATGGAGTCTGAAACTTTATTCTGCATAGTAATATTTTATCTCAAAGAACTACTTCAAGAGTGGGGCACTTCTATTTGGGAGGTTCTTCTAACCGACATGTACATCATGTGAGCATCCATGTGTCCCACGACTAGCCCCCGTAAGGTTAGGGTTGTTCTACCCTTGCCATCAAAATAGAACAATCAATCTCAGTGATCACTATCTCAGTTGCCCACGTATAGTGGAAATAAGTATCTCAACCTACGGTGGTATGTAGTTCTGGGGTATGAAACTGTAGTAACATGCCAAACTCGGTGCTAAATACTACTCCCAATCTTATTCTCAAAGTCTCAAGAAGATCCACTTTAAAGTAATCTCATATTTCATAAAGAAATCAATTATGAAGTCTGTAATCTCATTTCGTAAAGTGAATTTCAACTCTATTGTGACCAAAGGGTCAAATCTTTCTAAATCATTTCAAAATAGTCTAATCATAAGGTGCATGTAGCACAACAATTCTCAAAATCACATTCTAAAATAGGGCTTAATGACCCATATGTCAATATCATGATCAAACATCTAAAAAATCATACTTTATATCATAAACATGCATAAATCATTTGGAAATTTGGAAATTTCAGCAATACTCATAAAAATATACTCATACTCATAAAATTCAACTTCTAAAACATTCAAAATCTCATAATCTCATGAACAATGACTAGGGTATAAATTCATGCTTCAAATTCTTAGGAAAACATGTTAAATCATGTATCTTTGTAAATTAGTGCAAATTTTGGGCACAAGAACGGAAGGAGTGTTCTTGTTCAAACCGCACATACCTTAGATTGATAAACTTGGATGAACAACTTTCTTGAGACTCTTTTTTGTACTCTTGTGAGGGTTTTTGAAGCTTTTGACTTAGGAATCTTGAATCCTGACTCAATTTATAAAAACTATGGTGAACTATTGAGATTCTTGGAAGAGGATTTGGATGCTTAGGGTTTTGTTTTGAAGAGAATGACGATTTAGGGCATAAAGAGCTTTGTAATACCATTGATTTTATGTTTTTGGACGAATTGGGGGTAGGGTAATTGCCCAGAATACCCCTTTTTAACCCTTAACGTAACTAAAAAAAATATAACTGTGAGCCCGATTTCATAGGTCATTACGATGCGCCACTATCGCGGTGGCTCACTAGAAATTGACAATTGGGAACCTGGGAGTCGCCATGACGTGGAGCCATCGCGTTGTCCCACTGAATGGGACCTGGAACTTTAGTGCGACGCACCACGATCACGCGAGGCTATTGGAAATTGACTATTAGGAAATTGGGGTTCTCTGCGACTCGCCACCATCGCGGAGCCCCACTGGAATTTGAAAAATGATAATTAAACCCTCTCCGCGATGCGCTAAACACTAAAATGACGGTGTTTTATGACTAGAACTTAAATTAGCCATAACTTCTTACCCAATTATCGGATTTAGGAAAATCTTATATCGTTGGAAAGCTAATTCAACTTCCCATATGATAAAAAGTCAAAATTAGGAAGATTCTTTACTATTTTAAAACATTACTCACTTAGGAAGTCATTCCTTAACCTTATAGAGATAATACTAGACTTAAAGAAAGTTTGGGGTATTACAATATCTCCCCCTTGGGAACATTCATCCTCGAATGTTGCTAGTTAGGCGTAGAATATAGAGAAACTAAAGATGCACAGCTGAAACAAATGGGTAAACTAAATCTATATCTTTTTAAACGCTTGAATACTTCGGCGAATGTATGAACTCATAATAAGGATAACTATATAGCTGAATCTTTGATTGGAAAGGGGCTAATTAAGGAAGAACAATACCTTCGGCATGATTTGAACTCACGGAGAAGAGGTGCGCGTACTTGGCTCGCATGTCTGCTTCTGCTTCCCTAGTAGCGCCCTCAGCTGACTGATTCTGCCAAAGAACCTTGACCAAGGGAACTTCTTTGTTCCTTATTCTATGGATCTGATGGTCTAGAATCTCAACTAGAATCTTTTCATATGAAAGACTAGTCTGAATATCTGAGCTCTCCTAAGGATCTACTACGACGTAATTACCAATGTGCTACTTAAGTATGGAGACGTGAAAGACTGGATGAATAGCTAACAAGTATGAGGGTAACTCTATCTCATAAGCTACTTTCCCAACACGATTCAGAACTCTATAAGGGCCAACATAATGAGGACTAAGCTTCCCCTTTTTGCCAAACCTTTTCACCCCTTTCATGGGTGAAATGTTCAAGTACACCAAATCACCCACCTCAAACTCAAGATCTCTTCTTCTCCTATTTGTATAAGATTTCTGATGACTCTGAGCTATTTTCAAACTTTCTCTAATCAACTTAACCTTTTCCATAGCCTCAAACACTGCATCAGACCCAGTCAAAGTAGCTTCACCTACTTCAAACCAACCTATGGGTGTTCTATATCTCCTCTCATACAATGCCTCAAATGGGGCCATCCGAATGCTAGCATGCTAACTGTTGTTATATGCGAATTCGATCAATTACATGTGCTCATCCCAATTACCCTTGAAATCAAGAGCACAAGCTCTCAACATATCCTCCAAAGTCTGGATGGTCCTCTCATCCTGACCATCAGTCTGTGGATGAAAAGCGAAACTTAAATAAACCTGGGTACCAAGACCCTTCTGAAAAACTCTCAGAAACTGAGAAGTGAACTGAGTACCCCTATCTGAAATGATAGACAAGGGAACTCCATGCATCATGAATAACTCTCGGATATACAATCTAGCATAATCCTCAGTTGTATAAGATGTATGCAATAGAACGAAATGGGCTAACTTAGTCAACCTGTCTACAGCGACCCAAATCAAATCATGATGACGACACGAAAGGGGTAAACCAGTCACAAAATCCATATTCACTTCTTTCCACTTCTAATTGGGAATACCAAACTCTTACATCACGCTATCAGACCTTTGGTGCTCTACCTTAACCTATTGGCAAGTTGCACACTTTGCCACAAACTTTGCTATATCTTTCTTCATGCCACTACACCAATAGATTTCTTTCAAGTTACGGTATATCTTAGTAGTGTCGGGATGAATAGAATATCATGCGCCATGCGCTTCAGTCATAATTCTCTACCTCAGATCATCAACACAAGGAACACAGAATCTACCATGCAATCTCAATACACTGTCCCCCCTTTAGGATAAAACCTTTACCTTTTGGTCCTTAACTGACTCCTTCAGTCTGACTAAACTAGGATCCCTATTTTTCTTCTCCTTACCTTCCGAAACTAAAGAGGATTCGAAACTACTTTGAACCCAAACATTTTTAGCCGTATAAAGAAACCTAATACCCAATCTAGCCAAACGGTGCACTTCATAAGACAATTATTTCTTACCTTCCTCCACATGAGCAACACTACCCATAGACAACCTGGTAAGGGCATCTGTCACTATATTGGCCTTACCTGGGTGATATAACACACTCATATCATAATATTTTAGCAACTCTAACCATCTTCTCTGCCTAAGATTCAACTCCCTCTGAGTAAACATATACTGTAGTATTTTGTGGTTCGTAAAAACATCAACATGAACACCATACAGATAATGTCTCCAGATTTTCAAAGTAAAGACCATAACAGCTAATTCCATATCATGGGTTGGGTAATTCTTTTCATGCGACCTCAACTGTCTAGAGGAATAGGCTATAACCTTACCTCTATGCATCAATACACAATCCAAACCAACTCTAGAGGCATCATAATACACCACAAAAACATCTGTACCATCGAGCAATGTCAATAAGGGTGCTGAAGTAAGTCGAGTCTTCAACTCCTAAAAACTCTTCTCACAGGAATCTGACCAAAGGAACTTAACTTTATTTTGGGTAAATCGGGTCATGGGTGATGCAATAGATGAGAAAACTTCAACAAACGATGGTAATATCCAACTAGACCCAAGAAACTCCTAATGTCTGATGGAGAGATAGGTCTAGGCCAGTTTCTTACAGCTTATGTCTTTTGGGGATCAACTTTAATACCTTCATCTGAAATAATATGATCGACAAAGGCTACTGACCTTAGCCAAAATTTACACTTGCTGAATTTGGCGAACAACTGATGATCTCTAAGAGTTCGCAAGAAAATTCTAATATGACCTGCATTGTCATTCTCACTACGGGAGTAAACAAGGATATCATCTATGAACACTATGACAAACATATCAAGATTTTGCTTGAACACTCGATTCATGAGGTCCATGAAAGCCACTGGAGCATTGGTTAGCCTGAAAGACATAACTAGAAACTCAAAATGACCATAATGGGTTTGGAAAGCTATCTTTAGGATATCACACACTTTTACTTTAGACTGATGATAGCCGAATCTTAGGTCTATCTTGAGAAATAACTTACACCTTGCAACTGATCAAACAGGTCATCAATTCTAGTAAGAGGGTACTTATTATTGATTGTGACCTTATTAATTTGATGATAGTCAATGCACATACGCAAGAACCATTTTTCTTTTGCACGAATAGAATAGGTGCATCCCAAGAAGAGACATTGGGCCTTATGAAACCTTTATCTAGAAGATCTTTGAGTTGCTCTTTCAACTCCTTAAGTTTTATGGGTTCCATATGGTATGGAGGAATAGAAATAGGGTGTGTATTGGGAAGAAGGTCAATCCCAAACTCTATCTCTCTATCAGGAGGTACCCCTGGGAGATCTTCTGGAAAAATGTCTGGAAACTCATTAACTTTACTGACTGACTCGATAGTTGGAGCCTCAGACATAGTGTCTTTAACTCTAACTAGATGATAGATGCAACCTTTGGATATTAGCTTTCTAGCTTTGAGATTGGATTTAAAATGACTTTTGGGAGATGTTGAACTCTCGAACCACTCAAAAACTGGCTCATTAGGAAACTGGAACTTCACTATGCGAGTATGACAGTCTATAGATGCATAACAAGAATAAAGCCAGTCCATACCCAGAATAAGATCAAAATCAACCATATCTAACTCTATTAAATCAGCGAATATGACTCTATGAAGAACAGTAACAGGGCACTTTTTACACACTTGCTTAGTAACAACAGACTCACCTACTGGAGTAGAAACTAAGAAAGGCTCAGGAATATTTTTGGGACTCATTTCAAAGTTCATAGCAACTAATGGGGTCACATAAGAGAAACTTGACCCGGGGTCCAACAACACATACACATCAAAGCAAAAGACACGAAGCATATCAGTAATAATGTCGAGAGAATTCTCCTGCTCCTGATGGAATGGTAAAGCATAGAATTGGTTCTGGTGATGACCACCACCGGTACTAGATGAAATGCCCTGAGGAGGAGATGGATAGGCTAAAGGAGCTGGTGCACTAGTAGCCTGCGTCGGAGGTCAGACATCTTTGTTCCCCTGCCTAGCATGCGGGCAATCTCTAATACTATGACCCTCTTATCCATAACTATAATAACCTTTCTGTCCCCACAAATATCTACCTCCATGATATTTACCACACTTGGTACACGGGGGTCGATTAGGCTTTTCACTCATGCTATTCTGAGATCTGGACATAGAAGACTTACCCCACTGCTCTTGTATATTCTCGGGTACGGGAGCACTGGCTGATGAGGGCACTTGTATAAATGAATGGCTCTAAAAATGCAGGCGGTTCCCTCCATGGGATCTAGTCTGACCATGATCATACTTCTCTAACCTAGCCCTCTTATTTCCTCCTACTCTATCTCTCTCCCTTATCTTGTCTGTCTCTATCTGTTGAGCATGCATCATCAGCCTAGCAAGATCTATATCTCTATTAAGCATAGCAGTCCTACGCTCTTTTAATACCAATCCAGACACTCAGTCTCAAACATACTCATACTGGTTTGGGCGTCAGCTATCAAATCAGGAGCATACTTAGCTAGCTGGTTGAACTTAAGGCAGTACTCCTTTACTATCATGGAGCCCTGTCTCAAGTTCATAAACTCCTCAATCTTTTCTTCCTTCATCTCAAATGGGAATAATTTGTCCAAGAATGCATCTTGGAACACCTGCTAAGTCGTAGGAGTAGCATCCTCCCCTCTATTCCTCCTTCACGCTACAACCCAGTCATAAGCAATATCTTTCAGTCTGTAAGATGAAAACTCCATACTCTCTTCCACAAAAACATGCATGAATTAGGTCATATTCCTCACCTCCTCAAGATACAATTGTGGGTCTTCACCTTTCTTAGATCCATAGAACTCTGGTGGATTCATCCTCATGAAATCACGAATCCTAATTGTAGCTAAATCACCTCCTCGCTGGTGCGAAACTACATCCTGGTTATTGGCCTAGAAATATTTGGTGACTGCTTGGGCTAATGCCTGAAAGGCAACCCAAAACTCAGCATGAGACACGTTCTTATTTAGGGGATCGGCCGATTGAGGTGGTTAATCAACATTTCTACGAGCATTAGCTCTTCGGGGAGGCATTTTCTGTAATAAAAAGGCATGAAATAATAGTGGATAGAGACAGTTGTAGGCACGATAGACTCTGAAAGAAAGAGGTGACTTTTTCCTAAAATGTCCCATAGCCTCTTGCTCATAGATGTGGCGCGCTTCACACTGATGATCAAGACTATATGTAATATTGATTGTCAGGCTCCCTAGGACTCCTTAAACCTTAGGCTCTGATACCAAGATTGTAACACTTCAAAATTCCATCCTGGAATGTCACAGGGTGCTTAAGGCTACAAGTAGCCTCAAGCTAACCCTTTGAGCCTTCTACTACATATAAAGATTACTTAGAGATGAATAAAGCAAAATAATGGTACTATCATATCATGATCATAATGGAATACGAGGAAATACTTGTCTAAATAGTCAAAATACTGGAAGTCTAAGCATACTGATAATCTAATCTAATAAAGCCTTTACTAGTCAAGAAAACTAGAGAGCCATTGGGACAGATACCCAAATGACTCAAACTGAAATCAACAAAACCAACTATTAATAATACTGAATGTCTTGAAAATAGGTCCTCGAACCATGAGGACTCACCACTATGGAAATGTAGACAAGGTACTCAGGATCACTGACGCTGCTGGGATGAGCACCTGAACCTACATTATGAGACAATGTAGCACACAAACGTATATGTAGATCAGTACTTTGAGGATATACTGAGTATATGGGGGTGCATGCAATATATAAAATAATATTATCACAGGTTCTAAAATCATATAGTGCTAATTGTAAGTGGCTCATATAGCTTGAAGAATCTGAAATCTGAAGATACAAAGTAATAAATAGTAAAACATATAATCTGGATTCCATGAGCCATTACACTTAGCTCTAAAGACTATAGTTAATTCTTGTTCTCAAATCATATGGTCTAGATGAAGTCTGAAACTTCATTCTGCATAGTAAATATTTTATCTCAAAGAACTACTTCAAGAGTGGGGCACTTCTATTTGGGAGGTTCTTCTAACTGACATGTACATCGTGTGAGCATCCATGTGTCCCACGACTAGCCCCCGTAAGGTTAGGGCTGTTCTACCCTTGCCATCAAAATAGAACAATCAATCTCAGTGATCACTATCTCAGTTATCCACGTATAGTGGAAATAAGTATATCAACCTACGGTGGCACGTAGTTCTGACGTATGAAATCATAGTAACATGCCCAACTCGGTGTTAAATACTACTCCCAATATTATGCTCAAAGTCTCAAGAAAATCCACTTTAAAGTAATCTCATATTTCATAAAGAAATCAATTATGAAGTCTGTAATCTCATTTCGTAAAGTAGATTTCAACTTTATTGTGACCAAAGGGTCAAATCTTTCTAAATCATTTCAAAATAGTCTAATCATAAGGTGCATGTAGCACAACAATTCTCAAAATCACATTCTAAAATAGGGCTTAATGACCCATATGTCAATATCATGATCAAACATCTAAAAAATCATACTTTATATCATAAACATGCATAAATCATTTGGAAATTTGGAAATTTCAGCAATACTCATAAAAATATACTCATACTCATAAAATTCAACTTCTAAAACATTCAAAATTTCATAATCTCATGAACAACGACTAGGGTATAAATTCATGCTTCAAATTCTTAGGAAAACATGTTAAATCATGTATCTTTGTAAATTAGTGCAAATTTTGGGCACAAGAATGGAAGAAGTGTTCTTAGTCAAACCCCACATACCTTAGATTGATAAACTTGGATGAACAACTTGCTTGAGACTCTTTTTCGTACTCTTGAGTGAGGGTTCTTGAAGCTTTTGACTTAGGAATCATGAATTTTGACTAAATTTATAAAAACTGTGGTGAACTCTTGAGATTCTTGGAAAAGTATTTGGATGCTTAGGTTTTTGTTTTGTAGAAAATGAGGATTTAGGGCATAAAGAGATTTGTAATATCATTGATTTTATGTTTTTGGACAAATTGGGGGTGGGGTAATTTCCCAAAATACCTCCTTTTAACCCTTAACGTAACTGGAAAATATAACTGGGACCCCAATTTCATGGGCCACCATGACATGCCACTCTCGTGGTAGCTCACTGAAAATTGAAAATTAGGAATCTGGAAGAAACGCGATGTGGAGCTATCGCATTGCCCCACTGATTAGGATCTGGAACTTCTGCGTGAGGCGCCACATCGCGCTAGGCTACTGGAAATTGACTATTGGGAAATTGGGGTCCTCCGCGGTGCGCCACCATCGCGGAGCCCTACTGGATTTTGGAAAATGAAAATTTAACCCTTTCCACGTCGCGCTAAACACCAAAATGATGGTGTTTTACTACTAGAACTTAAATTGGCCATAACTTCTTACCCGATTATCGGATTTGGGAAAATCTTATATCATTGGAAAGGTATTTCAATTTCTCACACGATAAAAAGTCAAAATTAGAAAGATTCCTTACGATTTTAAATCATTACTCACTTAGTAAGTCATTCTTTAACCTTTTAGAGACGATACTAGACTAAAAGAAAGTTTGGGGTATTACAATATCGTACCAATATTTTAACATATTATCTTTTCCTTATGTTATCCCATTATCATTTTATTCAGTGCTCACAGTAGGTACCATATCATGGGTTACCTTGGGGTCACTTGTGGACTTAAGCATCGTATTACAACTAGGGGGTAGCCTGGGGTAGTGATAGTTTCTCCATAAGAGATTTAACTACAAAATCATTAGTTAAATCTGCAGGGTTATCTATCAGCATCTCAACTTAAAACTTGTTAATACTAATAGTTTTGACAGGATCATGCTGGGATTTCGATCTTAATTCACCTCCCACTGTTGATGCATTATCGTCATCTTTCTCGTTCTTGTTGGAAGATCCATCTTTTTCCTCACTTTCTACTTCCTCTTCTTCTTCTTCTTCTTCTTCTTCTTCTTCTTCTTCTTTATCTTCATCTTCTCCCTCCTCACTTTTATTTTCCCCGCTACCTGTGATTGAACCTTCTCCACCTCCCTTGACATCATTTTCCTTAGATTCACCATATTCCTCAATTTTGTTTTCATACCTTTCATCAGCTTTACTTTTTCCCGAGGAAGCTCCTCCGAATCCAATTATACTTTAGCCTTTTTGATAGCTGGTTATAAGTTGATCCACTTTCACTTTCTTTTCTTTTGAGAGACATATTTTACCTACAAACAAGAGAAAAATACAAAGCATTACAATTGATGTCTGCATAAATTGAATGAAAAGGTAACACAAAATTCAATAAATACAACACACTAGAAAAAATATTCCAACAGATGACCCATCTATTGGAACAAATGACCATCTGTTGCAACAGATTAACAACCCATTGTAACAACTGGGCTTCTATTTGAAGAAATCAAAATAGTGTTGCTACTGGTTTGTTTTCGTCCAATAGCGTATACATCTGTTGCAACCAATGGTTAATTTGTTGGAAGAGCTATTTTTTTTATTCCAACAGTTGATACACCTGTTGAAATAGATGGGGTATCTATTCGAAGACCTATTTTAATATCTTCCAATATATGTTCCACCTGTTGTAACAGGTGGGTCATCTTTTGGAAGTTATCAAAATAAGTAGCAACTCTATTTTAATAACTTCCAACAGATTACCCATCTTTTGCAATAGATGGATCATTTGTTGGATGAAATTGAATTAGGTCTTCCATATTTCCATCAGATGTGTAATCTGTTGGGCAATACAACACCCCAACACCACCAATACCAACACCAAAACCATCAACACCAATACCAACACCAACACCACCAACACCAACACCACCAACACCAATACCAACACCAACACCAACACCACCACAAACACCACCACCAACACCACCAATAGCAACACCACCATCAACACCACTAATACCAACACCACCTATACCACCACCAACACCATCAATACCAACATAACCAATACCATCACTACTACCAACACCACCATTAACACCAATACCACCATTACCAATACCAACACCACCATCACTAATACCACCAATACCACCACCAACCACCAATACCACCACTAATATTACCACCACCACCGCCATCACTACCAATGCCACCACTAACACCATTACCAACACTACTAATACCAATACCACCACCACCACCACCAACACCATAAATACCAACACCACCAATACAAATACGACAACCACCACCACCAATATCACCAATACCAACACTGCCAATAACACCAACACCACCACTAACACCACCATACCAGCACCACCAACACCACCACTAACACCACTATACCAGCACCACTAACACCACCAATACCAATAACATCACCAACACCACAAACATCACCAACAATACCACCACGAACACTACTAATAGCATCACCAATACCACCAACACCAACACCAATACCACCAATACCAATACCACCACTAACACCAATATGAATACTAACACCACCACCAACACCAAGACTAATACCAATAATAACAACACCAACACCACCACCATTACTAATACAACCAACACCAACAGCAACACTAATAACAATAGCACCAACACCAATAATACGAATACCATTAATAACAACATCAATAAAATAAAAATAAATAATAAACCAACAACAAACAAACAACATAAATAGTGCCAACAAAACCACCAACAGCCACCAGCAATACCACAAATACCATCCAATACCACCACGATAGTCAATAAAATACTGGGATAAAAACTAAGGTTTTCTTGGGTTCTTCCTACACTTTTTAGCATCAAAACTCAAAATTATTAACCCATTCTCGAATATAATATAACTAAAATTATTATTTTTAATCATTAACTAAAAAACTCTAATTTTTAGTAAAAACAACAAATGTAGACTCATCATTAACTAAAAAGTCCTAATTTCTGTGAAGAGAGAGAAAATGGTGGACGATGGATACAAGCAAGAAGAAAGTCAAAAATAATAATTATGTGGTTGGAAATAGGTAAAAAAAATTGAGCTTTTATGAAGGATTGAGCAATATGTTGATTAGTTATTGTTTGTATTGTTGAGAGAAAAAGAGAAGAGAGAAAACTCATGATTTGAAATGATGAAATATTTTTTCCGCAACTATTCTATGGGTGGATTTGTAGTTTGGAAAAGAACGACAAGTTTTAAAAATATTAATTTGGTCCGAATCGATCTTAATTAATTTTTTAAAAGAGATAAATTTTAACTATTTCATAATAAATAAAATTAATTTCACTAAAAATAGTTTTTAGTTATTAAGTTCGATTGGAACTTTAATGAATCTAATAGTAATTTAATATTAATCATTTCAACTCAAATTAATCAATTGATGACTCTGGTCAGAACGAACACAATAGTTGATCGTGTAATTGCATCGACATCAATTGAAATTATAGTTGAACTTATGAACCCATCCTTAATTCTAGCTAAATAAATTTAGATATTTCAATAATGGATTGATATGAATAATTTCAACTGAAATTGATCAATTTATGACTCTGGTCAGGACGAACACAATAGTTGGTCATGTAATTGCAACGACATCAATTGAAATTGTAGTTGAACTTATGAACTCATCCTTAATTCTAGCTAAATCAATTAAGTTATTTTAAATAATGGATTGATATGAATTATTTCAACTCAAATTGATCAATGATTACTCTGGTCTCTACGAACAAAATAGTTGAGCATGTAATTGCAGCGATATCAATTAAAATCGTAGTTGAACCTATGAACTCATCCTTAATTCTAGCTAAATTAATTTATATTTCAAATAATGGCTTAATATGAATCATTTCAACTCAAATTGATCAATTAATAACTCTGGTCAGGACGAACACAATAGTTGATCATGTAATTGCAACAACATCAATTGAAATTATAATTGAACATATGAACTCATTCTTAATTATAGATAAATAAATTTAGATATTTCAAACAATGGCTTGATATGAATCACTTCAACTCAAATTAATTAATTGATGACTCTGGTTAGGATGAATACAATAATTGATCATGTAATTGCAATGACATCAATTAAAATTATAGTTGAACCTATGAAATCATCCTTAATTATAGATAAATAAATTTAGATATTTCAAAAATTGGTTTAATATGAATCATATCAATTCAAATTGATCAATTGATAACTATGGTCAAGACGAACATAATAGTTGATCATGTTATTGCAACAACATCAATTATAATTATAACTGAACCTGTGAAATCATCCTTAATTATAGATAAATTAATTTAGATATTTCAAATAATGGCTTGATATGAATTATTTTAACTTAAATTGATCAATTGATATCTTTGGTCAGGATGAACACAATAGTTAATCATGTAATTACAACAACATCAATTGAAATTGTAATTGAACCTATGAACTCATCCTTAATTATAGATAAATAAATTTATATATTTAAAGTAATGTCTTGATTTAAATAAATAGAGGTCTAACCTATTGCAACAGAATACACATCTATTGGAAATTATCAAACAAATATTAGCGTTTGTTGCAACAGATGACTTATCTATTACAAATTATAAAATAGATGTTGTCATTTATTGTGCCAGATAATTTATCTATTGGAAATTATCAAACAAATATTGACATCTGTTGCACCTGATGACTTTTCCATTGGAAGATCTTTTTTTATTTTAAAGCAATTTTTTGTCCAAAATGAAAAATGAAAAAAAAACTAAGGAGGCCAAACATTTTTTAGATAACTCTAAAATCTCCTCCTTGTATTATCTTGTTTTGTCTTTTCAATGTCTCCATCACCATCTCCTCTTTCTCCTCAAAGCGTTCATGACCATAAATATTTAAACCCATCTCTAGAATTCTCTATCCTTCAACCAAAAAATAATTTCTCTCTTCTTTCTCTTTCTCTCCTCTTTAGGGTAATCTCAACTGTCTCCTCTTTTGTCTCTTTTTGCTCTCCACCTTCGCCTGAGGATAGTTTTAGATCTCAAACAATCTATATCTCTTCTTGCCTAAAATTGGTGTTTTGATCTCTTTTCTTTTGACATAGCAGGTATGGTCTACTATTAGATTTGCGCTCTCTACTATTATTCTTGTGTTCTCGTCTTCTTCTTTGCACCTTTCATCAAATTTTTCATATTTTCTTTGATGAAAATTAAAATTGGGCATATCATATATTTATATCGGTTATTTAAATTAGTTATTTACATATATTATTTTTTTTATTTACTCATTTATCATATCCTATTTATTGAATGAACGAATTGTTGTTTTTATTAAATAATCAAAAATATTTTTTCAACAAATAACCTATCTGTTGTAACAGATTGGTCATCTATTGGGAGAAATTAAAAAGTCTTATTGGTAGTATCACTGTTGTTTATTTGTTTTCTATTTGCTTATTTATTATTGATGCTGTTGTTGATATTGTTATTGGTGTTGGTGGTGTTGGTGGTGTTGGTGTTGCAACAGGTGGAACATATGGTAGAAGATATTAAAGTAGGTCTTCTAACAAACTTCCTATTTGTTGCAACAGATGAATCAACTGTTGTAATAACTCAAAATAGCCTCTTTAATAGATGACCCATCTGTTACAATATGTTGGTCATCTGTAGTAACAAAATTTTTTATTGTAATGTGTTGTATTTATTGAATTTTGTGTTACTTTTTTAAAATTATGAAAACATCAATTGTAATGTTCTTTCTATTTTTCTCTTATTTGTAAATAAAAAATATCTCCCAAAAAGAAAGGAAAGTGGAAGTGGATCAACTTTTGCCTAACCAACATAAAAGGCTAGAGTAAGATAGGTTCAGAAAAATAATCTTCTTGCAGATGGAACTACTTCATAGGTGGAGGGTATGTATTATTGGTCATGTTATTGTGAAAACACACATAGAGTATACTGATTTTATTAATGTTTTTTTATTGATTAAGGATTTAATCAATTAAACAAGATTTTGTATTTTACAGTTAAGTTTGATAGGTCCAAACTGATAAGGATGAGAGACCAAGTACGTAGGGTCAATAACCTGTTATGGCTTAATGATGGTTTTCCTAATGTTTATGTGTCGATTTGGAGAAGGGATCAAGTTTTTGGTGGTAGTGTAAAGATTCAATAGTGAGTGGACTGATTTTAAGTGTTCAATGGACTTTTGAAAAGGTCTTCTGAGACTCGTACTACTGCAAACAAGAATGGAAATGAATATAGTTATTGCACTGGTCTAAATTTATATGGTTGGGTTGCTCTAGTTGATAATTATACAATAGAAGGTGATTGGGAGAAGATCTGCTAGGGAAAGGGGAGGTACTAAAGACTATATCAACTTAGACCTTATTAAAGAAGAAAGATAGCGTATCAAGGAATGTGTAGCAAATCTGGCCGATGAAATTTACATGAAAAATGAAAAAAACTGAATGAGTTGAAAAAATAAAAGTGTATCCAAAAATGAAAATCCATCACTAATTATTGAAAAGAAAAATGGTGAAGTGGACTGGAGCTGTGCACTTTGCTAGGTAACTGTGACTAATTAGCATGGTCTGAATGATCACCTCCAAAGAAAGGAACAGAACTCCAAAGAAGCAGATTTGCAAGCACCAAAGGTTGGAAAGATGTACAGTTGAGAATGAAACTTGAAGTAAGAGGATGAAGCCAAAGTGGCAATTTCTGAAGTTAAACTTACATCCTAGGCCTTCTATTTATGGATCTGGTAACATCAATTATAATGGAAACAAAAAGGCATGGGATTTCTACCCAACTTCAGAACTTTCTATTTCCATTGCCATTGACCTGATAAGAACCATAAGGCATGGGATGCAAGTTAGATTTCATAAATTACCGCCTTGACTTGATCCCTAATTTTTACTTTAGAAGTTCTTAGTTTAAGTTTCATTCTTGATTGTACATCTTTCCAACCCTCGGTGCTTACAAAGTTTCTTTCTTGGAGTTCTATTCCTTTCTTTGGAGGTGATCATTCAGGCCACGCTAACTAGTCCCAGTTACCTAGAAAAGTTCCAGCTCCAGTCCACTTAACATTTTTATTTTCAACAACGACTAACGGATTTTCATTTTTGGATACACTTTTATATTTGTAGCTCATTCAGATTTTTCAAGTCAATTTCATTGACCATATTAGCTAGAAATTACTTGCTTGCTACCCTGTGCTTCTTTTTTAATAAGGTCTGAGATGATATAGTATTCAGTAACTTATCTTTCCCACACAAGTATTCTCCTACTACACGTTCTTCTATATAATCGTCTACTCGAGCAACCCATCCACATAAATTTCGATCAGGGGAATTTTTATTTGTTTTCCACTCTTGTTTGCTGCATTGGGAGGATGCACTGAGAGGTTTCAAAGGCCTTCTCAAACTCCATTGCACATTAAAACCAATCCAATAACTATTGAATCTCTACACTGCCATCACATATTGAACCCTTCTCAAAACTTGACGCATAAACATAAGCCAAACCATCATTAAATTTTAATGGGGTATTGATACCATCTTCTTAGACTCTTTGGCCTTATCAGTTTGCACCTATCAAACTTAACTGTAAAATGCAGGATCTTGTTTAAAAATCAATGCCTAATCGGTAAAAAACTACATTCACAAAATCATTGTACTTTATGTGTGTTATCATGATAACCTGATCAATAATACATAAATCCCACACATAAAAGTGGATTTATCTATCTATCTGCATGCACCTTATTCTTCCTACCCCATCAATGTCAAATAATGTTTAATATTTAGTTTCCATCGTAAAGTAGTGTACAAAACTATGGTGTCTCAAAGGGTAACCATCTTTAAAACCTTTCTTCTTAATCTTCTGGGACGGGTAACAACAATCTTAAAAACTAAGAACTTGATGGAGAGAAACCCTTGCTGCTATTGGATTGAGTTCTTCCAGTAAATGACCTATTTGTTTCAACAAATGGAAAATCTATTGGACTACATGCCCATCAAGAAAACATAGGTTCTACGTACGTAATGCACCATGATCGTTATGATAGTAAACTTATGTTGTCATTTGTTATGGACTTTAATAGTTTTAAATCATTGTTAGGGATGTAAATGTTATTATTTATTATATAAAATATGCTTTTATTAAATTGTGTATCAATAAAAAGAGGTAAGGTAATAGGAACTAAATACAACAGACTATAAAAAATATTTTCAGCAAATAACCCATCTATTGCAATAGATGGACATTTGCTGGAAGCACACAATACAGTTCATCAATCTGGATTGCGTTCAACCAACAAATGACAAATATGTTGCACCAAAATGATAATCTATTGGAAAAACACAAAACCCTTGCTACTGGAGTGTCTTCTTCCAACAGATGACACATCTGTTGCAATAGATCTGTTGGAAGAACACAATACAGTTCTTGCCGCTGGATTGTGTTCTTCCAACAAATGACAAATCTATTTCAGCAGATGGTCTATCTATTGGAAAACCTGACAAAAAACGGTTATTAATAAAAAATGGTTATTGAAAAGGTAAAAAGACATGACTTTTCGATTATTTAATAAAGAAAAATAGTTCATAAATAAATAATAAGGACATAAATGATAAACACAATTTAAAATCATAAAAATGGTTATTTAACTTTAATAACTAATGTTACTATTAAATAGGTGAAAAGTCATGACTTTTCACTTATTCATTTTTAAATATATTTTTTTTTAATTTAAATAATTGAAAAGTCACCAGTTTGAACTAATTAAGGAATATAATTCTTAAAAAAGAGGTAAACAATTGTGACTTTTTGTCTAACATATTCAAACAGCTGATGAATCAAATTTTTTATCTGTTGCAACTGATGAATCAACTGTTGGAAGAAATCAAAATAGCTCTTCCAACAGATAGTTCATCTATGTTTCAACAGATAACCCATCTGTTGCAACAAATGGGTCATCTATTGCACAGATGGACCATCAGTTGCAACAGATAGTTTATCTATTGCGACAGATGGGTTATCTATTGTAAAAAATGGATCATCTATTGCAACAACTCAATAAAAATGGTTATTATTAAAAGAAATGGTAATTGAAAAGGTTAAAAGTCTTTGATTATTTTATTAAGAAAAACAGTTATTTTATGTTAAGAACTAATTAATATTAAAAGTTGAAAAGTCATGACTTTTCACAATAATTAAAAAGTCACCAGTTTGATTTAATTAAGACATGACTTTTCACAATAATTTAAAAGTCACCGGTTTGATTTAATTAAGGCATGTAATTAATAAAATAGAGGTGAACAATTATGAATTTTTGCCTAATACATTCAAATTCAATCCTCTATAAATAGGTCCCTCCTTACCCGTTCATTCTACTCCACTTTATTTATTTCTTGCATTTTGTCTTTCATATTATATCTTCAACCACTTCTCTTCAAAGAGCATATTACTTTTTCGTTGAGGTAAATTTTTTTTATAAATCTACCAGTTTGCAGTAGACATTGTATTACGTTTGGAAATTTTCTTTTCTTTAGCATTATATATATTTTTAATGCATGCATGTTCTAGATATGACTGATCCGGTTTGGGATATGGCAATTTTGTAAGAGACCATGTAGGAACTTCAAAGGCAGGTTAATGAACTCTAGTAGGAGTTGGGCATTATGAGAGCGAGGATGCTTTGTGAGATTCGTAGACTAAGGAGGACCCTGCTGCTGCTGGTTAATGATTGACCGGTTGATGATGATGATAATAATAATAATAATAATAATAATAATGTTATGTTTTTTCTTTTAGTGTATGTATTTTGTTTTATTTATATCAAATCTACCTAAAACCTAATATATTTAGTTTAGTTTAATGAAATTTTTTATGTTTGGTTGACTTTGACTTTATTTCTTATTTTATTTTCATTCTGTCCATTTCTTTTTCTTAACATGTTGAGTTTTGGAGGTAAGGATTGAGTGTTTGACAAAATTTTAAATCAAGTAGCAATAGAAAGAGTTTTGAGTTCTTCCAAAAAATGGACCATCTGTTAAAACAAATCGGTCAGGAAGAACACAAACTAGTGGCAAGAACTGTATTGTGTTGTTCCAACAGATGGCCCATCTAGCGCAATATATTGGACATCTGTTGGATGAATACAATCCGATTTAATGATCTGTATTGTGTTCTTCCAATAGATCTGTTGCAATAGATGATCCATATGTTGGAAGAACACACTCTAGTTAAAAATAATAACATTTACATTCACAACAATGAGTTAAAAATATCAAAGTCCATAACAAACAAACAACAACACAAGTTTTACTGTTATAACGATCATGGTGGATTACAATTCGGGCATGTAGTTCCTTTGAAGCTAGCGTTCTTACATATGGAGAACTTATTTTTTTAATGGAAATAATTCTCTAACTCCATGCCTCCTGTTATAGCGACTTCTTTCCGATTTAATAGTGCTTAGGTCAATATATGAAAGAGGTATTAATCTCTCCAAAATCTCTACAGGAACAAGCCAAGATTTTTTAGGAGGCACTAAATTAATATTCTCACTATATGCCATTATATATCTTTTCATTGAATAATATGGAGATGAGTACTCATAAATTTGAGCTCCATATTGTGCACCATATTGGGCTCAAAGCGTTGCCATAGCATGTGGATATCGTATTTTGTCAAAGTCAAAAACACTACATGTATAAGATCTTGTTTGAAGATTGATCGTGGCAACATCACCATGATTGTTGATATTGAACTTGCAATCTACTATTTGATGAGCAAATAACCCATTCCCTAAACTTATGTTTATTGATATTTGTTTTTCCACTTCTAGAACAAATCTGTTTCTAGTGTTCGCAAACTGCATACGCCTTTCGTGAAATAATTTGGCATACTTCTTATTTATTTCATCAAATAGCACCACGATAGTAAATTCACTTTCAATGCCAAACAAATAAATTCACTGATTCAACTATGTTTGACGTTATAATGTTATACATATACAATAAAACCACTAAGTATAACATCATATAGTATTACAAACTTGTAACTCAAACACGACATTAAATTTATAACAATGTACCTATTTATCGGATAAAATGCCCGCTCAATCTCTTGAAATTGATACGTTCGAGAAGTTGTGTTGCCTTGAGTGACATATCCCTTATTTGATTAAAATGGTCAAAAAATCTCAACTATGACATATATTTTAGCTACTCTATAAGAAAGATACACAACCCTTTCATTGTGAAAGTTGTTTTGAATATTTTCTCCAAGACGCCTTATGCAAAAACCAAAGTAAGCTGAAGTATAGAAAATTGAACCCATCTTTGGGATACTTGGATGCTTATCTAAAATAATACACAATTCTTTTGTGTCTTCAATATAGCTTCGCATTTGTTCAAAAAAATATTTATACATGGTATCACATTCCTTATCCACTATACAAATAATAATAGGAAAGATATGACTCACCGCATCCTATGCCACCACCAATAGAAAAACTCCTCCATACTTGCTCCTCAAGAAAGTACCGTCGATGGCTATGACTTTTCTCAACTATTGAAAACCAACAATCCAAGTACCATAGGATACAAAAAAGTACTTAAACTTTCCATTTTCATCAATATGCAAAGCCATCTTACTTCTAAGATTTGTGGACTCAAGCATGTAATGGTAGGCATCGAGGAATGCATACCCATGCTCGTGTGTCACCCTAACCAATTCCTTGGAAATACCCATGGCTATATATATCATTAAATAACTGACTGTAACACCCAATTCTATAAGAAGTTGATTGGTCATATCACTTGTAGAAGGGCCTTTGCTATTGGGGAATCTATTTTGGAAATATTGATCGAGGACCTTTGCGTGGATGAGGATTATGACTCGTAATATGATCCAAACCATATGTGTTATACTTTTCATAAATATTTATGATTAATTTTTCAGAACATAACTATTTTACAAACCTCAACCACTACGTGCAGTTCGGATTAGCACATCTAAAAGAAAAGACTTTAATCGAATTAATCACCTTTTTTAGTCTGAAATCTTTTTTCAAGCAAGCAATAAACAAAGAAGTAGATAGTTCTATATTATTCTTGAATTACATTCCCTTATAAAACTAGTCTCATCATCTTGACAATGGCCTGACTATGTTGATTGAGAAGAACTGCCCACCGTATTTCTCGCAACAACGGGAATAGGTGTTTGATCATCATCTGTTAATCATGTCCAGATCATCCAATTTATTATCAAAAATGTCTTGTTATTGTTCTTTTTTTACATTCTGGTTCTCATTCCTTTAATTTTTTCAACCACGTACACACTTAACACCAGCATAGCTGAATTACTTAGATAAGTATGCAATCGAACCTGATAGGTTATATTGAAATATAGTACCCTCTGATTTTCAAAGAAGTTGTGCATGTAGTTGATGACGAGTTCTTTCGATTAACAATTCAGTCCATAATAGTTGATGATTAAGTTCACAAAATTATCATATGAAATATCACTTTGAACTGTCATAGCTATCGTCTCTAGCATTTCACCCTCTTTCCAACGCCATACATATCGATTACTCTTCTTGATCCATTCATCATGACAATCCACCCCTATTGTTATTTATCCCTACATTAGTGGTACCTAAATAAAGACATTTGTTAAAAAAAATTAATAATGACATGATAGTAAGATTAATAATGATTTTATCGTACTATAATATGAACCCCAATAGATGAGTAATCTATTGCAACAAGTCAGTGATTTGTTGCAAAAGATGACTCACCTGTTTGGATTCTGGTTATGGTACTATAAAACCTAAAGCTGATTCCAACAGATGAGTCATCTATTAGAAAAGGTAACTCATCTGTTGCAACGGACTATCCATCTATTGTAACAAATGACACACCTATTGGGATAGATATTACCACACTAAAGAACCTTTGAAGCTGATTACAACAGATAAGTAATATGTTACAACAGATAACTAACAATTTGCAACAGATGACTCACCTGTTGTAATAGATGGTTCATGTTTTATAGTTCTGTAATATGAATACCAATAGGTGAGTCATCTGTTGCAAGAGATAACTCACCTATTGTAATAGATGATGTATCTATTGAAATCAACTTTAGGTTCTGTTACAACATGTGAGTAATTTATTTCAATAGATGACTCCTCTATTGCAATAGATAACTCATCTATTGCAACAGATAACCCATCTTTTGTATTTATTTTATAACACTATAAAACCATAATCATGAATCCAATATATGTCTTTTGTTGCAATAGATGACTCATTTTTTGCAATAGATGAGTCATCTGTTGAAACAAATGACTCTTATATTGGATTCATATTCGGGTTCTATCCATTGTTGAAAAAACAGTAGTAGTAGTAGTGTACCCAGATGACAAACTCAACTAAAAATAATAATTTTACCTACCAAAGTCACCTATAAAGTAATACCAAAGTGATGTCTGAAACAAAATTTGACCTAAAATATTAGTCAAGTAGTAGTACTAGCGGTAACATCAACAACAATGGTCAACAACAAGAAGATGATGATAAAAATAAAGAAGAAGATAATGATAATAAAGATGAAGATGATGAATAAAGAACCAACAACAATGAACAACAAAAATTGCAAAGAGAGAGAAAACAATAATAAATTAGAAGAGAGAGAAACCCACATTGTTTTTCCTTCCGTTTCAAGTTATATTAGATTTTACATTTGGATCAAAATGTAGTCAAATATATATATATATATATATATATATATATATATATATGTGTGTGTGTGTGTGTGTGTGTGTGTGTGTGAAATAAATATGAAATAGTTAATAATCAATATAATTGATTTTTTTGTCAAATGTCAAGTAGCTAGTTCTCAAGATGCCACTTGGCATAATTATATGCTACACTATTCTCCTTTTATATATATAGATAAATATGGTATAAATAAGAAATAACTAATAATCTACATAATTGATTTTTGTGTAAAGTGTCAAGTAGATAGTTCTCAAGATGTCACTTGACATAATTACAGGCTAAATTCCTTTATTATATATATAAATATGAAATAACTAAAAATCTATATAATTTGTAGTCAAATGTCAAGTAGTTAGCTCTCAAGATGCCACTTGGCATAATTATAGGTTAGATTATTCTCCTTTATTTTATGTATATATATATATGTATATATATATACACACACATACATACATATATGTCAATATCAATACTACCTTAAAAACATGAAATCCCTAATTTTAAGTGAAATTACTAAAACACCCTTCTTCTATTAGATTTCTTTGTTTTTCTGAAAAAAAAAAACTACAAATACACCTAAGCCGCCTGTTTGAATAGACCCTTCTCTTAATTTTCCCCGCTACAGCCTATCGGCGCTTGGTATAGAAGATAGCCTTCCATGTATCTTTATCTTCAATGAAAGCAATCATTGGTTCAGGATGTACGACAACATATGTTTGGTAGACAACCAACTTTCTCAGAAAATCATAAGGCTAATGCTTGTGATGCTTATGCACGTTAACAAAGGCAAATACTGACAAGGTCTTGGAGGGTGCACAAGTAATTGGTACTATCTACATCACAGTCCCTTCTTTATGAATAATCTGGATCGCCACACCATTACAGAAGCACTGTGTATTGACACAGGATGAAATGTGCAAATTTGTGTCTTCTGTATTCACTAAAAGTGTTGGTTTGTTTTGCTATCTCAATCACTTAATGCTGCTTTAGTTGCATTTGATAGAGTCAAGAGTTGGAATATATCTGATGAAAAATATCTTATCATGGAGTTTTTATGGACTGCATAGATAAAATAGAAAGTGCAAAAATCATAATTTGACTAATCTTGGAATGATTTGCATATTCAATTCACAACAAAAGGTTTTCTTAGGAATCAAAGAAAGAATGAAGTAGAAATATCTGCTAGAGAGACACTTTTGGAGAAAGTATGGTGGCCCTAGAAAGATGCCAGATATAGAGGGAAATGATATAAGACAAATACGAGAGGAACAAGAAGCATCTTGAGAGTCCCCATCGTACTGTTAAAGTTAACTCTGCTGCTAACTATATGATGTACATCCTTTTTAGATCGATCTTATTGAATATGTTTCTAAGGTTTGTTTTCTCTAACAATATGTTGTTGGAATGTTCTCTTTTAGTATATGAATTTTGATAACTAGCTTATTGCAAAATAATGTTTTTAATAGCGTCTTTTACTTCACTAGGAGTTCCCACCTTTTTCTCTCCCTTAGTAACTCGATCTCACAACCGTGGGGTTGGAAGTGAGAGGTGCTTACCATCCGAGCAACTCTCTTTTTTCATTTTTGATAACGTTGCATTATGAGATACTGTGATTCTCATCACTCCACCAATTTTAGTTCATTTATCTTATTTTGATTTGACACAGAGTTTATGAAAATTAAAAAAATACTTTTGAATCTTTTTTTCCCTTCAATTATCCTACTCAAAGAGATGGACCTACATTATAACCCCAAACAGTTCACAAAATGGAGAAGAAAACTCCCAGGACCTACTAAGAATAGAACATGCTCCATACATCTTAAATAGTAGGATTTCCAAATTCGGTCACAAAAAATAGGATTAAGTTGAGAGGTGTTAACATATTCCTCTCTTATTCTTATAAATCACACATTTTTATACATGTTTCTGTCAAAAGAGAAAGATCCTTTGCGACTGCTTATCCTATATGAGGAAAGTTGTAACCTGTCCATGTTTATGTATCCTCTAATGTCTTTAGTAGTATTAAAATCTGGAATAGGGAATTGTACCATTGCCTTTAAGTCTCCAATTAGCAAGCTTGTCCACAACACCATTACTTGTTCGTAACACCAATACTTTCTCTGAAAGTTTAATTTTCCAAAATTTCTATCTTTTTGAGATTGTCTTAAATGATGTCTATGATGTTCTATTAGGACCAAGGTAGGTTAGATTTATTCTTGATACAGTCCACTACTAATTTGGAGTCACATTAAATTTCAATTTTCTTGATCCTTTGTTGAATGCACCATTCAATTCAAATGATAAGCGCCATTATTTAAGCCATTTTATTAGTGTTATACCCCGTTGTTGCATTGTATGCGTTGACTAAGCGTCCTTTATCATCCCTGATGATCCCTCCCCCACTACAAGGGCCAAGATTATCTTTGGAACATCCATCACAATTACGCTCACATAACCAGGAAACTGGCTGCTATTTAGCATGACCCATAAATTTTCTAAAACATTCTCAGCTCAAGAAAGGGGAGATAATAGTGAACTTCTTGTGAGGAATCAAATTAAGTTGTTGATCAGTTAGTCAAATAATTCTGTTGGGATACATAACAATCTTTTCATATCTACTCTTGCACCTGGCCTTCCATATTTGCCAAATAATGATCGTTGGCATAAATTGAAGAGCTAATATACCAAAATGTCATTTAATCTTATGGTCTTAAGCATGTCATACGGATGTTTAGATTTAAAGAGTTGTGAAAAAGGATAAAAAATATTCTTTTTTAATAGACTCAAAAGAAAAGATAAACAAACTTAAACAAAGGAATATTAATTTTTAAGTATTGCTTCTTTAGAGATGATGATACAACATTAGTGTCAAAAAGGCACTTAAGATAAAACTTAATTCTGGCATGTGTATTATTGTAAGAGGTGATTGTGATACCATTCTATGTAATTGATGCATTTGTAATTGGGTGACTAAATAGAAATGCAGAAATAAATTATATCTCCATGGGATTTTATGCAGTAATAAGTTGAGAAAATTGAAGGAAAGGTGCCATTTGTCTTGAATAAAGAATTGGTGACATTGATCAACTTAAAGGGTCAAACATATTTAGGAAACTTAATTAAGTTAATTGTGGACTTGATTAATATTTTCAAAACCTTATAATCTTTTCAAAAATACAAATCAACCCACACCCCTCTTCTCTCCAAATCAACTGTCTCTCATCTTTCTCTCTCGATAGTTTCTTCCAACCAACAGTTCAGCAAAATTTTACTTTCAATGTCCACTGACAAATAGTTAGACTTTGAATTTCTTTTCGACTTTCAACCGTCAATCGATATGAGAGCCTTGCTCTCCGGCTACAACAACTTTGAATTTTCATCGTCCCTTTTCTTCTTTCATAGGTAAAAATTATGGCCTTTTTAGTTTTGAAGAAAAAGAGGGTCTTGAGCCACCTTCTCCTCTAGTATTGATGAACAATTTCAATATTTGTTGCTTCAATTTGAAATATGGTCTGAATAAAACCCTAATTTCTAGTATTTCTTCTCTTTTCTGAGTGAAATATGTTTTTTTGTTGTTTTTTGCATTTTATGAAGTTTAATTTTTGTTGTTTATGTTTGTACAAAAAAAAAACAATGATGTTGATGTTTTTGGTATTGCGCTCATTGCTGGATTAATTTTTTCTTGTTCTTGGTAAAAATGGTGATATTACTATTATTCTATTGAACAAAATCATGCTACTATTTTTTTTGCAATAGATCAATCTTCTGATTCAACAGATTAACCATTTGATGCAATAGATTAACCATCTAATACAATAGATTTACTATTTGATGCAACATATTAACCATCTGATGCAACAAATTTACTGTATGATGCAACAGAGGAGCAATCAGATAAAAAAACTAATGCAACAGATTAACCATTAGATAAAAAAATCTGATACAATAGATTAACCATATGATATAATAGATTTACCATTGGATTAAAAATCTGATGCAACAGATTAACCATATGGTACAACAGATTTAACATTGGATACAACAAAGGAACCATTCGATTAAAAATTTGATACAACAGATTAACCATCTGATGTAATAGATTTACAATCTGATGCAACAGAGGAACCATCAAATTAAAAATCTAAGGCAACAGATTAATCATCTGATGCAACAGATGAACCTTCTATTAGATAAAATCCTATCAACTATTCCAACAGGATATGTCCAAGACTTGTTTTTCTAACTAATTATTCACCTATCACGATAGACGACCCTTTTGTTGGAAAAAATCTAAACAATATTGATCGTTGATAAATAGATCACTCATATGTTGCAACAAATGTGTGATTTTTTGTACAGAACAGTCATCTATTTCAACAAATGAGTAATCTATTTTTATTGTTGCAATAGATTACTCATCCGTTGTAACGGGTTAGTTATATATTGTAACAGATTACTCATATGTTATAACAGATGTATGATCTATTGCACAGACCATTCATTAGTTTCAACAGATGAGTGATCTATTTTTATTGTTGCAACAGATTACTTACACATTCTAACAGGTTAGGTACATGTTCCAACAGATAACCTACCTAGTGCAACAGATGTGTGATTTATTGAAACTATTATTTTACTGTTGTACATGTTAGATATACTGTTATCCTTTTTTAACGATGCAATAATTAATTATGATTTATTTTATGTTCCTATTATTTTTAGATTATATGGCTCCCAAAAGAATAGAAACTGAATCAAGTCCAAGTAAAGAAACCAGTGAAGAAGTTAGACTACATCCACCACTCTATGATCTTGCTTTACAAGTATTATCTCAATCAGAAGAAGAAGATAATGAACATGGGGAAGAGGAATTTTTCAAAATAGATGATCCAAATGCTAATAGCCCTTTCACTGAAGAGTTGGTCAAAACCTTCAGCATTGATAGTTATCTTGTGAGAATGCATTGCGATAGTACCACAAATTTAATGGGTGATGTCATGGTTAAGTCAGCCATGGGAAAATCTTTCGAAGCCTTTAGAAAAATACTTTGAGAATAAAATTTTGATGCTTATTGTAGGGACAGCTTCTTTGGTCAATATCATGATTTCTGGAGAACAACAATGCTCGTTTCGAAATAAAAATGGTATATGATCTTCTCAAGCGTAGGTTTATATATAAAAACAAAGATAAGATGGATGAGGTATGGATAAATTACTGTGGCATGCATATTTGTTTTGGTTGGAAGGAGTTTGCCATAGTTACTAGACTAAAATGTTATCCTCCTTCTCCTTCTCAAGTTATCCCTATTCTAACCCCAAAAAAGCACCCCACACACCCAAAAAAGGCAAATGCAAGTCAAATGATCATGAAGACTTGGTGTCCCTTGTTGTTCCAAGCTTCAAAAATAAAAATTTGATAGAAGCATTGAAAGGTAAAAGATTTTCAAAGATGCACAAGCAATTATTGTACTTGGTTTGGTTTGTACATTATATTCTTTGGGAGAGAGACGTTAACAACAACATATCACTTGGTTTAAGAAAGCTCTCTGAGGATCTTAAGGCATTTAACAGTTATCCTTGGGGTTATAAAAGCTTTAAAATAACTGTCAAATATTTATTGACTCTGTTAGCGCCAAAGACGGTCCACTTATATGGCTTTCCATGGGCTTTCATGGTAAATATTTCTTTTATTATGATATGATTCATAATTTTATTCAATAATGCTTTTGATTTATTGGCGTTATTTTATAGGCTTGGGCGTTTGAAGTCATTCCTTATTTTAGACAACAAGTTAACTACCAGGAAGAAGTTTTCTGTCCAAGAATTGTGAGATGGTTGTCGGCCAAAACTGATAAGAATACAAAATTTCCTGATCTCTTCAACCCCTGAAGAATGCAGTAAGTCTAATTTTAATTAAGTTTTTATTTTAATTAATGATTTTTTGAATGATCTAATCATCATTCTAATGTATGTACATATTTATGTTTAATTGTGTATCCGTTGCTTATTCCGGCCAATCAAGAGTTGAAGATGCCATTTTTTCTTACTTTACGGTCTATGCAAATTTTTGTTGGACCCTAAGGTCATTGACAGAATAAAAATGGAATTGTTTGGAGCAACAACCATCACAAGAAAAATAATTTTAGAGGGTGGGCATGTTATTGTTGATGGTGTTAGTGGTGATGGAGCTTTTAGTGGTGGTACTGGTGCGGTTGTTGGGGCTAATGATACTCCACTTATAGTTTTTAAAACAAACCATTATGAGTATGATCATATTGGTTATACAAATTATGCCCCTCCTAGCAAATGTTCTATATATAAATATTAAGACTGTAGGGTGAAACATGATATAAAGATTAATGCTATTAATGAATTAACTACTTCTGTAAAAGAATTGACATCTAAGAGGGGTGTCATTCCATCAAAGAGGATTTCATATCCATCTACTCTATTATAGATTAAGTCTAATAAGAGAAGGAATATAATTTCCAAGGCATTATCAAGCATCCAAAAAAGCGAAATTACAACTCCATTGTCTTTGTGTTGCACTATTGAGCAATGTACAAGGGCCACAGTAGAGCAACATAAGCTGAAGAAGGTGAATCTATAATATCTGTTCCAACTAACAAACAGACACATGTCTGTTTCAATAGATGACACATCTGCTAAAAATTATCAAATAGATATACACATCTGTTGCAATAGTTGACTAACATGTTGCATTAGATGTAGTATCTATTGCAACATATGTCTCATCTATTTTAGAAAATCAAACAACTCTATGTACCATTTTTTATTTATACCAACAGATGACCTATATGCTGTAACAGATGGGTTATCTATTGGGACAAATTAAATCAAGATTTTCTACTATTTCAGTTTTTCCAAACAAATGAGTCATATGTTGCAACAGACAATTTATCCGTTGGAAATTATAATATAGGTCGTTATTATGTTTTAATTTGTCCTAACAAATGATCCATATGTTGCAACAAAAAGATAATTTGTTTGCTAAAACATATGAGTTATCCTTTTCCATTTTTTTGTATCTCTGTGATTAACATTGACAATTCTGGCTTTCCAGGCGGATGTCACAGTAAAAGATACTACTGAACAGCATTTCCAATATGCTACTCTTTTTATTGAAATATAGAGAAGTGAAAGCGCAGAAATCATACGCAAGCGATATTAAAGATCCATGACGACCAAAGCCGAATTTCATAACACCGGATGAAGAACAACTTGTCTATATTGAGTAGATCTTTATAACTTGAGTCTGGCAAAGGAATAAACTCACCCTTCCTTAGGAATTGTTGGCATCAAAACTTAAATTGTTGATTTATTTGTTGAGATTTGTACCCATAATAATTTTTTATATTCCATTTATTTTTTATTTATTTCATGTAATTTCTGAAGGCTTCAATTTATTTTATGTTTTCTATGAATTTTATTTTATCCTTATATTTGAACTTATTAATTAAGAAGGAATACTAGATTCAAATATTGCAACAGATACCTTATCTGTTGCAACAGACGACATATCTGTTGGAAAATATCAAACAGATTTAGACATATGTTGCAATATGTAGGTCATCTTTTAGAAATTATCAAATAGGTCTCCCCACTATTGCAACAGATAGACCTAGATAGAAACATCGATATAATGCAATAGATGACCAACTTATTTCAAAAGATAAACTATCTATCAGAAAAGACAGAATATTTGTTACAACAGATAGACAATCTATTGCATTATAAAAAAATTCAACTTTGATTAGACATAAAAAATTGCCACTACATGTAAAGTGAAGTGACTTGAAATAAAAAAGGCGAAATCTATCGACAGACACCTAAAGTTGAAATAATCTTTCACTTTGTCACCTCAAGTAGACACTGTTCATTTTAAACACCTAAAATAGGCATCAAATGTGTCAGTTTGACACTTTTTTCCCTGTTGGCAGCTCGTGCGTAATTCACGCAACCAAGGCACGTTGAACCCTCATTTTTGCTGACTTAACATCTGATTTGCCCCCCAACAGTTATTTTCCCCTCATTATCTTATATATTCATCTTCTTTCTTAAATTTAACCCTAAATTTCCAGATCTTCTTCTTCTTTATTTTTTTCTCTATCTAAATTCTTCAAATTATTTATGTTTGGTTTTTCTTCATTTTTTTTTTCATTTTTTTTCCAACTAAGCTTGACAATGTCGAGCTTATATTCCACTTTTTGGGTGATAAATATTTTTGATATTATAAGTGTTGACATAAAGCTCTATTGAAGACTTCTTAGACTCAACAAAATCTAGGTCGTAGGTTTTTTACTTGTCAGATTTCAAAGGTAATTTTTTTTAATTTAATTAGTTGATTAATTATTGACTAGTAATTATTTTATAATTGTGGTCTGGTATTTATAGAAATTGGGTGGATGTGATTACTTTGATTGGTATAAAGAATGACACCCTTCACAATTAGATCATTTAATCTGGGATTTGTTTAAGAAAGACAAGGCTTTTGAAGAGAAACAAAATCGAGCAAGAAGATACTACATTGTTGGTGTTATTGCTACTGGTTTGGTGTTGTCGGGCACATGGATATTCCAGCCCAATTGCTAAAATTTTCATGGTAGTGTATTTGCTACTGGTTTGGTGTTGTTGAGTACATGGATATTCAAGCGTAATTGTTGGAAAATATAAAAAAGATTTAGACATGCTATAACATGTAGGTCATATGTTGGAAATGTCAAACAGGTCTTCCCACTATTGCAACAGATAGACTTAGATAAAAATATCGGCATAATGCAACAGACGACCAACCTATTGCAATAGATAAACTATCTGTCAGAACAGGTAGAAGATACAATAGATAGACAATATGTTGCATTATAAAAAATTCAACTTTCATCAGCCAAAACAAATTGCTACTTCATGTAAAGTGAAGTGACTTGAAATAAAAAATTGTTATGGTATTTGTGTTTCTACATCTTATTCTTTATACATAGGATCCAAGAGTCAAATTAGTACCCCAGACCTCTTGCATGTTTTCCATAGCATTTTTGCACAGAGTCATTGGTTCAACTATTTTTGTGATGGTCAACAAACATTCGATGTGTGAAAGTACGTAAGAACCTCATGCGGCAATAATTTCATTTTCTTAAAGGTCCATGTCCTTATTTCGTGGTATTTGTGTGTTGCCTCCCACACAGATCCTTAGTTATTATCGTGGCACGGCGTCTTTCTTCTCCAAAGCTCAAGGTGGGTCATTAAGTCCCTCCTCATTCACCTTCTCACTTTCAACATCCACCACGGATACCACTTGAAGCTCCATGGTTTGCTTCTTTGTCTTGTAAATTTTAAAAGAGACCTCATCCTTTTGCACCCTAAACTTCATTTCCCCCATCTCTAAATCGACAATGGCTCTTTCGGTGGACAATAAAGGAAGACCACAGATGACAGGTACCTTTTGGTCCATTTCACAATCCAACACCATGAAGTCCACCAAAAGTATAAACTTGACCACTTTAAAAAGGACATCAATCAAAATTTGCACCGGCATTTTGATAGACCGGTACACCATTAAAAGTCGCATAGAGGTCAATGTAGGGGCATCCAATCTTAGATTTTTGTAGATGACAAAAGGCATTAAGTTGATGCTCACACCAAGGTCACATAGAGATCTTGCAAACTCATGTGTCCCAATTGTACAAGGACTAGTGAATGCTCCGAGGTCATCTTTCTTTTCTGCAACCTTACTATCTATGATAGCACTACATTCATAAGTGACCTCAATGTTGTCACCTACAACAAGCTTCTTTTGGACATCAACTTTTTCATTAATTTAGCGTATCTCGGGATCTCTTGGATCTCCTCTAGCAATAAGATGTTTATTGAAAGATTGCTAAGTTTTGCCATGAATTTCCTCAATTTGTCATCTTCCCCTTTTTATGCAATCGTTGAGGGAATAGCGGAAGAACTTGGATTGTGGACCTTGCTTCACTTTATGGCTTTTTAATATCAACCACTTCTTTGTCACTTTCATAGGTTCCCTTCCAATTATTTTTTTTTTAACTTTGGTGTAACACCTCATTTGCTTTAGCTTTGGGCATTTTCTTACTTAAGCCTTCTTTAAAGAGTTAATCAAGTTTCTTTCCACTCCTTGTGACAATTGCTAGAACTTAAGCATCATTCTTTGGATTATCAATCATGTCATTAGGGAGTCCACCTCTAGGCCTAGTATTTAGTTGTGTGGAGATTTGCTGGACTTGGGTCTCTAATTATTTGATAGAGGCGGAATGAGACACCACAGTTTGGGAAAATTTAGAGAAATCACCATTTAACTCATGAACCATTTTGTCTTTAACTTCAACTCTATTCAAGATCTTTGTTAACACATCCTCGATCTTGAACTTCTTGGGGTTAATGAAGCTAGATTACTTGGACTTAGCTCGATCATGAGGGGGAACATAACAATAGTAATCACACTCATGATCTCTCCAATCACTATCAAGCTCGTGGTCCTTTTAGCCTTGACTCCCACCTTGCCTTTGATAGGCGGGGTGGGATCCCCCAAGTAGTTAGCCAAAACCAGATTTCCTCATCCAACTTCTTTGCTTCTTCATTATCTTTATAAGATGTTAATGCTACAACATTTACTACTTTTACGGGTGCACCCATAACATGTTTTGTCAAGAGTTCAAGTTGGGTCATTATTTTTTCCATGGCCTCATCCTTCTCTTCATTATGCTTTCTTTGTTCATTATCAACCATGGAAGTAGTAGAAGGGATCTTGGGAACTTTGTTATCCCGAGTATGCCAACCGCAGTTTTTCCTTGACACTTCTCCTATTAATAGAAAGGCCGCATGGTGGTGTATCTTCATTATGGAGCCACCCACCGTATTATCCACAACTATTTTATTTAATGGATCAAGGGAATGGTAGAAGATCTCAAGAAGTATATTCTCCAGGACTTCATAATTTGGGCATTGGGCCAATTTTCCATTAAATCATTCCTAAGCTTCAAATAACAACTCTCTATTCATTTGCCAAAAATTCACAATCTCATCTCGCTTTTGAAACTTTTTAGTTGGTGGGAAGTATCTATCAAGAAACACCATAGTAAGCTCGTCCCAAGATGTAATTAAGTAGGGTAGAAGTGAGCAAAGCTATAAAACTGCCTCACCCATTAGTGAGAACGGGAAGAGGCAAAGTCGAATGGACTCTTGAGTAATGTGTGCTATATTGAATTGCGCACACACTTCCATGAAATTTTTAAAATGGACATTTGGATCCTCAAAGGCTTAATCCCCTTACAATCCTTTCATTTGCAACATGTGAAGTATGACGCTAGTCACATGGAAGACTTCGTTCCTATTAGTTGGTGGGATACGGATTGTACTTATTTGTCCTACTTCATTTAGTTGGCCCTCTTCATCTAGGGGACCATCTAATCGGTCCATATTACTTGAATTATCACTCATTGTTCCATTAACACTTTGATCACCTAAAAAAAATTAAAAATAATAAATAAAGTAAATTATACCACCCTGGGTATCCCCAAGTAATAATCACACCGAACAAGTGAAATCTATATTTCACTCCCTAGAAACAGCGCCATTATGATAATGCTCAACTCACTCCCATATTTGAGGGGTAAGGCGATCATTGTCAATAACCCAACTAGAGTTAGGGTCGAATCGATAAGGAGTGAATTATATATTTCAAGTCCTATGGGTGATCTAATTACTAAAAGGTTACTCGAAATGATAACAAACACGACATATAAAATAAAATGAGGGGAATTGGTTTGTAATGATTTATGACTAACAATGCACGAATGTAATACTTTTGACTTAAAATCAAGATTTGAGAAGATCTGGGGATTATGTCTACCTAAAGGTAAAGCATGTAGGATGATGATGGTTTAGCATGAATCTTAGTTGTTAACTAAAGGATAGGCTAGGTCATACATCATTGTGGTTAATCTTTTAATAAAACCACAACGATTTCACCCATTGGCTCTTTCGAGCACCTAACAAGTGTGCAATTCGTCATCACCCAAAACCTTAATCAAGCATCCCTATTTCTAGGAAGGCGCTCTTGACATGGCTTACACTCCAAATTCACTTATTTCTAAGATCGCAAAAGGTAGTAAACCATAGGCTCAATTGTCCACCATTGTGTTGTCCCCCTATAACCCTCTTTCAAGGATGTTATGGGTTACCTCAAATTCACCTTCATCCCTTTTTAAAGGATGATGAAGGGTTTTTAGAGTTTGGGGTTTTCACCCATCAAACCCATTTGGATATTTGGGATTTTCACCCATAAATTCCAACTCATAAATTCAAGCAATAGTGGAATCCATACTCAACAACTAAGAATTATGCAAACACAACAACACTCACACACAGTTACAATTTTGTTTAACATAATCCCAAGACTAATTTACTTAGCGACTCATGAAGAAGGTAAAGAAATATATACCATGAGGATTATCCAAAGCATTCATTATTCACAAAATATTAAGAAATTAAGCCTACACAATTAGTTACACACTTGCCCAATTAGGGTTTCTTGCTTTTAATTCAAAAATATCTATGAGGTAAGCAATACCCAAAAAAGAAAGGGTTTTTACCAAAATAAGGTTTGGGATTCGTCTATGTAATTTTAAAAAACTACCTGGGTCATATTCTCGCTGAACCACGATCGCACAGACTTGACTGTGACCGCGGCTATGAGACCGTAGGTGTGCTCCACAATTGCATTGTGCTGACAATATTGACTGACCACAACCGTGATCATGGTAATTGAGGCAAACTACTTCAGGTCTCTAGATGCACTCTATTTCCTTCTATTTGATCTATTTTTGATCTTCAATCCATATCATTTTACCTTCTCAACTAGATACTTGCAAAATATGGATATTAGTGCATTTAAATCATGTTGATGTCTCATTTTCTGATATAGAACATGGTAGTGCGCATAAATGTTTGGTGAAAATGAGTGGCAAAATCACCACTCATCATGGCTAAATCAATTTAGGTATTTCAAAAATAAGCCAATATAAATCGTTTCAACTCATATTGATCGATTGACAACTCGGGTCAGGAGGAGCGTGATACCAACATCACGTAATATAGTTAACCCTATCAACTCATCCCTAGTTTTAGCTAAATAAATTTAAGTATTTTAAATAATAAGCTAATATGAATTATTTTAACTCAGATTGATCGATTGACGACTCGGGTATAGAGAAACAGAATACACATATCACACAATATAGTTAACCCTATCAACTCTTCACTAGTTGTAGCTAAATCAATTTAGGTATTTTAAAAATAATCTACTATGAATTATTTCAACTCAGATTGATCGATTGACGACTCAGGTCAGGAGGAGTGCAATACCAACATCTCATAATATAGTTGACCCTATCAAATCATCCTTAGTTATAGCTAAATTAATTTAGGTATTTCAAATATTAAGCTAATATGAATCGGTTCAACTCAGATTGATCGATTGATAACTCTAGTCAGGAGGAGCGTACTACTAACATCATGCAATATAGTTGACCCTATCAACTCATCCATAGTTATAGCTAAATCAATTTAGGTATTTCAAATAATAAGCTAATATAAATAGTTTCAACTCAGATTGATCGATTGATGACTTAGGTCAGGAAGAGCGCAATACCAACATCATTCAATATAGTTCACCCTATTAACTCATCCCTAGTTGTAGCTAAATCAATTAAAGTTGTAGCTAAACATATGAACTCAATTGAAATTATATAAAAAAAAATATTCAACCTATTGCAACAGATGACTTATCTATTTGAATTTATCAAATAGATTATTGAATCTGTTGTAATAGATAACCTATCTATTGTAAATTATAAAATAGATGTTGCCATCTGTTGCGACAGATGACTGATCCGTTGGAAATTTTCAAATAAAAATTATCACTGTGGCAACAGATAGCTTATATGTTTTAAGATCTTTTTCTTATTTTAAAGCAATTTCTTGTTCGAGATAAAAAAGATAAAATACTAAGATAGTAAAAAATATTGATTGATTGAGATCGTAAAGGATCCTCATGTAAAAAAAAAGGAGAGAAAAAGGAAAAAATGAGGTGGTTGTGATTACCCTAAAGAGGAGAGAAAGATAATTCAGAAAGAAAGAAGAGAGATGAGTTAAGTTAATTTATGGCTGAAGGAGAGAGAATTCTAGAGATGGATTTTAAATATTCATTAATAACTTTAAGGGGTTAGAGGAGACGGTGACATTGAAAAGACAAGATAAGACTACTCAAGGAGGAGATTTTTGAGTTATCCAAGTAATATCTTTTCTCAACTGAAATGGGTGTTCTGATCCCTTTGCTTTTTTGACATTGCGTGTATGGATAACTAATGCTCGTTTCTTCTTATTTTTTATGTATTTTGTTAGTTACTTGTTTGGTAGTATTGTTGTTGAGGGTGTTGGAATATGTGGTGTTTGTGTTGTTGATGGTGTTGGAACATATGGTGCTGTTTCTTTGTTGTTGATGTTGTTGGTAGTGTTGCAATAGTTTCCTCATCTGTTGCAACTGATGAATCAGTTGTTGGAAGAGATGGAGAAACTGTTGGAAAAAATCAAATCAATAGCAAGGCTGGCTTGAATTATTCCAACAGATGACCCATCTGTTGCAACATTTTAGCTATTTGTTTCCATGGATCTATCGCTTGTTGCAACAGATAACTCATTTGTTAAACAGATAGGGAATCTATTACACTAGATGGGTCATTTGTTGCAACACTTGTTGTAATGTATTGTATTCATTCAATTTTTTGTTACCCTTTTGTAATGATTTTTTGTTCTTCTCTTATTTGACATCAAATGTTTTTCTCTTGTTTATAGATAAAAGGAAGTGAAAGTGGATCAATTTTTATCTGACTAACACTAAAGGTTAGAGTAAAGATGAGATCGAAGGAACAAGCTGCTTGCAGATGGAACCACTTCATATGTGGGACGTATGAATTACTGATCAACCTATCGTGAAAACACACATCCAGTATACTAATTTTGTAAATGTTGGTTCTTTATCTATTAGGCGTTAATCTTTCAAACAAGCTATGACATTTTACAGTTAAGATTATTAGGTTCAAACTAGTAAGGTTAAGGGACCAAGTAGGTTGTGTCGATACCCTGTTACGGTTTAATAAAGATTTTGCTAATGTTTATTAGTCAAGTTTGGAGAAGGGTTCAAGTTTTTTATGGCATTTTACAAATTCAAATAGTGATTGGACTGATTTTAAGGGTTCAATGGACTTTTGAAAGTCCTTCGAAGTCTTGCACTGCTGCAAACAAGAATGGAAAACTAATAGTTATTGCCCGGGTCAAAATTTATATGGATGGGTTTATCGAGAAGACTATAATACATCAGAAGGTGTCTGGGAGAATATCTATGCAGGAAGGGGGAGGTGGAGAAGATCATCTATCCAATCAGACCTTATTAAAGAAGAAACACATGGTAGAAAGGAATGTGTGGCGAATCTGGCTGATGAAACTGACATCAAAAATGAAAAAATTGAATGAGCTACAAATCTGAAAGTGTATCCAAAAATGAAAATCCATCAGTCCATTTTGAAAAGAAAAATGCTGAAGTGGACTGGAGTTGTAAACTTTGTTAGAAGACTATAACTAGCTAGTGTGGCTTGAATGAAGCCCCACAAAATGCAGGACCAGAACTCTAAGGTTGCAGCGAAACCTAAACTAACAACTCCTACATTAAAAATAATGGATTAAGCCAAGGTGGCAATTTCCAAAGTTAAACTTGCATCCCAGGCCTTCTTCTTGTGGTTCTGGTCTGGTCAAAGGCAATGGAAACAACAAGGCATCTAATTTCTACCCAACTTTAGACCTTTTTATTTCTACTGCCACTAACTAGATCAGAACCACAAACAGAAGGCATAGGATGCAAACTAGACTTCAGAAATTCATGCCTTGGCTTCCCTTATTTTTACTTCTGGAGTTGTTGGTTTAAGTTTCTATCTTGACTGAAAATCTTACCAATCCACTGTGCTCGCCAAGCTGCATCCTTAGAGTTCTGATCCTTCTCTTTGTGGGTCTTAATTGAGACCATGCTCGCTAGTCGCGGTCCCTAGAAAAGTGTCCTGCTCTATTTCTCTTTAGTATTTTTCTTTTTCAAGAATGATTGATGAATTTTAATAATTGAATACACTTTCACATTTGCAACTCATTCAGTTTTTCATCTTTCAAGTCAATTTCATTGACCAGATTGGTTAGAAGTTCCTTACTTGCTTCCATGTGTTTCCTCTTAAACAAGGTATGAGATGATATATGATCTTCTACACCTCACCATTTCTGCATATTTATTCTCGCAAGCACCTTCTGTTGTATAATAGTCTCCTCGAGAAACCCATCCATATTAATTTGGACCAGAGTAATAACTATTGGTTTTCCATTCTTGTTTGCAGTAGTACGAGGCTTCGGAGGCCTTTTAAAAGTCCATTGAGCCCTTAAAATCAGTCCAATCACTATTTGTTATCTATACTGCCACCAAAAACTTAAAAATTTCTCAAAACTTGACGTATAAATATGACTAAAACTATCATTAAATTGTAATAAGGTATCGATACCACTTTCTTGGAACCCTTCGACTTTATCAATTTTTGCACCTATCAAACTAAAATGTAAAATACAGGATCTTATTTCAAGGATCAATGTCTAATCAGTAAAAAACTGTATTCACAAAATCATTGTACTTTATGTGTGTCTGTCAAGAAAGCCTGATCAATAATACATAACTCTCACGCATGAAAGTGGATCAATTCATTTGCACGTACCTTATTATTCCTACCCCATCGATAATTAGTCTACAAGACTATAGAGGCTCAGAGGGTAACCATCTTCAATGTCAGAGGACTACATGCCCGTCAAGAAAAAACAAGTGCTACAAGTCATGACTTTTTCACCTTTTTTATTTTTAAATCTGTTTTTTATTTTATATAATAAAATAGTCACCAATTTGGATTAATTAAGGTATGTGATGACTATTAAAAAAAGTGGTGAACAATCGAGACTTTTTGTCTAACACATTTAAAATAGCTAATGAATCAAATTCCCTATCTGTTGCAACTGATGAATTAGTTGTTAGAAGAAATCCAAATATCTCCTCCAACAAATGGTCCATCTGTCACAACAGATAATCCATATGTTGTAATAGATGTCTCATCTATTGCATATACAGACCATCTATTGCAACAGATGGTAAATCTATTGCGATAGTGGGTTATTTATTGCGATAGATGGACGATCTGTTTAAACAGCTCAATAATAACATTTGTTATTCAAAGAGAAACCATTTTGAAAAGGTGAGAAGTTTAATTTAAAAGAAAAATTCAGGACTTTTCACAGAAAATAAAAAGTCAGCAGTTTGAATGTAATTAATACAATAGAGTTGAACAATCATGCCTTTTTGCCTAACACATTCAGATTCAATCTTCTATAAATAGGTCCCTCCTTAATCTTCATTCTACTCCACTTTATTTATTTCTTGCATTTTGTCTTTTCGTATTATATCTTTAATCATTACTCTTTAAAGAGCATATTCCTTTCTTATTGAGGCAAGTTTTTTTCCTGTGTAAATCTACCAGTTGGTAGTATACGTTATATTACATTCAGACTTTTTTCTTTACTCTTGTGTTTACGGTTTTTAGTTAATTCACGCGTGTTCTAGATATGGCTGATCCAATTTGGGACATTATTATTCTGCGTGACACCATACGAGAACTTTAGAAGCAGGTTAATGACCTGCAGTAGGAGTTGGTCGTTGTGAGAGCAAGGTTGTTCGAAGAGATGCATAGACTGAGGAGGACCCTGCTACTGCCAGTTAAAGATTGGCCGGCTAGCAATAATAATGATGATGATAATAATAATAATTAAAATATATTTTTTCTTTTAGCGCATGTATTTTAATTTTTTTATATCGAATCTTTACCTAATGTATTTTGTTTTTTGTTTAATGAAAAAATTATTTTTGGTCGACTTTAACTTTTTAATTCTTATTTAATTTTCATTCTGTCTATTTCTTCTTCTCAACAAACATGTCGATGGTTGGATATAAGGAGAAATTTTGAATCCATTAGCAATAGCAAGAGTTTTGAGTTCTTTCAATAGATAGACCATCAGTTGAAATACATTGATTGTCGGTTGGGTTTCTATCAGCAGATTATCCATTTGTTGCAATAAATTTGTCTTCTATTGGAGAAAAACATTCCAGTTTGATGAACTGTATTGTGTTCTTCTAGCTAATGTCCATCTGCTGCAACAGATGGGTAATCTATTGAAAATAATTTTATGGTTTGCTGTATTTAGTTCCTGTTTTACCTTTTTTTATTGATGCACAAGTTATTAAAAAAGATATTTTACATAATAAATGATAACATTTATGTTCACAATAATGAGTTAAATATATAAAAGTCCATAACAAACAACACAAGTTTTTGCTATTACAACGATCATGGTGGATTACGATCCGAGCATGTAGTTCTTTTGTGGCTAGCGTTCTTACATATGGAGCACTTGTTTTTTCTTGATGGAAATGAATCTCCCGCTCTACGCCTCCTCTTATGTGGACTTCCTCCCAGTTTGATAGTGCTTGGGTCAATATATGGAGGAGGTATTAATCTCCCCAAAAGCTCTGCAGGAACAACCTAATATTTTTAAGAAGGCACCCGAGTAATATGCTCATTATATGCAATTATATATTTTTTTTTCACGGAATAATATAAAGAGGAGTACTCATAATATTAGTTCCATATTTTTCACTGTACTGAGCTCGAAGCGCAGCCATAGTACATAGATAAGGTATTTTGTCCATGTCAAAAACTCTGTACGTACAAGATCTTGTTTAATGATCGACCATGGCAACATCACCATGACCGTCGATACTGAACTTGTAATCTGTTATTTGATTAGCAAATGACCTATTCCTCATATTGATGTTCGTTGATATTATTTTTTTCGCTTCTAGAAAAAATTTGGTTTTGGCATTCTCAAACTTTACACGCGTTTTGTGAAAAAAATTGCCATACTTCTGGTTTATTTTATCAAGCAAAGCTACGATGGAAAATTCTCTTTCATCACCAAATAATGAATTTACTGATTCGGCTATGTTTGACGTCATAATATTGTACCTATACAAAAGAATCACTTAGTACAACATCATACTAAACTTGTAACTTAAACAAGACATTAAATTCATAATAATGTACCTATTTGCCAGACAGAATGCCCATCTCCATCTCTTAAAACCGACACGTACGAGATGTTCTGTTTTCTTGGGATGCATATCCGTTATTTGATTGAAATATTTTGAAAACTCCTCTCTACTATATGCTTTAGATGCTCTATAAAAGAGGGTCACAACCCTTTCGTTGTGAAAGTTGTTCCAAATGTTATCTCCAAGATGCTTCATGCAACAATCAAAGTGAGCTGAAGTATAGAAATTTAACCCATCTTTGGAATACTTGGATGCCTATCCAAAATAAAACACAACTCTTAGATAGCTGCGACACAACTTCAGATTTGTTCAAAAAAAAATCCATAATAGGCATCACATTCCTTGTTCGCTACACAAAAAGCGATAGGAAAGATGTGATTCTCCGCATCCTGTGCCACCGCCGGTATATAAAGACAAGGACCAGCACATGAACGAAATAGGATCATAAGTCTAAACAAGGCATGAAGAAAATCTAACAACAAACAGATTACTGGATTTATGAAAGTTTAGAGCCCAAAAGGTGTATCTCAGAGCCATGGTAAAACAGAAATTCGGTGTTTGAATCAGAGTCACTCCCTTTAATTTGAGTTTGGCAGGAGAAAAATTTTGTTCACTAAGTTTAGTACTTTTGGAAAAGCATATCTGTGAATTGTCTTTCTACTCAAGACCTTCCTGAAAAATGGGACTTTACTTTTTACTCAAGATCCTCCTGGAAAATGAAACTTTACTTTTTGTTCAGTACCCTCCTAAAAAATGGAAATTTATTTTTAGTCCAAGATCCTCTTGGAGAATGGGTGACTTTGAGATATTTTTTTCTAGTTATGACTTTGATTTTAGGAGCCCTCCTAGATAATAGGGTGAAGAAATTGAAAGTCAGGAGCCAACTTGGATAACAGGCTGAAGAAATTACAAGCCAGGATCCCACCAAGAGAATAGGATAAAAAATAGCAAGTAAGGAGCCCGCCTAGAGAACATGGTAAAGAAATAGAAAGTCAGGAGCCTGTCTGGAGAACAGGGTGAAGAAATTGAAAGTTAGGAGCTCGACTGAAGAATAGGGTGATGAAATATCAAGTCAGGAGCCCGCTTGGAGAATAGGGTGATGAAATAGCAAGTCAGGAGCCCATCTAAAGAATGGCATGAGAAATAGAACGTCAGGAGCCCGCCTAAAGAATAAAGTAAAGAAAGAGAAAGTCAGGAACCCGACTGAAGAATAGGGTGATGAAATTGCAAGTCAGGAGCCCGCCTGGAGAATAGGGTGATGAAATTGCAAGTTAGGAATGCACCTGGAGAATAGGGTAATGAAATAGCAAGTCGAGAGCTCTCCCGAACAATAAGGTGATAAAATCACAAGTCAGGAGCCCACCTGGATAATATGGTGATGAAATATCAAGTTATGAGCCCACCTAGAGAATAGGGTGATGAAATAGTAAGTCAAGAGCCTGCTTAGATAACATGGTGAATAAATAGTAAGCCAGGAGCCCACCTGTAGAATAAGGTAAAGAAATTGAAAGTTAGGAGCCTGCCTAGATAGCAGAGTGAAGAAATTTCAATTCAGGAGCCCGCCTAAAGAATAGGATAAAGAAATAGCAAGTTAGGAGCCCTCTTAAAGAATAGGGTGATGAAATAGCAATTCAGGAGCCGGCCTGGAGAATCGGATAAAGAAAGAGCTAATCTGGAGCTCGTCATGAGAATAGGGTGATGAAATTTCCAATTAGGATCCCATCTGGAGAATATGGTGATGAAATTACAAGTCAGGAGCCCGCTTGGAGAATAGGGTAATGAAATAGCAAGTCAGGATCTTGCTTGGAGAATAGCGTAATTAAATTGCAAGTCAGGAGCCCGCTTGGAAATAGGGTGAGAAAAAAGCAAGTCAGGGGCCCACTTGGAAAATAGGGTGATAAAATTACAAGTCATGAGCCTGCTCGGAGAATAGGGAGATGAAATAGCAAGTAAGGAGGCCGCCTGGAGAACAGGGTAAAGAAATAGCAAGTAAGGAGCCCACTTAGAGAATAGGGTAAAGAAATTAAAGAGTCAGGAGCCCGCCTGGAGAATAGGGTAAAGAAATTGCAAGCCAGGAGCTCGTCTGAAGAATAGGGTGAAGAAATAGTAAGTTAGGAGCCCGTATGGACAACAAGGTGAAGAAACTGATAGTCAAGAGCCCGCCTGAAATATAGGATGATGAAATTGCCAGTCAGGATCTCACCTGGAGAATAGGATGATGAAATAGCAAGTCAGGAGCCTTCTTAAAAAATAAGGTGAAAAAATAGCAAGTTAGAAGCCCACTTGAAGAATAGGGTGAATGAAGGGCAAGTTAGGAGCCCGCTTCAAGAATAGGATGATGAAATTGCAAGTCAGGAGCCCGTTTGAAGAATAGGGTGATGAAATCTCAAGTCAAGAGCTCGCCTGGAGAATAGGGTGATCAAATTGCAAGTCGGGAGCTCGCCTGGAGAATATAGTGATAAAATAGCAAATCGGGCACCCATCTGGAGAATAGGGTGATAGAACATCAAGTCAAAAGCCTGCCTGGCGAATAAAGTGATTAAATAGCAAGTCAGGAACCTTCCTAGAGAACGGGGTAAAAAAATAACAAGTCAGGAGTCCACCTGGAGAATAAGGTGAAGAAATAACAAGTCAAGATCCCGCCTGGAGAACAGGGTGAAGAAATTAAAAGTATAGAGCCTACTTAGAGAACAGGGTGAAGAAATAGCAAGACAGGAGCCCACTTGGAGAATAGGGTAAAGAAATTATAAGTCAAGAGACTGCCTAAAATAGGGTGAAAAAATTACAAGTCAGGAGACTGCCTGAAAAATAGGGTGAAGATTTTCAACTTCAAATTCAGAAGTACCTCCGACAGAACGTGGTCAATTTTTGAGTTCATCCCCAATACCAAATTTTGCATAGATAAAGAAACTATTTTCAAGTTCAACCCAAATAAAAGTAGACATTTTATCAATTGAGAGAGCATTGAAAATTCAAGTCAAGAATCAAGAGAAGTGGCATAGATATGACTTTTGTACTCCATTTATCTTTTTAACTTGTAATTTTCATTTTGATGTAATTACAAAGCCGCAGACTGAAACCTCGACAAGAACTCACTTGACTCTCCAACTCGGTATCTCTCTCTTTTTTAATCCTAGGAACTACATGTGACCACATAATCTGGGATATGTAACATGACCAAAATCAAGACTCAGTTGCACTCTATCTTTCTTTTCCTTCCTTTTGAATAATGGGCAGGTCAAATTCTATCATGTTGTTTACTTATTTATCTTAAAACACTTTGTGTTTACAACCAAATAGGGACATGATGTAGACACATAAATTTGACCCTCGCAAAAGTCAAATCAACTCAACTCACTCTGCTTACCATGCGCCCCACCCATTGGATAATTTCCCCCACAAGAAAACAAAAGAAATAACAACTCCAACCACTCTACCCTTATCCAAGAATAAAAAATTTTCAATAAAATAATACCTCACCGCCCCTACCTAACACCTTAATCTCACATACCTCCTCCCCAATTCCCCTACTTACTTTTTATTCTTTTCTCCATAACAAACCCATACCTCACACACCTCATGAATTATTTGCACACACACACTATAAACTTATAGTTCACACATACAGATTAACTCACACTCACCCACCAATCGATATATACACCCATACCAGTGTGAATAGTAAAATAATAGCATAAATAGTAAGAAATAGAAAGAAGTGAATTCCCATAAGAGAGAGAAAATAAAAAAAAGAGAGAGAAAATGATGAATAGAGTGAGTAAAAAATAGGTATTGGTCTAGTTTTTCAGGAAAATCGTAACTAGAATTGTCCACTGGTTACTGTTACGACAGAAATCCACTGGAAACCTACCAGAAAAATGCCCAACTAGCTCTGCCTCACTGGATTCAATCACCCATAGCCACAAAATCCCTTAAATTCTTCTCTATTATGATTTTTCGGCAAAATCTCACCGAGAAATGTCATTTTATAGACTTCTAGGTTTCATCAGAGCTTCGACAAAGTGAGACACTATCAAAAAATTATGACCAGTTGCTTCCTGCTCTAAAACACATCAGGAAAAACCACCGAGTTTGGGTAAAATGGAGTTCAAGGTTGAAATTGGTGATTTGGGGTTCACATTGAGATTTTTTCGCTGGTTTTAAATCAGTTTAGGTTGCGGTTCTCGATACTAAGTTGGATTTGTTTGTTGTTGAGGTTCTCCACTCGAGGATTTTGAATTAGGCTTCACTAACTCCTTGTTATCAACAAAATCGATTCTTCTGAGGTTCATTTCTTAACTCTATCCCTTTTTACGTTATATCAACGTGATTGATATTTGATTTGGTGGTATATGTTGAATGCATTTGAGCAATTTTGATTGGCGTGGCCTTGATTGTTTGATTCAATAGTAAAATTAATTAATTGTATGACTGGAAATCAAATTGGGGCAAGATTTGAAAAATTGATAAAAGTGAATATCATTGGGTTACGTTGATTTATTGGTTGTTGTTTGATTGGAGATGGATGTTAATTTTGTCGAACTCGATAGTATCATGTTTAGATCGAGAATTGATAGGCAAATATTAGGTTTTTACGTAAGCAATCCATAGGATTCTATATTATCAAATGTATGAATGCTTGGTTTGAACATTTTTTATATTTATATCGCATTTTATCAAATGTATTTATTCGCGGGGGAATGATCCGAGGTCACATGTATATATTTATCGAGGAATTCCTTGTGAAATTCTGTATTCGAAAGACCATTCATAATCAAGGCTCGAGGTGTCGGGTAAATCATATTTAGGGTAGTTAGATTAGGTGAAGTTTTCATTTCAACACCTTTTTTTTCATTTTGGTCTGTATTAATTAGGTTGGACACTATTTTTTTTGAAATTTTAATTGTTTGGTTGTTTGTTTGTTGAGTATGTGTTCTTTATGAGTCTCCCATTTTATAGTGTCATATTAGCCGATATACTCAATAAAGAGACCGTGGTCGAACCACGGGATCAAAGAGTGCCTAACACCTTCCTCTCGAGCAATAGAATTCCTTAACCGAAATCTCTGTTTGTGGATCAGTTTAACAGTCAAACCATTTTGAAAAGAGATTTCCCAAAGGTAACTTGGCACACCAGATTTATGCCAAGTGGCGACTTTGAGTTTAAATTTTTAAAATCCTTTTTGAAATAGATTTTTCATTTTCTTTGTCACTTTTAATAATTAAACCCTTTTCAAACAAAAAAAATAATTTCTTTCGATGAAAAAAAGGGGTGTGACAGGCAATGATTTTCTTTTTTGAAAAAGAGACTCTTTTGTGTACTAATTGTTCTGCTTTAGCAAATTTAGGGAAGGATCACAACAATGTAGACAGTTTAACTTATACAAGTGTTACCTATTGCTTCCACTGTTCAAACATATAACCTATTGGTTACCTAGTCAATATAGAACATCTAGTGACCAATAGCCTATTTGAAGAAAATTAAAATGAATTATTTTTAATGATAGATAAAATTGCAACAAATATCCACTATTTAGAGCAATTGTAAATGATGCCATGTGTAAAACTTTTCAAGATGAACACCCCAAATATAATGAATGTGCCCGTGGACATTGAAATTGTAAGCGTCAGCAGTACGACAACCGTGTCAATTAGATGGAATTTTATTTCTAGTTAAAGACCCAAATTTACAAGAATTATCAATTAAAGTAAAGTTAATTTTAATACGTTATTATAGTCAATATCAATATTTAATATCACAAAAATAATTCAAAGGGTGAAAAGACGATTTTGTCTAAAACAGAGACCTTTAATGAAGGGCAAAAAATTCAAACAACATTTCTAAGACACTTCAGACTTTTAATATATACTAGTCTATGGGAACATGCATTACACGTTTGTCCTTTCTTATGTTTAGATAACAATATTAATTTTACCACTTGTCGACTTAGTAATGGACTTGTGAACCTTTGTTGGTCCTAGAAAGAGAGGACAATGAACATGTTGCCTCGTCATATAGCGGCAAACTTTCCATACATATCTTAAGAAATAATAAATGAAGTGCATATTTTACTATAATATTCGTGGTAATTGATTTATAGTCTTTAATAGACCTTAAAATTAATTTAACATAAGTAGTTAATGCTAAAGGTAAATTAAGAAAAAGAAATTATCTTTCTTCAAAACTGTCAGTTGCAATTTTAGAATTCAATTGGCAAAAAGTACCTTGATCCATATCATCTTGAATCACATACATTATATGGAGTTCGAAGCTAAAAGGGATACTTTTTCAGAATAAGGAGTCAAAACGAATAGTACTTTAATTAATATTACAAAATGGATAGTTTGCCTATTTTGGGATAAACTACAACTAACGGTATTTGCTAAACGTTTGGGGTGAAAAGATTGTCAATATGATTTGCCCAAAAATGGGCAAACTACATTTCAAACTTTTTTTGTAATGTGAATTGCCTGATGAGATTCAGTAAGAGATTCCTAAAAATATTCTTATACGGTGTACTTTTTGTCACTTTAATACAACTTTTTCACTTATAAATGTGTTGTTGTTAATTCATTTCATTTTATCTCATTTATCTATCATATTATTCTACTAATATTTTCTCTTTTGGCTTTGAAAATCCCTTCATAATTATGTCACAACAATTTCAAGTGTCTTTATTTTCAATTGAACCAGATGCATGTAAATCCAATGGATATTGTAAAATGAAAACATCAAGGACTCAAAGAAATTCTGATCGTAAGTTTTGAAGTTGTGCGTGTTCGAAGGTAAAATTGTTAAATTGTTCAATTAAAAATATGTGTATGTTAACCTTGTTCCTTATTTTGTTGTTTTAGGAAAATGGTGGATGTGACTATTTTCGGTGGGTATAAAGTATGTCAATAAATGAAACGAACACCATTCTGTCACGATTGAAGAGACGCACATTCAATGGTGATACCGCAACTTTACAAAACACTATGAAGTTTGACACGCTATTTAATCTCAATGAAGTCATACAAGATAGAGATTTTCTTGGGACATTGTTAAAGAATCCAAAGAAAAATAAAATCATTGAAGGATATGCTTAATGAAACTGAGCAGGGTAATCGTATTTTGAAAAGAAAATGGAATGAAGAACAAAAAAAAAGAAGTTATTGGAAGTTTTTATGTGTTATATTAATTTGTTGTTTGATTTGAAATTTTTTTACCATTGATTAGTTATCAGGTAGTAAGAGTGTCAACCGGGCTGAGCCGGTTCAAACCTGTACCAGCCCACTTTCTTTTACTGATTCCTGGGCCGGTGTGGTACCGGGTCATTCTGAATGGGTCGATCCAGTCCAGGCCCAAACAGTAAAATATGTTGAAATTGACCGGGACCGGCACATTTAAGGTGAATCTGATTTTGACCGGTTAAAATGTAAAAAATAAAATAAAATTCAAATTTACATGTTTTTTTCAATATATACTATATATACACACCTATATACATTTTAAATACGTTACAAAATGCATACAACACATATACACTAAATATATACTACTTTAGACAACATATACACGTGTATACATTAAATATATACTAGTTTAGAGTCTATAAAAAATATATACACATATATACGCAGAGTATAATATATATACTACTTAAAATGCTACTTGAAATAATATGCATACAAAATACATACACTAAATACATACTACTTTAGAAAACATATACACATGTATACATTAAATATGTACTAGTTTAGAGTCTAAAAGAAAATGTATACACATATATACGGATAATATAATATATATACTACTTAAAATACTACTTGAAGTAATATACATACAACATATATACACTAAATACATACTACTTTAGAAAACATATACACATGTATACATTACATATATACTAGTTTAGAGTCCATAGAAAATATATACGCATATATACATACAATATAATATATATACTACTTAAAATACTACTTGAAACAATATACATAGAACATATATACACTTTATGTATATACAACTTTAGAAAACATATACACATGTATACATTAAATATATACTAGTTTAGAATCTATAGAAAATATACAATATAATATATATACTACTTAAAATACTGCTTGAAACAATATACACACAACATATATACATTTTATGTATACAACATTAGAAAACATATACACATGTATACGTTAAATATATACTACTTTAGAGTATATAGAAAATATATACACATATAACATATATACATTACATATTATACTACTTTAGAAACATATATACATGTATACATTAAATATATATTATTTTCGTCTATAGAAAATATATACACTTATATGTAGAATATATCTATAATCTATAATATATTAAAAGTGTGAACACCCTTAGAAAAGTGATTTAAACTTTTTGCCCTTCATTAACATACTATGGAATAGACAAAATCGTCTTTTCACTTTTTTCTTCAATTATTATATTATTAAATTAAGGACTCCTCAAATATATGAAAAGAATCCTGATATAATAAATATATGGAAAGAAATTAAAAATCTTAAATTATGTAAAATATATCAATCCTAAAATATATATGAGTCCTTAAATATATGGAAAGAAATTAACAGTCTCAAAATATATGGAAAGAATCCCATTTTATTTTAATTAAATATATAGGCTTGACATATACTTCTCCAAATTTGACTTTACCTTTTGTGCTTCTTTTTTTTTTTTTTTTTTTTGCAAATATGAGTTTTTCTCTCTAGGGTTTTTATGTTGCCCATTTTTTTAAAAAAATAATTTTACCTTCAAATAAGTTCATTTCTTTTTGTTGGTGGTGGTTTAAATTAGGCTTGGAGTAAATCATTAAATAATAAATTTGCCTCTGTAAGTAAATCATTATTGATTGATTTTTAATATGTTTGTGCAGATGAAGAAAGATTTATGTGAAGCGTGTGAACGATACTTTGTGCCGATTATGAATGAATTTAAGGTATATTTTTCTGTTCTAAATTTTATTTCTTATTCATGTTAGCTCTATTTCTTATTAAGGCGTAATTTAAGTTAGTAGTCTTTTGTCATAATCATACTTACATAAAAAACTATGGAGAGAAAAATAAAGTGAGAATTGTGATTTTTCATGATAACAAACAAATCATAGTGTCAAACAAGTATTAAACAAACTCATTAGTTGACTAGAAGATAAAAAAGAATGAGAATTAGAGATTTCATGAATTAGCAAATCAAATTTATAACCAATTTTGATCTTCCGTTGGGTTCTTAGAGATAGACGATAGGAATAATTTGCATCGCTCGATTTATGTTTTAAGTATCGATAATTGATATTTCAACATATCCTTTTTTTAAAAAAATAAATTCATATATTTGTTTCACAATTTATAATTATTAGTGTTGGATGAAAAGACGCATGACATGAAATGTGATTTTATTTATCCTGGTGTGAGTGGTATGGAAAAAGACAAATGAGAGTCTTTTGAAGGGTAAGCTTTTCTCTATCAAGAAATTAGTCTTAAGTGACTTTAAGTGGATGTGATTCATAATAGTGGAACTTTTGAAGGCAGATCAAGTATATTGTTCGATATAAATGATAGTAATTTATTTTTTATATACACTTATTATTATCTTCAAATACACGTGTGAAACATGTACACTTAACTAGTACTACTTAAAATACCACTTCAAATAATATACATAAAACATATATACACTATATATATACTAAATTAGAAAACATATACACATGTATACGTTAAATATATACTACTTTAGATTCTATAGAAAGTATATATACGTAGATGTAGAATATATACTAATTCAAATAACACTTGAAAGTTGAAAGATATATACATTACATGTTATAGTACTTTAGAAAATATACACACATATATACATACAAGATTACAATGTATACAGTATACTACTTAATATAATAATACTTGAAGTTTTGAACATATATTCATTATATTTGAACTTAAAAGATATTTATTTTTTCATTATATGTATAATTAAAAGTATTTAATTCAAACTAGAAATTCAATTTAAATGAAAAAAATAATTAAGGAGTGAATGAATGTTGTATTTTATTAATTGCAAAATGATCCAAAACTTATAATTTACATGAATGAAAAATCTACAAATTTTGCATCCTTTTTTCCAACTCGTGCATGTTAATATTAACGGGAATTGCCATAGAAAAGTCAAAATCAATTGGGGTAAAACCATGCATTGGACTTGATTGTGCTGAGTTCTCCCTTGTAGTCATAATTTCTTCAAGATTCGGTTAGTCTTTCGGCTCCTCCATTCCTTGGTTTCTTCGTTCTTCTCTAATCCAATCTCTAAGACAAACAAGAACATTCATAGCATTGCTTCCTAATAAGTGTCGGTTGTCTCCAAATTGTTGTCGTCCCTAACTAAAGGCGCTCTCTGATGCAACGGTTGACACTGAAACATTCAATATATCTGTACTAATCTTGAAAGCACAGGATATTGTCTTTCATTATTCTTACAACAATCCAGCGCTTGCTCTACGATCCTCTATCGGCTATCGAAGGTAATACTTAAGCTCTTCCCGAGAACTTGATATGTGTGTTGAAGTCGCAACCTTGTCCCAAACACTTAAATAAAAAAAAGTAATCAGGAAAACTACTATGTTCCTGACTTTTAGAAGATGATGGCTCCTCGGACGCTTGAAGAGCGACAGTTAGAGTGATACTTGTCGGTACGACTTCATCAAGTAAATCAGCATAATGGCTATATAATGCTTCCATGTAACTATTTGCATCACTCATAGTCGTAAACAAAGAAGGTTCTTCTTCAGGCTCTATATCTAAAGAATTATAAATAATACTACTAAATTCGGATATAGTATTATATTTCATACATGGATTTAGTATAGCACCAACCAAGTGAATTGGGGGAAGCAGGTAAAAATATTTTTTAAATTTAGCAAACATAGCACTAACAACTTCTTTGTTACCTTCTTTATTCTTATATTATTTAAGCAAACAAGAAATGTCGGCTAAATAAGCTAAAATATTACAAAGCGTAGGATAATAAGCACAAGAAAATTCAACCGTAGCTTTATAAAAAAATTCCAAAAACTTAACAAGATAAAAAATTGCAGCCCAATTAGAATCACGTAGCATACACTCAGGAAAAGAACCAGAGTAATGATTAAAAGTCATTGTAATAGGAACTTTATAAGCAGGACAAGTTTTTAAATAATTAGCATTTCATCTAGTATCACATTCTTCAGGTATAAATATCGATCTAAGTCTATTTTGTTCACATTTAGATTTAAATTCTGTCACTCTATATTTTTTATTATTTCCTTGAATAAAGCCAACAGCAAGCTGAACCTTTTCAATACAAAACTCAAAAAATTCAAGACCATCTTTTACAATTAAATTATATATATGACAAGCACACTTAACATGAAATATTTCAGGTAACGGCGGAAAAAGGTCAACTTTTAACTTGTTAATAACAGTCTTGTTGTTAGATGCATTATCAAAAGCAATACATAAATTTTTTCTTTCAATACCGTAATATTCTGCAACTTTAGTAATAGATTCAAAAATAAATTTTCTAGTATGTCTACGATCTTCATCATACAAAAAAGCTAGAATAAGTTTTTGCATAACAAAATTACTATCTATCTAGTGACAAGTAATTATTAAATAATTATTTTTATTAATAGCACGATCAAGATCAGAAGTTAGAGAAATTCTACATGGAATATTTTTTTAATAACGTAGGTGAATAATAAACATATTGTGCATGGAGTCTAAGAATATCGGTCCGGCAAGTACTTCTAGGAATACCATTAAACATAGGATTATAAATTGCTTGAATATAATGAATAAAAGCATCCGAAGAAGCAAAAGTGAAAGGTAAACAGCCCACAACTATCATTTTCGTTATTTCTTTCCAGTCCTTTATTTTATTATAATTCTTAATTAATTGATCGGTTATTGGGTTCAATCTAGTTTGTCCTGGTCCACCAACAACCTCACCACCTTGTGCAATACTTAACTCTCTTGCGTGCTTTTCTCTTAAACATTTTATCAATGAATTTGTACCTCTTTTATTGCCTCCGATTTTATGCTCCTATACAAGTTCACAAATATTACATTGCACCTTAGTTTCTCCTTCTATTTCCAAAAAAAATTCTCATGCAATACTAATTCTTCTACGAGTTTTTGCAGAGGCACAGGGAGGACAGGAAGGAAGATTAACAGATTCAGATCTAACATTAGCATTTCCTACTCCGTGTGTCTCACCAATATTTTCATCATCTACATCTAAATTAATCCATATCGTGAGCTCCTACACCTATTTCTTCCTCAAAAGGTTGACTAACCGGTACTGGAGGCACACAGGTATATCTATTACGAACTACCTCTATCGAAACCACCATCAATTCATTTTTTACTACCACTACCATTTTCGAGACAAAAAATTTTGACACTTTTACCAAGGTTTCTTATTTTATCCATATTATAAAATAAATTTAAAAATATTCAAAATACAGAAAAATAAATATTCAATAATTAATACACTAATTTAAAATTAAAAGTAAAAAATGAAATGACAATACCAAATTTTAGAAGTATCCGAAAGTTGCGACTTTAGAAAACTTCCACTTGATATTTGTAATCGCAAAATTTAAAAAATAAAATTAAGCACTTTAGAAGATAATTAGTATATTTGAGAGAATTTGTTTGTATGAAAAATGATTTGAAGTTGTAACGTATTTATAGAAAAATATTTGAATTAATTTTTTTTACAAAAAATAATGGAAAATTGGCCAAATGGCCGTTGAACTCCCAAACAACATTATAGTCATTGGTTCAATGGTGCATTTGATCATTGGAGTGGCCCAATCAGCAAGCACCAATAATTTTTTTTTAAATCAGGCTGGGTAATCGGTTGGCCTAGTCCGAATTTGTTACTAGATCGGTCCACCGGGCCTGTCAATTAAGACGACCCAGCCTAGGATAGACAACCCAGTAACCCAGAGGTCCATCGAGCTGGGTCAAATCAGGTCGGGTCATCTAAACGAGTCGAGTTTACTGAGCTAAACCGGGCCAGCCCGACCCAATTGACAGGTTTATCAGGTAGTCTTTCATTAAGTTTAATATCCATGCAGTATGTTTTTATGTTTTTTTATGATTTTAGTTGTTTGAATCTGTCATGTAATATGTTTTTCAATTTAAATTCGAATAAAATCGGTTCCTATTTAGTAATTGTGGTTCATTACTTCATCTAAGTAATTACTCCCTCACTATGAAAAACGGGTTTAATTGCGGGGATTTATTTGCAAGAGTTATTTTAACCCCTATAAAATTATATGAATTGCGGGGGTTAAAAACTTGCCGCTAAAATTTATAAATTTGCGGGGGTTTTTAACCCTCAATATCCGTCGAATATATTTGTGGGGATTTTCAACCCCCGATATCTATCGAATATATTTGCGGAGGTTAAAGCTCCCTCTATCCATCGAAAAAATAGCGCCTAAACTTGATTCCTTTTTACTTTAAAAAAATATTTAATATTCCCCCCCCCCAAAATATGCCTCGCTATTTATCCCCAAAATCACTAGGCGACACATAAAAAGTGATGAACTGTGTCGCTTTTAAAAAGAGATGAGAAAAGCGACACTATTCATTATTTTTTTAGTTTAATTTTAATTTTTATTTATTTTTTATTTAAATCGACGGCAACGTCTTAATATTCGTCGCTCTTTTTGCAGATTATTGTGCCAACTAATTAACAAATAATTTATAATTTTTTTTAATAAATGCGATGGATAACATCATTATTTATTTAAAAATAATAATAATTAATTTTTAAAAATTAATGTTGTTCGTCGATTTTTAAATTTAATTTTTATTTATTTATTTTTATTAAAATCAATGGACAACATCGCTATAATTTGTTTTTTTTCTAAATATTGATTATAGAAAAGTGATACTATCCGTCGTAATTTTAATTATTTTTATTTTTTTGTATTTTATAAAAAGCGATGGACTGTGTCGCTTTTTGTTAAAAATAAATAAAAATTAACTTTATGATAAAAAGTGATGTTGTCTGTCCGTTTTTAAATTTAATTTTTATTTTTATTAAAATCGACAGACAACGTCGCTATAATTTTTTATTTTTAAAATATTAATTATAGAAAAACAACGTGCTATCCCTTGCAATTTCTAATAATTTTCTTATTTTTTGTATTTTTTTTATAAAAAGCGTCAAACAATGTCACTTTTGTTAAAAATAAATAAAAATTAACTTTATAAGAACTACATTGTTCGTCGATATTTGATATTTTTAATTTACTATTATCTAAATAATTTTTATATTTACAAAAATTAAATGTATTCAACTACATATTGAATAAATTGATATCATACGATCGATTGATCAAGGTAATAATATACTGTTGAAGTTATAATATAATAATATAAGTTAAATTAAAAGATAATTCATCTGAGTATATATGAAATAAGTTATATTACAAGGTAATATACCCGTGTATGTGATGTATATAGTACATATTTCAAAGTTGATGTATATACGTATCTTTCGTGTAGTGATGTATATAGTAGTCACAAAGCTAGCTAACTTAACCTATATATCCAAATATTTTGAATAATACGTTAACATCGTATGATCGAGGTATTAATACATTATTGAAGTTATAATAATAAAGCTAATTAACCAATAATTCATCAGATTAATACGTTGTATTACTTTATCTCTCTCTTTATATATATATATATATATATATATATATATATATATCGTATTTAAAAATTAATTAATCAAAAATTATTTGTAGTATACGAAATGCATTGACATTATTACCAATCGAAAATTGGTAAGGTCTACGTACAGTGTACCCTCTATAGACCCCAATTTGTGGGACTAAATCGGATTAGTTGTTGTATTCATTTTCTCGAAATCTAATAGAGAAAATAATGAAAAGATGTTACCTTGATTAATTGACTAATTGATTATTATTATTATTATTATTATTATTATTATTATTATTATTATTATTAGGTACCACTAATGGATGGATCAATAACAATAGGGGTGTATGGTCATGATCAATGGATCGAGAAGAGCAATTGATATGTATGGCATTGGAAGGAGGGTCAAATACTAGATATGATAGCTATGACAATCCAAAGTGATGTTTCGTATGATGATTTTGTGAACTTAATCATCAGTTATTGTGGACTGAATTGTCAATAGAAAGAACTTGTCATCATCTACATGCACAGCTTCTTTGAAAATCAGAGGGTACTACCTTTCAAGATAACCGATCAGGTTTAGTTGTGTACTTATCTTAGTGATTCTGTCAGGCCAGTGTTAAGGGTCTACATGGTTGAAAAAAATGAGAAAGAATGAGAACCGGAATATAAAAAAATAACAACAACAAGACATCTTTGATGATAGGTTGGATGATCTGGACATGAATATTCTAGATGATAATCAAACAGCAACGATCGTTGCTGCGAGCAATACAGTGGGTAGTTCTTTCAATTGACACAGTCTGGCAATCATCAAGACGACGAGACCGGCTTTTACAAGGGAATTTCATTCAAGGATAAGAAAGAATTTTCTACTTCTTTGTTTATTGCTTGCTTGGAAAAAGATTTCAAAATAATGAAGGTTATTAATTCGAGCAAAGTCTTTTGCTTTAGATATGCTAATCCAAACTGCAAGTGGTGGTTGAGAGCGGAGAAATACTTAAGTTATGATAGATTCGTTATTCATAAATATGAAAAGTATCACACATATGGTTCAGAGCACATCTCAGGCAAAAATTCTCACGCCACGTCAAAGGTCCTCGGTGAATATTTCAAGAATAGATTTCCCAATGGCAAAGGCCCTTCTACAAGGGATATGGCCAATCAACTCCTTGCGGAATTTGGTGTCATGGTCAGTTATTGAAAGATATATACATCCATGGGGATTGCCAAGGACTTGGTTAGGGGGACACACAAGCATGGGTATGCAGTCCTCGATGCCTACCGTTATATGCTTGAGTCTACAAATTTCAAAAGTAAGATCACATTGCGTGTTGATGAAAATAGAAGGTTCAAGTACTTTTTGCATCCTATGGTTCTTGGATTCAAGGTTTTCAACACTTGAGAAAAGTCATAGCTGTTGATGGGACTTTTTTGAGGAGTAGGTATACTGGAGTTTTGGAAATTTGCTAGGCTTGTTTTATTGGCTCTAGTTCCATTTCTTGAATTTTGGCATCTTCAACCATATTAGGTTCGGATGATTAAGAAATCATCAAGGATTGTTTCATGTTAAGCTCATTTAGAAAAGTGGGTATACTCATGGTATTTGAAAGATTGGCTTCATTACCTTTCGTTTCCATTCTTTTGATTTTCTTTTTACATGCCTCGACGGATTGATACATGAGATGTATGTTATCCCCCGTTGTGTCCACCTAATCCAAGATATGCTTCCCATTGTCTTCGGCATATTGTTCTTTCATTTTCACATTATAAGACTGATCAAAATCATAAGAAGAACTAGCAATTGAGTTAGTATAACGGGGGAAGGGAGTATTTGGACAATCACTCCAATATCCATCCCGACCACTACACAAATAACAAACAAGCTCCCAATAGGATCAAGATGGTGCACAAATATCTTTCCGAGGAGCATATCTACAATCTCGCGGATAGTGGGGTTCGTCACAATATGGACATAGATCGTCCAGGTAGGATTTCCAACTACCAAATAATACTTGTCCCAAGATGCCATAGTGACAAGTTAACAAAAAATAAAAATCTACCTAACAAAAGAAAATGACAAAAAACTATTTACAAAGTTATTTGTTAAAAAAAGTTAATAATAATATCATAATAAAATTAATAGTGATTTCATAGTGCCGTAACATGAACCCCAATGAATGTGTAATCTGTTGCAATAGGTGAAAATATGTTGCAAAAGTTAAGTGAACAGTTGCAATAGATTACTTACTTGTTGGGATTCATGTAATGCTCCTGAAAAGCTAATTTCAATAGAAGAGTCATCTATTGTGATAGGTGAATCATAGTTGCAACAGACTTTACATCTGTTGCAATAGGTTAATCGCCTGTTGGGATAGATGTTACAGTACTAAAGAACCTTTGGAGTTGATTCCAACATATGAGTGGCATGTTGCAACAGATAACTAACCTGTACGTGTTCGTTGGAATCGAGTTCAGGTTTTGATGCAACAGATAACTAACCTGTTACGATAGATGACTTACCTTTTGCAACATATGATGCATCTATTGGAATTGAGTTCAGGTTCTGTTGCAATAGGTTACTAATCTGTTACAATAGATATTTACTCTGTTGCAACAGATAACTAGTCTGTTGCAACAAATAACTAGACTATTGTAATAAAGGGGTCATATGTTGCAATAGATGACCCATCTATTCGATTCATGTTACGACACTACTAGAAAATTGTAAATTACATGGGGATTTTACCTAAGGAATAATCTCGTAAGAAATACATGCGAATTTACTTACAAAAATATTAAATTCCTCAACATTAAAATATATTACCTGGGAACTATATATTTACAACAAATTCCGCAAGTAAATTTGGCGCCATATTGCACAAATTTCGTACTTGAGACATTACCTGGGGAAATGTATCGGCAGGTATTTTATCTCTAGGAAAATTCGTAGGTATATGGACAAATATATATATTTTTAAAATCCACAAAAAAATTTCCATGTAATTTATCCTAGGTATTTACGTAGAGATACTTTGGTAAAAATTTATGAGACGGATTTTATTACGTGGAAAATTATTTCCTGCAAATTTTGCTGGGGATTTACCTACGGAATTATTACTTGAAAAATTATTGGGGAATTGTATTGCTACAAATTTAGCTGAAAAATATTTCTTGGGGATTTACCTACAAAAATTATTACTTGACAAAATATTGGGGGATTTAGTCCATTTTTATTTATCCAATATATTAAAAATAATTATTTAAATTTATTTGTCCAATCTAAAAAATTAAGAAAATTAACATTTTGTGTCTTTTTTATCCTTGCTCACTACTAAAAAAGGTCGAAAAATGACACATAAAAAAGCGACGAACAGTGTTGCTTTTAAAAAGTGATGAGAAAAGCGACACTGTCCATAATTTTTTAAAATTTAATTTTAATATATATTTATTTTTTATTTAAATCGACAACTAACATCTTAATATCCGTCACTTTTTTCACGGATTATTGTGCCAACTAATTAACAAATAACTTATATTTTTTTAATAAATGCAACGGATAGCGTCTTTTTTATTTAAAAATAATAATAATAATAAATTTTTAAAAAGCGACATTGTCCGTCGATTTTTAAATTTAATTTTTATTAAAATCGACGGACAACGTCGCAATAATTTTTTATTTTTAAAATATTAATTATAGATAAACGACGCTATCTATCACAATTCTTAATTATTTTTAATTTTTTTTATATTTTTTACAAAAAGCGACGGACAGTGTCGCTTTTGTTAAAAATAAATAAAAATTAACTTCATAAAAACGACACTGTCTGTCGATATTTGATATTTTTAATTTACCAACAAATAAATATTTTTTATATTTTAAAAAACTAAATGTATTCAATTATATATTGAATACATTGATATCATATGATCGATTGATCAATGTAATAATAAACTATTGAAGTTATAATATAATAATATAAGCTAAATTAAATGATAATCCATTAGACTATATATGAAATACGTTGTATTATGAGGTAATATACTCGTGTATGTGATGTATATAGTACATATTCCGAAGTTGATAGTCAATCAAATATATATATGTATATATACGTAACTCTCGTGTAGTGATGTACCTAGTAGTCAAAAGCTAGCAATATGTTAACATCATATGATCGAGATTATACACTATTGAAGTTATAATAATGAAGCTAGTTAACCGATAATTTATATATATATATATATATATATATATATATATATATATATATATATATATATCGTATTCAAAAATTAATTAACCAAAAATTGTTTGTAGTATACGAGATGCATTGCCATTATTATGCGATTGACATCATTAATTTTATTTACATAATTTATTGAGTATCCTGAACTATAAACGAAATTGCTGAGACACACCCGAACTTAAAGAGGGTCCTATTACCCTCCTCCCCCGAACTAATTAAAAATATATTTTTGGCAACCTTAGTGCCTACGTGACACATACGTGTGCCTATATAGACCTTCAGTGTGTTGATTCACGCAGCAGACCTACACGGCACAACATATGTCACTTTGATTAATTATTATTATTACATTTATGCCCAACTTATTTCAAAATTTTTATCATTAATTTTTATAAAATAATTTTATATGACATACGTAATTTATTTATAACAATACTAATTTTCATAATATTTATTTATTATTATTATTATATTTAAATAGTAGTCTAAGCCGATTCAATTATCTTCTCAATTTTATTTAAATTCTAGCCAACCTTATATCTAATTGATATCAATTTTAACCTATTTTTGAATTCAATCACTACTAAAAAGTGGCCGTCACTACTCTTCTTCCGCCGACGCTATGAATTTGACTTCTCTTTATCACATTACTAAAAAAATAAAAAAAGCGACTACCAAAAAGCGATCATGGATGGTGGTAAGCGACGACTTGTGATCGTTTTTTTTTAAAACGAATTATTATTAAACTATTATTATTAATAAATTAATAATATTTTATTTTATAATACGTAAAATTAATTTTATAAGCGTAATTTATTTTTATATCGAGTCTTATTATTTTCCTCGTTATAATTATTATGTTATTATTACATTTATAGTAGCCCAAACTCAATTCAATTTTTCCAATTTCATTTAACTTCTAGTCATTTCAATATTCAATTTATGTCAATTCTAGTCTAAATTAGTTTCAATTTGATCAAATTAAAAATCTTCATATAAAATTACTTGAATTTGGCTATCTTTGTAATTTTAATCCCGACCATTGATCATATATCAATGGTTGGGATTACATCAACTTCATGCCCTTTTAATAACACCACCACCAAAAACCCTAATCTTTTTAACGCCAAAACAGCCGCCACCTCCCATTTTCTCTTCTTTCTCTCTCTTCAAACCAACAGCCGACGTCACCACACTACCGCCGGTAGCGGCTCTTTTTCTCTACTACCAGCGAATATCAATTGTCACCTCCTAGCCACCACGCCTGCCGCTGCTCCGTCCAGCTACCGGCAGAACAACACCCGCCATTGACAGGAGCCCAACGACCAGCGTAATATTTGCTGCAGAGTGGTTAGTAAGGTGCTGCTCTCTCTATGGACTAGTGATTCTTTAGATATTGCCTATTGGGGTTATCATTTGTTCATAATTGTTAGTACTATTTAATTGACTAAATAAAATACTTGGTAATATTTAGGCCTCCTCCGGAGTAAAAAGAATTAATCCCAAGACTTATAATATTTTTGTCGGTGAACCAATGATCCCTCATTATGTGATGGCGTAATTTGGTTGGTTTCTCAGTTACACCATACTAATCCAAAGATCAAATGATCATATTGATCCTTAGGTTAAGGTGGCTAGATACTGTTGGTTCTTCTTGCAAAGTTGATAGATGGTCCCAGCTTTAATAGTTTTTTAGTTCCTTGGGTACAAAGCAAATGAAAGAGTGTATTTTTCAATAGATTATATCTGTTTATTCTATTTATTAGGACATATGTTTTTCTTATTTCCACATTATAAATTAGTTGTGATCTATTCCTAATAACCAACAGTTCTTAATGTTATTATGTTGAGATCTACACATCTAAGTGTTTGATAGATACAACCAGGTTGGGTTGTGTAAATAATTATTTTGGATCATTTTATTCTTTTTACATTTTAATGGGGATCGGTTTACAAATTCAATAATCAATTATAATTATGTTCCTACATAAACTGTCCATTTTGAAAGTTCCTACATCTTTCTCATTGTGTTTGCATTAGTCGAACTTTAAAGTATATGATGAACAAAATGTAGCATGAAATACATTGATAAGATGATCACCTACCTGTAGATAAACTAGCTACACTAGAAATTTCAATTACAGACACTATCCAAAGTTTATAAAATCATTGAAAACTTGATGCATGTGAATAACTTCAGCTTCATATTCTTATATTTTGTAGTTTCTGGCAACTTTGCCATAATTATTTTTCCTATTTCTTCATAAGTAATAACACCTTCCTGAATATTGAGAATTCCATGTGAGAATATTCTCGTGTACAACTAATACATAATTTATTTTCCTACGAGTTGTAACCTGTCCTTGACTTTGAATTACTGACATGTTCGAACAAATTTGAAGTAGCTCGATTTCATATCTACGTAGTACTAGCAACTCAAACAATCTGTTGAAGATTCCTCTTGTGCAACATTAAGTCTTTAAGCATTTCCAATGTGCTTCATCATCCTATAAGTTATTCATAGAGCTATGTGGTTGACCATTGATGGAGGTAGACGATCTATGAAATTACTCTGCCCGAGACTATCTAGATGAGGATATCAGTGTGCTTCTAAACTACATACAATATTTGTCTTCTCAATACAAGCTGAATTACAGAGATAGAGAATGAAATTTCCTTGTTTCTGCAGATGTTTTGATTTGATAAAACAACTACAGTTCGTGGTTCAGTTACAGTTTGGTATATTTAACACCCTAACTGACCGAGAAGCGGAATTGGGCATCTGTACACAGGTACAACCTGTCCCTACAACGTATATTTAGGTCTTCCTTTTGATGTTTACTGAACACAACTAGTTGTCTTTCACTCTCTCTAACTCAACCCTAAGTCACTGTCTCTCTCATTCTCAACTTGTCAAGAGTCAAGACACATTTTCTACTTGTGACTAGAAAATGCTTAAGTGTAGTCACTTGAAATTTAAATTGTGAACTCGTGACTTGAAAATAATTAAATGTAGTGTCTTGAAATATATACTAGTGACTTTAAAATGGTTAAGTGTAGTGACTTGAAATGTGTACTAGTGACTTGAAAATAATTAAGTATAGCCACTTAAAGTGTGAACTAAGTTACTTTAAATTGTGAACTCGTGACTTAAAAATAATTAAATGTAGTGTCTTGAAATGTGTACTAGTGATTTTAAAATGGTTAAGTATAGTGACTTGAAATGTGTACTAGTGACTTGGAAATAGTTAAGTATAGTTACTTGAAAATATGGTTAAGTATAGTGACTTGAAATGTGTACTAATGACTTGAAAATGGACACGTGTAGTTACTTGAAATGTGAATTAGTTATTTGAAAGTGGTTAAGTACAGTGAATTGAAATGAATGATTAATTGTAGTGACTTGAAAATAGTTAAGTGTAGTTACTTGAAAATATGGTTAAGTATAGTGACTTGAAATGTGTACTAGTGACTTGAAAATGATTTAAGTGTAGTTACTTGAAATGTGAATTAGTTACTTGAGAGTGGTTAAGTATAGTGACTTAAAAATGGCTAAGTATAGTTATTTGAAATGTGAAGTAGTTACTTTAAAATGGTTAAGTGTAGTGACTTGAACAACAACATACCCAGTGTATTCCCATGTAGTGGGGTATGGAGAGGGTGGAGTGTACGCAGACCATACCACTACAAGTATAGTGACTTGAAATGTGAATTAATTATTTCAAAATGGTTAAGTGTAGTGATTTGAAATGCGTACTAGTAATTTGAAAATGGTTAAGTGTAGTGACTTGAAATGTGAATTAGTTACTTGAAAATGGTCAAGTGTAGTGACTTGAAATGTGTTCTAGTGACTTGAAAATGGTAAGTGTAGTTACTTAAAAATGGTTAAGTGTAGTGACTTGAAATGTCAATTAGCTATTTGAAAATGGTTTGAGTGTAGTGACTTGAAACGTATACTAGGGAATTGAAATGTGAATAAGTTATTTGAAAATTATTAAGTGTAGTGACTTGAAAATGATTAAGCGTAGTTACTTGAAATTGTGAACTTGACTTGAAAATGATTAAGTGTAGTTACTGAAAATTGTGAATTTGTGACTTGAAAATGGTTAAGTATAGTCACTTGAAGTGTGTACTAATAACTTGAAAATAATATAGTTACAAAATATACATGTTTGGTTATATGAAAAGATCTCCGCTTTGAGAATTTCCCATTGAGTAAATCTTCTTGTATAATCCATTGCAGTGTACCTTGACAATGTATAATCCATTGCAGTGTACCTTGTATAATCCATTTAACTGGGTACGGAGTTCTAAGAAATAAGAAAAGAGTTTTCTTCCCATTAGGTGTTAAATACGTGGCACCACTTGAACCTTTTCTCTTGTTCTCTTATTCTTCGAATTTCATCCACTGTTATCTTAATAGGACAAGTCCTAATAATAGTCACAATAATCTGTAAAATCAACTTTGAGTTTATGATGCTTTATATGCTAATATATACATGTTTATATTTGTTGATTGTTATGATTTTATTTAATACTATAATGTCAAAAGAAATTGATGAGATGATTAAGTCCCAGGTTGATGCTTCAAATGCTGATTTGTATGCTCAGTTACAGAATGAGCGACACAAAAATAAAAGGATGAGAAAGGAATTGGACTTATTGATGAAGAATGTATACAAGAAATAATCTTCAAATGATAAACCGCCATCTCAAGAAGACAACAAAGCTTATGAGGATGAAAGTGATGATGACTTTGACGACATGAATGAAAGTGACTCTAATCCTAATAACGTGGATGAAAGTGATTCTGACCCTGATGGTTGGTAGTTTTATTGAGGATTCAAGTTTGAAATATTTTGTTTTGGACCACTTAAGAATCATACATTATTGATGTGGATGTTATGAATTATATTTTTTTGTTAGCTGTAATGGTTTACATTAGATTTGTATTGAATGATGTTTTTGAGAATTATCGTAGGTTTTGAATAGATTTTTGACTAATTGTGAAATGTTTCTAATAATCTGTGTGAATTATTACTTGAGAATTTCCATGGGGATGTACATGCTAAATATTTATGAAAAATTTCTTGAGTAAATTTGTTCTTGCGAATTTACTTGGGGCATTTCATACAAATTTTCTTTATAAATAGTTTCATAAATATCTGCAAGAAATTTTCTTTTGTTAATTTTCACCGCTAAACTTCCTTTGGATTTACTTGGAAATCTTTGTGGGGAATAATTTGTGAATTTTTTTGTGAAAATTCATTATGAAATTTTACAAAATAATTCATGCAAAATTTTGATAGTTAATTGCAAGTAAATCTGCAAATAATGTACCTGGGAATTTATTTTCACAGCTAAATGTACCTGCAGATTTATTTTCATAGCTAAATTATCCAGGGATTTTATAAATTCGTAGGTAATAATTACCTGTGAAAGTATTTCCTTTGGATTCTAATTGGTAAGAAAATCCGCAGGTAATTAAATTACTTAAGAATTTTACTACATTATCCCTATGAAAATCCCCAAGTAATAAGCACTTTTCTTGTAGTGTCATCTGTCGCAACAGATGAGTGATCTGTTTAAACAGATGGCTATTATGTTGCACTCATGTTCGTGTGCTATCTGTTATTGAAAAACAACACAATAGTAGTTATCCAGATGACAAATTCAACTAAAAATCATAATTTGACTTACCAAAGTCTCCTATGAAGTAATGCTAAAGTGAAAAGTGATGTACGAAATAAAATTTGACCTGAGAAATTGGTCAAGTAGTAGCACTAGCGGTAACGATAACAACAACAATGGTCAACAACAACAAGAAGAAGATGATGATAATGAAACAAAAGATGATGATAATGAAGCAGAAGATGATGAAAAAAGCAACAACAACAATGAACAACAAAAAATCGCTAAGAGAGAGAAAACAACAATGAATGAGAAGAAAGAGAAACACGTATTTTTTTCCTCTGTATCCTATTATATTAGGTTAACATTTGAATCAAAGTATAAATTTAAGAATTTGTTGGCTATTCTCAAACATCTCCAACTTTTTTAATCCATAATAAAGTAATTGTCACTTACACTCAATTATTAAGACTTGAGTGACCTACACCTCATTTTGAAACTTTTTTGTCACTTTTCACTAAATGCACCTAGTAAGTTGTCACTGTGATTCGTTGAGTTTTTATGCTGGTAAATTGTCACTGTGAGTAGATTACATGAAAACTAGCTTCACAATAGTAATAACTATTTAGATTCTTTCTTGGCTGTCATAATTGGAAAAGATTTTCAAGAGAAATAACTTTTTTCACTGTAGTGTATTACTATTATGTTGGGTTCGAAATCGAGAGGGCGTCATGAGGAAGTTAGTAGTTGCAAACTATTGAGACGGTAAATCAGACGAAAAGAAAAACATACTAAAAACATGATTATTATATAGTTTGACCAATTGGCCTACACATAAAAACTTAATATAAAAGTAAACGTAAAACTATTAGAGAGAAAATCTCCCCCTAAACAAAGACACTTTAAAGACTACATTGTAGATACTATTTAGTTATGGTATGAAAAGGGGGGTCTTCTATGTATAGATGTCAAAAATCTTTCCTACAAGAAAGAGGTTAACCAAATATGAAAAATAATTATATTTTTCTTTCAGGAAAAATAAAAGTAATTATGATAACTTTTATTTTCCTTCTAAGAAAAAATAAAACTTAAATATGGTAAGAAAATCAGGGCAAAACCCCTAACAAATCTTCCATTTTTGGCTTGATTTTCTTCACTTATCCGTCTTCTCTTCATATCACGTGCATGAATTTCGTTCTTGATATAATCTTCATAACTGCTGCTTGCCATGGTTAAAAATAAGGTTTAAAATATCATGGTTAAAAATTTATTTAAAAGTAATAGTCTTTTTTTATTTTTAAAGATGCAGCAGCAGGAGTGTTGAAAATATGGTTGAAACTTGTTCTCTACATGTAGTTCGACAAAAATCTTCATTATCATCCAAATTGTTGCAGCTTGATTTTGAAACCGATTTGAACCTGTTTAATCTCGTCTCACCACATCATTGGACCATTGAACCGTAAACTCTAATACCACTTGTTGGGTTTGAAATCGAGAGGGCATCATGCGAAAGCTATTCGTTGCAAACTATTGAGACGATAAATTAGACGAAAAGAAAAACATATTAAAAACATGATTATTATATAGTTTGGCCAATTGGCCTACATATAAAAACATAATATAAAAGTAAATATAAAACTATTAGAGAGAAAATCTCCCCAAAACAAAGACACTTTAAAGACTACATTGTGGATGCTATTGTGTTATGGTATGAGAAGGGAGGTCTTCTATTTATAGATGTCCAAAACCTTTCCTTCAAGAAAGAGGTTAGCCAAATATAAAAAAAAATTATATTTTTCTTTTAGGAAAAATAAAAGTAATTATGATAACATTTATTTTCCTTCTAAGAAAAAATAAAACTTAAATATAGTAAAGAAATCAGGGCAAAACCCGTAATATGTTACGTTAAACAACTACATGTGTTTATAAGAGAAACTACTTCATTGATCAACGATTTTGATGCTCGTCTATTTGGCAAGACTGACATCATTTTTCAAACTTACCTACCTTTTAAAATTATTATCCAATGAAATGTTAGAAAACAATGTTTATTTTAAATATTACAAATAATGTAGCAGATTAGAAAGTTTTTTGATAAACAATTTGAGTACTAAAAATTGATAATAATGTATAATTTTCATGAGACAAGTTTTTTGGTTCCTTTATTTCATGCAGTTTGAAGACCTACTGTTATATCTTTCTTTTCAAATTTTTTATTTTAGTACATATCACCTAATTTTTAAAATGAAAATCTCCTAAGGGATGGTTTGCTCATTACTACAATTAAGTAGAAAATTTCCTTGGAAACTTTCGGAAAAATTAGCATTTCTTGACAATTTTGGACGTTTTTCAAGACACAAGACAGTTGATAATCCAAATGGCCAATGTTGTATAACACTACTTTAGTGAAATAAATCAAATTATATTTGCCCTTTCTAAATAGAGTTGCACAGGGGATGACAAAATTTTTCTCAATGTCAATGAGCTCCCATGAGAAGCTCGTGGTCCATAAAAGCTAGATGTGATTCAAATGCACTCTCTCAGATACAAGGTTCTTAACAATTCTTATAATTACTCTTTTTTATTTGATGTTTCATAAGATTGGCTTTTGTCCTTTCGAAGTGTTTGTACTTTGTAGCTTTATTTTTATTTTTTTGCTTTTTATTGTGGTATTAGGTATGTGTGATTGTATTGTGGGCGTTGTGTTTATTATGTGGAAGTTAAGTTTATGTCTCCTCCTAGATGTAATTTGGCCCATTGCCAAACACTCTTGCACCACAAGTTTTTTCGCCTCGGTCATGATTTCTCCAGGAAAAGAATATTGAGCCATAACTAATTAGAAAGAATAATTAGAAAGAATAACCTAACTCTGTTGAGCCATATACCTTTCAAAAGGTGATTATGTACACACAACACTTTAATGGATTAAATGTTTTGTGTGTATAATGTTGTCCTTTTTTTTTATAGACATCCACCCAAGCTGTCACCTCCCGTGGTGGTGGGAGGTTTGGGAGTCCTCTACCATGTATATTGTCAAAAATAATTACAAGGAGGAAAACATAAAACCAAACCTCCGGAAAGTACAACTTGTAGTAGCACCAAAACTTAAGCTTTCAAATTTCTATCAACAAACTTTGAACTACAGGGAATATGATGATGATCTCTTCCGCTAAGCTTAATGATCACCTTGAAGCAGTGGTCTCTAAGATGTTTATAAGTATAACCTTGAGTATTCACAGTTTTGCTAGATGGGATTGAAAGAAGTCTCCAGCTCATTAGATAGAACAATTTTGTTCAAGGTGTTGAATTGTCAATCTTTATCGCTTATATTCTGAATGAAGGCACACGAAGTCTATCCGTTATAGAATTACCTCTCGCGTCACATGGAAGTCCAACCACATTGTAGTAAAATTCCTCGTTATCCGGAGAGGTAGCTAAGATGTCTGCTACTTGATTCCCTTTTCAGTAATAGTGTTGAACTTGGATGCTCTTTTTCTGAACCATTTGTTTGATTTTTTGCATCTCACTATAAGGTTTCAGGGAGTATTATACTTGCCCAAGATCATGTTAACCAAAACTAAGGAGTCCATTTAAAGAAAATTGTGAAATAACTGTTAGCAGCACCATGAAATACCTATCAGAGCAGCCTGAGATTCAAAGTAATTGTTAGTTCAGAACTGGATAGGGGCAGCAAAGGCCATAATCATCTGTCCATTTCTCTTCCTAACAATACAACCAGCTCCTGCTTTGCCAATGACCTTAATGAAACTTCCAGCAGTATTCAACTTTAATCCCATTCCATAATCCATATAGCAAAAGTTCTATCCATTTGACCCTTATGTTATCTTGGTCTATATGTCTCCACAATAGTACAAGCCATAGACAAACTCAAATATCATTCCATGTTGCAAAATTTCTTACCCATGACAGTCTTGACTTGGACCACAATTTGTTGGTAGATTCTAGAGAAATTAAAGTTTTTGTCGTCATATTTCATACCACACCTGACTTTCCAGATTCCCCAACAGGCAATTATAGGAGTGATATGCTAGAGAAGCTTGTGAGCATAGTTTTTTGCAGGGGTGTTCCACCACAAAATGCCTTGAATAGCAGTAGCCCGCATTTAAGCCCAAAGGACTGGAAATAAAATTCCAAACTTTGATAGCCATCATTAGAAACAAAGAGCTGGTTTAGAATTTCATTCTTATCCACCCTGCAACATGAGCATCTGAAAGTACTTTGGTTATTAAACTTGTGGACAACGTTACCTATGGGAAGTTTCTTTTGAACATTCTCCATCCCATGAAAGAAATCTTGAAAGTATTTCTTGCACCAGACCTTGAATAGGATAATGTTGTTTTGTCCGTAAAATTAATTAAAATAATTGGTTCTTGACTAATCTTTTTAACAATTTAGCATAGTTCCAATCTTAAAGCGTCGAGTCTATCTAATTTGAGTAAGTTTAGCATGGAGAAAAACAATTTATGAATTTGTTTCAACATCCAATAAGTTATTGCAAATTGTATAACTATTTTTCCTAGTCAATTAATTTATTTGTCAAATTATTGCTAAAATTAAAATAAAAAAGAGCATAAAGAAGTTAATTAAGCTTGTATTCTGTCAAATCACTGGCAACTAGGAAAAAATTTCCTTATTCATTTAATTTGACATACTCATAATTTGGAGCACACACAACCAATCTACAAGTGTTAATCATGTAATTTGATTTACTTTTCTTTTACTCTTTGAGAATATTTCCTAATTGCATAGTTGATTAACATACTTTACATTGCTATGATTTTGTGTAAAAATAAGTTTATGGCACTTCAAGAAAATCAGTCTCCACGTTGAATGTAATGCAATTGCCCCTAGTGTTAATTTTGAAATAAAATGCACTTAACACTCTTTCAAACCTTGCACTATTCAAATTGCTTAGCTTGTGCAACAATACATGGGTGATTTATAGACGACTTTGATAACAACACCATACATATGAAAATTACAATGTTTTAATAAGCTGTCAATTATGTTCTGTCTCGAAGAATTCAATTTTCTTCCTCTGCAAAGAATCCTTTTAAATTCATCCAAAATGAATTAATATATACTTAATAATGTTTTGCAATAAGATAAATGAAGTACATGTCAAATAATCTTAATATTGAATGGTATCTATCACAACATGTTTTCTTACATTGCTAATTTTATGTTGCTCTTTCAAGAATGATATTAATGATCGATGGCAACAAGAGTCCTGGTCATGACAACACAATGAGACTATCAATGGCAACAAGAGTCCTGGTCATGGCAACACAATAGAGACTGATAAAACAAACATACACCAAGAATATTATATATACAGAAGAAGAAGTATTAGGAGATATAAGTTTCATTACATTTTGTACTTTACAATAAGTAAAGTGTCATCTAATTAAAATTTTAATGTTCATCCTCATAGATTTTACCGATATTCGATCATTTTAACCACAACAAACAAGTTGCTATGCATCAATCAACGTTAATCATTCAAAGAAAATTGTAATTTATTTTAATAATATAATCCTTTAATACAACTAGGCACTATATGACCTCGACATTCATATACGTGCAACACACGTGTTGAGAAACTAGTATATATATATACACACACATATATATGAAATAAATGTGGAATAGTTAATAATCTATATAATTGATTTTTTTGGCCATATGTCAAGTAGCTAGTTTTCAAGATGCCAATAGACATAATAATAAGCTAGACTATTCTCCTTTTTTTATATATGTAGATAAATATGAAATAAATATGGTATAAATAAGAATTAACTAATAATCTACATAATTGATTTTTGTGTCAAATGTCATGTGACTCAAGAAAACTCAGTAATACCAGAATCTCAGTAGTATTCCATCAGTCAACTGTCAGTTCAGATCAGTTAATCATGTTCAGTGTCTATTCATATGGGAGTAGGATTTAGCACCGAGTGAGTCCAAGGATGGGAACTCACCTGTTATTAGAGGGTGTGATTCTTAGAAGCAGTCCTTCCTCTTCAGAACTACGTAGCCAACATAGGTTGAGACATCAAACCTACTATTTTGAGGGTAGATAAGGTGGCTTAACCTGTTATATAATGGTCCCACCGTTCACCTTTGAGTACCTACTATATGAGGGATTACTCACAGCTTGTCCTTACCAGTGGCATAGTATTGACACTCTTCCAATTGGGGTTATAGATTGGACCCCAACTCAGCTATATTGCTTTATTTGGGGCATATTGGATAGATGACTACTTCCCACAGTTACAGTCTCAGTCTCAGTTTCTGTAATAGAACTCATATAGTTCTACAGAATTCAGGACTGTCAGCTAAAGTTAATTCAGTACAGTATGGAACCCAGCTAGTTCCATCAGAGCCAAGACTATCAGACACAGTCGCTAGTATCAGTTATATCAGTTATCAGTAACTCATGTTATCAGTATTCAGAGTCAGCAGTTAGTATCATCACGAATTCAGTTACAGTCACTTATTCATGCATATATTCTCACGTTCATGTTATACAGTCAATTAGCATTGTTCATACATGTAAACCCTTTGCATTCAGCCTATGTCACTTGCATACCAGTACATTAAATCGTACTGACGCATTTGCGCTATGGCGTTTTATACCATAGGTTCAGAAGCACGAGCTCCAGAGCATCAGTAGTATTCCAGATTTTATCAGCCAGATTTAGCAGTGAGTCCTCATCATTCGGGGATGATATGACTATTTATTTCATTATTTCAGTTTGGTTTTCAGTAGATGGAGTTAGTTGGGGACATGTCCCATCAACTTCTTATTCAGACAGTTCAGTCAGTTAGAGGCTTTTAGACTAGATTCAGACTTCAGTATATTCAGATATTTACTTTAATTTTTGTATTGTGATACCACATTATTCGGAGATGGTTTTATCAGATGTTTATTAGTTTTGAACCTTATAATATGATTCAACCTACTATTTCCGCATTTATATAGTATATTATGTAGTGTTCAGGTACATATATTAGTCATGGGTTAACTTGTGGTCCTTCGGGGTCATAAACACTGTATAGCTTTTCGGGTACCAGATTTGGGGCATTACAATTAACAATTTAAATAATTAACTAGCAATAATACAATCATAAAGGTCTAAGAGATAGATAGGAAATCAACAACCGTTCCTGAACTCAACAATTTTGGTAGCTTTCCCAAAACTCAGCATTGTTGGTACAAGAGCTACTACAAATACACTATGAGTACTGAGTAGTCAAATACAATTGAAAGACTAGACATAGATAAATAAAAGAAAAATGGGTAACTCTGATTCCAAGAGTTCACCCTAATCTTTGAAACCAACCTTGCATAAACGATAAATCAACAGCATTAACTAGTACTCAGATCTGCACCAAAAAGGTATAGAAGTGTAGTATAATTACCAAAACCATGAGTACTATGTAGACATTATCGATTGACTGAGCTAAATCATGATATAAATACGATAAGATACAAGATAGAATAAGCTAAGTCAAGGCAAAAAGGGTAACTTGGAAATAAGCTCCAAAGCCATTATACCTAAATAAATGAATACATACGAGATAATAACTTAAATATGTTACCATTATATCTACAAGATTGACCCGCATATGCCAATAAGAGTGGAAAAGTAAATAACCAATCACAGGCCCCCATAAGCTTGGAGAGTACAATCAAGGGAACTAAGTAACCGAATAACCTTAAGTTTTCAATTATCATACCATAATCCAAGAATACCTATGAAATGTATCATCTCATACATAATTTCCACTATTGGACATGAACCAAAACTTAATACTATCATTATCATTATTCTCATTATCAAACTTGAACCAAAACTCATATTATCAAGATCATTATCAACTATCGAACTCAAACTGGAACTCATGATTATAAACTATATCAATGAACCATATCAACAAGCCATACCAATAAACTAACCCAATAGACTATACTAATACCACATCTATTAAGCTATGCAAATTACCATGCCTATAGGCTATGCCAATGGTCGTAATCATAAGTTATTTCCATAATCAAATCCATAAGATATTAATCATATCTATAAGCCATTAATGATATATATATATATATCATTAATGTCTTATAGATATATATAGATATGATTATATATAAGTTATATCAAATCTATGAGCCATTAATCATATCTATAAATATATCTATGAGCCATTAATCATATCTATAAGCCATATCATATCCATGAGCTATTAATCATATTTATAAACCATTAATCACATCGATCAGTCACTAATCATATCTGTAAGTCAGATCATATCTATAAGCCACATCAAATCCATGATCCATTAATCATATCTATAAACCATTAATCATATATTTGAACCATTAATTAGATAAATAAGCCATATCATATTTATAAGACACATCATATCTATAAGCCATTTCATACCATAAGCCATATCATATCTATAAGCCATTAATCATTAATAATGTTAATATTTATATCATTAACCATGTCAATAGGAAATATTATTGATCATATCCAGAATTCATATCAATAATCATATACATATAAGTCATATCATATATATAAATCATATCATTAATCATATATATAAGCAATATCATTAGCAATACCCAAAATTAGCATCAATCTTTCAATATCGTAACGTACTTAATAAATATATTCAATCTTATCAAGTGTTAGACCAATCATCAATAAGAGTATATCATGCGTAACTAAGTCTACATGGGTAACACATAAGTCTTGGCCTAATGTGGGCCTGAGGGACCCACTCTAATCCTCAAAATCTATTTTAGGTAACTTTTATCCCAGACTAGTCTAAGGTATCTAAGTTTATTTCTAGATGTCAAGTAAGACATAAATAGCCCCAAGATAGTAATCCTTCCCAAATAGGAATAACTAAGGGAATTCTACCTAAAACAATAGCAACCAAGGCAACTTTCCCTAACTTAAGCAACTAAGTACAATTCTGCCCTAAACATGGATTATGAAGGTGATTTAACCTAGCTTGAGTAATTAAGGCATTCTCATTCTAAACATGAACCATGAAACCCAATTCACCTAAGTCATGAATAACTATGCTAATTACTCTAAGTTTGTGATTTCAAGAAAGCCTAAATGGCTCAACTAAACCAAATATTCTCATTCATAGTTTCAACACCTAAATCCTACCCCGTATCTAGCATAATATCATAAGAATACTGTGAGATTACTCAAATTATGAAGAAGGTAAAGCTAGCCTACTTAGATGTTAAAGAAAATCCCAAAGAATTTGCTAAATCACCAATTTCCCTTCCTGAGAAACTTCCACAAGGTGCCACACTATAAAATCACAGTCTAATCATCAAAACAAAAACACTGATACCCATATTACACTATTATGCTTCGGGTCCAAAATTATATAAAAATCCCATGTGGAATATGCTTGCGGAAATTGCATTATCAAAACCAACATAACGTCCCACTATGGTCAAGGAACCTATAGCCTAATATGGTTTCAATCTATAATAGTGCTAAAATTAAGTCACCATGATTTTAGGGATTTTAGATAAGAATGGAGAATTTATCCATAAAACGAATGGACGCCTACCATAATTTCGACGAAGAATCACGTAAATAACTTTTTCCCAAGCTCCAAGATGACCTACAAATGTTTCTCCCAAATTTCTACACTATTTAGGGTTTTATTATCTTGAGAATAGGAGAATAATGGTGAAACCCATGCAAAGTGGGGTATTTTTACACTTCCCAGGTGCGTGGATACTGCTAAAATAGACACTGGGCTACTTTAAAAGTCACCGCTAAAGAGACTGGGTGCCACTAAAGAGGGACCCAACATCACAAACCAGGCTGCTAAAGCGGACCATGGGCCACTTTAGAAGTAGCTGCTAAAGTGCCCAGGTGCCACTAAAGCCGTACCTATTGGATGAGCTAGGGCTACTAAATTTCCCAATGGGCCGCTAAAGTTCCCTCCACTAATGATCCCAAAGGGTTACTTTAGCGGTTACACTAGATATAAGGCACCTACTGGAGGCTTAAATTTTTTTTGAGTCTCAGCTAAACCTTGGGATTTACTTGGAATCCCGTATACACAAACAAACTTTGCTACCCTAAAATAATTCGATATTCTAGACTCAATGGTGCAGTCAAAATTTCCATTTGAGGTCATTCCAATAAAATATGGGTTACACATCTACTTTCTATTTTTACTTCTGACCAATAGCCTGAAATGAGTTTGAGTGCTTCAAGACCCAAACCAAGGGTCCATCTAGCCTAAAATCATTGTTCTGGGGCCATTGGAATAATTAGAATTGGGATACGTGGTTGTTTAGTTGAATTTTTTATTCGAGAGCTAATTTGAACCAACAAAGGCTTCAAAATAAGGAATTGGCTCTAAAAACCAAATGAACTACCTGATAACTAAACTATCAGTTCTAGTATGTCATAAATAATGTGGGGCAGCTACAAAAAATCTCTAAACAACAAAAATAAGCAGAAAATAGAGAATAACCAGAATGGTTATTGTAAGGATGAAATTATGTAGCCTTTCCTCATAGCTAGTTAAAAACTCAAAAACATCCTCTCATAGGGCCCCAAGAAATCTTTAAGGAGCTAATTTGAGAAAACCACCTAGCATATTATAATCCTTATCATCCATGGCTGGATGGGTTGCTATCGATTAAGGAACTACCAGTATTAGTAGGACCTCTACCCTGGGAGCCATAACTACAGGATATAATTCTAAACTAAGACCATCATAAGTTATTGTCTGGTTCATATCTATTGGGTCTACCTACCAAGCCTAATATCTAAACCTAAGTACCATAAAGAGCTGATGAAGATATAAACTATAATGGGGCCTAGGCTTTCCCTTGGTCCACCTATTGTATTAAAGGTTGGCCTTCTATTGCAATTTTTGGATCGGGAGCAATATTAGGATTTGGAGAAGGATCCCTGGTTTGGTCTTAAGATTGGGATACACCTCTGGCTTGACTTCAGCTCAGGGTCAATATTTTCCCTTAATTAGTGACTTAGCTACAGGCTCAGGGTCTCTGTCCCAATAATTGTAGCTCACATCCTAGCCATATTCAAAAAAGTGAAACAAATGAGAATCTGGAAACCAATATAGACACAACACACAATAATGAACCAAAAAGATGAGATTTTTTTAAGAGCATTCTATAGCCTCAAGAAGATAGGATATGGACGTCTTCATACTGATCTGTAGGACTCTGTTTGACACTTGATCTTGTAACAACAATAATGGTGAACTTATGCTCAGATACAAAACTATCACGATTTAATTCCTCAAGTTGTGATGGTGCCTTCTTTAATCCATAAGTTGGTAACCTAAGCCATAACTCAAAATAACAAGTAATGGACTAACAGGTGGAAGATGCAAAAAGTAAGGAAATAGGAATACAACTAAAATACTAAGCAACGAAAATAGCAATATATATATATATATATATGTATGTATATGTAAATGTATATAAATATGAGCATACTATACAATAGAGGGAAAATGACATAATATCAAAATAAGTATTTCCCACAACGTGGTAAGGTTAGTACAAGAGCCACTAATAAAATAGAGTGCTAGACACTGTCAGAATATCCATCATATTCTCAAAAAATGAAATAAGACTATCAAAATAGCAAGAGGAGGAAGATCAACTTTAAAATACATAATTTCACCCTATCTCCAAATAACTTCACAACTCGAGGTTATCATTAAGGATGGTGGCTAGTACTCAAATAGTATCATGCAAAAAAAAGCAAATGTGTAATATGAGTACCAAAACAAAGAGTATTCTATAGGCATCATAAGATGACTGAGCTAAATAAAGTAAAATAAGAAATAAAGTTTAAGAATATAAACCTAAGTCGATAAATAAAGACATAAATAGAAATAGTAGGCTAAACTAGGAAACACAATAAGTAGAAAACAAATAAAACAAAAGAAATAATAAAATCCTAACTATAACCTAACTATCCCCCCATAAGACTAGAAGGCAGAAACAAGAAAAAGTAAGCCAAACCAAGCCCCATAAGCATGATAGGTACAAGCAAAGAATAACACTAATGTAAGGATTGTGTAATCTACCCTAATGAACAAAAAATGAGTCAGAATGAGTAATATCTTTACCTGATACTCCTTTCCATACATAACCACTATTGGTATTTCCAATTTTCCAACCCCTCATCAGTAATAGGAATGGTACTAAATGCAAGACTTGAAATGAAATTCATAGATATTAAGCAATACGTAGATACAAGACACATCCAAAACTCAAAGCTAATAATCAATAAAACATATGAAAAACTAAAATCAAAACTGATAGAATATCATAGTAGCAATTGTTAGACTCAAGCAAAAACTAATAATAATGAAATAAATAGTGATATCCTAAGGTCATAACTTATCTCAAGTCTATTTATTCAATATAATCTATTTTTTATACGGCCAAATCCTATAGGGCAAAACTAATTCCAATTATTAAGTCCGAAAGGCATAGTCTAAGGTCAAATACTGCCCTATCTAGGATAATGAAAATAAATGAGCATAAAAAACTGCCTAAGTTGACCCCAAACCTATATAATATCCTAAGAAGTGTCTATGTGATCATTAAGGTAAAAAACGGGTTACTCTAACTGTTACATCCTAAAAAAAGGTAGTTTAGTCCACTATCAATTTAAAAAAATCAAACATAAGGCAAACACCTACCAAAACCTAGGTTAAAGCTTCTCAATCCTGTACCCAAGGCACTAAAAGATCTAAGTCTAGTCCTAAGGGATAATCATAGACTAAAGTAAGGGAAAATAGGTTTGAATTTTATTAAAAAGGGTCTCTAATAGGATAAATAAGGAAATAAATTATAAACTAATAGCCAATCCATAATTAACCACCCATAGATAGTACAACACCATACTAATACCATAAAAAACATAGTTTAGGAAAAAGTTAAGCTTAGTGACCTAGACACTGTTGAAAGCTGGTAAAATCCTCTATACCAGATCGTGTATTAAGATGAGAATATTAGTACCCATATTGTGCATTAGTGCTCTGGGTAAAAAATTGGACTAAAAGTCCCTCGTGGGACCTACTTGAAAAATCATAAATTCAAACCATCATAGAGTCTCTCTCAATTCAAAGATATTTTTTCCAAAAATTGGGTGCAATTCGAGCCTAAATTATTATTATATCTCATTTTTACTTTAGCATTATTTTTACTTGTACTCACCGTGCTTATGGGGCCTCTAATAAGTTTATTTCTCTTTGTCAGAGTTTTTTGGGCTTGTTTAGGTTCAAATAGGTTATAACTAGGTTTTTATTTCTACTTTTGAGTTTCTACTATTGATTTATCGCATTTGTATAACATTGCCTATTGTCTCTAATCCTATCGCTCAATTAATTCCTTTAGATTAGATAATCGCACGTTATTTATACTTCTATTATAATAGATCTTAGTCGGCCTAAGACATCTACTGAGTACCCATGGTTTTGGTACTCATACTACACTCCTACATCATTTTACTGATACAGATCCAAGTATGAGTTACCATCATTGATGACATCCTCAAGGTGTGTTGCTAATCAGAGATTGGGTGGGTTTTAGATTCTGGAGTAGATCCCTCTTTTCTACTGTTATGTAGTCTTATTTCTTATATTCTGAGATAGAGATGTATATTCGGCACCATTTAATACTCTTTCTATCATATTGGCTTTCTTACTGATCTTACCAAGTCTTGGGGGATTCATTTTGGCATTCTCCCCCCTCTTTCTCTCTCTCTCTCTCTCTCTCTCTCTCTCTCTCTCTCTCTTTTATTGATTTATTGGTACCAATTATTGTGTTAACGGTTTTACAAATCATATTATTAGGCTATCGGTTCGATTTTTAATTTTAATGTTTTAGTTAATGGTTAAATCTATAACCCAAATTTTATTTTTATTCCTATTATTATAATAGTAACTTTAGATTTTAAATACATATATTACAACCAATTTTTCAATTCATGATGGCACCCACTTCAACCCACCAGTAGATAATCCAAATCATAGCCCAAAACGATGAGTATCAAACTAACATGCAGAAGATAAAGAAAAATAATAAAGCAATAATAAAATGCGGCTAGAAGAGGGATATATATATACATATATGTAAATATACATATATATATATATCTATTATATATATATATATATGCTTATGTATGTTATACAAGAGAGGGAAGAAGAACAAAAAACCAAAAAATATCTCCAAAGACCTACTAAGATCATTATAAGATCCACTAGAATAAAAAGAGTACCAGACAATGCCCAAATTTACATCACAGTCTCAGAATATACAAAATAATACTATCATGAAAGTAAAAGGAGGTGGATTAGCTCCAAACTTTGAAGGATCACCTAGTCTCTGATCAATAACAACATGAAGTCATCATCAATAGAGGTAATTCATACTAGGATTACCGTCAGGGAAAAGGATGCAAAAGTGTACATTGAGTACCAAAACATAGTTACATAGTTGGCATCATAAGCTGACCCATCTCAGTACAGTAAAAATATAAATAAAGTATTGTAGTGGCCCTACAGGTCATTTATAGTATTTTCAGGCTTTTTTTTTTTTACTTTTAGAGCTTTTTTATAGCTGCCTCAAGTCATTTATGACTTGTTGGTACTGACAGTTTGGTTAGCAAATAATTAATTTAATTATTTGAATCATTTTCCTATTTTGAAGTTTTCACTATTAAAAAAGAGTCTTGAGTCTAAACTTTAGGTAAACGTAATGGAAATACTAATGAGTTGTATTGGAAATACTAATGATTATATTAAGATCGGTAAAGTATTGAGTGTTCATATCGTATGAATGTACTTGTTCATGCTCCTCGAGATATATTATGATGAGAATGAATGATAAGGTATGATGGCATGTCTTTCCTTACTTCTCTTTCACCCTATCCCTCATGGGGCTTGCATTTATTATTGATTGGACTAACTTTTTTATATATATATATTATGAGGATGCCCAGCAAGTTCAGAGGATACATTGATGTTGTGATAATGCCTGGTAAGTTCGAAGAATATATTGATGTTATGACGATGCTCAATGATTTCAAAGGATATATTAATGTTATGATGATGTCTGATAAGTTTAAAGGGTATATTTATGTTATGATGATGTTCGATAAGTTCAGAGGATATATTAATGATATGATGATGATCGTTTAAGTGTAGAGGATATATTAATTATATGATGACACCAATAAGTCTGGAGGATACATTAATGATATCATGATTCTTGGTAAGTCTAGAGGATATATTGATGTTATGTAGGGTAAACATGTGTATATATATGTTTATGTGTTATTATGCCTTTATATGATTACATATGTATATGCCTTAAAGATATGATGTTATTCTTGGGATGTCGAGTATAATTATTCCAAACTAAGTAGTTTAGTTCTTTCTAGGGTTGAATAATGTGTAGAAGTAGTATATGCCAAATAATGAATTAGGACAAGTTGGTAAACAAGATATTGTGTGGCATTTGAGGATTCACCTAGCGAGTTTAGACAAAATTGGATAAGTGAATTAATTAAGGTATATTGCTTATTTAAGTGAGTTATGTGGTGACTAGTTGACTACTAAGTCACTATTTTACTTGATGGATTTAAGTTTAGAATTCTAGTTAATGAACCTTGTTTGGTTGAAATATAGTAACTTGAAATTGTGGTTGTTACATGGATAATAACGATAATAGGTTAGCATGGGAAATGATTAATGATATTGATGACAAAGTTATGATATTGATTAGCCATTAATTGAGGATTTGCATATTAATGAGGTAGATATTAAAAGAGGTTAATGGTTAGATATATAAGTGTATAATGAAAACTAGTGGCCTTTTCTAGATGGTGAATACGACTATCATGATAATTAGAAATTGCTATTGTTAAAATGTACCGATGGTTTAATAGTGAACCTCGACTAGATGCAGGATGTTGGTTAATTAGGGAATAAGGGTTAGTTATTATATAATGAATAAAGTTTATGAAAAGAATCAATTAGGCTAATAACTAGAGGTCCTTTGATGACTAGCAAATTAGTAGTTAATAATTAGTATTGATTAGTTAATAGTAGTGCGTAGATCGAGTATATCATTGAGATATATTTCTAAATAGTGATATGATTATGGTTATGAGTACTTTGGTAAATTTTATTTAATTTCGGTAATTGATGAGATTATGAATATTGGTAAATGACCATTGATGTGAAATATGGGAAACCATGGATATTGAGAAGTTGGTTATATATCTATTTACATTGATGATTTGATCTTTGATGCACTCTCTAGTGGTATGGGATGCCGTGATTGGTTCTTTACCTTATATTCTTTTGGATGTACTCCCCGACGGTATGAGATGCTGTGTTGAGTTCTTTTACTTTATGCTCTAATGGATGTATGTTCATTACCTTGGTATTTATGCGTTTGTAATTGTATTAGTGTCTCTTTATGCTTTTGGATCGATTACCCACTATATATGACTATATTGGCGTGTATTGATATAAGATGTTGTATTATTGTTCTAGTTGATCATTTATTTTATACAGTGATGTTGAAGATGATTCAGGTTTGATTATGTTCCTTGACTTAGAGATATTATCTCGCGTTATATCATCTTTATATCATAATTTATCCCAGGCTACCGATGATGCCTACTGAGTACACATTATTTTAGTACTCATACTACACTTCTCAACCTTTTTGGTGCAAAACCAAGTAATAGTTGCTTCCACTGATTTGAGTTCATACAGTGTTGATCTTCTGGATACAGGGTGAGCTCTTGGGTTTTGAGTCACCCATTTCCCTCAATCTATGTTCAATATTTTATATTTGAGATGAATGTATTGACTATTTTATGAAATATATTTCCTATTATTAAGATTAGATTCTCCTTTATTGATATTACCTGGTCGTGGAATTGGTATCCATATTTTGGCTATTTTTTTAGTGGAACACTGTAGATTATAATTGTATTCCTGTATTTAGGCCCAGTTGGGCATTTCTACCAAAATAACCTATTGTCTTAGCTTTGGGTTACGGTGTTGGCTAACCTATTGGTGGGTTTTAGTAGGTTCCATCATGACTCATGAATCGGGTCATGACAAATTGGTATCAGAGCTAGGTTTCATTGACATTGTCGCTACAAGAGCAAGTGTCTAATAGAGTCCTGGGGACCAAAACCTTAACGTTCATTTCCTATTTTCGGAAGGATATCAGACATTATTAAGAGTGCTTCATTTCTTTCACTTGTATCGTGCTAAGAGTCTGAGTTGGTTTGTAGGGTATTTTATTGACTTTACTCTTTTGTAGATACTTAGGACATGTGCTATGACTATACATGATAGGGGTCCCGAGACTAAGCCTAGTGATCCTACTCTTATTTAAGGACAAACTCGTGATATGTCCCGAGTTAGGGACCATGATGAGATACTTCTTCCAAACCCCATTCATGTACCTGAGGCAGAGATTCCTCTGCCATAATTATCGGTGGGCTTGGGACCAGCTCAGGCTCTACCAGGTTATATTCCTTCTTTGTTGTTAAGAGACGCTTTGGTTCAGCTATTGGGTATTGTTGATGGTGAATAATTTAATAGGGTAGGAGTGCAATATATTATTGTAGCTCTTAGAGATGAGGTTCTTTCTATACAGGTAGTTGTTCAGTCGGTGGCCGCTCAGCTAGTTGTGACCTATTCTGCTATGTCTGTTGAGGAGCAAAAGATGCTAGGTAGATTTGTAAGATTGGTTCCGCCTAGGTTTTTTGGTGCTCCTAGAGAGGATGTATTTGAGTTTTTTACTACTTGCGAGGTTAGGCTCTCTGGATTAGGCCTTGTCAAGAATCATGATATGGATTATACTATATTTCAGCTGGATTTATTTATTTCACATGGGTGGAGAGGTTTTATGAGTTCTAGAATAGATGGGTCTTTTCTCCTATAATGGACTCAGTTCTTTAAGATATTCTTGGAGAAGTATATGCCGCACAGCCTTAGAGATTGATTGAGGGAATAGTTTACCAGATTAGAGTAGGGTTCTATGATAGTCGCTGATTATGAGGCCTCTTTACATAAGTTGGCCAGACATGCGACTTTTATTTTTGATACTGAGTATGAGAGAGTTTGCTGCTTTGTGAGAGGATTGAGGATCCCTATTTGGATGGCTACTCAGATTCTAGTTTCTATAGGTTGGACTTTTGTTGAGGTTTTATATCATGTTAGAGTGATGGAGAACATGCACCGTGAGGGTCGTAATAAGGGGACCAAGTACCAGGGCATGTTTAATGCAATCCTTAGCAGCACATAATTTAGAGATGGTAGTTCTCATTTTGGGTATCCTTTGCGTCCATTTTTTTAGCCTCAGAGTAAGACTATTCATCCAGTTCAGTCAGCTCTTTGGACCACTAACCGAGTTCAGTTTAGTAGTATTGGTTGCCTTGGTAAGGGTGGTGATCATTCTTTGGGAGGTTCACCTACAGGCCGTGCTAGACGTGGAGATTACTCTGGTTCAGCCAAATCTATGAGTTCTAGTTCTGCTCGTGACTCTTGATTTATTTGTGGGCTTCCTGGTTATTTTTTCTGAGATTTCCCTAGTTGTTGGGTAATGGTTATTTCAGCTTAGGGTGCTACCCCTATTAGAGTGGTCTATCCTTTAAGTAGAGGTGGTTTTTGAGGTCGCCAAGGTAGTTATCAGGGTGCTCGAGGTAGTAATCAAGAAGGTAGGATAGGAGGTCGGTCAGGTACCCAACCAGGTGGCGGGCATAGTCAGTTATATGTGGTACATTCTAGGCCTGAGGTTGAACTTTAGATGATGTAGTTATAGCTACAATTTGGGTGTACCGTAAGTCGACTCTTGATTTATTTATCCCAGATCTACTTATTCTTATATATCTTCTTATTATACACCATGGTTGGACTTGGCTAGTAACTTATTATTTATGCCATTGTGCGTATCTACTCCCGTGGGTGATTCTTTTGTAGTGGATCGAGTATCCAGATCATGTGTTATGAAATTTAGTAATGTTGATACTTATTCTGATCTTATTATTTTGGATATGCTAGATTTTGATGTGATTCTGGGCATGGACTAGTTATCCCACTATCATGCAGTGATGGATTGTTTTGCCAAGATTGTTACCTTAGCCATTCCTAGCATACCGCACAGTCATGTGGCAGGGAGCAGTTAGCCGCAAGTTGATGGGGATTATTTCTTATGTTTGTGCTAAGAGACTTATATCGAGAAGCTGTGAGTCTTATCTCGCTTATATATGTGTTACTCATCTGGTGAGTCTATTGCTTGACTCTGTTTCTATTGTTTATGAGTTTCCTAATGTGTTCCCTACTGACCTGCCTTGTATTTACCCTGATCGTGATATTGAGTTTCCTATTAATCTTGAGCCTGACACCCAACCTATTTCTATGGTACTTTATTGGATAGTTCCTACTGAAAGGAGCTGAATTGTCACCTTTAGGATCTTCTTTGTAATGGTTTTATTAGATTGAGTATGTCTCTGTGGGGAGCTTCTTTATTTTTTATAAATAAAAAAGATGGCCCTATGCGTATGTGTATCGATTAAAGGCAGCTTAATAAGGTAACAGTAAGAACTATTATCCTATGCTTTATATAGATGATTTGTTCGACCGGCTTCAGGGTACAACCATGTTTTCTAATATTGATTTTAGGTCCAGTTATCATTAACTAAGGTTTCCAATTGAGGATGTATCAAAGATGGCTTTTAGGACCTATTATAGTCATTATGAGTTTTGGTGATATCTTTTGGGCTGACTAATGCCCCTACCGCATTCATGAATTTGATGAACCATGTGTTTAGACCCCATTTAGACTCCCTCATTATTGTGTTCATTGAAGACATTTTTGTGTATTCAAGGAGTAGTGAAGAGCAAGCGCAACATTTAAGGATTGTGCTCTAGACTTTGAGTGATCATGTGCTTTTTACCAAGTTCTCTAAGTGTGAGTTTTGGCTTAAGTCAATGTCATTCCTTGGACATATGGTATCTATGACCGATATTATGATTAACCCGATGAATATTATGGTGATTCGTGGTTGGGATAGGCCTACGTCTCTACTAAGGTTTGTAATTTCATTGGTTTGGCCGATAATTACATGGGCTTTGTTGAGAGCTTTTCTGCTATTTTAAAACCTATGACTAGGTTGACTCAAAAGGAAGTTTCATTTTTGATGGACTGAGAAGTGTGAGTTGAGCTTTAGAAAGCTCAAGTATTGTCTTACTTCAGCCCAGTGTTAGCTCTTCTTTTTGAGGGTGAGGTATTCACTGTGTTTTGTGACATTTTGGGTGTTGGTACTGGTTGTGTTTTGATGAAGTAGGGTCGGTTCATAGCTTATGCTTCTAGACAACTTAAAATTTATAAGCATAACCACCCCACTTATGATTTGGAGTTGGCAGTGGTAGTTTTTGCGCTTAAGATTTAGAGGTATTATTTTTATGGAGTGCGTTAAGATAGTTTCATCAATCATCACATCCTTCAACATTTTATGACCCAGTGAGAGCTTAATGCTTGCCAATGTAGATGGATGAAGTTGCTATGTGAAGGTGAGGTTCTCCCAATTTGAGCAGATTCGTGATCGTTAGAATGAGGATAGCAAGCTATGCTTTCTCTATGACCAGGTGGTGAGTGGTGACTTTGGGAGGAACACCAATGATTTTAAGGGTATTTTGAGATTTCAGGATCAAATTTTTGTTCCCCAGCTTGATGAATTAATTTAGTCAATTCTTCGTGAGGCTTACAGATCTAGATATTTTATTCATCCTGGTACAACTAAGATGTATAGAGATTTGAGGCATCATTAATGGTGGGACGGTATGAAGAGAGATGTGATAGACTTTATGGCTCATTTCCTATGTTGTCAATAGTTTAAGGTTGAGCATCAGCATCTAGGAGGATTTACTCAGAGTTTTACCATTCTTGAGTTGAAATGGGAACGAATTACTATGGACTTCATTAGTGGTTTGCCTCGTACTTCCTATGGTTTTGATGGTATTTGGGTTATTATGGATCATTTGACCAAGTCGGCACATTTTATTCCTCTTTATATGATTTTAGTACTGAAATATTAGCACACATTTATGTGCAGAAGGGAGTTTGTTTGCATGGATTGCCCATTTCTATCATATCAGATCATGGTTCTGTATTTACTTTGCAAATTTAGAGAGCATTCTAGGAGGAGTTGGGTACTCTAGTTGATTTGAGTATAGCTTTTCACCCGCAAACAGATGGTCATTCCGAGCAAACTATTTAGGTGCTTGTGGATATGCTCCGATCCTATGTTATGGATTTTAGAGGATAGTGGGATCAACACTCAGCATTAGCAAAGTTCGCATACAACAACAACAACTATCATTAGAGTATTGAGATAACTCCTTATGAGGCTTTGTATGGCAGGAGATGTCGTTCTTTAATAAGATGGTTTTAGAACTCCGAGGTGAGACCTCGAGGTGTGAATTTGCTCCTAGATTCATTGGATAAAGTTAGGGTGATTCAGGATAGGCTGAGAGCAGCCCAAATTAGAATGGAGGCCTATGACGACTGTAGGCTCTGCGCCTTGAGATTCAAAGTGGTGACTGTGTGTTCCCTTTTGTTTCTCCCATGAGGGTTGTGATGAGGTTTGAAAGAAAGGTAAGCTTAGCCCTTGATATATTGGTCTTTTTGAGATTTTTTGCATAGTCGGTGAGGTGGATAATGAGTTAGCCTTGCCTATAGATTTTGCAACTGTTCACCCAATTTTTCATATCTCTATGTTGTAGAAGTTGTAATTCCCCGAATCTGGTACACAGAATGCTACACGGTGCTCATGACCACAAACTAACCAATGAATGATATATGTACCTGAACATTGCATAATATACTGTATAAATATGGAAATAGTAGGCTGAATTATGCCATAAGGTTCAAATCTGATAAACATCTAATAAAACCATATCTGAATATGTGGTACGATAATACCAAAACTAAAACAATGCCTGAAAACATCTAGTATGAAAACCCTGTAGTCTGAAAACCTCTAAATTGTCTGAATAAGGAGTTGATGGGACATGTACCCAACTAACTCCAACTACTGAAATAAAATAAGTAATGAAGAAATAAAGTAATAATCATGTCCTTGAAGGATGAGGACTCACTGCTAACTTTGACTGCTGAAACTGGAATGCTACTGATGCTCTAGAGCTCGTGCTTCTGAACCTATGGTATAGAATAAAACACCACCCAACTAACTCCAACTACTGAAATAAAATAAGTAATGAAGAAATAAAGTAATAATCATGTCCTTGAAGGATGAGGACTCACTGCTAACTTTGACTGCTGAAACTGGAATGCTACTGATGCTCTAGAGCTCGTGCTTCTGAACCTATGGTATAGAATAAAACACCATAGCGCAAATGCGTCAGTATGATGGAATGTATTGGTATGCATGTGAGGTAGGCTGAATACAAAGGGTTCAAATGCATGAACAATGCTAACTGACTGTATAACATGAATGTGAGAATACGTGCATGAATAAGTGACTGTGACTGAATTCGTGATGGCACTGACTACTGAGTCTGATTACTGATAAAATGTGTCACTGATAACATATATAACTGATATTGAGAGACTGTATCTGATGGTTTAGGTTCTGATGGAAATAATTGAGTTCCGTACTGTTCTGAGTTGACTGTATCTGACAGTCCTGGATTCTGAAGAACTATCTGAGTTCTTTTACTAAGATTGAGTCTGAGACTGTAACTGTGGGAAGTAATTATTTAACCGACATGACCCTAATAAGATATTATAGCTGAGTTGGGGTCCAATCTGTGGTGTCATACTGCGCCACTGGTAAGGACAAGTTGTGAGTGACGCTCATATGACAGTGTCCCTAAAAAAATGGTGGGACCCTCATCTGACAGTTTTTATCCACCTCATCAACCCTCAACTGTCAGTGTTTATGGCTCAACCTATACTGGCTACATAGTTCTGGAACACAAGGATTGCTTCTAAGGATCACATCCTCAATTGTCAGTGTATGCCCTCATCCTTGGGCTCACTCGCTGCTAATTCCTAGTCCCATATGAATAGTCACTGAACATGATTAACTGAACTGAACTGGACAGAGTTCATTGACTTTTATTGACTGAAGAAATACTATGAGATCTGATGACTGACTGACAGTACTGAGATTACTAGACTGTTACTGAATTTATTGAATTTTGCAGAGTCACATGACTGATTAAGTTCTACTAATCCTGGCTTGACTGTGAGTAACAAGAAAATATGAAACTGGCTCTAGGTACACATCTAAATTTTTGGGTACTAGTACCTCCAGGACTCGATAGCATGAAACTAACAACACTTGACATTTCTTGAGCACATGACCAATATCAATAATTCATCATACAATAAGTTGGGGATTTCATGAAGCACACAGTTAGTATAATCTTGTACATAGTAGGAATGCATATAATCAATGTCATAATTTCATAGTCTAACATCATGAGCATTCCAGCAAACATCTACATTACACCACAATAGTATGGGACTCATTTGAACATAAGGGTAAAACATACATTTATCATATGGGTCACAATTGAGCTATAATACACAATTTCTATCCTCTTAGGCATTTTATGAAACACCATACATGCACAACTTAGGGCATAGGTGCAATCATCAAATTACACATCAGAAATAACTCAAATCATGGATTTCAACTTGCATGCTAATGTAGTTTCAGGAAAAACACGTAAAGATTCCAACTTGTGAATTGTACAACAAGATAAACATAGTTACAAAACAACCCACAACATAAATATTATGATTTATAATTTGAAATAGGGTTCTTGAGCTTTATGGATGAAAGTAATCCATGAATCAACACTATGCATACCTTAGTTTGTGATTCTACGAAGATTGACGGTCGGATTTTCTTGAAATTAAATCCTTAATTGAAAACCCTAGTCTTGTTCTTGATGGATTTTGAGAGAGATAAGTGTATTTAGGTTTAATTGGGGCTTAATCCCATGATTTAGACTTATATAGGGGTAGGAAATTGACCCTTTTGCCCTTGAGGATGCGGTGATTTAATGACTAAAAACTGGGTGTCGACGCTACAAGCGACGCGGTGCATTGATGGCTTCAATGCGATACTTGATGCGTTGTGCCATGATTGCATCAAATCTTAGAAGTTTTGGCTCTAGCAGCCTGCACAAATGTTGACCAATGCGATTAGTGACGCGGCTCGCCATGATCGCGTTGGTCCACTATTTAAGGACTCCTAACCTGATCTAAACATGTTCCAAAAAATCCAAAACTTGTTTGAGAACACCTATTGACCTTTTTGATCATGAATTAATAAAAATACGGACCATTAAAAGATGGTAAGGTGGAAAAATAAAATTTCCAACTTTCGAAGGCCAATAATAGGCTAAGTCTGGGAACCTAGACAGAGTTTTCTAAGTCTGGGACCCCTTAACAAGCTTAATGAACTGAATTAAGCTTTAGGATTTTATGAGGTTTTACAATATCTCCCCCTTGAGAACATTCATCCTCGAATGAGACTGACTGAGAGGGGAGAAAATATAAACGGACGTACATACTGAACATGAACAACTGAAACATGGTTCCCTGACTGAAATGACTGATAACTGAATACATCATACTGAGCATATATATATGATGCATGTGTAACTGATTCATGAATGCATGACTGAGTGTTCTGATGAACTGAGTTTCTCACAATGAGAATGCATATCTAATGCTTGATTATATGGCTGAACTAATACATGAATGCATGACTGAATATGTGATGGTAATCGATACCGAGTTTATAATGGAATTCTGATCATGAACTGGATACCAAGTTGTGGCTGAAGTTTGAACATGAAACTTAAAGCTTAAAGAGAACTGCTACCTTGGGCTGAGTCTAAGTTAGCGGATAAGAGGTGAAGATACTTGGTATGTATGTCCACTTTTGCTTCCCAAGTAGCTCCCTCAACGGACACATTCCTCCAAAGAGCTTTGACTAAAGGGACTTCTTTGTTCCTCAGTCTACGAGTCTGATAGTTAAGGATTTCAACTGGAATCTCCTCATAAGAGAGGCTGTTTTGAACATCTATGCTATGAATAGGGACTACAACTGCTGGGTCACCTATGCACTTTATGAGCAAAGAGACATAGAAAACTGGATGAACTGAGGCTAAACCTGGGGACACTCAAGCTTATATGCTACCTTGCCAAAATGACTGAAAATTTTTAAGGGACCGACATAACGGGGACTGAGATTTCCCTTCTTGCCGAATCTCTTCACTCCCTTCATGGGAGATATCTTGAGATAGACATAGTCACTAATCTCAAACTTGAGATCCTTTCTGCGTACATCTGTATAAGTCTTCTGTCAGCTCTGAGCAATCCAAAATCTTTCTCTGATCAACTGGACTTTTTCTAAGGCATCGAATACTAAGTCAGGCCCTATGACTGAGGCCTTACTAATTTTGAACCAACTGATTGGAGATTTGTACCTCCTACCATTGAGAGCTTTGAATGGAGGCATCTGAATACAAGAATGATAGCTATTTTTGTATGCAAACTCAATCAAAGGCTAGTGGTCATCCCAACTACCCTTGAAATCAATTGCACACGCCCTTAGCATATCTTCTAAATTATGGTTGGTCCTTACTACTTGACCATCTATCTGAGGATAAAAGGATATACTAAGATGAACTTGGGTACCAAGACCCTTTTAGAACGCTTTCTAGAAATTAAAGGTGAACTGGGTACCTCTGCTTGAGATAATGGAAAATCGTGCAATCTGACCAACTCTCTGATGTAGAGTTTGGCATAATCCTCAACTGTATAAAAGGTATGGACTGGAAGGAAATGAGCTAACATAGTCATCCTATCTATAATGACCCTTACTGAATTATGTTGGCGACGAGTACGAGGCAAACCCATCACAAAGTCCATGTTCACTTCTTCCCACTTCTAAGAAGGAATATTGAACTCTTGCATGGACCCACTAGGCTTCTGATGCTCTATCTTAACTTGCTAATATATAGAACACTTATCCACAAAATCTCGAATATCTCTCTTCATCCCACTGTACCAATAGATCTCCTACAAGTGGTGATACATCTTTGTGGCCCCTTTATGAATAGAGTAACACATCCCATACGCTTCTGCAAGAATTTGTTGCCTCAATTAATCTACACCAGGAACACACATACTACCCTGAAAGCATAATAAACCATCTCTCCCTTGGGAGAAAACATCTACTTTCTGATCCTTGACTGACTCTTTCAACCTGACTAGATTGGGATCTCTATCCTATTTTTTTCACCTCGAAAACTAGAGATGATTCTGAACTTTTCTGAATCCATATACTACCCTCTGAAGAATCAACCAAATGGACACCTAGTCTAGTAAGCTGATGAACTTCTTGAGCTAACTTCTTCTTACTGTCCTAAACATGAGCAACACTACCCATACACAGTCTACTGAGAGTACCAGCCACTCCATTGGCTTTGCTTGGGTGATAAAGGACACTTATGTCGTAATCTTTCAAGAGCTCTAACTACCTTTTCTGATGGAGGTTGAGATATTTCTAAGAGAATACGTACTGAAGGCTATTATGTTCTGTGAAGATATCTACATGAACTCCATATAGATAATGCCTCTAAATCTTTATGGTAAAAACTACGGTTGCTAACTCAGGATCATGAGTAGGATAATTCTTCTCATGTAGTTTAAGTTGTTTGGAGGCGTAACCTATGAACTTACCATGCGGCATGGGGACACAACCCAAACCTATTCTGGATGTATCAAAATATACTACGAACACATCTAGACCATCTGGTAATGCTAGAACTGAAACTGAGGTGAGTCAAGACTTTAACTCCTGAAAACTCTTCTTGCACGGATCTGACTATTGAAACTTGACTTTCTTCTGAGTCAATTTGGATATAGGGGACGCTATAGATGAAAATACCTTAACAAATAATCTGTAATAGCTAGTTAGTGATAATGCCCAAACTACGGCTCTCGTAAGAGTGTAAGCGGTCGATGTCAAATATAGAACCCAACTGGGTTGGGTGTCGAATCCCACAGGGAATACTCGGTCACTAAGAGTTGCAATTGTTAGCAGACTGTTGGTCGAAAATTCTATGGAAAGGGGGGATTTGAATTGTAGCGTGCAATAAGGTAAACAAAGTAAAGATTGAAATGATTAATGTAGTAGGAGTTAATCACAGAAAAGAATAAGTTAGGGTTATGTCCACCTTATGGGTTCTACGTATCTATTAACTATGAGTTATGCGGAATTCAGATATGCATGCACTTATAGAGGTTTGTATTCTAATGGTAAATCCTAGCGTCTCTCGACCATCAAGGATTATTTCACTTTAACTCTCTCGAGCTTAAAGCGTATGACTAATGGTACAAACTCTCCAAGAGGTTAATCCAGTTACGGCACTAACTTGTAAACAGGGGTTGGTAGCCCTATTTCCTTGTCAGACTCTCTTTTCCAAACATATAACTTTTCTCTCGAACAAATTAATGCTATATTGGCATATTCTTTATGTTTGCAACCACAAGAATTTAATTAAGATGAAGAGAGTAATGATATAAGTAGCATACGTATCAAGAATTCACAAACTCATAGTAATAGATAGTATTATCAAAAGGCTTCCATAACCCTAACAGAGAAGTTTAGCTACTCATGAGGGTAACGGAAATCAACGAAGACATCATCATCATACCAAAACTATAGCAATCTCACGTTGGTCACAAGAGCCGTGCTTTCTCTATCAGAAAGTACCGTGAATAGTACTAAATGTTGAATAAAAGAAAAATAGAATTGAATAGAAAATAGGATGAATAGAAAAATAGAATGAATGCTGAAAAATTCAGCAAATAGGGTTTTTATAACATCCTTGTCCTAGTCCTACTGAAATAGGGTTTTTATCCTTGTCCTACTGAAATAGGGTTTTTATCCTTGTCCTAGTCCTATTGGGTTACTTCTGCACCCCTAAGTATTAAGAAATACTGATTTTGCCCGGGACAGATTTTCCATGCATCACATTTAGTCCTCAAGTTTCCAAAAGCTGTCTTCCTTCTTACGTGAAGTTTCCTTTGCTGCCCAAAGGTCCACAAAGTGCTCAAACCTTCATCATTTATACCTGAAAACTTGCTAATCATGTTGGTTAGCTCACTTACAAGAAAAAGGACTAAAAGTGCAGGAATTATATATTTTATCCTCAGAACGTAGCCTATAATATGGGTAAATTATGGTGTTTAGGCATGTAAATCCGCCTATCATCAACACCCCACACTTAAAGCTTTGTTCGTCCTCGAACAAAATATTACGTCCATGCAAACATCTACTTAGGATTTCACAGTAACGGCATAAAATATTCATCAAGACAGGCACAACAATTATTAACAAAGAGTAGTTTTATTGATCACTACTAGAAACAATTCAATCTCTAACATAGACTCGTGATGATGGTTAATTCGTATCCACAAGTTAAAGCACAAAGAATCATACATAACTACCCAAACTCGTCAACCATGTGTGTCTCACACAAGATATTACCCATAATCACTCACAAGTTTTGCATTATTCGAAACATGGGTACAATATTCTCCTTGCTCTCACTCTCACAAAGAATTCATATGTTGCAACTGATGACCATAGGCTTGCCCTTAGTGTAATGCTCCACTAATATCAGAATGCTAAGCTTAGGATCAAATAGGTCTTTTACAGGTTGTAATGTAGGCTAAGGGACGGGTAGGACTATTTTGGCCAGAAATAGTGAGTAAGTTCCCTAAGCGCTTTAATACATCACATTATGCCATTAACACTCTCTTTTAACAATCCTTCTACCTTTCTTTTCATGTAACACCCCTTTTTACCTATTTTGTTATTCAATTATAAACACAAAGATCTTTTTATCTTTTTATTTTTCTATTTCTTTTTCTTTTCTTCTTCTTTTCTTTTTTTTTTTTTCATATTTTATACAACACATCTATGATAGCCACTTTTTTCTTTCACAACAATTTCAAGTACCGATATACTCTAAGGTATCACTATCACCATTTTCCTCTTATTTTATCACATGACTCTACAATTTAAAGCACTTAGGAATTTGGATCAAATTATGGTCTTGAAAAAAATGGATTAGGCTACATATGAGGCTGTCAAAGAAAAATAGCTTAAAGACTCAAAGGGGGTTATCTAGGATAATGTACATGGGTAGGTAAAAAGAAGTTAAACAATCACATCCTGCCAAAGAAATGCCTAAATCATCTCCTAAACTTGCACTCTTTATTTCGCTTTACACACACACCAGGCAAGTTCTAGCATCAGCCACAACACAGAATATACTATTACCTCACACACACAAGGCACATGGTCAACTTTATTGGGAGCAGTATACACCCTTGCCCCAACAAATGAAGGAATTCAACCACACACTTATCACATAGTGAGTCACACTTAGAGCCTAAACGTCTTAGTAGTAATGATTTTAGCACAAACTCTTGTCATAATACCATGCCGCTTATCAGAATAATTTTATGCATCAAAATCTAAAAAAAATCTATGACTAATTAAAACAAAAAAAACATAAATAAATGCAGGCAAAGAAATACAGCACACAAATACCAGCACCCCACACTTAGACGGGACACACTGCCCTCAGTGGAAAATAAATACGGAAAACCTGATTAGTCGGACTCCTCCTCTATATCTGGGGTCATACCCCCTGCGTTGGAATCATCATCAGAGTAGTCATCCTCAGAGTTTCCTCAAATTGTACCCCAATTGATCCCAAAAGTGCGTCGTGGTATTTGTAGTGAGGAGGATTCAGCTTGCTCTTTTCTTACCCTTTTCTGACCTTTTTGTGAGGTGGACACTTCTTGTTTTCCTTGTCGTACTTTTGGGCCAGTCTACCTGAGATCCTAATAGAGTCATGTTAGCTTCATCTCAGAAGATTCACTGTAATCGGAAAACAAACAGTAATGGCACCACCCCACACTTAGTTTGTTGGCACAAACTAATTAAGTGAATGATGTCGATTACTCAGACTTCATCGACATACATATAGGCGATATGTTCCAACAATAAGTTCAGCACAGTCATACTTTCATGTCATCTTGACTATCCTATCCACTTCTATTTCATGTAATCTTGACTATACTTTCAAATTTGGATTGATGAACTTTTTAAACAAGACTACTACATAGAGATCGAATCAAGTTATGGCATAGAAATAATCACAAAATATCATGCTTGTATTCAATCATGATCTTTATCTCGATGAACGAGTCATTCAACATTCAAGCATTCAATTTTGAAGTTTATGCAATTAACTTCACCATGTCGATTCCACAAAAGTATGACAGTGTATCAAAATCAAATATAAGTCGGAACCAAGTCAAGAACACCTATACGTATTCTTTCACTCAACTAGATGTATCATAACAAACCAAGTACACTCACATCACCAACACTACTTCAAGATCTAACAAAACATTATAAGCGTAGTATTGTACACTTACGGAATATAAAAGAAGAGCTTACTTAGTGATGGATTCGGAAGATGATCTTGCAAGGTTAGATGAGCAAAAATAAAAGTTTTGAGAGTTTTGGGAAGGTTAGGAGGCGCCTATGCTATAGCATTGTCGATTCAGAGAGCAAAGGCTTTGGCATAGGCGGCGCCTTTAGCTTTGCCTAGTTGAGCATAGGCGGAGCCTATGCTATGGCCTAGTTGAGCATAGGCGGCGCCTATGCTATGGCATTGTAGAATCCGAGACCAAAGACTTTGGCATAGGCGGCGCCTATGCTATGGCATTCTAGATTTAGAGAGCTTAGGCCATTGCATAGGCCTCGCCTTGTTCGTTGCGTAGATTTACATAGGCCTTGCCTTGTTCATTGCCTAGATTTGCATAGGCAATGCCTAACCCATAGACTTTGCTTCTTCATTCCTAACTTACCACCTTCAACATGAAACACTTCAAAATCAAAACTTTGGCTAGATATCCTCCTTTATACGTCTTGCACCTACACTTACTCAAAAACAACAAATATGATTAGAAAGATGGGTTGCCTCCCACCAAGCGCCTTAGTTTTGGTCGTGGCTCGACAAAATCTTATGAAAACAAAACAATTAAAAATGATGGGTTGCCTCCCATGTAGCGCTTGATTTATTGTCGCGGCACGACATAGTTATCTCGATTACTTAGACTTCATCGAGATATATGGTGCATCGTTTTCTGAATGGATTCAGACGACGCTGATGCTTACTTGTAGGCATGCAATCTTCTTTGAGATGACTCTTGTGCATACATATCCCAGGAGGGATACCAATTATATCATCAATAGTCCAACCCATAGCTCTCTTATACCTCTTCAGAGCAGAGATGAGAGCCTCTACGTGTTGTTCACCTAAATCAGCCGCCATACTCACCGAAAGTGTATTTCCACTTCCTAAGAATGCATACCTTAGGTGACTGGGGAGCTCTTTTGATTCTGGCACTGGTGGCTCTTCAATGGAAGTCTTCGCTATTGGTGATGGTCGATTCTTAAGATCAGGGTCCAGCTTCTTAGGAGCATGAGAATAGGACCTTATTCCTGTCAGGGTACAAACAGTTTCTTCATATTCTTCAACCTCCTCACATTTGAAATTCAACAGCACAGCAGATAATGGCTCAACACTAAGCTGCTTCTCTAAAGATAATTCTTTGTCATCCTCATAATTAACATCAGCTACGGAGAACACATCCATATCTTTGGGCTGCTTCATTGATTTACATACATCAAATCGTACCACTTCGTCATTCAACCAAAATAAAAGCTCATTAGCTCTTAAATCAATAAGCACACATCTAGTTGCGAGGAAAGGATGCCCCAGGATTATGGGAACTTCAGAATCCACCTCGCAATCCAAAATAACAAAGTCTGCAGGAAAGATGAAGGTGGAAACCTTTACCAACACATCATTCAAGATACTCACAGGTCATTTTACCGACCTATCTGCCATCACGAGCCGCATATTGGTTGGTGTAGGGTCACCCAACCCCAACTTTTTGTACACAGATAGGAACATCAAATTGATGCTAGCTCCCAAATCGCACAATGCCTTAGCAAAATTCAATGATCCAATCGTGCAAGGAATAGTGAAAGCAACAGGATCTGCCTTTTTTTGTACTAAAGATCTCATTGCAATTGCACTGCAATGGTGAACATTATCTGTCAGCTCATAGCTTGCTGCCCGCTTCTTTGTCAAAAGGTCCTTCATGAATTTAGCGTACCCAGGCATCTGTTCCAGCTCCTCCACCAAAGGAACATTAATAGTCAGCTGCTTCAACATAGTCATGAATTTACTGAACCTGGTGTCATCAACCTTCTTCTTCAGTTTCTGCGGAAAAGGTGGTGGTGGAAGCGGAATCATTTTCTCTACCACTTTTTATTTATCTTTCTTCCGATTATCAACCTTTTCAGAAGTTTCATCAGCCTTTTTCTTCAGTCTCTGAGGAAAAGGTGGTGGTGGAAGAGGAATCATTTTCTCCACCACTTCCTTTTTATCTTGCTTTCAATTATCACTCTTTTCAGGCTGGTGACGTCTAGGTGTAACATCATGAGCACTCACTTCAGCTTCTACGGCATCTTCAAACTCTATATCAAGAACATTATCCGCTATATCATCAACTACCTGCTTGCCTTTAGACAGATTGTCTAACACTTTACCACTCCTAGTAGTGATAGCCATATATGATCCATCATTCATTGGATTTTGCACAGTGTAGCTAGGTAGGGTGCCGGCTTTTCTTTGATTAAATGCCGCTGAAAGTTGAGTCAATTGCTGCTCTAGCTGTTTTATTGCAATAGAATGCGAGTCAACCAATTGATTTATTGAAGACAAATCATTCTTCACCTCAGTTACGCCCATATTGGTTGCTTCCATTCCTTTCAACAGCTTAGCCATCATGTCCTCCATGAACATCTTTCCAGAACTAGATGCAGCGGCGTCACGACTTCCAGGAGGAACATACAAACCACTCCTGTCAGTCTTATTCTTCCAACTACCTTGATCACGGTCCTTGTTTCCAGATTTATCATAATAGTTCCGACCTTGGTTTCCTTGAGCATTGCCTCGGAAACCCCCCTGAGTATTCAAGTAGTTAGCTTCTTCCTCAGAATCAGATTCATCTCTTCCTTTTGACACAACCGCTTTGACTTTTTTGGTCTTCCCTGATAATAAGTGCTTGGTAAGAAGATCCATCTGTGTTTTCATGTGCGCCATATCTTGATCACGTTCCTCCTCTCTTCGCCTTTGTTCTGTAGTCATGCCAATAGATACAGTAGAGCTTGCTACCTCAGAATCCCTGGTATGCCAAGCTCTACTCTGCTTTGTCATACGATATAGCATATCACTTGCCTGAATAAAAGTAAGGTCCATGAATGACCCTCCTGCAGCATTATCAACCACTGGCTTAGTCACAGAATTCAAAGACCTGTATAATATCTCCATCAAGTGGACATTGGTCATATGATGATTTGGGCACCTCATAAGCTTCTTCTTGAACCTCTCCCATGTTTCATGGAGAGCTTCAGTTAGAAGCTATCGAAAATTGCTTATCTCATCTCTTAATTGTGCTCTCTTGGATGACGGATAGAATCTTTCTAGGAAAGCGTCTTTCAGTTGCCTCCAATTAGTAATAGAGTCAGGATTTAGCCCGTTCAACCATAGAGTTGCCTCCCTAGATAGAGATAATGGAAATAAGCGCAGCCGGATCGCATTCTGTCCAACCCCTGGATTGTTAAACACCTTGTATGTTGAGATTAAATTAATCAGATGCATATTCGGATCGTCTCCTGCAAGTCCACCAAACAACCCCTTGAGATGTAATAACTGAATCATGGTGCTAGTGTTATTGAACTTGGCTCCAGGTGCCAAGGGCGGAGGAATAATAGCCCCTGTGGCACCAGCTCCATCCAGATCGTCATCATCATCATCGAACAGAACCTGCACAGCTCGGCGTTCAGGTCTCATTCTAGCTTGACGATCTCTTCTCTGCATAGGTGCCGCCACTTCATCAGTACGCCTAGGATTCAGTAACTCATCATCACCTAGGTCCTTATTATCAGGATTTGTTGCTCGCCCTGGGTTATCAATATTCTGTTGATGCACTTGAGAAGCGGCCAATGCAGCTAATCTAGCCTGCTCCTGTTGAGCAACCCTTCTTTCCATGTCACGTTGTGCATCCATTCTGCCAATAAGGTGCGGTTCAGGGTTTATGGGTAATAATGGTTGACCCGAACTTCGAGTATTTGGCATGCACTGAACAAAACCTGAATAAAACAAAAACAACAAGCAAAAAGTAAAATTCAAGAATCTTTGACCAAAGGGTCTAGTAACTATCACAAACTTAGTAGACAACCGTATTCCCCGGCAACGGCGCCAAAATTTGATAACGCCCAAACTACAGCTCTTCTAAGAGTGTAAGCGGTCGCTGTCAAATATAGAACCCAACTGGGTTGGGTGTCGAATCCCACAGGGAATACTCGGTCAATAAGAGTTGCAATTGTTAGCAGACTGTTGGTCGAAAATTCTTTGGAAAGGGGAGATTTGAATTGTAGCATGCAATAAGGTAAACAAAGTAAAGATTGAAATGATTAATGTAGTAGGAGTTAATCAAAGAAAAGAATAAGTTAGGGTTATGTCCACCTTATGGGTTCTACGTATCTATTAACTATGAGTTATGCGAAATTCAGATATGCATGCACTTATAGAGGTTTGTATTCTAATGGTAAATCCTAGCGTCTCTCGACCATCAAGGATTATTTCACTTTAACTCTCTCGAGCTTAAAGCGTATGACTAATGGTACAAACTCTCCAAGAGGTTAATCCAGTTACGGTACTAACTTGTAAACAGGGGTTGGTAGCCCTATTTCCTTGTCACACTCTCTTTTCCAAACATATAACTTTTCTCTCGAACAAGTTAATGCTATATTGGCATATTCTTTATGTTTGCAACCACAAGAATTTAATTAAGATGAAGAGAGTAATGATATAAGTAGCATACGTATCAAGAATTCACAAACTCATAGTAATAGATAGTATTATCAAAAGGCTTCCATAACCCTAACAGAGAAGTTTAGCTACTCATGAGGGTAACGGAAATCAACGAAGACATCATCATCATACCAAAACTATATCACTCTCACGTTGGTCACAAGAGCCGTGCTTTCTCTATCAGAAAGTACCGTGAATAGTACTAAATGTTGAATAAAAGAAAAATAGAATTGAATAGAAAATAGGATGAATAGAAAAATAGAATGAATGCTGAAAAATTCAGCAAATATGGTTTTTATAACATCCTTGTCCTAGTCCTACTGAAATAGGGTTTTTATCCTTGTCCTACTGAAATAGGGTTTTTATCCTTGTCCTAGTCCTACTGGGTTACTGCTGCACCCCTAAGTATTAAGAAATACTGATTTTACCCGGGACAGATTTTCCATGCATCACATTTAGTCCTCAAGTTTCCAAAAGCTGTCTTCCTTCTTACGTGAAGTTTTCTTTGCTGCCCAAAGGTCCACAAAGTGCTGAAACCTTCATCATTTATACCTGAAAACTTGCTAATCACGTTGGTTAGCTCACTTACAGGAAAAAGGACTAAAAGTTCAGGAACTATATATTTTATCCTCAGAACTTAGCCTAAAATATGGGTAAATTATGGTGTTTAGGCGTGTAAATCCTCCTATCATCAGTTAGACCCAAGAAACTCCCTATATATGATGGAGATACAAGGCGGTGCAATTTCTTATTGCTTCAGTCTTTTGAGGATCAACTCTAATGCCATCACCAAAAATGATATGACCAACGAATTCTACTGACCTTAACCAAAACTCACACTTACTGAATTTGGCGAACAGCTGATGATCTCTGAGAGTCTGAAGTACTGTTCTGAGATGTTCTGCATGATCATGCTCACTGCGAAAATAAATAAGGATATCATCTATGAAGACTATGACGAACATGTCCAAGTACTGCTTGAACACATAGTTCATCAAGTCCATGAAAGCTACTGGAGTATTGGTAAGACCAAAGGATATGACAAAGAATTCAAAGTGACCATACCGAATACAGAAAGCTATTTTTAAAATGTCACATTCTCTGACTCTGAGCTGATGATAGCCTCATCTGAGGTCTATTTTAGAGAAATAGCTGGCACCTTGAAGTTGGTCAAACAAATCATCGATCCTGGGAAGTAGATACTTATGATTGTGACTTTATCGAGTTGACAGTAATCAATACACATTCTGAGAGAACCGCCTTTTTTTTGCATGAATAAGACTGGTGTGCCCCATGGGGACACATTGGGTCTGATGAATCCCTTATCTAAGAGATCCTTCAGTTGATCTTTCAATTCTCTGAGTTCTTCTGGTGCCATTCTGTAGGGCGGAATAGATATAGGCTGAGTTCTAGAGGAAGATCAATGCCGAAGTCTATTTCCATTTTAGGAGGAATTCCTGGAAGATCTTTGGGAAAGAAATCTGAATATTTATTCATGACTTAGACTTATTCAAGATTGGGAGTATCTGAACTAGAATCCTTAACATTAACAAGATAATAGACACACCCCTTAGATATTATTTTTTGTGCCCTAAGGTAGGAAATAAGCTGACCTCTGAATGCTGAAGTACTACTCTTCCACTCTAGGACAGGTTCATTCATAAACTAGAACTGGACTATTCTATTTCTGTAGTCGACTGTGGCATAGTAGGAATAAATCCAATCCATTCCGAGAATGACATCAAAATCAGTTATCTTTAATTTAACTAAGTCTGCTGAAGAAACTTTCTGAAAAATCATAACCGAGCAGTTCCTGTATACTTGCTGGGCTATGATAGTTTACCCACTAGGGTAGATACTGAGAAGGGCTCTGCTAGAATTTTGGGGCTGACTCTGAAATCAACTGCCATATAAGGAGCAACAAAATACAAGAAAGCTCCTAGATCTAGCAAACCATAAACATGAAAGTGAAAGATCTATAACATACCAGTAAATACATCAGGAGAATTTTCCTGATCTTTTAGGGACTATAAAGCATAAATTCTATTTGGGCATTGCCCACTAGTAGCACTAGAAGTGGAACCATGCTGATTTGGGCGACCGAACTGGGCTGAGGAACGATTTTACTGACCCTAATAACCTGACTGGGGACAACCTCTAAATCTGTAGCCTAGCTTGCTACATATAAAATAGACATCACTGCTAGCTCTGCAAGTACTCTTGTGGTTCTTACCATAAGTCTAACAAGGGGGATTAGTTTGGGCATTGCTGACATTGTCCTGAGACTTAGAGCCTAGTTCCCTATCTCTATTACCATCTCTGAATATAGGAGCTGGGGCACTAGTTGAAGAAATATCTGGAACGGATGACTTAGAATGGAACTGAGAGCAATTTTCTCCCTCTGACTTAGGCTGAGAAAAGTTAAAACTACCCGTCCTTGCTCTCTTATTCTGCTTCTCTCTTATTTTAATTTTTTTCTCTTCTATCTGCTGAGCTTGGGTCATAAGCTTGGCTATGTTTATGTCAGTGTTCAACATTGCGGACCTGCACTCATTGACTATACTATCATTTACCCTAGAAAAAAACTTACTCATCTTGGCCCTGCTATCAGCAACCACATGAGGATCATATATGGCTAATTGAGTACACTTAAGAGAATAATCTTTACCGTTATGGTCCCATGCCTGAGGTTGATAAACTCTAACACCTTAGCTTCTCTCAGCTCTAGGGGAAAAAATCTGTCTAAGAAGATAGTAGCCAACTCCTCCCGCTCAATAGGCCCTACATCAACTAACCTCTCTGATTTCCACTGTTTGAACCAAGTGTGAGCAACATCCTACAATTAATATGCATCTAGCTCAGCACTCTCACTAAAATTAACCCCCATGATATCTGTAACCTTTTGTACCTAGTCTAGGAACTCCTGAGGATCCTCTTCTTACTTAGACCCAAAAAAGGAGGGAGGATTCAGTCAGGTAAAGTCCCAAATCCTGGCTACAGCTAAATTGGCCACTGGGTTGGCTGGAATGACAGCTGGTCGTTCATTTTGAGAAGCAACTAAATTAGCAAGCGTGGTGAATGTAGCTCTGGATTGTGCATGAGAAATGTGTTCGTCCAAGGGATTTGCTTGAACGGGCTGTGGGGCTGACTGATTTCTGTTTCTTCTTTTGGGAGGCATGTTCTATAAAAGAAAGGGAGAAATGGATTAGATTGAGAGTTAAATTTGAGCTCACTCTCACTAGCACGACATGAATATTGAAATAAGGAAAACTATTCGTAAAACATCTCATAGCCTCCTGCACATAAATATAGCATGCAACACACCTATGTACAAGACTCTACTAGATGTTACTTTCAAACTTCCTAGGACTCTATTGAACCTTCGGCTCTGATACCATATTTATAACACCCCAAATCAGGTACCCAGAATACTATATGGTGCTCATGACCCCGAAGGACCACATGCTAACCCATAACTGATATCTGTACCTGAACACTGCATAACTTATTGTATAGATATGAAATAGTAGGCTAAATCAGGCCATAAGGTTCAAATCTAATAAACATCTGATAAAACCATATCTGAATAATGAGGTACGACAATACCAAAACTAAAATAATGTCTAAAAATATCTAGTCTAAAAACACTATAGTCTAAAAACCTCTAAACTATCTAAATAAAGAGTTGATGGGACATGTCCCCAACTTACTCAAACTAATAAAGTAAACTAAGTAATGAAGAAATAAAGTAATGATTATGTTCTCAAAAGATGAGGACTCACTGCTAAATCTGACTGCTGAAACTGGAATGCTACTGATGCTTTGGAGCTCGTGATTCTGAACCTATGGTATAGAATAAAACACCATAGTGCAAATACGTCAGTACGATTGAATATACTAATATGAATGTGAGGTAGGCTGAACGCAGCGGGTTCAAATGCATGAACAATGCTAACAGACTGTGTATCATGAACGTGAGAATATATGCATGAATAAGTGACTATGACTCTATTCGTGATGGCACTAACTGTTGAGTTTGATTATTGATAACATAAGTCATTAATAATAGATATAACTGATACTGAGCGATTGTATCTATCAGTCTAGGTTCTGATGGAATAAACTAAGTTTTGTACTATTCTGAGTTGACTGTATTTGACATCCCTAGATTCTGAAGAACTATCTGAGTTCTTTTACTGAGACTGAGACTGTAACTGTGGGAAGTAGTCATTTAACAAACATGTCCAAAATAAAATTTTATATCTAAGTTGGGCTACAATATGTGACCCTAATTAGAATGGTATCAATATCGCGCCACTGGTGAGGAAAAGCTGTAAGTGACCCTCATCTGAAAGTGTCCCCAATAGAGAATGGTGGGATCCTTATATAACAGTGTTTATCCACCTCATCAACCCTCAGCTGTCAGTGTTGATGTCTCAACCTATGCTGGCTACATAGTTCTAGAATGCAAGGATTGCTTCTAAGGATCACACCCTCAACTGTCAGTGTGTGCCCTCATCATTGGGTTCACTCGGTGCTAATTCCTACTCTCATCTGAATAGACACTGAACATGATTAACTGAACTGAACTGGACCGAGTTCATTGATTTTTGTTGATTGATAGAATACTACTGAGATCTGATGACTGATTGAGAGTAATGAGATTACTGGACTGATACTGAATTTACTGGATTTTCCTAAGTCACTTGACTGACTGAGTTCTACTGATCCTAGCTTGACTGTGAGTAATGTGAAAACATGACACAAGATCTAGGGACACAACTAAATTATCAGGTACAAGTACCCCCAGGACTCAATAGCATGAAATTAACAAGACTTGATACTTCTTGAACACATGACCAATATCAACAATTCATCATACAATAAGTTGGGGATTTTACGAAGCACATGGTTATCATAATCTTGTACATGGTAGGAATACATATAATCAATGTCATAATTTCATACTCTAAAATCATGAGAATTACAACAAACATATACGTTGCACCATAATATCATGGGAGTTATTTGAACATAAGAGTAAAAGATACATTTATCATATGGGTCATAATTGAGCTATAATACACAATTTCTATCCTCTTTGGCATTTTGTCAAAAACCATACATGTAAAACTTAGGGAATTGGTGCAATCATTAAATTACACATCATAAAAACCTCAACTTATGGATTTCAATTTGCATGCTAACATAGTTTCATGAAAAACACGTAAAGATTCCAACTTGGGAATCATATAACAAGATAAATATGGTTACAAAACAACCCACAACATAAACATCATGATTTATAATTTGAAATAGGGTTCTTAAGATTTATGGATGAAATGAATCCATAAATCAACACTATTCATACCTTAGTTTGTGATTCTACGAAGATTGACGGTGGAATTTTCTTGAAATTGAATCCCCAATTGAAAACCCTAGGCTTGTTCTTGATGGATTTTGAGAGGGATAAGTGTATTTAGGTTGAATTTTGGCTTACTCCCATGATTTAGACTTATATAGGGGGTGGAAAATTAACTAAAAATTTAATGACTAAAAATTAGGTGTTGACGCTACAAGCGACGTGGTGCGTGATGGCTAAAAATACGGTCATTTAATGACTAAAAATTAGGTGTCGACGAAACAAGCGATGCGGTGCATTGATGGATGCAACATGATACTTGATGCGTTGCAACATGATAGCGTTGAGTCTCAAATTTTTTAGCTCTGATAGCCTGCACAAATGTTGACCAATGCGATTAGCGATGCGGCACACCTTGATCGCATTGTTCCACTATTTTGGGACTCCGAACCTGATTGAAATATGTTCCAAAAAATCTAAAACTTGTCTGAGAACACCTATTGACCTTCCTGATCATGAATTAATAATAATACAAACTATTAGAGGACGTTAAGGTGGAAAAATGAGATTGCCAATTTTTGAAGGCCAATAATAGGCTAAGTCTGGGAACCTAGCTAGAATTTTCTATGTCTGGGACCCTTGACAAACTTAAAGGATTGATTTAATCATAAGGATTTTACAAGTTCTTACAGAAGTATATTCCTAATTTGTATAATTTGCTTAGGTGGGAATCAGTCCAGTTGGATGAGCTGTTGACCTTTATGGAGGAACCTATGCTTATTTTGGCTTGTGAGATAAGATAGTTACGTACTATAGAGATTCCTATAGTTAAGATTCAGCGGAAGGACCACCCAGTTGAGGAGGACACTTAGGATATAGAGAGTGAGATGTGGGTCTAGTATCCTCACTTGCTTGAGACTTTAAGTATTTTCCCAATCTTTAACTTTTGAAATTTTGGGGACAAAATTCCTTAGTAGTTGATGTTGTAATGACCCTTCAGGTCATTTCTTGTGATTCTGCTTATTTTTACTGTTAGAGATTTTTCATGGATCCCCAAGTCATTTATAACTTGAGGGAACTTATAGTGTTGTTGCCGGATAGTCCATCCAATTTTTAGAGCCAATTTCTTTTTTATAAGTCTTTGCTGGATATAAATTTTGACTATGCCAGTAGCTTCATAATATAAATTTTAGGTTGGGTAGACCTTTGGTTTGGGTCTCGTTGCACCAGAATTCATTTTAACCTATTAGTCAGAAAGTTGCCCACATTTGGCAAAAATGACCTAGAATAGAAAATTCGACTTTGTCAATATGCTGGAATGTTGAAATCAGTCTGGTTGCATATTTTATTGGCTCATAGTGCATTATGTATGCATCTCGTGCAGTAAAGGTACCGCGATTGTGGAGCTGTATTGCGATTGTAATGCAGCGATAGCGACCTGCGTATTCGCGATCGCCTAAACTCAGGGGTTAGAAAGGGGTATTTAAATGCCCCTTTTGATTGAGAATAAGTCGTTTCTCTCTTGCATTGGGTTTCATAAACCATAATAGAGTGTGTAGTCCCTACATTGAGTCTTGGGTATTGATTGGGAGCTTGAATAACTTGAATATTCATGATTATCATTGAATCTAAGGAATGAATCCTTCATTTATAGAGTTGAATTTTTAATTATTTGATCCAAAATCTCAAATGGCTTAAGGCTTGATTTTAGCCCAAATATGATTGATTTGTACCAATTTGTTGAGGGATATAACTTTTTTATGGTATTTGAACAATGGGTTGGTTTTGAAAACTCGTTTTTCGTAAGTGGGATCCTCTTGGGTTTTTTTGGTGTCATTTTGGACTTGACACATAATGGTACAATATGTGTATTGATATTTTCATAATAATACATAGATTGTGTTTCTGATCGCTTACCTTGTTGAAGAAGCTTTGAGGAAAGGAAAAACGAAGGTTGTTGGTTTGTGAGCTATATTTGGATTCGAGGTAGGTTAGGTTTACTTTTTGTTAGATTGATCTTTATTATAGTATGGCTTTGATATCTTGATAAGATTGGGTGGGGTTTTAGGATTTGAAATGGTATATGGTAATGTTTGAGGTTAGTTGAGCCACATAGGCTATTGAACTCAAAAAGTATGATACTTGACTTATAGCCTAAAACTTTGGTTAGTTGGACTTTTTATCTCATGAATAGCATGAGAATGCTCTAGTTGCTCTAGTTAGATAAGAGAGACCTTGTCACTCATATTAAATAGTAATTTGACCTTAGTTGTGCGTAGTTGTGGAAATTGCATTAGTTGCTTTGAATGAATTTAGTGTATTACTTCAGTTAGAACTGTACCATAGAACTATTATAGAATGAAAATCCTGTACGACATGACTTAGATGACTAACTTAGTCCCGGGTAGAAGTTAGACTTGAAGAGGAATTTGGGTTATTAGAAGTAGAACTTAACCCGCCTTAAGTTTGGACTATGTAGTTTCATTAGCAACCTATCTACATAGTAAATGATTAGAATATGCCTTTGGTAATATGATGGCTAAGACCAGAAAATGGCTTATTCATGATGTTGGTATTGGAAATAATGTACATGATTGGTTGCTAGATTATTGGTAATGCTTGGATAGCAGTGAATTATCTTATAGATTGAACATATGACTATGCTATCACTTACTTCATTGACTTAATTACCATGTGATCCTTGGATTATGTTATTACCCATATTATGTTCAAGTATGTTGACTAAATGAATGTGATGCTAAAAATCCTATTGTGCTAATAATGCGAATCATGCTAATAAAGTAGGGCTCTAGAAGATTTAACTATGACTTGTATTGGAAATACTAATGATTATGTTAAGACCGATAAAGTATTAAATGTTCATATCATATTAATATACCTATCATTCTCATTATGATATATTGTGTTGAGAATGAATGATGAGGTACGATGGCATGTCTTTCCTTACTTCTCTTTCATCCTATCCCTTGCAGGGCTTACAATTATTATTAATTGTACTAACATATATATATATATATATATTGATATTATGATGATGTCTGATAAGTCCAGAGGATATATTAATGTTGTGATGATGTTCGGTAAGTCTGGAGCATATATTGATATTATGATGATGCTCGGTGATTTCGGAGAATATATTGATGTTGCGATAATGCCCAATAAATTTGGAGGGTATATTTATCTTGTGATGATGTTTGGTAAGTTCGTAGGATATATTGATTATATGATGATTCCCGGTAAGTCTGAAGGATATATTGATGATATTATGACTCTGGTAAGTTCGGAGGATGTATTGATGATATGATGATGTCCGATAGGTTTGGAGGATATATTGATGTTACGTATGCTAAATATGTGTATATCTGTTTATGTGTGATTATGCCCTTATATGATTACCATCGTATGTACTTTGAAGATATGATGTTATTCTTGGGATATCGGGTATAATTTTTTGATTCTAACCACTTGTTAAGTGGTGTAGTTTATGCTAGGGTTGAATAGTGAGTAGAAGTAGTATACGCTGAATAATGAATTAGGACAAGTTGGTAAATGAGATATTTTGTGGCATTTGAGGATTCACCTAGTGATTTTATATAGTATTGGACAAGTTAATTAATTAAGGTATATTGCTTATTTAAGTGAGTTACATGGTCAGTAGTTGACTAGTAAGTGACTATCTTACTTGATGGTTTTAATTCTTGAATTCTAGTTAGTGAACCTTGTTTGGTTGAAATATAGTAAGTAGCATTTGTAGTTGTTACGTGGCTAATGATGATACTAGATTAGAATGGGTGATAATTAATGATATTTATGAGTAAGTTATGATGCCAATTAGCCATTAATTCCAGATTGTATATAACTAATGCTAGATACTAAAAGAGGTTAATGGTTAGATGTATAAGAGTATTATAAAAACTAGTGTCCTATTCTAGATGGGGAATAGGGATATTATGATGATTGAACTTGGGTATTGTTTAAATATGCCTATGGTCTAATAGTGAACCCCGACTAGATGTTGGATTTTGGTTAATTAGGGAATTAGGGTTGTTACTATCTCGTGAATAAAGTTTATGTAAAGAATTAATTAGGCTATTAACTTGAGGTCCTTTAATGATGAGTGTATTAGTAGTTAATAATGAGTATTTATTAGTTAATTGTAGTGTGTAGATCGAGTATATCGATGAGATAATTTCTTAAAAATGAAATGATTATGGTTATGAGTACTTTTATAAATGCTATTTAATTACATTAATTGATAAGGGTTATGAATGTTGTCAATTGACCGTGGGTGTGAAATGTGGGAAACCATAGATGATTAGAAGTTGGTTATATATCTATATACGTTGATGATTTGATCTTTGATGCACTCTCCAATAGTATGGGACACCGTCATGGGTTCTTTACTTTATGTTCTTTTGGGTGCACTCTCCAGTGGTATAGGACGCCGTGGTGAGTTTTTTTTACTTTATGCTCTAATGGATGTATATGCATTAGTTTGGTATTTATGCAATTGTAATTGTATTAATGTCACTTTACGCTTTCGGATTGATTACCCACTATATATGGCGATATTGGCATGTATTGATATGAGATTTCATATTATTGTTCTAGTTGATCATTTATTTTATATAGTGATGATGAAGGTGATTTAGGTTCGATTCTTTACGTTGACTTAGAGATATTACCTTGATTTATATCATCTTTATATCATAATTTAGCTTAGTGGGCCGATGCTACCTACTAAATACCCATTATTTTGGTACTCATACTATACTTCTATACATTTTTGGTGTAGACCTAAGTACTAGTTACCACCGCTGAGTTGAGTTTATATAGTGTTGATCTTTCAGAGACAGAGTGAGCTTTTAGAGTTTTGAGTTGGCTATTTCCCTCTATCCTTGTTTGATCTTTTGTAATTGAGATGAATGTATTGACTATTTTAGACTTATGAGTTGTATTTCTTATTATCAAACATAGATGCCCTTGTACTGATATTACCAGGTTGTGGGATTGCTATTCGTATTTTGACTGTCTTCTTTTAGTGAAACATTGTTGATTATAATTGTAATCGTGTATTTATGCCTGGTTGGGCATTTCTACTGAAGTAACCCATTGCCTCAGATCTGGGTTATGCTGTTGGCTTACCTACTGGTGGGTTTTAGTAGGTGTTATCAGGACTCATGAATTGGGTCGTGACATACAATATCTCTACATCACTGCATCAAGTACTCCTCTATTGAACCACTAGGCTCGAAAGACTCTACCTGTCTCCTTGAGGTATTAGTGTTCTTCCTCTTAGAAGCTTTAGGTGCCTTATCTACCTGAAATACTAGTCATTAGTTTCTAACAAAAATGAGGGATAACAAAAGTTGAAGATAAACTCATAATTTGAAAAGTTCTAATTTTTCCTCAATTTTAACACCCCTATAACTTATTTGAAATCCCTACAAGTCCAATGTACACACATGTATCATGGATCAAGATTTTCAAAGAAAACTCAACATGATCAATTTGTAGTATTAATCTACTGCTTCAAGTTTAACTTTCAGTTAGGTCCTAACCTTAGAATTCAATACAAGACAATACCCTACATTATGATTTTAGGCTACTTTAAGACTCCTACATACAAGCATGATAGAATCTATATATTTTGCATGGGAATACACATAAGAACATTTTTTAACAATAAATAAATCAATACATAATCATTAGGAGCTGAGAAAGTACCTTTTTTATGATGAACTGAAAGTGAACAATAAAGAAATCGAGCAAAATAAAATTTGGAACTTGTTTTTAGTGTGTTGGGATAAGTTGGTACCTCAAACAAGTGTAAATTTAGCCTTTACTCAAGTGTGGGGTTGGTTTATTTTTAAGAGGGAACTTTGAATTCAAAGAGAAAAATGAAGTTTTGAGGATTTAAATGAGTTAGAATGAAGTTAAGGATGTTTAAATAAATATGAGGGCTATTTTAGGTCATATATATGTGTAGGTGGGCCCGAGATTTTAATTAAAATTTAGGACCACTCATGACCTGGCCGCGGAATCCACTTGTGCTTGCCACCTGCTGCCATGCATGGGGCACAAGTGTCACCTGCGGCGCAAGTTTAGGTCCTAAAATTTTAGCCCACTTTATTGCACCCATACTTGGCAATTTGATATTTTTCGAGCTACTTATGGTCCCGTAACCTTAGTTTATGGTCTGAAAAGTATGATGATGATTTGAGTCAAATGGCCATCTTAGTTTTTGATGCCATCATTAGAGGCCAACACTTAAAGAACCCGACATTGACCTCATTGAAGGCTCTAGAGCATGCATGGGAAAACTATTTTGGGCACTCAATAGAGCAATGCTGCGTGTGGAAGGTTGCTTGGGAAGCTTATCTTAATGAAGTACCCGAGACACTCAAGTGTTGAAGAATAATTGTGAAGGAAAAAATAATATAAGGGATTGCATATAATGAAGTATGAAGAGGAGTCTTAAGACACTCCATGACCTCCCCTCTAATTAAGGGCAAGGTGGTAATTTTGTTCCTTTTATTTACACTCTATAGGTGCCCCTTTTCATTAAGGGTATTTTGGTATTTGATTGTAATAACTATAAAAAGACATTTAGTCTTCTATTTTTCATTAGTTTTTGATGAATATTGAAGACAATTCTCTTGAGAGAGTGTTTGTAGTGTAGGGCTTGGAAAAGCCCTAATTGAAACTAGGGTTAACCTTGATTGTGGAATCACTAGGGTTGACAATTGGCTTAGAAATATTTGTGCTTTGGCAAGCTAGAGTCCCTTTTGTGTCAACATAAGAGTGTGGTGTTTCAATTACAAGCTTTAGAGGGTTTTGGTGTTTGATTCACACCTTAGTTCCTATGGTATTGCAGTTGTTATGTCTCACTATCTATCTTTCATTTTATGTAAGTATTTATGTTTTAGTTCTTGAATCCGTATGTCCTTTGCTTCTTGTGTGTTTGTTTCATCTTCATCTCCCTTTCTTTTAGGATTAGTTTTGGTTTATAACTTATTCTTATATTATTTGGATCAAGTTCCACATTTTTAAATTATTCCTACAATTATGTCCTTTGCTTCTTGTGTGTTTGTTTCATCTTTATCTCCCTTTCTTTTAGGATTAGTTTTGATTTATAACTTATTCTTATATATTTGGTATCAAGAGCCACATTTAAAAATTGTTCCTACAATTCTAAGTCTTGGATTGTTGTTACCTTAAGAAAATCTTCACAAAAAAAGTGTAAAAATCCAAAGATAAAAAAAGAGGTGTATCACTTTTTTATGTTTAGACAAAATTTTAGATCTTAGATCTACTTTGTTTTGTGTGTTTTGATATATTCTAGTGCTAGATCTTTGATCACTAGCACTAAAAGAGTCTAGGTCTAAGATTTGAGCAAGATTTGGGTTATTTTACACATTCTACAATTGTTAAACTTGTGTTTGAAGCTTTTGGAGGGTGGATCTCATGTGGTTTATGACGTTTTGGAAGTAATTTTGTGTTATTTGTGCTTGGATTGGTAAAGGGACCTTAAATCTTCGAGAAAATTTAAATTTGGAGGTCATTTGCCTTGTGGTTAAACATTGGTCAACTCTTGAATATTCTTGTTATTCTTCCTCATATTCATATCTTGTAGGAGAAAAATATTCAAAAGTAGGTGTTTGATCTTTAAAAGGGAGGAAAGAGAGTGTAGTACTTGTTCAAGGCAATTTCAAGAACCTTCCTAGTCATCCAAAAGAAAAAAACAACAAAAAGGAAGGAGTAATCAAGTACAAGTGCAAGTACAAGGGGGGGATCATTTCAATTCAAATTCTTTTGAAGCTTGAAAAAGTCTCCAAAACTTGAATTTTCCCCTCAAAATCGTTTCTACACTCCCTTGGTTGAAGATTGGCCAAAACATAACTTGAAGAACAAAATTTTTTTGCAAAATTGATGTCCAACCACAAGATGCCACGTCACCACTTTGTGAAAACCGAGTTATGAGCTCAAATCTTGATTTCTAAGTTTCTAATTCTTGTTTCTAGGTTGTATTTTGTTGATTCTAGTGATAATTGACAAACTAGTGATTACCCACTAGGTTGTGAATTAGTTTAGAGTCCTTTTTTTTGTGTTCCCATTCCTTGTGTGCATTTTCTCGTTTCGTGATTCGTTGTGCTTTGTTGGTTCAAGTGAACAACAAGTTTTCTTTGTGTCAACTCAAAAGAAAATCTATTCTGGGAAAAAGTAGACTCATCCCTCAATCACTCATGAAGTAAAAGCCAATTTTTAACACTTGTGAAACCAAGTGTGAGGTAAAGCCAAGAGTGAGAATGTGTGGTGAGGTTATTTTGAACTAACTCATGATTTGTTTTGTTAGGTACATTGCAATGGAATCCAAGGCTACTACCTCTTATACCGTGGGCAATGATGTTGGTGGTCCTATCTTGGCTCAACTTGAGACCTTTAACTGCGAAATAAAAAGAATGAAAATAAGCTTTGGTAGACTAGAAAGGGGAGGGGGTGAAGTCGCTCAAAGGGATTACGTCTACTAGTGGAAGGTTGGATCACAAGGAAGGTTAAAAGAACTCCAATCACTCTACTCCTCAAAATTACCAAGCTCCCTCTAGGTATGAAGAGATGATTCAAGGGAGAAGTCTTGACAAACTCCCTTGTTATGAGAGCTTCCCAAAGGGTTAAGTGGGCTGCCATAGTCCAAACCAAGGTGAAGACCATACTTCATATGAGCTACAAGGTAACAATTCTACCTCCAACACTCCTATAAAATTAGAATATGGTGATGTGGTTGTTAGTAGCCAAGTAGATGTTGTTGGTGGTTCGCCTAAAGGGGAATTGCAAGAGTCGACCCTTTGTGATACTCTTGATGTTGTTAGGTTACATGAGGACCAAACTCTTGTTGTAAGTACGCAAGCACTAGTTGATCCTATAGATGAAAAAATTAATTCTTCTCGTAAGAACGATTTGTATCCATCTAGTTCTAGAACTTGTAAAATGAATGAGGTTTCATTGCCAAATGATAAGAGTATTCATACACTAGTTGACCCTTGTGAAAACCAAGGTGAGTCTATGTTAGTATATGAGTTTCCAAAAACTAGTGAGGGTGTACAAAATGATCAATCGGGTGGAGATGACCTTGATTTGATTGAATGTATAGGAGACCCGAATTGTGATTGTACTTGTGCAACTAGTTTTGATTGCGATCACTTTGCTGCCCTTTGTGGTTTGAATATATGTGTGGACTACTCTTTTGGAAGAGAAGGTGATATTTGTTTAGGTATTTCATCTACTTCTTTTTTGTTTGTTTCCTATGTTGAGCATACTAATGGTGATGAGCTTGAAACTAGTGAGTACATGTATAAGGACACCAAATTTGAAGTTGACTTGTGTGACACCTTTCTCTACTCTCTTTGTTCTTATGATATATCTGAAGATAATAAAGATGGTATGTCTAATTATAAGGATGGAAGTTTAGGGAAAAGTAAGTATAGACTTGACCCATGTTCTTGTTACTTCATCCCTTTGACCCCGATGACTTATTCGGTTGTGGGAATTGAAACACAATTAACTTGGTTCTTGGTCAAGACAACAAGAAAAGGTTGATTGTGTATGTTGGTATCCTTCCCTATAATGGAAAGTCTTTCTTGGGGATTTACAATCCACTTCATAGACCCAAGTTGTGCATGGGAGAAATTTCCAACAAGTTTAAGTGTTCACTAAAGAAGGGGAGTAATAAGAAGATCCAAGAGAGATCATTGTTGAGTGTTTCCATTCTTGACCAAGGTATCACTACTTCTAGGTCAAGAAAGAGTTCCCTCTTCAAAACACTTTAGTTGAATTCCCTTCTTATGATACCCTTTTTTGTGACTTGGTTTTGATGAGAGACCCCTTTCTCAAAGGTAGTTTCAAGGTTGAGGACCCTAAGGCAAATGTGTCATTGCCTCTTTAGGGTATTGCTTATACACGAGCATCCTTATTTGACACACTTGTGCTTAAGTTGCTTGAATCCCAACTTGTGGATGCCAAGTTGATGTTTCACTTGAAAGGAAGAAGCCGTATGTATTTAAGTGACTTGATTCCATCCTTATGTGCTATATCTTTTGAATCAATTGGCATTCTTATAGATGATAGCACCTAGGATGATGCCTTTAAACTAGATGTCTTCCTATACTACCTTTTTTCTTATGATGATATCCATGCTAGTCTTGGATTTGTTTTATGTAGGGGTAGGACATATTTTAATTGGTCCACTTGTAGAGAAATGCTATATGGATTTTGTGGACCTTTGTAGTTTCCTTGACCCTTGATGGTTGCAATAACCAAATATTTTGTGGCCTTTTCAATATGTTTCTAATATTTCAAAAGAAGGATGCTTGGTTATATGTAAAATGTGTGCAACCTTGGCATGATTCTATGATTAATTGTGCTAACCCTAACCCTCATGCCATGAGAAAAGTGTGCTTGCTTGTGTCTACTATTTTTCAAGGTTTGAATTCAAGGTCGAATCCTTTTCAAGAAGGGGAGGATGATATGAGTCAAATGACCATCTTAGTTTTTCATACCATCATTAGAGGACAAAGCTTGAAGAATACGGCTTGGACCACATTGAATGCTCGAGATCATGCATGGGGAAACCATTTTAGGCACTCAATGGAGCAATGCTATGTGTGGAAGGTTGCTAGGGAAGCTTATCTTAATGAAGAACCCGACAGACTCGAGTGTTGAAGAATAATTGTGAAGGCCAAAATAATACAAGATATTTCATATATTGAAGTATGAATAGGAGTCTTAACACTCCATGACTGCCCCTCTCATTAAGGGCAAGGTGGTCATTTTGTGCCTTTTCTTTACACTGCATAGGCACCGCTTTTCATTAAGGGCATTTTGGTCTTTGATTGTAATAACTATAAATAGACATTTAGTCTTCTATTTTTCATTAGTTTTTGATGAATATTGAAAGACAATTCTCTTGAGAGAAAATGTATGTAGTGTAGGGCTTGGAAAAACCATAATTAAAGCTAGGGTTAGCCTTGAGTGTGGAATCACTAGGGTTGACAATTGTCTTAGAAATGTTGGCGCTTGGAGAAACTTGAGTCTCTTTTGTGTCAACATAAGAGTGTGGTGTTTCAATTACAAGCTTTAGTAGGTTTTGGTGTTTGATACACACCTTAGTTCCTATAGTATTATAGTTGTTATGTCTCACTATCTATCTTTCATTTTATGCAAGTATTTTTGTTTTTGTTCTTGAATTCGTATGTACTTTGCTTCTTGTGTGTTTTTTTCATCTTCATTTCCCTTTATTTTAGGATTAGTTTTGGTTTATAGCTTATTCTTATATTAGATTAGGTGCCAAAGTCCACAACTTTCCATTCTCATCCTCAAAATGTTGACTTTTCAACTTATTGGTCAACTTACCTGGTCCGTGTGGGACCTGTGATCATGATGGGTTGGTCACATAATCCCCTTACTTATAAATCGATGAATGTAGCATTCTTACCATATTATAGGCAAGTCCGTAAGCTAAAACCTATAAACCAAATACAACAAAAATGTGAACACCAAAATAGTGGGTTGCCACCCACTCAACATTTGATTTAACATCATGGCACGATGTGACTGTGTTGCTTACTCAGAGTTCACCAACAAGCCCATGGATTGCCTCCCATGTGCTTGATTTAACATTGTGGCATGATGTGGGTATCTTGATTACTCAAAATTCATCAAGTTACCCATAGGAGTACTCTCCATGGTCATCAATACAATCAATTACTAACACCACCCTTATGTCAGTAGGCTGTTTCATTGATTTTTGGATGTTGAAGGTGGATTCCTCATCGTTGACTCTGCATTTCAAATCCCCTTTATCTATGTCAACCATCGTTGTACCTGTGGCCATAAATAATCTCCCCAATATAATAAGCATTTTGGTGTCAACCTCATAGTCCATAATAACAAAGTCATCCTTGAGATGAAGTTGTCCACTCTCACAATCACATCAAATAAAATGCCAACAGGTTTCTTTACATTGCGTTCAACCATCAACAACTACATTGAAGTCGATTCTATAGGATTCAAACCTAATTCCTTGAATATGGCTAGTTGCATCAAATTTATACTAGATCCTAAGTCACATAAGGCTCTAGCAAATCGACATGACCCTACAGGTCATGGTATAGTGAATGCTCTGGGTCACCATTTTTATGAGACAAAGACCTTGTAGTGACTACATTACAGTGGTTCAAGCCATTAAAATCATCAATAGTCGCTCCTTTTTTCTTTGTTACCAGCTGTTTTATGAACCCGACATATACAAATATCTGCTCTAATGCCTCGTGAAGTGGAATATCCAAGTTCAATTCTTTTAGGATATCAATAAATTACTTGAACTTTCCTTCCTCTCATTTCTTCTTCAGTCGATAAGGAAAACGTGGGGGTGGTCTCAGAATTTTTCTTATTGCCTGATCAACAACCGGGACCTTACTTTTTTCCTTAGTAACTGAATCATCACCACCTATTACCTCTTATGGATCCACAATAGGTATTTCATCATCATAAGCTTCCACACCAGGAAGTGGGGGATCTATAGTTGTAATACCACTTTTATAGGTAATAGCAAGAACATGGCCATCATTTTTTAGATTCTGCATATTGTTGCTCGAAAGGGCACCAGGTTGTCTCTGGTTCAAAGTTATTAATATCTGCCTGAACTGGTGCTCCAACTTATTGATTGAAGTTACTTACGATTTGACCTTTTGGATCAATCCTGAAATGTCGACCTTAATCTTTTTAAGGCTGAGCTCCTGATTTTCTTGTCCCTTCACCAGTCTAGTCAGCTTCTCTTCAATTCTTGATTTTGCATCTCGTCTGACAGGTGGAATGTACCTATCTCCCTTCTCTTTGTAGTCATCCTTCTTCCTCCAATCATTATTTCTCTCTCTACTATGGTCTCTGTATCAGTCATAGTAGTTCAGACCTTGGTTCCCTTGCCTTTGGGCTCGAAAACCCGCCAACTAATGATCCAGATAATTTGGTTCCTCCTCCAATTTTGACTCATAACCTTTAGAAGTTGAACCCTGTGCTGCTACTGCATTTATTTTCTCAGAAGTTGCTGCTACAAACTGCTTTGCTAGGACCCCTAGATCAGTTCTTAGCAATGCAATCTTTTATGTTACTGTGTCATCAGCTACTCTCTAGTCACAGGAGGCACTAATAGCAATACACCAGACCCTCTCTCAGCCTCCCGAGTTTTTGACCCTCAATTAGTGAATTAGATATCAACTAATATCTTTGAAGTTGCCTCCTAGTATAGTCTCAAAAAAGCTTCTCCAGAGATGGTGGCTAACATAACTCTGGAGGTGATGCTCAAGGCTCGGTAGAATATATCCAATAAGGTTGTCCCTAACATCCGATGGTTGGTCACCTACTTAGCTTCTTTTAAACCTGAACTATGCCTCATAATTCTGATTGCAGCTACCTGAAATTATAAATCTCATCCTTAAGCTGCAGCATCCTAGATAGAGAAAAGAACCTGCTCAAGAATTTCCTGCATGACTCATTCTATGTAGTGATAGAGCCTCTTGGCAGTTCCCCTAACCATAAAAATATTTCTCCTGTAAGTGAAAATGGGAACAACCTCAGCCTAAGAACTTCCTTTATAAAGACTTTTAAGCACACCCTTTAGATTTAAGAGCTGGATCATTGCAATCGTTATGTCAAACTTGATGCTTGTAGGTAAAACAGTAGGAATAATGGCTCTAGTATCTGCCAGATTAAGGTATCCTAGATCTTCTTGACCATCTATATATGGCTGCATATACTGATATGCTGGGATCACTTGAACACGGGCACCACTCGCTCTATTCTAATTTCCACTGAGTACAACTCGATGGTTTATTTCCTATCCTTGCTCAGCTAGCTCTTCCTGCCGAGCTAACTACCGAGATTTTTCCATTTCCCTCCTCTCATTCTCAGTTATTCTAAGATTTAATCGGTGTATCAATCAACAATATTGTGTAATTATTCAGGAGGAGGGGGAGGTTCAACATTACAAACCCCTTTATGATTATCATCTTATTTTCGTTTAACCATCCTACTACGTATTTATAGAATTATCTCGGGATACAAATTTAGTGGGAGTAAGGATTGACTCTACTCCATGCTCTAGTAATACACCAGCGTACGCCCAACTAAGAACAAAAATAAAAAGAAAACCCAAAAACTACAACAACTTTAAATTAAAAATCAATACCGTATTCCCCGGCAATGGCCCCAAAATTTGGTGATATCCAAGATACTCATCCTCTCAGAGGATGATACATTTACTGTAGAATATAGTAACCCAACAAAGGTTGGGGCCGAATCCCAAGGGAATACATGGATTCATGTCTCTCAATTGTTATAATCAACGTGCAAAACTGGAAAAGTAAATGGGGTTTTTGAGTAGCAATATCGAACAAGTAACAAGTATCAACTTTTGGTTGTAATCAATTGTAGGTGAATACTAGCATTGTGCTACCCCTGACTTCTTAACTACTTAGGTTTATCATGCTTTGTTGAACCAACCCAATACCTTGCACGAATAATTGATAAGTTATGTACCTTCTACGATCTTTGGGACGAGCAAAAGGATTTTACCCTTTACCTTTTGAGTCTCAGAATGTCGCCTCGTTAATACTTATCTTGATCCCAATTAACTATCACCTTTTGAGTATCTGGTAATTAGATGATATATAACTATCTTACTAAGATAAAACCTAGAAGTATGGATGGACAATAAAACTCTAAATTACTGTTGTCTTTAACTTCTCCTAGTCACTATTCTTCTGGAGTAAGTAGCAATAATCTAGGTGGGATCCTAACATATGCACCCATTAAGAAAACTATTTTAAAAAAGATAAAGCAATGCATGCATGGGTATTGGTTCAGAAAAACAAAAGCATTTCCCCTACTTCGTCGATCCGCTAGGGTTTCCACAACTCTAGCTATGGGTTTTTAGCTGCTCATATTTGTGAAGTATTCAACAACATTCATGATTGAAAGCATAGATGAAATCATAATAATAAGAAGTATAAAACCCAAAATCTTAACTGAATTAATCAACAGAAGTCAATACAATAGAATTCCAAGATCAAAATTCAATCTTGGAATCAAAATATGTTTGTGAATATCAAAAGTGCATAACTACTACTAAAAATACATAAAGGGTATTTATAGTACATGAGGAAACCCTAAAATTAATGTCCGACTAAAATAGGAGAAAACAGGGTCAGTGGCCACTTATGGTCTATTATTGCGCCCTGACCCTAGGTGCAGATAACACTTGCGGACTATAGGGTGAGCGTAAGTAGTGAACACTAGTCTAGGATAAAAAATCTTGCATGTCAGTTCTTGGGATTTTGGTCGTTCAGCACTTTCTTTACCTACATACGGTCCATAAGTGCTATTTGCAGTCCACATGTTGACTTAGCAAGTGTTGGGAGTCATCATTTGAGCTCTTCTTCAATTTCAGCACATGGTTTGATCACAAAAAAGCCAGGAAGTGTCTCAAATATCCATAATTTCTCTAATAAGTAGCCAAAACACCTTTTTTCATGCACTTAACATCAAAAATATGGTTTCTTACAATACATACCCAAAACGCATCATATCCGACAAAATATCCTCAAAAGCTTGCATATTTTTCTCATTTTAAGTGCTGAAAGTGCTATATTTTTATAGCACATTAAACAAGCTCATTAGCTCCAAAATATCGATTTTAGGCTAGCCTTTGCTCTGAGTTCTGAGGATTCTAGACTCGTTTTGTGCTATTAGGTGTATTTGTGTGACTCAATTTTTATCAAAATAATCTTAGATGAAAATTTTATTAGTGTGGTTGGGTTTAGAATGTCGAATTTTGTAGGTTAGCAAAGTTCATTTGTGTTCTTGAGATTCTAAATGAATTTAGAGGACCATGTTAGAATATTTAAAACGTGCTTAATTTGTTGGCGCGGATGCACCTGGTGCAGGTCAAAAATAGCCTTTGCATTCACATGCCCTAGGCAACGATCACGAGGACAAAGGATTTTCATCTCTACATTCATGGGCCAACCTTTGTATTTGCAAAGAGGAGGCCGTACATGTCGATCCAAACTTCTTCTTTGTGATCGAGGTATACCAGAGTCATTTATGAAGGTATGTACAGGCGAGATCCAACAATCGTAATAGGGGACCACATTCATGAAGAAGGACTCCTAACAGTATATAAAGTTTTTGCCTTTATTTTCAACTCATTTCTTGAGTCCAAAATACCATTATAGTAAATTAAAAGCTTGAAAATTATGGAAAATTCAATATTTGGAGCTTGTATTGGAATAGAGATGTCATTGGGACCAATTTTGTGTTTTTATTCTCATAAGTTTCCTTTTAATTCTAATCTAATACTCTAACTTAATTCCTAAACTTACAGTTATTTGAAGGTCTATTTTAGTACTGATTTGGACTTGAATTTGTCTCATTGTTGGAGAAAATGATACATGATGTGAGAGGACAATATGATGGTTTCAATTTTGTGATCCTACAAGTTGCCCATGTGAGATCTTTAGTTTGATTTCTAACCTAGAGCGCATATATGCAATATGGGTATCGATATTCTTTTATTGATGTATAGAATCATATTTTGATAGTATAGCAGTGGTTGAAGCTTTTAAAAAGAGGAAAACTCTAAAGTAGAGGATTAAGATACGGGTGGAAAATTATGGCTTAGTTGTTATTTTAGCTTTTATTAGATAAATTAACCAATTAAGAGCCCTTTTCAGTAGAATTCGACCCCCTTTTACTTATTTCAATATGTGATTATCCCTTAGGACTAATTTTTACTTACTTAGTGACTTGATATGAGATTATGAAGCCTTAGGCACTATGTTTAGATAGGTGTTTATTTTAGGTTTTGTTTGGGACTAGTAGTAGGCCCCATTGATCTTTCTTTTAGGTAGAATGCCTAGAATAGCCCCTCGTAGACCTAAATGGCTTTTGTTCATTACCTTAGTCTAATTTTGTAGTTTAGCATGACTTTTTTAGTTACAGGAGCCCTATTTTTGATACGCCCCAAACTAGGGCCTTGTCGTAATAGGCAATCTCAAGTCTAATCGGGACTGAAGACCACCCCCGATACCCAACTAAACCAACCAACATGTACCCTGAGTTGAATGAACTTCGTATATATAACAATATTATTTAATGCATGATCCAAGACTTTGGGATAGGTTTATAAGCATGAACACCCAAGCAAGTCAAACTACCCAATAACCAATCATATAACCAAGCCCAAACCATTAGCCAAAACCATGACAATAATCCAATGTGTATATATATAGCATAATCAATCCATACCCAAGTACACAATCGTCCATACAAAACTTTTAAACCACAACCAATGATTATTAAGTTAGGATATGCCCATAAATATAGCCAAAAACCCAAAGTCTATGAGAAGACAAAGTATATATAGAGTTCTATGAGATAAAATAGCTTCCTTACGAACTATGAAAGCTCAACACCTCAATCCAACACCGACTGTCCACGAATACGATAGTATGGCCAGTTCCTGCATCGCGTAGGGATACAGCCACCCAAATATAGGTTAGCAGTTGAATGCTAGCATGCACTCAAGATAAGGATAAAATAATGCCAACCTATAAAACCAAGTAAACTAACCATATGTATATAAACCATCCACACACACACATATACACATATATATATAACACCATGCTAGGAAAGAAAACCGGGTATAGCATGTCTTTAAAACCATTAACCTGGGTATATGAAGCTCAACTATCTTAGAACCACCCATAGGCTATATGGGTCTAGTGTAACTCCCTGAACGAGCCCCGATGTGTGTTGCTACATGAACTAGAGATACAATAAGTGTAGAGGATTCCTAATTACCCTTCTCTCTCCATGATATGTATGTAAAAATGTACTTAAGGGATTCTTGTGCACCCTATTGTATCATATATGGTCACTATGACCAACCATTATGTTGGCACACATGAGTTCAAAGTGTTCATCCGTTGGACTCTCACCATCACGGTTAGCTATCATACCCCGCCATTATTTCCCAATTAAAACCATTACCATCAAACAAACCATTATGCCTTTATTATTAACCATGGATATTAAAAGTGGTATAATCATACCAATTATAGCTTGCAAGAAATGTCTTTAGACAACCTTAGGGGATTCCTATGTACCCCATTGGTTACATTATTTAGTTTAATTGGAGGATTCCTATGTACCCCGTAAGTACATCATTGTTAAGCTTAATTGGGAGATTCCCGTGTACCCCACAAGTATTTCATTATTAAACTTTGCTTGAGGGATTCCCTTGTACCCCACAAGACATTCAACATTCAAACCAATTTCATTATTTTATTAACTTAGGGGATTCCCGTGTACCCCACAAGGTTTTCATTGAAATCAAATTCATAGCCCTCAAGGCTTTACCATTTAACCACTCCAAACCATTCACACCATTCATACTATTTAAAACCATTCCAAAACCTTTAAAACATTTATACCATTCAAACCATTTAAACCATGCAAAATAATCCAAATCTATTTGAGTTCCATTACCAAAGCATACCATGCAATTATTCCAATGAAAGTTCAACGATAGAGTAAAAAAATTCTCTTAGGCATTTTATCAAACATGTTGAGGGCATACCTTTACCAAGACCAAAAACCAAACATAAACCATCAAATTTAGGGTTACCCATGACCCATTTTTTAAACCATAACCAACAAGTACCCACATAGGAAAACCATCAGAAAAATATGTGAAAACATAATTTAAACCAACATTCAACAATATGAACCAAAACCCTCAATATATGTTTCCAAAACCACCATTCATGATTCATAAACAATGTTTAGAACATATTAAAACATTACTTTTGTTGGAACAAACAATGATGGAAAGAGTACATGTCTTATACAAGAAGATTTCAGAGAGAAACTTGACTCTTGAGCCCTTTGAAAAACACTTGTACAAACCCTAGCCTCCAATATTCAAGTGTGAGTTTGAAAGATTATTTTTGAACTTTTTCTATTCTTTAAAGTGAGTTATGAGAGGCCACAAAGGGTTATATAATGTGGGTACATAATGAATTGAGGTGGGAAATATTCGGACTACCCTCATCTTAAAAGCTAAAAACCAAGTACCAGGAGGGTACAACCCAACCTCTTAGCCATACCCTAGGGTATAAGTGGTACCCTAACTTATATCCTAGACCCAACTATGATCCTCTATACTAACCAACATACGACTATGTAAGACCTTGAATTTTCCCTAAAGCTTAATTTGTTCTCGAAAAGGTTAAGGAGTGAATTCCTAATTGATTTTTGTTTTAACTATATATAATTTCCCTAATTTAGACTTTTTATCACATGGAAAATTTGATAATCTTTCCTTCGATATAAGATTTGCCGAAATCTGATACCCGGGCAAAAAGTTATGGCTAATGTAAGTCCTAGTAGTAAAACAATGTCATTTTAGTGCTTGGCGCATCACGGAGAGGGTCTATTTGACAATTGTCAATTTCCAGTGGAACTCTGCGATAGTGGCGTATTGTGGAGGACCCCAATTTCCCAATAGTTAATTTCCAGTGGCCTGACACAATTGTGACGCGTCGCGCAGAAGTTCTAGGTCCCAACTAGTGGGACAACACGATGGCTCTATATCGCGGTGCCTACCAAATTCTCATTTGTCAATTTTTTTTGAGCCACCGTGATAGTGGCGCATCGCGGTAGCCCATAAAATTGGGTTCTCAGTTTAATTTTTCCAGCTTCGTACAAAAGTTAAAAAGGGCATTTTGGACTTTTTTCAATCCCCTTAAACCATACAAACACCAAATTAAAGTAATTTACAAGCTTTCTATGAAGTCTCTCCTTAAGTTTTCTCTCAACAATAACCTTAAGAATCCAAAATCTCTTCCAAGAATCTCAAGAGTTCACCATAGATTTTTGAAATTGGGTCAAGATTCAAGGTTCCCAAGTCAAGGGCTTTAAGAACCCTCATTCAAGAGTACGAATAGAGTTTCACAAGAGAGTGTTCATCCAAATCTACTAATTCAAGGTACGTGGGGTTTTGAACAAGGGTAATCTTTTCACCCTTGTGCTCAAAGGCTTATTTAAACTATAATTCTCTGTAATTTATAAGATTTTACATGAAATTGAATTGGGGTTTTCATCCATTGTTATTGGTAGCAAGCTTTTGATGTTTTTTGTGAATTGAGAGTCTAATGACATGATTTTTATATGTTTTCTTGAGAAATTGCAGCTGGGTCTATACCCTATGATTTTAATACTTGAGAATTTAATAGTTGAAATGTTTGAAACATTGAAGTGTATTCGTACGTTGAGATTCTGAGATAAATTACTGAAATTTCTAGATTTCTATATGAGTTATGAATCTATATGCTATCTATTATGCTTTTGATGAGTTCTAACTTGAGATTGAATTATGGGTTATTAAGGCCTACTTGAGACTTAAGATTTTATGAACTATTGTGCTATAAGCACCCATGATTTGAGTATTCTGAGATTATTGAGAAATGTTTTGACCTAATAGTCATTGAGTTTTGAAATCCACTCTACTACACGAGATTATAGATTTGATTATTGGGTTCTTATTGAACCATGTCATTATTTTAAAGTGAATTTTTATGAGATGAGCGAGATAAACTAAAGAGAGTAGTAGTATTTATCACTGAGTCGGGTAAGTTACCAAGGTTTCTTACCCCAGAACTATGTTCCCCCGTAGGTTGAGCCTAAGGCTGAGATATTAGGCTCGAGGCCGAGATAAGTGATCACTGAGTTGAGGTTATACTCCTTTTAAAGAATATGACGCCTCTCCCTAATATGAGGTCTCTTCCTTAAGAGGACAAAATATTGGACTCCATGTAGCTCGCATTATTTATGTCGGTTAAGAGAATCTCCGTTAAAACTAAAGCTTTGAGATAAGATATTTTCCTTTAAAACTAAAATTCTTTCCCTTGATATGAGTATTTTTTCCTAAATCTTAAAATGAGATATTTTCCTAAAATGAATGAAATGCCTTCAAGTATGTTCCAATGCTATATGATTCCGAATTCTAAGTATTTAAGTTCAAAAGAGTTATGAGTTCTTGAGAATTAAAAAAGTTTTACTCTCCATGAGATATATTCATGAGTTGAAAGTGTTGCTTAAAGTTTCCTTTAGCCTTGAGTAATGAGAATAAGAGAAGAGTACAAATTTCAAAGCTAAAAGTATAATGACTCACGAGATAGTGTTACATGTTCCATTTTACATGATTCATGAGCTTTGCATTTTAAACTTATTCAAGCCATGTAATTCATTACTTGTTACATGCATGATTTGATTAAAGAGTATTGATGTTGTTTTATATAAATGCATACACCTCCACATACTCAATACATTCTCAAGTGTTGATCCACATATACGTCTATGTGCTACATTATCTTATAATATAGTTCAGGTGCTTAGTCCCAGCCTCTTCAGTGATTTATAAGTACCTCTATCTACATTCCTACAGTGGTGAGTCCTCATGGTTTGAGGACCTATATTCAGACATCTCCATATTTTGAGAGACTATGTTGTTATTTCCAGTTCATTTTAAGTCAATTGGGGACCTTTCCCAATGACTCTCTAGTTCATGTATTAGTAGAGGCTTTGCCAAACTAGTTATCATATTGCAGTTGTGTTAAGGTTTTCGATATTTCTTGGTTATTTTGATCGAGCATTTTCTCTGTATTTCCTTTCATATGATATGACTATTCTAGTGTTTGAATTATTTTATCTTGAAATGAGAGTTATTAGTAGAAACAGGCTCAAAGGGTTATCTTGGGGATACTTGTAGCCTTAAGCACCGTGTGATATGCCAGGAGGTGATTTTGGGTCATTACAAACTTGATATCAAAGCCTAAGGTTTTAAAGGAGTCTTAGGGATTCTGACAAGCAGCGTTGAGAAGAGTTTTAATCATTGGTGTGTGGCGTGCCACCTCTACGAGCAAGACGCTACAAGATGTTGTAGGAAAAGGTTGTTTCTTTCCATCAAATTCCATCGTGCTTATAGTTGTCCCTCTCATCTAATAATCTATTCTATTCTATTTCAGAAAATGTCTCTCCGAAGAGTGGATGCCCATAGGAGCGATAATGTGCAACCCCAACCTTTTGATCCTTTGAATGAGACAGTGTATCATGCTGAGTTTTAGGCGACCTTTTAGGTGTTAGCCTAAGTAGCCACCGCTAATGTTCAAGCCAATAACCAGGCGATAGTTGTTAATCAACAAGGAGGTGGTGTAACCACAACTAGAATCTGTGATTTCATTCGGATAAATTCTCCAGAGTTTTATGGGTCCAAGGCAGGTGAGGACCCATAGTTGTACCTTAAGTAGGTGAGAAAGATCACGCAGGTGATGCATGTTTCTAAGGAAGAAAGTTTTGAGTTGGCATCTTACAGGTTAAAGGACATAGCTTACGATGAGGTGGGGATGCTGCTCCTATGACTTGGCAAGTGTTCCAAGATGCATTCTTGGACAATTTCTTTTCGATTGAGATGAGGGAAGCAAAGATTGAGGAGTTTATGAACTTGAGGCAGGGCTCCATGACTATTAAGGAGTACTGGTTGAAGTTCAATTAGTTGGCTAAGTTTGCTCCTGATTTGATTTCTGACACCCGGGCTAGTATGAGCAAGTTTGTGACCAGTGTTTCTGGGTTAGTACTAAAGGAGTGTAGGACTGTGATGCTGTATTGGGATATGTATCTAGCTAGGTTAATGACCACGCCCAGCAGTTAGAGGTGGATAAGATTAGGTAGAGAGATCGAGTGAGGGGTAACAAGATGGCTAGATCTGAGCAGCATGTGTATAGCCAGCCTAGGTTCCATGGAGGGAATTGCCCTCAGTATTACAGGTTTCCATCTATGCCTACGCCTTCATCAGCTAGTGCTCCCACGCTGAATAATAGGCAGGAGCAAGGGGGTAGATCCTTTATGTCTAGGTTGTAGAACAGTGTTGGTAACAGGCACCGTTATCCTCCTTGCGCTATGTGTGGTAGGGATCATCCCGGTGAGTGTTTCGTAGATCTAAGGGATTATTTTTGTTATGGCAAGCAGGGCCACAGACTTAGAGATTGTCCTCATGCTAGACAGGGGAACAGAGATGCCTGACCTCAGGCACCGGTTACTAGTGCACCAGTTCCTGCACCCCGTCCCTCCTCTGCTCAAAGTGCTTTATCTAGCACTACTGGCAGTCAACACCAGAACATATTCTATGACTTACCATCCCATCAGGAGTAGGAGGACTCTCCCGATGTTGTTACTGGTATGCTCCGTGTATTTTGTTTTGATGTTTATGTGTTGTTGGACCCCGAGTCAAGTCTCTCCTATGTAACCCCACTTGTGGCTGTGAATTTCAAAATGAGTCCCAAAAGGATTCCTGATTCTTTCCTAGTCTCCACACCAATAAGGGAGTCAGTTGTCAAAAAACAAGTGTATAAAGATTGTCCTGTTACTGTTCTTCATAGAGTCGTACTTGCGGATTTGATCAAGTTAGACATGGTGGATTTTGACCTTATTCTGGGTATGGATTAGCTTTATTCTTATTATGTGTCTATAGACTGTCATACCTATGTGATCAAGTTTCAGTTTCCTTATGAACCAGCTTTTGAGTAGTCTGGGAGTTTGGTATCTCCCAAGAGTCATTTTATCTCCTATCTCAAAGACATAAAGCTAATATCCAAAGGTTGCATCTATCACTTAGTTAGAGTCAAAGATACTAAGTTCGAGGCTCCAACTATTCAGTCAGTCAATATTTTGAATGAGTTTTTTGATGTTTTTTTGGAACATCTCCTAGGGATACCTCCCGATAGGGAGATAGAATTCGGGATTGACCTTCTTCACAACACTCGTCCTATTTCTATTCTACCATACTTCATGGCACCTGCAGAGCTTAAAGAGTTGAAAGAGCAACTCAAAGATCTTTTAGACAAAGGTTTCATAAGGCCCAGTATTTCTCCTTGGGGTGCACCTATTTTATTCGTGCGAAATAAAAACGATTCTCTGCGTATATGTATTGACTATCGTCAACTTAATAAGGTCACAATCAGAAATAAATATCCTCTTTTGAGAATTGATGACTTGTTTGACTAGTTTCATGGTGCAAGTTATTTCTTCTAGATAGACCTTAGATCCGTCTATCATCAACTTAAAGTGAGGGAGTGTGATATTCCAAGAACAGCCTTCTGAACCCGCTATTGTCACTTTGAGTTTCTAGTCATGTCCTTTGGGCTAACCAATGCCCCAACCGCCTTCATGGACCTCATTAATCGAGTGTTCAAGCAATATCTCGATATGTTTGTCATTGTTTTCATAGATGATATACTTGTGTACTCCCGTGATGAGAATGACCATGCAAATGATCTTAGAATTGTCTTGCAAACCCTCAGAGAGCGCCAGTTATTTGCCAAATTCATTAAGTGTGAATTTTGGCTAAGGTCTATATCCTTTCTGGATCATATCGTTTTAGCTGAATGTATTAGAGTTGATCCTCAAAAGACAAAAGTTGTGAAACATTATCCTAGACCTATCTCCCTATCTGACATTAGGAGTTTCTTAGGTGTAGTTGGCTACTACCACCATTTTATTGAGGGTTTCTCTTCTATTTCATCTCCCATGACCCGGTTGGCCCAAAAGAAAGTTAAGTTCCAGTGGTCAGATTCCTGTTAGAAGAGTTTTTAGGAGTTGAAGATTCGACTTACTTCAGCCCCTGTGTTGACTTTTCCTGATGGTACAGATGGTTTTGTGGTGTATTATGATGCCTCTAGAATTGGTTTGGGTTGTGTGTTGATGCAAAGAGGTAAGGTTATAGTCTATGCCTATGGACAGGTGAAGCCGCATGAGAAGAATTACCCAACCCATGATCTTGAGTTAGCTGTTGTGATCTTGTCTTTAAAAATCTGGATACACTATCTTTATGGTGTTAATGTTGATATGTTTACTGATCATAAGAGTTTTTAGTATGTGTTTACTTAGAGGGAGTTGAATCTTAAGTAGAGGAGGTGGTTGGATTTATTAAAAAACTATGATATGAGTGTGTTGTATCACCCAGGCAAGGCCAACGTAGTGGCGGATGCCCTTAGTAGATTGTCTATGGGTAGTGTTTCTCATGTAGAGGAAGGTAAGAAAGAGTTAGCTCGCGATGTGCATTTTCTGTCTAGATTGGGTGTTGGTTACTTGATTCAGCCGAGGGAAGTATATTGGTGCAGAGTAGTTCTGAATCCTCTTTAGTGTCAGAAGTGAAGGAGAAGGAGGATAGGAATACTAGTTTGGTCAGATTGAAGGAGTCTATTAAGGGCCAAAAGGTAGAGGTTTTCTCCCAAGGGGGAGATGGCGTGTTGAGATTGCAGGATAGATTGTGCATTTTGTGTGTTGATGATCTAAGGTAGAGGATTATGGCTGAATCGGATGGATCGTGGTATTTTATTCATCCCGGCACTACCAAGATGTACCGCGACTTATGAGAAATCTATTGGTGGAATGGTATGAAGAAGGATATAGATGAGTTTGTAGCAAAGTATGCAACGTGCCAATAGGTTAAGGTAGAGCACCAAAGACCTGGTGATATGATGTAAGAGTTTGGTATACCCACTTGGAAGTGGGAGGTGGTGAATATGGACTTTGTGACCAGGTTGCCTCTTTTGCATCATCATCACGATTCTATTTGGGTTGTTGTAGACAGGATGATTAAGTCCGCACATTTATTGCTCGTATATACGTCTTATACAACTGAGGATTATGCTAGATTGTATATCTGGGAGTTAATTAGGCTGCATGAAATTCCCTCGTCTCTCATTTCGGATAGGGGCACTCAATTTACTTCTCAATTTTGGAGGGCGTTCCAGCAGGGTTTTGGTACCCAAGTCCTTTTAAGTTCCATTTTTCATCCACAGACAGATGGTCAGGCTGAGAGGACCATTCAGACCCTGGAACATGCTAGCATCGGGATGGCACCATTTGAGGCCTTGTATGGTAGGAGATGTAGATCACCCATAGGTTGGTTTGAAGTGGGTGAACTTGCCGTGATTGGGCCTGAAGAAATATTTGAAGCTGTGGAGAAAGTTAAGTTGATTAGAGAGAGGTTGAAGACCACCCATAGTCGTCAAAAGTCTTATGCCAATGTGAGGAGAAGAGATCTTGAGTTTGAAGTGGGTGATTTGGTATACTTGAAGATTTCACCCATGAAAGGGGTGAAAAGGTTTGGTAAAAAGGGAAAGCTTAGTCCCCGTTATGTTGGCCCGTCTAGAGTCCTGAGCCGTGTTGGTAAGGTGGCCTATGAGGTTGAGTTGCCCGTAGAGTTGCCAGTTGATCATCCTATTTTTCATGTCTCCATGCTTAATAAGCATAGTAGTAGATCCTTTAGAGAATGCCGATATTTTAAGCAGTCTTTCCTTCGATGAGATTCCTGTTGAGATCCTAGATTTTCAGATCCGTAGGGTAAGGAATAAAGAAGTTCCCTTAGTCAAAGTTTTGTGGAAGAACCAGTCTGCCGAGGGTGATACTTGGGAGGCAAAAGCAGACATGTGAGCCAAGTACCCGCACCTCTTTTCCGTAAGTTCAGATTAATCCGAAGGTATTATTCTTCCTTAGTTCAGCCCTTCTAATCTAAAGTTCAGCTATATGCATCTATCCTTGTATGAGTTATTGCAATTTCCTAGGCATTCAAGAGTTTAGAAAGATATAGAGTCATTACGTACTCAATTTCCTCCGTGCTCTTAGCTTAACTAGCGACATTTGTGGATGAATGTTTCCAAGGGGGAGATATTGTAATACCCTTAATTTTCCCAAAAGCTTAATTTCTCCTCGAGAAGATTAAGGAGTGACTTTCTAAGTGAGCATCGTTTTAACCATATAGAATTTCCCTAATTTTCACTTTTAATCACATAGAAAATTTGATAAGCTTTCCATCGATATAAGATTCGTCTAAATCCGACACCCGGGCAAGAAGTTATGGCTAATTTAAGCCCTAGTCGTAAAACAACGTCATTTTAGTTCTTTGTGCATCGCAAAGAGGGTCTATTTGACAATTGTCAATTTTCAGTAAAACTCCGTAATAGTGGCATGTCGCGGAGGACCCCAATTTCCCAATAGTCAATTTCCAGTGGCCTGATGCGATTGTGACGCGTCGCGCTGAAGTTCCAGATCCCAATTAGTTGGACAACGCGATGGCTCCACGTCGCGGTGACTATCAGATTCCCATTTGTCAATTTCCAGTGAGCCACCGCGATAGTGGTACGTCGCGGTGGTCCATAGAATCGGGTTCCCAGTTCAATTTTTCCAGCTTTGTATAGAAGTTAAAAAGGGCATTTTGGACCTTTTTCAAGCCTCTTAAACTGTGCAAACACCAAATTAAAGTTATTTACAAGCATTCTATGAAGTCTCTCTCAAATTTTCTCTCAATAAAAACCCTAAGCATCCAAAACCTCTTCAAAGAATCTCATGAATCCACCATAGATTTTTTAAATTGAGTCAAGATTCAAGGTTCCCAAGTCAAAGGCTTTAAGAACCCTCATTCAAGAGTATGAACAGAGTTCCAAAAGTGAGAGTTCATCCAAAGCTTCTAATTCAAGGTATGTGCGGTTTTGAACAAGGGTAATCCTTTCAACCTTGTGCCCAAAGGCTTATTTAAACTACAATTCTCTGCAATTTATGAGATTTTACATGAAATTGAATTGGGGGTTTTCACCCATTGTTATTGGTTGCAAGCTTTTGATGTTTCCCTTGAATTGAGAGTCTAATGGCATGATTTTTACATGTTTTCTTGAGAAATTTCAGCTGGGTCTATACACCATGATTTTAATCCTTGAGAAGTAAGTAGTTGAAATGTTTGAAACATTGAAGTATATGAGTATGTTGAGATTTTGAGATAAATTGCTGAAATTTCTAGATTTCAACATGAGTTATGAATCTATATGCTATCTATTATGCTTTTGATGAGTTCTAACTTGAGATTGAATTATGGGTTATTAAGTCATACTTGATACTTGAGATTTTATGAACTATTGTGCTATAAGCACCTATGATTTGAGTATTCTGAGATTATTGAGAAATATTTTTACCTAATGGTCATTGAGTTTTGAAATCCACTCTACTACATGAGATTACAGATTAGATTATTGGGTTCTTATTGAACCATGGGATTATTCTAAAGTGGATTTTCATGAGACGATCGAGATAAACAAGGGAGTAGTAATTCTCACTGAGTTGGGTAAGTTACCATGGTTTCTTACCCCAGAACTACGTGCCACCGTAGTTTGGGCCTAAGGCCGAGATGATTGTTGGGCCTAAGGCTAAGATATTGGCTCTGAGGCTGAGATAAGTGATCACTGAGTTGAGATTATACTCTTTGGAAAGAGTATAATGCCTCTCTCCAATGTGAGGTCTCTTCCTTAGGAGGACAAAACGTTGGACTCCATGTAGCTCGCATGGTTTATGTCGGTTAAGAGAATCTCCCTTGAAACTAAAGCTTTGAGATAAGATGTTTTCCTTTAAAACTAAAATACTTTCCCTTTATATGAGTATTTTCCCCTAAAGCTTGAAATGATATATTTTCCTAAAGTGAATGAAATGCCTTCAAGTATGTTCCAAGGTTATATGAATCCGAATTCCAAGTATTTGCGTTCAAAAGAGTTGTGTTATGGAGCATTAAAGAAGTTTTACTCTCCATGAGACATATGCATGAGTTGAAAGTACTGGTTAAAGTTTCCTTTAGCCTTGAGTAATGAGAATAAGAGAAGAGTACAAATTTCAAAGCTAAAAGTATAATGACTCACAAGATTGTGTTACATATGTTCCATTTTACATGATTTATGAGCTTTCCATTTTATAATTATTCAAGCCATGTGAGTCATTACTTATTACATGCATGATTTGATTAAAGAGTATTGATGTTATTTTATATAAATGCATGTACCTCCACATACTCAGTACATTCTTAAGTGTTGATCCACATATACGTCGATGTGCTACATTGTCTTATAATGTAGGTTCAGGTGCTCAGTCCCAACCTCGTCAGTGATTTCCGAGTAGCTCTATCTACATTCGTACAGTGGTGAGTCCTCATGGTTCGAGGACCTATATTCATACATCTCCATATTTTGAGAGACTATGTTGTTATTTCCAGTTTATTTTGAGTCAGTTAGGGACCTGTCCTACGTCTCTCTAGTTCATGGATTAGTAGAGGCTTTGTCAGACTAGTTATCATATTGTGGTTATGTTGAGGTTCCAGTATTGTGGTCATCTGGATTGAGCATTTTCTCTGTATTTCCTTTCATATGATATGACTATGCTAGTGTTTGAATTATTTTATCTTGAAATGAGTGTTATTAGTAGAAACAGGCTCAAAGGGTTAGCTTGGGCTACTTGTAGTCTTAAGCACCGTGTGACGTCCCGGGAGGCGATTTCGGGTCGTTACAGACCACCTAGGTCTAAGTTATACCTTAGGGTACGAATGGTACCCCAAACCATACCCTAAACCGTATCTTGGACAGTTTCCACAAGACCAACCAACCATCATCATACGACTTGGCATCATACACCTTGTATCCAACCATACAACTAGTATGATGTTAAGTCGTACCTTGGACAGTAACCAAGACAAACTTACTGTCCAACATACAAGTGTACCATACCCAAACCATATTGAAGGGTACGATCGGTACCCTTGGGTAATACCTTTCCCATATGTCCAAAACTCATGAAATTTTGTGAGGGCCAAGGTTTAGCGTATTTCATTCTCCCCCACTTAGGATCATTCATCCTCGACTGGCGGGTAAGGGCGAAAACAAGAATGAATAACTCATTAACAGCCATCAAACATCCCTTCAACCAAATTAGAAAATGAAGACATAAACTAAGATGAGGGGATCACCACATATCCCAAGCACGATTTGCATCCCAACACCTCCATTCTGACCTCTAACCAAGTTAGAAAACAAATATGCAAGAGAAACCATTCCTTTCATTTAACAAAGTTAGAAAACCAAGATGAGACAAAGAACACATACCTTAGGCACGTGTTTCCAAAATAAAGAACCAATCTAGATACTTAGACTTCATGTCCCCTTCCACCTCCCAAATGGATTCCATGGGCTTGTGGTTCCACCATAGAACCTTCACTGAAGGCACACCTTATTATTCCAACCGATGAACTTACCAACCCAAGATCCTCACCAAGACCTCCTTAAGGAACAAAGGATCCGAGATACCAATACCACCCAAAATAAACAACCAACGAAGGATCAACCACAACTTTCTTCCACACTAACACATGGAATACCAAATAAATGGAACCCATGCTAGAGAGCAAGTCCAATTCAACTTACAACTTCCCAAAGACACATCACTACGAGAGCTTGAGTCTAGCTATACACTACTCCGATGATCAAGCCTATCCAAAACTAAAAGGAGTTAACTTGAGCAATCGGGCTCTACTCCTTACATCTATCTCGAAACACTTCCCCGCCCCATCATCATTATTATATGAAAACCATAGTTAAAAGACATAGGAAAACCATAACCAAGCATTTAATACCAAAACCTCAACATATATTTGAAAACCCAATACCATAACACAATTATGCCATGTAAACAATTCATAAATCATGCCTCCCCAAGCCTCTTAAGTACCCAACACAACCATTGGTATATCTACCAATCACAATATTCAATCCTACCGCTTATATACTCGCGGTATGATCTATCCTTCCAAAGATCTACCATCCCCTATAACTTTCACAAAGATATTTACCACCTGTTCTTTTCCTAACTATTTCTCATGACAACAACCTTATCTTGCCTTCTAAAACCATAACTCTAGTAGTCACCCTAGACTCTCCCCCACTTAGGGACTTCTACATTCCTCATTTTCGTTACACCACCATGCATTCCAGCCACTGCCACCCTCATCATAGAAAGGGTCATTAAGGAACCAAATTTCAAGAATTATCCATGACACCATAGAAAGACCCTCGAAGCAAGACATGACATCATAGGAGCTAAGTACTACATAGAAACCACCTAAACCATAATAAAGAACCATCTCGACATAACCATACCATAAAATGTGTCTTTAGGATAGGACACGTAAAGAAACACAGCTGTATATACCATAGGTAATGTAATGTAAAGTCAAGACTCATATCCAGGGAACAAGGAGAACGCAAAATACAAACCTTAGGCATAAGCGCTATAAGAATGCATACAACACTAGTAAAGTAGTGTTTTAATCGAGATAGAAGAGAATCACTAGAATAAGCAGCCTAAACTTTCGTTAGAGTCCACCGCTAAAATAAAATTTTAGATTAATCTTTGACCTTCATCCCATGACACCTATAAGAACAACATTCAACTATATTAGGTCTCACCAAGTATGAACACTAGGAACACTTGGTTTTCCTATATCCAAAACCTTATTCATCCATATGCTACCTCGATCCTAGTAAAATCATGAAAACTTCATTCTCTAACCCATGCAATGACTAGACCCTTATTCCATTCGTTTAACCTGAACCTACCATCTATAAGTCACAATTTTCCCACTATTATATTCCCCAAGCCATCAACCCCATCCCTTCCATACATCTCATCCAACCTACCAATTTACCTCCCAATTCTCGCATTGTTATACTTGATCTAACATACTTCCTTTACCAATATCAAGCATATAGGTTCGAGCCTAGTATTTATCAACCACCATGCAAAACCACCAAAGTATCCCATATAGAATATGCATATACAAGGTCAACCCCATAAGGAGGACACCCTAAATTTCTTATTAACCCACCGTCAACCTATGCATTTCCAGGGAACCATTTTCCTTATGCATGGAAAAAGAATAACAATCTATGGAGAGATATTAGAACTGATGAAACCTTCATATAAGAGATCCCTTAATTTCCCTTTACGCTCCTTAGAATTAACTGGACCCATTCTATAAAAAAAGAATAGAAATTGGACACATGTCCGAAACAAAACTAATCCCAAAGCAGCCTCCCCATTAGAATGACACCATGAGGGTCGTTAAGAAGACCATATGGAATTCACGCACCACCAAAACTGAATGCATAGAAAGACATTTTGAGTTAGAACATTTAACCCAGATCAAATGGTGGAAACACTTCTTGGAGACCAATCTCCGAGTTCTAAGATATCATGTAACCTTTTCCTTAATAGTTAAGGAACAAAACCATCCTCCCATTCCATAACTGACTCACCATGGAGCCTAATGACAAACTTTCAAATCTAACAATCTAATAATATATAGCACAAGTATAATTAATCAATCCCCCAAATGACATTAAAATCCACTATTTTTGAGTAAAACTAATCCACTAAGACCAATAGATACCATAAAACTTCATAGACTCATTTTGCAATCACAAAGTCACCTACCGTGGTAGAAACAGAAAGAAAAGAATCTGAAACAACCATGGAACCAAAACTAAAATACACAATCGCAAATAGGGCCACTAAGAGAAAGGTGACCCCAAACCATACACACATCATAAAAAAAGAGCTTTTTTACACTCTAGTGTTAGCTTAGAAGATATTTCAAACTCTCGAGGGATAGTGAAGTCATTGAGATGATCCCAGCTAACATCGATACTAGAAGAAATACGCCATTGTGCAAGAGCTAGAGAAGTAGAAAATAGCACCCTATATGCCCAAGAAACAATTATTATGGGACATTTCCATTGCTTGTGACCCAATTGACTGCAAATAAAACATTAATTCTCCCCTTCCTCGTAACATCCACAGTGTGACCGACCATAAAATCTAGAAAGAGGGTAGGATGATGCGGTTTGGGCCCTAATAGCGCGTGATAGGGCAACATATTCCCTACATGCATTACAACTCTAAAAATGTCTGCCTCTAAATGGATTTAAGTATGGAGAAGGATCATTAGCCATCGAACCACAGTTAGGACCCACCCAACTCTTTTCCTTGGACCACTTACCACCTTACCATTAGCCTCCCATTTGTTTAGAAAACTGAGACCTGTTACCTTGCCTATTTCTCAACCTTGCCTTTTTCTTCCCCGTACCAATAAGATTGGACTTTGTGATAGAGTTATCACTATCTAGGTCAATAGAATAATGAAACTCAACGTTGTTAACCTTTCCTTGAGGTAATTGAGCATGAGTGCAAACTTCCAAAATAGGATCAGTGGAGACTAGTGGGACTCCATGGGGAAAATTAGAAACTATGACCCTTGACTGGGTCTATGCCTCACGAGTTGGACTAGATCTATTTATATCATTCTCGAATGGGATGGGTGAGTTTCCATAAACTTTGGATCATTGAGAGGACATAATTTGAAAGATGAATCAAAAAAAAATTTAGGGAAGAGTTCAAGACTTTAGACTCCTTAGCCTAAAAGTAAAACAACAAGAAAGTGAAATATTCCTAAATTCCTCATAGCCTCTTGACTATAAGTGTGGTGCACAATAGACCCATAAGAAACACTCTTCTTGACATGACTTTGTGGATACCCTATGAGACCAAAACCTATGCTCTGATACCAACTTAACATGACCCAAACTGGGGTCTTATCGTAATGGGCAATCTCAAGTCTAATCAGGACCTGAGACCACTCTTGATACCCAACCCAACCAACCAACATGTACCCTGAGTCGGATGAACTCCATAATAATGAAAAGATACTGTAATGCATGATCTAAGACTTTGGGATATATCTATAACCTTGAAAACCCAAGCAAGGCAAACCACCTAATAAGAAACCGTATAACCAAGCTTAAACTATAAGACAAAACCATGATAATAATAAAATATGTATATATATATATATATATATATATATATATATATATAACATAATAAATCCATACCCAAGTCCATAGTTTTTCATACAAAGCCTCTAAACCAAAATAAGAGTTTTAAGTCGGGACATACCCCCGACCATAGCCTTTACACAAAGTCTATGAAAATACAAAAGTATATATACAGATCCATGAGAATATATGCCTTCTGAACAATGGAAACTCACCACTTCAAGCCAACACCGACTATTCTTAAATTCAATAAATGAGAAGGAGGATTATATAACGGTTCCTACATCACGAGCGGATATAACAACCTAAAGATAGATTAGTGGGTGAACGCTAGCATGCACTCAGGATAAGGATAAAATATTGCCAACCTTTAAAACTAAGTAAATCAACTATTTTCTCACAAACCATACACACATACACATATATATATGTATGTGTATGTGTGTCACGAATGGGAACCGGGTTCAGTATTTAATTAAAACCATTAACCTGGGTATGTGTAGCTTAACCATCTTAGAACCACCCATGGGCTATATTGGTCCAGTGTAACCCCCTGACCGGGCCCTAAAGCATATACCCAAATGAACCAAAGATACCATAAGAGTAGGGGATTCCTAAGTACCCTTCGTTCTCCATGATACATATGAACAAATGTACTTAGGAGATTACCGTGTACCCTATAGTATCACATATGGTATCTATGACCAACCCTCATGTCGGCAAACATGAGTTTCCGATTTCCATCCATTGGACTCGCACCTTTACGGTTAGCCATCACACTCCACCATTGTTGCGCAATTAAAACTATTACGATCCAACAAAATCATTATGCTATTATTTTTAACCAAGGTTATTACAAGTGGTATCGTCATACCAACTATAGCTTGCAAGCAATGACCTTAGCTAACCTTAGGGGATTCCATCTACCTCATTGGTTACATTATTTAATTTACTTGGGGGATTCCCATATACCCCGTAAGTACATAATTATTAATCTTACTTGGGGGATTCCCGTGTACCCCACAAGCATTTCATTATTAAACTTTGCTTGTGGGATTCCTTTGTACCCTACAAGACATTCAACATTCAAACCAATTTTATTATTTCATTCACTTAGGGGATTTTCGTGTACCCCACAAGGTTTTTATTCAAATCAAATTCATAGCCATCAAGGATTTACAATTTAACCACTCTAAACCATTCACACGATCATACCATTTAAAACTATTCCAAAACCTTTAAACCATTCATACCATTCAAACCATGCAAAATCATCCAAATCCATTAAGGGTTCCATTACCAAACCATACCATGCAATAGTTCCAATGAAAGTTCAATAATAGAGTAGTTTGAATTTTTTCTATTCTTCAAAGTGAGTTATAATAGGCCACCATGGGTTATATAACTTGGGGACATAAGGATTTGAGGTGGGAAATGTACAGACTACCCACAACTTAAAAGCAGAAAACCAAGTCTAGGAGGGTACGACCTAACCCCGTTAGCCATACCCTAGAACTCATATTCTAGACCCCACTATGGTACCATATACTGACCAACATGTGAATATCTAGGTCTAAGTCATGCCTTAGGGTATAAATAGTACCCCAAATAGTACCCTAAATCGTATGTTAGATATTTCCACAAGACTAACCAACAAGCATCATATGACTTGGGATCATACACCTCGTATCCAATCATATGACTAGTTTGATGTTGAGTTATATATTGGACAATAACCAAGCTAAACCTACTGTCCAACATACGAATGACTCCTTCCCAAACCTTATCCAAGGGTATGATTGGTACCCCTTTAGTCATACCTTTCCTAGAGTGTCCAAAACTCATGAAATTTTGTGAGGCCCAAGGTTTAGGGTTTTTCATTCTCCCTTAATTAGGATCATTTATCCTCGAACAACAGGTAAGGGCAAGAACAAGCACAAGATAGTACATTAACACCAATTAATCTTACCTTCAACTAAAATAGAAAATAAATACATAAACCAAGATGAAAGGATTATCACATATCCCAAGAACGATTTACATCCCAACACCTCCATTTTGACCTATAACTAAGTTAGAAAACAACGATGTAAGAGAAACCATTCCTTTCCTATAACTAAGATGAGATAAAGAACTTATACCTTATGTACGAGTTTTTGGAATAAGAACCAACGCGGGTACTTGGACTCTATGTGACCTTTCATCTCCTAAATGGCTTCCTTGAGCTTTTGGTTCCACCATAGAACCTTCACCAGAGCCATATTTTTTTTGCAACCGAAGAACATACCAACCCAAGATCCTCATTGGGACCTCCTTAAGGAGAAAAGGATACCAAACACTAATACTACCCAAAAGAACCAACTAATGAAGGATTACCCATACTTTTTTTGCCACACTGATACATGGAATACTGAATAAATAGAACCCATACTAGAGAGCAAGTCCAGTTCAACTTACAACTTCCAAAATACATATCACTATGAGAGCTTGAGTCTAACTATACACCACCCCTATGTTCATGCTTATCCAAAACTAAAAGGAGTTAACTTATCACATGTTTGACCATTTTATGGTTATTCGTCTCATTGTTCAATTTTTAAATTTGTGTTACTCTTTATTGTACCTACCATGCTTTTAGGGCTTCGGTAGGGTTATTTTCCTTCTTGTTTGTTCCTTCAAGGCTTATAAGGGCTCAGTTAGGTTATAGTTAGACTTTACTTCAACATTTGATTACCAATTTTACATATATATTACACTTGTACATCATGTTCCACTATTTGAATTTTTCTCCTATATTTATGACTTTAGTTACATTCTCATAGTTTATTTATAATTTTGTTGTAATTTATCTCAGTCGACCTATGATGCCTATTGAGTACCTATTGTATTGGTACTCATACTACACTTTTTTATCTTTTTGCTGGTGCAAATCTGAGTATGAGTCACCACCATTGATATTGTCCTATAGCTGTGCTTCTATTTGGAGCTAGGGTGAGCTCTTAGAATTCAAAGATGATCATTCTCTCTCTACTATTTTTGGATAGTCTTTGTATATTTTGAGACTCTATTATGTATATGGCACTGTTTAGCACTTTATTTTGGATTTTGTAGTTCTTTTACCAATCTTACTAGGTCTTGGTAAAAACTCTTTTTTCTATTTTGTCTTCATTCTTTTATTGTGAAGCATGTTAATATATGTATATCATTTCTTTTTTTGCTTACTATCTTGATTATATGTTTGTTTCTTTTATTTTCTTATTCTTCCATTGGTTAGCCCGTTACTCATACTTTCAGGTGAAGGGTTGGATTACCTATTGGTGGGTTAAAGTAGGTGCCATCATGATCTCAAAATTTGGGTCTTGATAGTTTGGTATCAGTGCCTATGTTTACCGATATTGTTGGTATAAGAACAAATGTCTTGTAGAGCCTTATGGATTGATACAATAATGTCTGTATTTTATCTTTAGGAAACTATAAGATATTTTTAGGAAAATCTAGCTTTTAGATTTATTTTTGGTGTTGTGTCTACATTGGTTTCTAGATTCTCATTTGTTTCACTCTTTGGTAGATGGCTTGGATACGAGCCACGATGGTTGGGGATCGATACCCTAAATCTACAGCAATAGAACCAATTAGAGATCAAGGTCAACCTAGAGGTTAAATTCAAGGAAAAGCTATATCCCTAGCTCAAGATTAGGCTAGGGAGCCTTCACCATATCTTGTGATTTCATTTGAGCTAAAGATAGTACTAGAGAGTCAACCCACAATAGTAGGTGCGTAAGGGGAAAATAGTCCCTACGAGAGTGTAATAACTCAAATTTTTAAGCTCTAGACCTCTCAAAAGATTTGTCATCAAGTTAGATTTCCAATGCCATAAGTCTCGCCTAATTCCGATATCATGGCAAAAATTTATGCTAATTTTCCCCCAAGAGTCTATCAGCTGCTTATCACTATGACTCACATAATGACCCATGACTAGATGTGGCGAGTTGTTAAGGGGAGTCATCGTCAGAATAGAATGATCCTCAGTGGTAAGACCAGTGATGATAACCCCACCCCACGACTCATTACCAGTGACAATGAGTCATTAGGAGGGACTTATCACCTAATTAGGAACTGATCCAAGAATCATGCCTCCGACTAAAATCCACCCAATGACTCGTAGTTAGTTGCAATGAGTTATTTGTAGGGGGGTTTTAGTCATACCAAAATGTTTTTAAGATCCCAGGACATTAGGTTACAACTTAAACCATGACTTATGACTGACTAGTCGTAATGAGTTGTGAGGTGAGTCGTAATGAATAGGAGATGGGTTTTCCTGCATAATTTTTCAAGGACATTTATGTCTTTTCCTACTTCTTTAAAAGACAAACCCACATCATTTAGGTTTCCAAAGGACTGGTATAACAGACCCAAATTCCTCAAGTTATGATAAAATGATAAATTCCACCCTAAGAAATCAAAAGGGTAATTTTCCCTTCTTCCTTTGAGCAAACTAGGGTTTCTAAAGAACAAGATAAATTCCAAGAACATCTCTACGACTTTTACTTTCAGGTATTTGGGATTTCATCAATAGGGACCTTTCACCCATTGAGTCCCAAGAACTTCCTAAGTTTACAAGTGTAAAGCTCTTTTCTCTTTTTATAGGATTCCAAGTAAATCATGAATTTTATAAATTTTCTCTCAATTGTTTTTATTATGAACCATGAAAATATGTTTCTTCATGAGAATTGTGTTTCCATATGTTTGATAATGCAAATGGCTACACTATGATCAGTTATTAAAATATTGAGTGATATTCATAATTTTTAGTACTATGGTTAGTTCCATAATTACAATGATTAGTTTGCATTAGTCAATGCTGCTGGGTTAAGAACTATCATGACCCAAACCATGGCCTAGGCGTGATGAGTATCTCAAGTATACTGGGAACCGAAGACCACCCTTATGCACATAACCAAACAACACAAAATCCCTAATATTTGATGAATTATGAACATATAACAAGATAGCACAAGATAAGATTTAAAGAATAAAAAGTATGTCTATAACCGATAACCATTGACCAGCCCAAATAACTGACCAACATCACCCAAGTCCATAGTAATCTATCAAAGCCTTTTAACACAAGAACCAAAAACCAATCTTGGTCAGACATGTCCCTATCTATGATAGATGACAATGACAATGATATTCTTAATGATAATAAAGACTCTCAATTCTAATCTATGATAATAACTAATAAAATGTCTAAGTCTTTCAAAGAACCGAAGCTTACCACTTTACCACAATGAATCGATGAACTGAACCGATCCACCAACTCTGTGCAGAGAAGTATAGGTATCTATGTTCCTACATCACATGGGGATACAATATCAAAAATGGTTAGTAGGTGAACACTAGCATATAACTCAGGGATAAGGATAATATAATACCATGATTAATAATTCACAATTATTCAACACCAATGCACATGATCAAATGTATATATATATATATATATATATCACATGCCGAGATAGGGAAACAAGACTTAACATACATTGTAAAACTTTACCCTGAATTGTGTAACTCAACTGTCATAACATAAGAAGGATCCACGGGCTATATGGGCCTAGCTCTCCCCCAGTTGGTAGGTCCTTGGTGTGTGTGGTCGCACGAACCAAAGAGTATACATAGGCACTTTGGGGGACTTGAACCTCTTGATGTATCAAGGTGACACAAGAATCCAATCATATAATATAATATGGAGGACTAGAACCTCACAATCATCTGATATTAATAAGGGGGACTCAAACCACTTGGTCATTTAGACCCTGCATTGGCAATCGCAGTTTGCAGTATTAACCCCTTGGGACGTCCACTTTCACGACTCAGCTACATAACCCTTATTAAAGTCCACTAAAAACACTTATCACATATTCCCATTTATTGAACCATGACCCATATTTAGGCATACATTGTTGGTATCGTCATACCAACTACACGTACAAGGTAACATCAATATGCCAAACCGGTTATCATCACTTGGGGGAAATCATAATCCCTTTTGGTTAAATTATACATTACCTTGGGGAATTATACAACCCTATAAGGTTCAATTGAGAATCATTATACTTCATTAACCTTTCATATTGTGCTATAGTTCAAGAGTAGTTCAATATACATATTTTTCATATTCAAAACTAATTCCATAATAGGAGGAGGTTGAGGTTAGGTCATAACCACTTCAAAAGTAACAAGTTTGGGGAAATCGCAATCCCTTAATTTATTCACCATTCCTGTGCATAAATTTGATTTTAGAACCACTATTAAAACATAAACCATGCAGGGACAAATATGAAATATCACATAAATGTCAGTTATTCAAAAACCCTCAACCCGTGTTTTCAAAACCAACATCAATTTCATATGAAAAATACTTTAAAACGTATACTTTTAACAAATTAGCAATTAGGGAAGAGTAACATGCATGAAATACCAAGTTTTCACGGAGAGAATTCAACTCTTGATCCCTTGGATGACCTACTTCTTGGAAACGCTAAGTATGACTGCTTGAGAGAGATTTGGAACTATTTGAGTAGTTTATAAATAATAAAAAAATCCATCTTAAGTGACTTATGAATATGGGTATTAATTGGGTAAGAAGGGAATTGTCCAAAGTGCCCTTAAATTAAAACTAAAATTTAGTCGTTAGTGACTATGGGTCACTATACGACTTGTAAGGCTCATTATAACTCATCACCATGAGTGGTAACCAAGACAGTCTCAAGGAAACTCAAAATCTATTGACCCTATGAATCAACTACTATGACTTATAATGGGACCTTATGACTTATAAGATCAAGTCGTAGTCAACATGGAACCCATTTGGGGTAATCACTGGACATCCTGTGATTTGCCCCCAATGAATCATAACAAGTCCTTACGACTCTTAGTGAGCCACTCATACTCAAAGAAAAACTCAGCCATACACTTACTGATTTGGTTATGATTGGGTCCCCAGGACTCGTCAAAACTCCCTACAACTCATATGGTAAGTCTTAGTCAAGGCAGTGAGGATAAAATTTTAGAAATTTTCAAGGACAAAATTTTGGGGGTGCTACATGAACACTTAAACCTAGGTACTCATGCATGTTACAATATTCAGGTTATAAGTCACTTAGATCATGCTTGCATTATTAAATTCAGAATTTTATCATGTTGACATTTATCAGTAACAAATCATGTTTAATAGTTATTAGTACCAGTGTCAGTTCACTTGGAATTAATACTAGCATTGAGTGAACATAGGGATGAAGTCTCACCCACCAGTTGAGAACTGAGACCTTTAGTAGAAGTCCCTAAGATCTAAAACTACATTGCCACCATAGATTATAAGAGGTCACCCGACAGTAGGGGAATGACACCCTAGTCTTTCGGGACACTTGTTTAGTGAATCCACAACAGCCAATGTCGGTATCCTTGGCAAGGTACTAACACCTATTCAACTAGGGTTACTAGTTGGACCCTAGTTTTTCTCAGATTGGGGTATGTCAATTGTAGTTAGATCCCATAGTCTTCAATTTAGTATTAGTTTATATATTTAGTTTATCTTCCAGCTCTGATATGTATGACCTTATATTTAGTTATCCAATTTATTTAGCATATGTTATACTTAGTCTTAAATTAAGTGTGCCTATTCATGCATTAATGCTCGATTATACCAGTTATCTTTCTCATCACAAATACCTAGTACATTCAATGTACTGATCAAATATTTTCTTTTGTTCTATATTTTCTTATAATATAGATTTGGATGCGCAGTTCCCTGATCGCACCTATTCCATTCTTATGCCACTTAGCAGAAATCGTGGTTAGTCCTCATCCTTCGATGACTGGTTATCTGTTTTTATTCTTACTATCTTATTTTATTTCAATCAGTTAGAGTTAGTTTGGGGCTTGTCCTATTATCTCCCAATGTTTTAGAGGATTTCAGACAGTGAGATATGTTTTCTATTTTATCAGATATATAGACATGATTGGTATTATTTTTCAGTATCATTTGTTATTAGATTTTTTAGTTAGCTTCTGCACAATATTTTTTTATTTTTGTCATTTCTTGTAGTAGGTACCATACCATGGGTTATCTTGGGGTCACTTGTGACTCTAAGAACCGTGTAACAACTATGGGGTAGTCTAGGTCATGATAAACTTAGTATAAAAGTCGAAGGTTTAAAGTGTCTTAGGGTGTCTGAATATCTCATTAAGTATAGTTTGTCTCATGAGTATGAAGTGCGCCATACTTATGGGCAAGAGGCTATGATATATTTTAGGAAAGGCTCCATTCTTTCATTATTTGCTATCGTGCGATGAAGAATAAGATCTATTAAAATTTTTTTCCTAACTCATAGTCTATCTGTTAATAGAAAATTCCTCCCATAAAGGCCAAAATAAGGAAAAATATGGATCAACCAGTACTACCACTAGTTTAAGAAGTCCCTCTGAATAAGTAGGTTTTCCATGATAAATTCAGGGCTATTTTCATAGCCATAGACCAATCCATGGATGCCCAAAATAACTAGTACATTATTGCCCCATCTAATCCTATAGTGAATCTGATAGTAAATAGGATTGGAGACTTCACTCAGATAAATTCCCCAATGTTCTCTATATCCATATCTAAGAAGAATCTATAAAAGTTTTTAAACTATCTGCAGAAGGTGACTATATCATGTTCTTTTCTCAGTGTGATAATATTGATTTAGATTCTTATCAATTGTAAGGAGTGGCTCATACTTTGTTTAAATAATAGATGGAAGAGAGAAGTATTGATGTAGGGCCTGTAGAATGAGATAAGTTTGCCACTATCTTTTTGGATAGTTTCTTCCCCCTTGAGTTAAGGAAGCCCAAGGTGGAATAGTTCATCACTTAAAGCAGTGTAGCATGAGCGTGAATGAGTATTTGCTTGAGTTCACTCAGTTGGAGAGGTATGCTCCTAAGATGGTGTCTAATTCTAGGGCTCTTATAAGTAAGTTTGTATCTGGTGTGTTGGTGGATGTGGTCAAGGAGTGCAGAATAATAATGTTGATTAAGAAGATGGACCTCTATAGGTTAATGGTTCATCCTCAGCATATTGAGGAAGAAAAGATTAAACAGAGGGAAAGGGAGAATAATAGGTCTAGAAATAGTAGTTTCAACTTCTCATAATAGAGGTTATATGGTGGGAATCATTCTCAGTTTCACTAGAAGTCTTCAGCCCCTGCCCCATCTTACACCGGTGCTCTAGTGCCTAAGTTTTGACAGGATACTCATGATAGATCACTAGGATCTAAGTCCTAGGGTAGGCTGAATAGTGGTCGCACCAATCTAGTCTGCAAGAGATATGGTAGGAACTACAAAGTTGAGTGCATGGGTGGTAGTGATGTTTTTTTTGGATATGAAAAGTCTGGTAACAAAATGTGGGATTGACTAGTGGTTGTATAGAGGGGTAAGGATCTTAATCAGCAAGGTCAGGCTAACTCCTCATCAGCTTCAACAAGTTGCCTTACTCAGTAGGGTACAAAATCTAGCACTACTAGTGGCCAACACTTGAACGACTCTATGCCCTTCAGACTGGATAAGATCAGGAGGGTTCTCTTGATGTGATTACTTGTATGTTACAAGTCATTCACTTTCATGTGTATGCATTACTCGATCCTGGAGACACACTTTTCTTTGTGACTCCCTATATAGCTAAAGATTTTGGTATCAGTCCTGAAATTCTTGTATAACCTTTTTCAGTATCTACTCCCATAGATAGTTCTATCATATCAAGATGAGTATATCGAAGGTCATTCTTTGTTGATATTGTAGTATTAGAGATGACCGATTTTGATGTCATTCTTGGTATGGATTGGCTCCACTCTAGTTATGCCTAAGTTGACTATAGAAATAGAATATTTTAATTTTAGTTCCTTAATAAGCCAGTCCTAGAATGGAAGGGTAGTACCTCAGTGCCTATATGTTAGTTTGTCTCTTTTCTTAAGGCGAGGAAAAATATTTTAAGGGGTGTAAATATCATCTAGTTTGAGTCAAGTACTAATGTTCAAAAATTCTGAGTTGTGGGTCAGTCCAGTAGTTAATGAATTCCCTGAGGTATTTCCAGAAATCTTCCAAGTATTTCTCTTGAGCGGGAAATTCGACTTCAGAATAGATCTCTTTCCTGATACCCAGCCTATTTCAATTCCACCTTACAGAATGGCTCCAGCCAAGCTTAAGTAATTGAAAGAATAGTTGAAGGATTTATTAGATAAGGGTTTCATAAGACTTAGCATCTCTCCAAGGGGAGCTCCAGTTCTATTTGTGCATAAGAAAGACAATTCTCTCAGAATGTGCATCAACTATCGTCAGTTTAGCAAAGTCACAATCAAGAATAAGTATCCTATTACAAGGATTGATAAATTGTTCTACCAACTTTAGGGTGCAACTTGTTTCTCTAAGATAGTCCTCAGATCAAGCTTCATCAACTTAGAGTCAAAGGATGTGACATTCCAAAGATAGCTTTTCAAACTTAGTATGGTCATTTTTAATTTGTGGTTATGTCTTTTGGACTAAAGAATTCTGTTACATCTTGTATGGACTTGATGAATAAGGTGTTCAAGTAGTACTTGGACATGTTCATCATGGTTTTCATATATGACATCTCCATCTATTCCTATAGTGAAGGTTAGTATGTAGACTATTTGAGGATTTTCTTGCAAACCCTTACAAATCACCAGTTATTCGCTAAGTTCATCAAGTGTGAATTCTGGTTGAAATCAGTAGCTTTTATTGGTCACATTATTTTTGGTGAAGGAATTTAAGTTTATCATCAAAGACTAAAGTAGTAAGGAACTATTGTAGATCCATCTCTCCATCTGATATCAGGAGTTTATTGGGTTTAGCTAGTTACTATAGATGGTTTGTTAAAGGATTTTCCTCTACTGCTCTACCATATCCAGACTAACAAAAGTCAAATTTTAGTGGTCTGATTATTATAAGAAGAGTTTTTAGGAGTTGAAGACTCAGCTTACTTCTGCCCAATTTTGGCTATACCAGAGGGTTTAGATGGTTTTGTAGTTTATTGTGATACTTCTAGAGTTGTCTTAGGTTATGTTTCAATACAGTGAGTCAAGGTTACATCTTAAGACTCTAGACAGTTCTAACCCCATGAAAATAATCATCCAACTCATGACCTCGAGCCAAAAGCAGTTATTTTTGCCCTAGAGACTTAGAGGCATTACCTTTATGGGGTCTGTACTGATATATTTACAAATCACGAGAGTTTAAAAAATGTGTTCACCCAAAGTGATCTAAATCTTTTTTAGATAAGATGGTTGGATATGTTAAAAGATTATAATACAAATGTCTTGTATCTATCGGTTAAGGCCAATGTGGTGGACGACGCCCTTAACAAACTATATATAGGGAGTACTGCGTATGTTGAGGATGAAAAACAAGAATTAGTTTGTGAGGTTCATCAACTTTCTAGGTTTGGAGTTCCATTTGTTATTTTAGCCAAAGGTAGTATATGGGTTCATAATCATTGATGGCTGTCGAAGTAAAGGAAAAATAAGATAGAGATCCTATTTTGTTTAAGTTGAAGGAGGCAGTTTGAAATCAAGAAGTTAAGATTTTCTCCCAAAGGGGAGATATTGTTCTTCATTGTTAGGGTAGGTTATGTGTTCCAAGAGTAGATGATTTAATACATCGGCTGCTAGTAGAGGATCATGGTTATCGATATTCTATGCACCCAGGAGCCACTAAGATGTACCACAATTTGCGAGAAATCTATTAGTTGAATAGTATGAAGAAAGATATTGTGAAATTTGTGGATAAATGTCCTAATTATCATCAGGTTAAGGTTGACCACCAAAGAACTAGCGATACACTTTGGGAATTTAGTATCCCTGCTTGGAAGTGGGAAGTGGTGAATATGGACTTCATGACATGGCTACCTCATACATGATGTCAGAATGATTCTACTTGGGTTTTATAGACCGAATGACTAAGTCAACCCATTTCTTATCAGTTAATACTCCATATTCAGCCGAGGATTATGCTTGACTCTATCTCAGGGAGTTAGTAAAGTTACATGAAGTCCCATTGACTATCATTTCAGATAGGGGTACCCATTTTGCATCCCAGTCTTGGAAAGCTTTTAAGAAAGTTCTTGGTACCCAAGTTAATCTCAATACAAATTTTGACCCATAGACAGATGGTCAGGAAGAGAGGATCATCATACTTTCGATGACATGTTAAGAGCATGTGTACTGTACTTCAAAGGGAGATAGATGATCCCTTGCTGTTAATTGAGTTTGCTTATAATAACAATTATCACTCCAGTATTCGGATAGCTTTGTATGAAACCTTTTATGGTTGGAGGTTTAGATCTCCCATTGGCTGGTTTGAGGATGGTGAGGCTCCCTTGATAGGGCTAGATTCAGTGCATGAGGCGATGGAGGAAGTTAGGCTGATTAGGGAAAGATTGAAGACAACCCACAGCCATAAAAAATCCTATGAAGATGTGAGGAGGACGGATCATGAGTTTGATGTTAGGGATTTTGTTTACATAAAAATGGAGGTAAAGAGGTTCTGTAAAAAAGAAAAGCTCAATCCCCGCTATGTTGGCATGTGCAGTATTTTAAGCCATTTCAATAAGTTAGCATATTAGTTGGACTTACCGACAGATTTAGCTTAGGGCATCTAGTTTTCCATGTTTATTTGTTTAAGAAACACATTGGTGACCTAGCATCAATAGTCATTTTAAAAAGTGTGGGTGTGTAAGATAGTCTCTCTTATGAAGAAGTCCCAGTGGAGATCCTTGATCGCCAGATTCCTAGGTTAAGGAATAAAGAGGTCATCTTAGTAAAAGGTTTGTGGAGGAATAAGTTATTTGAGGTAGATACTTAGGAAGAAGAGACTGATAGGAGAGCCAAGTACCCCTATCTCTTCTCTTTGAACCTAGATTCAGCTTGAGGTAATGGTTAAGTTAATTAATTAATCCTTTCATGTATATCTCAGATATATAGCCATCCTTATGTAATAGCATACATTTATGAGTTTAGTTCAGTCCTTGCATTAGTTACAAATTTAGATGTTAAGTCATGATTCAGCTCATAAGTGTTTAGTGCATTATCTCATTTTTTCCTAGTATTATAGCTCAGACAATTTAATTCAAGGAAAAATGATCGAAATTGGGAGATACTATAATACCCCAATTTTTTAAGCTCTAGACCTCTCAAAATATTTTCTATCTAGTTAGCTTTTCAATGCCACGAGTCTCGTCTAAATTCGACATTGTGATAAAAAGTTATGCTAATTTGCCCCCAAGAGTTTGTCAGCTGCCAGTGACTACGACCCACGTAAATACCTATGACCAGATGTAATGGGGAGTCTTAGTCATACCAAAAAGTAAAGAAGATTCCAGGATCTCAGGTTAGGACTCAGAATACGACTCGTAACCAGTCATGAGGGGAGTCATGACGATTGGGCTCGGGTTTTCCTACATGATTTTTCAGGGAATTTTATGTTTTTTCTCACTACTTTAAATGCCAAAACCAAGTCGTTTTGGATTCCCAAGGAATGGTATAAAAGACCTAAATACCCCAATTCATGATAAATTCATAAATTCCACCTAGAGAAATCAATAGAGCAATTTTCCTTTCTTCCTCATAGAAAACTACTGCTTCCCAAGTAGCGCTCTCAACGGACTGATTTCTCCATAGAACTTTGACCAATTGAACTTCTTTGTTCCTTATTCTACGGATCTGATGATCTTATATCTCAACTAGAATCTCTTCATATGATAGGCTATTTTGAATATCTGATCTTTCTAAAGTAACTACAATAGTGGAGTCGCTGATGCACTTCTTAAGCATAGAGACGTGGAATAAAGGTGAACGACTGACAAGTCTATGGGAAACTCAAACTCAAAAGCTACTTTCCCAAAGCAACTCAGAATTCTGTAAGGGCCAACATACCGGGGACTAAGCTTCCCCTTATTGCCAAATCTCTTCACCCCTTTCATGGGTGAAATATTCAGATATACTAAATCACCAACCTCAAACTCGAGGTCCTTTCTTCTCACATCAGCATATGATTTCTGATGACTCTGGACTATTTTCAATCTTTCTCTAATCAACTTAACTTTCTCCGTATCTTCAAACACTGCATCAAGCCCAAGCAAAGCGGCCTTAACCACTTCAAACGAACCTATGGGTAATGTACATCTCCTTCCATAAAGAGCATCAAACACGACAATCTGTATGCTAGAATGGTAGTTGTTATTATAAGCAAACTCAATTAATGGAAAATCCTCATCCCAACTACCCTTGAAATTAAGAGCACATGCCCTCAATATATCTTCTAGAGTTTGGATGGTTCTCTCCGCTTGACCATTTGTGTAAGGATGGAAAGCAGAACTAAGATGGACTTAGGTACCAATACCCTTCTGTAAGGCTCTCCAAAACTGAGAGGTGAACTATGTACCCCTATCTAGAATGATAGACAAGGGAAATCCAAGCAGTCTTACTAACTCTCTGATGTACAACTTAGCATGATCTTCGGCTATGTAAGATGTGTGAACTGGCAAAAAATGTACTGACTTAGTCAATCTATCTACAATAACGCATATAGAATCATGCTGATGGCGTGAATGGGGTAAACCAGTCACAAAATCCATATTCACCTCTTCCCACTTCCAAGTGAGGATACCAAACTCTTGCAACGTACCACCAGGTCTTTGGTGCTCTACCTTAACCTGTTGACAAGTTGCACACTTTGCTATGAAATATGATATATCTCTCTTTATACGACTCCATCAATAGATTTCCCGCAAGTCGCGATACATCTTGGTAGCACCTGGATGAATGGAATAACATGTTGCATGCACTTCTACCATAATCTGCTACCTTAATTAATCAACACATAGCACACACAATATACTTGAGTATCTCAACACACCATCTCCCCCTGAGAGAAAACCTCTACCTTTTGGTCTCTAACCAACTCCTTTAGTTTGATCAATCTAGAATCCATATCTTGCTTCTCCTTCACTTCTGAAACTAGGGAAGATTCGGAGCTACTATGGACCCAAACATTACCCTCAGCTGAGTTGACCAATCTAAGACCCAATCTAGCTAATCGATGAACTTCTTGAGTCAACTCTTTCTTACCATTCTCCATATGAGAAAAACTGCCCATAGACAATCTATTAAGGGTGTCTGCCACTACATTGGCCTTGCTCGGATGATACAACACACTCATATCATAATCCTTCAACAATTCTAACCATCTTCTCTGATGGAGATTCAACTATCTCTGGGTAAAAACGTACTACAAACTTTTTTGATCGGTGAACACATCAACATGCACTCCATATAGATAATGTCTCCATATTTTCAAAGCAAACACAACATCAGCTAATTCAAGATCAAGGGTAGGGTAGTTCTTTTTGTGAGGCTTTAACTGTCTAGAGGCATAAGCTATGACCTTACTTCTCTGTATCAACACACAACCTAACCCAACACTGGAGGCATCATAATACACCACAAAACTATTTTTACCATCAAGTAATGCTAACACTAGGGCTGAAGTGAGTCGAGTCTTCAACTCCTAAAAACTCTTCTCGCAGGAATCTGACCACTGAAACTTAATTTAATTTTGGGTTAATCTAGACATGGGAGATTCTATGGATGAGAAACCCTTAACAAAATGTCTGTAATAACCAGCTAAACCCAAGAAACTCCTAATGTCTGATGGAGAGAGTGGTCTAGGCTAATTTCTTATGGTTTTTGTCTTTTAGGGATCAACTCTAATACCCTCACTGGAAACAATATGACCAAGAAAAGCTACTGACCTTAGCCAAAATTCACACTTGCTAAATTTGGTGAACAAATGATGATTTCTAGGAGTTTACAACACAATTCTAAGATGGTCTGCATGATCATCCTCACTATGAGAGTAGACAAGAATATCATCGATAAAGACTATGAAAAACATGTCCAGCTACTGTTTGAACACTCTGTTCATCAATTCCATGAAGGCAGATGGGGCATTAGTTAGACCGAAGGACATGACTAAAAACTCAAAATGACCATAATGAGTTCTGAAAGCTGTCTTTGGAATATCACATTCCCTTAGTTTAAGATGATAATAGTCGAATCTAAGGTCTATCTTTGAGAAATAATTTGCACCTTGGAGTTGGTAAAATAAGTCATCAATTCTAGGAAGAGGATATTTGTTTTTGATAGTAACTTTATTCAATTGATGATAATCAATGCACATACACAAAGAACCATCTTTATTTTGAACGGATAGGACAGAGCACCCCATGGAGAAACATTATTCCTTATGAAACCTTTATCTAGAAGATCTTTGAGTTGCTCTTTCAACTCCTTAAGCTTGGCAGGAGCCATACAATATGGAGGGATAGAAATAAGCTGAGTATCTGGAAGAAGGTTAATGTCGAATTCAATTTCCCTATTGAGAGGTACCCTTGGGAGATCTTCTGGAAAAATATCAAGAAACTCATTAACTATACTGACTGACTGAATTGTTTGAGTCTCCGACTTAGTGTCTTTGACTCGAACTAGATTGTAGACACACCCTTTGGAAATTGACTTTCTGGCTTTAAGATAAGATATGAAATAACTCTTGGGAGACACTGAATTACCTGACCACACAAGACTAGCTTATCTGGAAATTGAAACTTCACCACTTGGGTGTAACAATCTATCATTGCATAATAAGAATGGAGCCAATCCATACTAAGAATAGGATCGAAATCAACCATATCTAAATCTATTAGGTCTACTAACATGACCTTATGAAGAATAGTGATAGGATACTTTTTATAAATCTGTTTGGCAACAAAAGACTCGCCTACTAGGTAGAAACCAAGAAAGCCTCAGGGATCTTTTCAGAACTTACCTCAAAATTTACCGCAACTAATGAGGTCACATAAGATAAACTTGACCCAGAGTCTAACAACATATAATCATCAAGATGAAAGACACAAAGCAAACCATTAACAACATCTAGGGAATCTTTTTTCTCCTGGTAGGATGGCAAAGCATAGAACCTATTTTAGTGTTGACCGTCACCGGTACTGGAGGATATGCCCTGAAGAAGAGCTGGGCGACCTAAGAGAGCTGGTGCACTGGTAGCCTGAGTCTGGGAACGGACATCCCTATTTCCCTGTCTAGCATGTGGGCATTCTTTGATTTTATGTCCCATCTGGACATAACCATAAAAACCTTTTTGACCCCACAAATGTTGACCCGCATGATTTTTACCAAACTTAGAACATAGGGGATGATTGGGATTCCCACTCATTCTATTCTGAGATCTGGACATAGAAGACTTACCCCACTGTTCCTACCTTTTTCTGGGTTCAGGAGCACTAGCTAAAGAATATGCATGCATAGATGAACAATTCTAAAACTGTGGATAATTTCTTCCTTGAGATCTAGCCTTCTTATTTACTCTCTCTCTTTCGTTCAACTTCTCTACCTCAATCTAATGAGTATGTATCATCAATATAGCAAGATCTATGTCTCCAATGAGCATAGTAGTCCTATACTCCTTAACTACCAACCCAAATACACCGGTCATAAACTTACTCATGCTTGCCCTAGGGTCAGCAATCTGATCAGGGGCATACTTAGACAGCTGGTTAAACTTGAGGTAATACTCCTTCACTATCATTGAGCCTTTCCTCAGGTTCATGAACTCTTATATCTTAGCTTCCCTTATCTCACGTGGGAAGAACTTGTCTAAGAATGCATTTTGAAATATTTGCAAAGTCATGGGAGATGCATTCTCCCCACTACTTTTCTTCCACTTCACTACCCAATCATATACAATATCCTTCAGCCTATGGATGCCATTTATACACTCTCCTTTTCAGAATTATGCATAATTTGGATGATCTTCTTCACCTCATCAAGATAATATTATATATCCTCACCTGCCTTTGACCCAAGGAATTTTGGCAGGTTCACTCTCATAAAATCTCAAATTTTGGTTGCAGCTAAGTTTCTATCTCACTGAAGTAGGACTACAGTCTTACGGTTGCCCTAAACATTAGCTATCACAGATTGGGCTAGCGTCTGAAAGGCATCTCAAAACTCTGCATGTGACACGTTCTCATTCAAAGGATCTACAGGCTGAGGTGGCTGGTTATCAATTCTGCATGCGTTAACTCAACGAGGAGGCATTTTCTATCACATAAAAGCATGAGTTAGAAGCATAAAGAAACACTAAATGCAAGATAGATCATGAAAAAAGAGATGATTTCCTAAAATGCTCCATTGCCTCTTGTATATAGATATGGCGCGCTTCACACCGATGATCAAGACTCTACATAATGCAGCATATCTGACTCCCTAGGACTCTCTAAAACTTTGACTTTGATACCAAGTTTGTAACACCCCAAAATCTAATTCTCGAGATGCCACACGGTGCTTTGAACTACAAGTAGTCCTAAGCTAACCCTAGTTGTCGTCTACTGAATCTAAATCTCAAAATAGGGGAATATGAATGTAAAATCATAATAATTATGAAAAACTATCTAGATTATCTGAGTATATATAAAGATACCAATCTCAACAATCTGATAAAGCAAATACTAAAAATCTAATTTCGGCAACTATAATCTAAAAACTGAATCTGGCAGTCCGACAAGCCTCACTGACTGAATCTAGAGACTCACTGGGATAGGCCCCAATTGACTCAAACTATCTAAAATGAATGCTAAGTCATCTACTAATAAAATAGAAATCTGAATAGCTAGGTCCCCAAACTATGAGGCTCACCAACTACAGGGATATAGATGAGATGCTCGAAAAATCACTCATGCTACTGAGACTGAGCACCTAAACCTACATTATGAGATAATGTAGCACACAGAGGTATATGTGGATCAGTACTTTGGGAATGTACTGAGTATATGGGAGTAAATGCAATATGAACACAATTTATAAAATCATGCATGCTAAATATAAATGACTCACATAGGTTTGAGTAATCTGAAACCTGAAGATCATAAATTATAAATAGTAAAGTATATAGTGTAAATCTTGTGAGTCATAACACTTAGTTCTAAAATCTGTATTTTGTTCTCATTCTCAAACTATATAGGCTAAGTGAAATCTATAAGTCTGTATCTAAAGGCTTATGTAAAATAATATTCTAAACTCAAGAACTTCAAAGCTGTAGAGAAAATACTGTATTCTAGGGGTTTAGAAATCTAAAAATTTATTATGCATGGGAAAAATACTTTATCTAAAGGGAGATTCTTCTAACCGACATAAACCATGTGAGCATTCACAGAGTCCAACATTCTTGTCCCCCTAAGGAAGAATCCTCACATTGGGGAGAAGAGTCATACTCTTGCCAGGGAGTGTGACCTATCTAAGTGATCACATATTTTTCATTCACGTAGAAGCTGGAATAATATGTATCCTACATTGGCACGTAGTTCTGGGGTATGCAACTGTAGTAATATACCCATCTTGATGCTAAATAATACTCCCATTAAATCTATATGCTCATTCTGAGGGAAATCCACTTTAAAATAGTATAATGGTTTATAATCAAAAGCAACTATATATCTGTAAAGCTAAATATGCAATCTGAATCTGTAAAGTGGATTTCATATCTATTCTGAGACCAAAAAGGTCAAATCTTTATCTATAATCTGAGAAAAATCTAGTCATAGGGTGAATAGAGCACAACAAATCTCAAAATAGCAATATTTGATTAGGGATTAATGACCCATGTATTAAACTCATATCAAAATATCAAAATCTTCATGCTTAATAATGTAAATATTGATAAATCAACTCAAAATTTGAAAATTTCAGCAATATGCATGAAAATATGATCATAATCATGTACTTCAACTTCCAAATCACTGAAAATCTCATAAGCTTTCAAATAAGAATAATGGGTATAAACCTAACTTTAAATTTCATGAAAAATCATATAAAATTCAGTAAAAATTAGAATTTGAAACAAACGCTAGGCACAAGGACGAAAGGATTGTCCTTGTTCATAACCCCACATATCTTGATTGATGACTAAATGGAGAAACTAGAATTTGGATTCCTATTTGAATTCTTAAAGAAGAATTCTTGATTGTCTTGATTTGGGAATCCTAAATTTAGAGCATTCTTAAAGAAACAATGGTGGGATTTGGGGGATTCTTGAAGTTGAATATTGAAGCCTAAGGTTTTATTTGAGAAATACTTGATGAATAATGAGTATATTGTTCTCAATAATATACTTAATCATATTTTTTCATGATTAGGGGATGTGGGAAAAAGACTAAACTGTCCTTGGGATTTAAAATTCGTAATTGGGTTGCCGATTGAGGCCTTATCATGATGTGGTAAGTGGATCATCATGATACCTACCACGACATGGTAGAATCACGGTGACTCACTGGATTGTGACAATTGTTGTTTTGGGATTCACCGTGATGCGATGAAATTATGGTGACCCTTTGGAAATTGATAAATATTGAATTGGCCTCCACTTCAATGTGACGAGGCCTCCATCTCTATTTCCACCATGATGTGGTGGAATCGCGGTGTCTTGTTGGAATGAAGGTCCAAACATTGTAAACACTAGAAATGCCATAACTTCTCAACCAAGTGTCGGATTTGGGGGAATTTGGTATCGATGGAAAGATTATTCAATTTCTCACACCATGAGAGGTCCAAATATAGAAAATTCCACTTGAAATAACTGTTATTCTCTTTGAAAATAATCTTTGACATTCTAGGAATGAATTTAAGTTAGGAAAAATTATAGGGTATTATAGAGTGCGACTGAGGAGTCTTAGTTTGGTTAGTGTGGGGGTTGAGATTTTTCTTAGGGTATGAGTGCTGGGTACCACTCTTACCCTAGGGTACGGATAGGGGTTGCTCATACCCTCCTATATGAAATTAATACAGTTTAAGTTGGGGGTATTCTGGACATTTATCCTTATAACTCCTTGGGACCCTACGAATTAAAACACCTTTTTGGGGATTTATTAACCTATTTAGAATCAATCAAACACTCTAAAATTTCTCTAAACTCTCTCAAACACTCTAATTTCTCAAGGCTATTGAGTTAAGAAAAAGCTAGGCTTCCTTCGAGGTGGTCAATTGAGCCTCATAGAGGTGATTTCTTCTCATATTATTCTCAATATAAGGCATGTTACTCATCCCTTATTGTTAGTTCCAACTTAAGGCATATTTTATGAATTGGTTTCATGGCATGAATGTTGTATGATTTTGGATTTTCAAATATATGTTGGGGGTTTTGATTACAATTGTTGGTTATGGTTTTTCCATGTCTTTTACTTATGGTTTTCATATAATTATGGTGATTTGAAATTTGGTTGCATAGGAATTGTTAATTGGTACTAGGTTTTGGCTTTGGAAATACTATGCCCCCAACATGTTTGATAAAATGCCAATGAGAATTTTTATTGTTAAATTGTTGGACTTTCATTGAACTATTGCATGAAATAACTTGGTAATGGAACCATAAATGGTTTAAATGGTTTAGAATGATTAAATGGTAAGGTCTTGGTGGTTATGGTTGGTCTAATTGAAATCCTTTAGGAGTATAAGGGAATTCCACAAGAAAACTTTATGATGAACTACTTATTGGATACATGGGAGTCCTTCAAGTCAACTCAATAATGTAATCTATGAGTATATGGAAATCCCTTAATCTCTAAAAGGTTGGATAAGAATATTGCTTGCATGCTATAGTTGATATGACGATACCACTATTTATATCCTTGGTTAATAATAACTGGAATAGTGGTTTGGTTGTATGGTAATGGTTTTAATAAGGAAATAATGGTGGGGTATGATAGCTAACTGTGAAGGTGTGAGTTCAATAGATAGACATTGTAAACTCATGTTTGTCGACATGAGGATCGGTAATGGAGACCATAAATGATACTTACATGGTACATGGGAATAGTTCATGTGGCTACAAGCATTGGGGACTTTTTAGGGGGTTAAACTAGACCCAAATAGCCTGTGGGTGGTTCTAGGATGGTTAAGCTACACATACCCAGGTTCATGATTTTAAACGTATGCTAACCCTGGTTCCCTTTCATAGCCTGGTTATATATATATAAGTATGTGTGTGTGTGTGGTTGTAAATGCATATAGTTGACTTGCTTGGTTTTAAAGGTTTGCATTAGTTTATCCTTATCCTAAATGCATGCTAGCATTCACATTCTAACCTATCCTTAGGTGTATATATCCCCACGTGATACAGGAACCGACCATTCTACTCTTCCTACTTAGTTATCGGAATTGGGATTAGCTCTGTTGGATTGAAGTAGTGAGCTTCAATATTCTGAAAGGCTCCCTTTCATGTCATGGATGTTTTTACATCCTTTTGTTATATCATAGACATTTGTTTTGGCTATTGTTATGATCATGCACTAATTAGATATGGATTTACTTTTGGTTAGAGGCATTGTAGAACTACTATGGGTCAGTATAGGCGATGTCAACAGTGGTGTCAGCCTTAGTATTGGCATTGGTATTTGGGCTGATACTGTTTGACTATATTTATGATTGTTCTATTTTTTATGTTATGGACTTGTATTTGATTATTGCTTTGGTTGTGGTATTGTTATTGGTTGGATTTTTTACGGTTGGACTTGCTAGGGTTGATCATAATCACTAAGTCATGGTGTTGTACTCATAATCACATTCTAGCATCCCCATTTAACATGTAACATATATGGTCCACTATCTCATGAAAAGGAGTATCTATGATCCTACCTCAATTTTGAACAATAATTCATTGAATTGTCCATAAATGATATGCTTTTGCTCAACGATCCCAAATATCACCACACTATTAAAATAGTAATATACATGTTGTTAGGGGTAAAACAAAAATCATATTTATATATTATGGGTTGGGTTGATATTGACAAGAATGAAAGCTCGGTGCTCATAGATGAACCTAAAATTGAATCCGTCATGAGGTCCCTTAAAGGACAAGGAATGTGTTCTCAAAAGTTGAGCACAAATGAGGCACAAATCAGATCTCAAATCAATCCTTAAAGATTAGGAATTTTTGGAACTAAATCTAATAAGTTTACCTTGAATTAGAATAGAAATTGAAGCGAAAATTAATAGAAAATTACCAAAAAGTATTAAGCTATATTACCTTAGCTTCAATGGATGATTTTCCACTTTTTCATCTCTTTGAGTTCTCAATTTGGTATGAAAATGGTAGAAGAAATGGTGGAAATTTGGGTGGGGAGAAAGTGGATAAAAAGCTTCCAGCTGTCATTTAAGCAGTCACCTAGTCGCTTAAGAAATAGTTGCTTAAGTAACTCCCCAAATTCTTAAAAGGTCTGGCACGATAGGTGCAGGTATCACTTAAGCGATGCCTAGGCCCATGAAGCAATGTTTGCTTAAGAGGACATTGATCACTTAATCGTCCCTTGGCCTAATGGCTAAGGCTGTTAAAGCAACCTAATATTACTAAAGTGACGACTGCCTAAGAGATCAAATAATTACTTAAGTGGTTGCACATGCAACCTAATGCATCAGATTTTTTATGTTCAAAATAAACTCTGATTGGGTTCTTGGGATTCGTTCAAAACCCCGTGTGGACAAACAAACTATGCTACCACACCAAATTTGACATTTTGAACTCAATGAAACCATTAAAACTTTCATCTAAGAATTTTTTGACTAAATATGGGGCCCATTTCTATAGGTTCAGAGAATTTTTTTAACTAAATCTGCGGCCACTTCTATAATTCCATTTTTTTACATAATTTGCTCAATAGCCCAAAATGAGTTTGGAAGCCTCTAGACCTGAACCAAAGGTCTCACTAGCCTAAAATCAATGTGCCAAATTTGATGGTGCCCTCAGACTTCTCATCGAGGTCATCTACTAGGAATTTTAGTCTGAGACTAAATCTAAGCAACAAAAGCTCGATAATAAAGAAATGAGCCTAAAACTGAAATAAACTAATCAATAACCAAACCGACTGTTCTAACAAGTCATAGATAATTGTAGCTACTGTGGGAGGGGTTGAGATACTAAAAATACATACAAATTAAGGGAATGACCTAGAGGGTCATTAAAATACCCACTACCAAATGGATTTTCATCCACAAAAGTCAATGGACAGAAAAAGCACAAAAACTCGAAGGATGAGGTACTGGTCCCACATGGTCCGAGCATTTCTTCCCAAATAAACTCCTAGAAGAGATAACACTTCCAAGGGATTTTGCCATAGGTATCTGTTTTTCAACCTTATTTCTTTCTTCACTTCTTAAACAACAAAAAATCAACCTCAACCACCAACTAGACCCCAACTAAAGCAAAAAAGGTTTATTAATGCAAATCTAAACCACAAACACATGGATACCACATAGATACCAGCACAACCAAGTGAAAACTTATCCAAGTCTAATTCAATCCAAGGCATGACTTATGCAACTTACTCCAACACCTAAATATAACCTTGTCTTACCTTTCAAACCTGCTAGCTACTCCAAACCAAGAAAAAAATCACCTGAGTCTTGTCTGCAAAACTCCATCATACTTAACCTTGAGAAGTTGATCCACTAAAAAAACATAATGGCAAGCATGATAATAAACCCGTACGGTGATATCCGAACACAAAAAAAGTCAGATGACCAATGTCTGTGATCTACACCAATGGTACGACTGGTTCAAATGACCATAAAAACTGATAGTCAGGAATCCAAAGTAGAAAACCTCAATGCTGAATGATTCACTCTAGGATGCCTCATCAATTGAGCTTGAAAAAATGATGAATCCAACTCAAGTATACTACTCCTACTGAGTAGATCCTCTAAACACTTGATGGAAAATACAAATGAAGGTCAAGACTAAAGTAACCAACACTGGGCCAACAGACTATCATCTGAACATCTAACGACCCCAATACATCTGAAATGAAAGAGAGCAAATAGGTAGACATAAATTAGTATTAGCCATCCTATAGACAAAACCCCAACTAACAAATCAAAAAACACAGGTTGCACCTAAGCCCTACAACTTCTAGTTGAAACCTCAATGCCAAGGATGAACCACTTGATCTCCACTACCTCAAACTAAACCTGTAGATGGGTAGGCACCTACACTCCGAACCTATTATAATCTCCATGTCGCCATTCTAGGGTGTAAAATCCAAAACCGATCCAATAAGTATAATGTAAGGCCAAATACCCAAATCAACCTTATTATCTAAATCAAGTGTATCCTTACTAGATTGTGCCTGAGCTGAAATCAAAAAGTAAAAATACTAGTGGTATCTAAAACTCCATCTCTGGTGGAGGTAAAAAATCATCAAATCAAACTCAAGAGCTCACCAAAGTTGTAAACCGTACTAGTGGTATCCAAAACTCTAGAGATTAGAGAAATATAACTCTGGTCGAATATTAGTCAATTGTAATGACTCTCTATGTCATTTTTTTATTTATGATCATTTTTTCCAGTTAGAGATTTCTTATAGCTTTTTCAAGTCATTTATGACTTTTTGGAACTGACAGTTTAGTTGACGGGCAGTTCATTTAGTTTTTAGAGCCAATTCTTTATTTTGAAGCCTTTGCTGCTACAAATTGGCTACTAGGAAAAACTCCAGTCAAACTACCTCATATACCAATTTTGAAAGTTCTAACTTGAACTTTGATTTTAGGTTAGGTGGACCTTTGTTATGGGTTTTGAGGCTCACAAACTCATTTTGAGCTATTGGATGGAGGTTAAGAGAAATGGCAAGTGGGTGTGGAACCTACTTTTTGTTGAAACAACCTCATATAGAAATTTCTACTGCTCCATTAAGTCTAGAATGTCAAATTTGATAGGGTATTATAATTATTTTATGTATACGATATTCCGACAAATCTTGATGGGTTGGTGAGGACTTAGATGGTGCTGGCGCATCGCGTATGCAACCAGTTTTTCACTTAAGCAACCTGTCCTTAGCACACTAGTACTACTTAAGCAACTCTTCGATCACGTATAAAAGAACCACTTAGAAAAAAAATTGGGATTAGCTCAATCACTTAAGCGGCCAAAAATTATCTATGGATTAGCTCAATCAGTTAAGTAACTCTTAAAGGAACATATGCAGAGGCTTCTAGCTTCATAAAAGCGACACCTGGTCTCTTAATGGGTGTTCACTTAAGCAACTCAGTGTCTGCTTAAGCGACCTAAGTGTATCTGGAAAGGGTATGAAACTCCACTTAGCTCAATTTTCCCCATTATTTATTCGTTCTCATGAATATCGAACCCTAAAATATGGGAAAACTTAGAAGAATTATTTGTGGGTGATTTTGGAGCGTTGGTGAGGTTAATTTATGAGTTTCTTCATCAAATTTGTGGTAAGCTTCCATCAATTTCTTGATTTAATTCTACATCTTATTTCTAAAATCTATAAGAGCTTGGTGTCTTAATTGTAGCACCATTAGAACTCAAAATTCACCCATTTTTAGGGTAAATTTTTCTTGAGCATAGAGGGATGTTGTGTTGTTTTTGAAAATGTATTTTTGTGAATAGGCCCCACATGGAATTTTTATGTAATTTTGGCCACGTAGCATAATAGCGCAATATGGCTATCATTGTTCTTGTTTTGATATGTATTATGATTTTAATAGTGTGGTATCTTGCAGAAGCTTCTTGAACGGAACAATTAGTGGTATAGCGAGTTCTTTGAGATTTATTTTGTCGTCCAGGTAGGTTAGGTTACCTTCTTTATAGATTGAGCTAATCCATAGAAAATTTATAATATTATGCTATGTATGGGATAGGATTTAGGTATTATAATCATGATTGATAAGATTAGTCTTATTTGGACTGTTTAGGTTATCTTGAAACTATAATCTAGGTGAAATTGACGTAGTTACTCATGTTTAGGAAGAATTTGCCTAGTTTTTCGTGTTTAGGTGAAATTGACCTAATTTCTCATGTTTAGGTAAAATTGACCTAGTTGCTTGTATTTAGGTGGAATTGACCTAGTTGCTCATGTTCTAGGTGGAATTGACTTAGTTGGTCAGGTTTTAGATAGAATTGATTTAGTTACTTATGTTTTTGGAAGAATTTCTATCTTAGCGATAACTTTGGTTTAATAAAAAAACTAGAAATGAATTTAGATACCTTAGCCTAGTCCGGGGTAGAACTTTTCCAAAATGGATTTTGAGGATTAGAAATGAGCCCTTTCGACCCACCTTAGGCCAAGAATAGTGTTAGATTTGTAGGCTTATTTACCCATTTTAGACCATTATTAATGATTATTTTATGAATTTTACGAGATTGAATATTTAATAATTATGCTAGTTGAGTATTAGGAGTTGGTGCTAATTTTGGGTAAACTCATGGCTTATAGATATGGTTATTGGTATGACTTATGGATATGGTTATTGGTATGGTGTCTATTGATATGGTTATTGGTATGATAGATATGGTTATTAGTATTGTTTATAGATATGATTATTAGTATGACTTATAGACATAGTTATTGGTATGGTATGGTTTATTGATATGGTTTAATGGTATGGTTCATTGATATGATTTATTGATATGAGTTCTGGCATAAGTTTAGAAAATAATGTTATAATGTTGATGCTATTGAGAGTGTTGCGATATTGATAATATGGGTTTTGATTTAAGATCGACCAATGATGTCATGATGTTGATGGTATTGAGAATGTTATGATATTGATAATATGAATTCCAGTTCAAGTTTGACAAATGATGTCATATGTTGATGCTATTGATAATGTCATTATATTGATAATACAAGATATAATTCAAGTCTAACAAATGATGTTATGATATTGATACTATTGATGATGTTATGATGATGATGATGACAGGAGTTTTAGTTTGAGTCCGACATTGAAAGTTGGGTATGATATGATAATGTATCGATGGTTCGATGGTTATAGATGATATTTAGTAAAATTATGGACCTCTAGTCATATTTTTTCTTATGATAGTACCCTCCGAGCTTATAGGGGCCCACGTTGTGTTATTTACTTTTTTGTACTTATCGTCTTATGGGAGAAAATTTAGTAGTTATAATTGTGTGATCTTTATGATACTTTTCTAGATTTATACATTTATTTATGCACAATAGTATTGGAGCTTATTTTTAGGCCTGCCCTTTTACCTTGACTTAGCTTATTTTACCTTATATCTTATATTATTTATATCATGACTTAGCTTAGTGGATCGATGATGCTTACTAAGTAACCATATCTTTGGTATTCATAATACACTTTTGTACCTTTTTGGTGTAGATCTGAGTACTAGTAGTTGCCACTGACATGACGATTATGTTGAGTTGATTCCAGTGATTGGGTGAGCTCTTGGAGTTAGTGTTGCCCCATTGTCCTTCTACTGTCTGTCTAAACTTTTTTTTTAAAACAAATTGTATTTTACTATCAATTATGTTTTATTTGTAATATCTCTTATGCCGACACTACTAGGTTATGGGATGATTATTGATCTGTTATCTATTTATTAGATTATTATGATAGTCTTATTTTTATTATAAGCCTTTAATTGTTGATTTTTAGCTTTTAGGCCATTTTTTTCCAAGTTAGCCCATTGCTTATTGCTCTGAGCTATGATGTGGGTTACCTATTGGTAGAATAAAGTAGGTAATCATGACTCATAAATTGGGTCATGACAAATTGTTATCAAAGCCTAGGTTCATCAATATTATTGGTACAAAAGCAATAGTCTAGTAGAGTACTATGGATCAAAATTATGACATTCATATCTTATCTTTGGGAAGCTATATGACATTCTTAGGAGTTCTTCACTTATTTCACTCATTTTGTGGTAAGATTCTGATTTGTTTTCTAAGCAATTCCCTAGGTTTCACTATTTCATAGATGTCTAGGACAAGTGCTATCACTAAATAAGATGAGGGTTCTAATAATGAGCCAAGGGAACGTTTTATTATTCATGATGAACTAGAGGTCATGGACAACCAAATATTTTTTTCCTTAGCCAACTATAGGTTAGGGAATATAATACATGCTCAATCGGGGTTTGTTTGTTCTTTGGTCCTCAAGAATGCTTTCATTTAATTTAAGGATTGGTTGATGGTGTACCGTCTGATGGTGCACAGTCTATAGATTAGAGTGGTACTAAGGTGGGGGCACAACCTATTGCTATGACTCCCAGAATTGAGGCCCCTCATGCGCCAACGGTTGCCTAGCCTGCTATGTTTGTTGAGGAGCAAAAGATGTTGGTAGATTTTTTATATTGGCTCTGCCTATGTTTTCTGGTGCACCAGGAGAGGATGCATATGAGTTCTTGTTTGCTTGTAAGGATAAGCTCTGTAATTTAGGCCTAGTAAGACCCATTGTAAGGATTACATAATTTTTTAGTTGGAGTTGTCAGCTCAACATTAGTGGAGAGGTCATCTTGATTCCAGGCCAGTTGGATCTCCCCTATTGATATGGAATCAATTCTCTAATATATTTATGGAGAAGTATATGGCGCCAGCCTTAGGGATCATTTGAGAGATTAGTTCTCAAGATTAGAGCTGGGCTCCATGACTTTGTGGAGTATGAGACTTAATTTTATGAGTAAGCTAGTTATGCTACTTCAATTTTGACTACTGAGTATAAAAGGGTTCATTTCTTTATTTGAGGATTGAAAATCCATCTTCATATGTCAACACAGAGTTTGGTCACTTCAGGTAGGTCTTTTGTTGAGGTTTCTTATCATGCTTAGGTGATGGAGAAGATATATTGCAAGGCTCGAGGGGCAGTGATAAGAGGCCATAATATTAGGGTTGTTTTAGTGGAAGTCCTAGTGGCTTGTGATTAAAAGGCAATAGTTCTCAGGGTAGATACCCTCTACATCAGTCGTATCAATATCAGGATGAGTCTAGTAGGACCGTTTTGCCATACTTTAGAATATCGATGGAGGCTAATCATGTTTTATTGCCAGGGTCATGGTCAGTCTTTGAGGGGTTCATTTTTTGGTTTTCCTAGTCTTGGTAGTTATTTTGGGTCAAACGAATCTTCTAGCTTCAGTACAATGTTTAGGGACATGTTATGGTTGTTAGGCTTTTGACCATTTCTTGAGAGAGTACCCTAGTCGTGGAGTGATTTTCCTTTAGCTTAGAGTATTTGTTTGATTAGGGGGGTACATCCCCTATCTAAGGGTGGTATGCATGGTCTTTAGAGTGTTCTCCGAGATGCTCATAGAGGTTCTTAGGTAGGCAAGATAGGAGTCATGCAGGATCCCAACTAGATGGTAGGCATAGTCAGTTGTATATTGTACCTGCTCGACTCAAGGCTGAGTCTTCAAATATTATTATCACAGTTATGATCTTGGTGTGCCATCATTCAGCTTTTGATTTATTTGATCTGGGATCCATTTATTCTTATTTGTCTGTTTATAATGCCCCAAAGTTAGAATTATCTTAGGATTAATTATCTATGACATTATGTGTATCTACTCCCATGGGTAATTCTGCAGTGTTTGATTGAGTTTATAGATCATGTGTTATGACTATTTAAGTAATCTTTAGGATGATTTTATTATGTTAGATATGGTAGATTTTGATATGATTCTAGGCATGGACTGGTTATCCCACTTTTATGCGGTCTTGAATTATTTAGCCAAGACCATTAACTTTGATATGCCTTCCATACCCCCAATTATGTGTCAAGGAGCTATTAGCCACGAGCTGATAAGGATTGTTTTTTATGTTAGGGCTAGGAGAGTTATTTTGCGGGGTTACAAGTCGTGTCTCACTTATATTCATGATGTCAGTAGGGAGAGTCCGTCGTTTGACTCTATTTTTATAGTTTTTGAGTTTCCTAATATTTTCCCTATTGATCTACCTGGTCTTTCTCCCGAACATGATATAGAGTTTGTTATTGATCTTGATTCGGGCACCGGACCTATTTCTATGACACCATATCATATGGCTGCCACCAAGCTTAAGGAGCTAAATTCTCAGCTTTAGGATCTTCTTAGCAGAGGTTTCATTAGACCAAATACGTCTTCATAGGGAGATCCTTCATTGTTTGTGAAGAATAAGGATGGTTCCATACGTATGTGTATTGATTATAGGTAGCTTAAAAGGTGGTTATGAACAACCAGTACACTTTGCCTCCCATTGATGATTTATCTGACCAACTTCAGGAAGAAGCAGTGTTCTCTAATATTGACTTGAGTTTATGTTAACATCAATTGAGGATTCGGGTTGAAGATATCCCAAAGACAGCCTTAGGACCTGGTATGGTCATTATGAGTTCCTAGTGATGACTTTTAAGTTGACTAATACCCCAGCCACATTTATGGATTTGATGAACCGTGTGCTCAGGAATAATTTGGATTTCTTTGTCATTATATTCATCAACAACATCCTTATGTATTTGAGGATTATGGAGGAGCAGGTGTAATATTTGAGGATTGTGCTTCAGAATCTGAGAGGTCATGTGCTTTTTACTAAATTTGTCGTGTGAGTTTTGGCGTGAGTTAGTGACATCCTTTGGACATATGGTACCTAAGAATGGGATAATGGTAGACCGAACAAAGATCAAGGCTATTCGTGATTGGGCTAGGCCTACATCTCCGTCTAAGGTTCAAAGCTTAATTGGTTTGGCTGGTTATTATAGGTGATTCATTTAGAGTTTTACTACCATTGTCGTGTTGATGACCACTTTGACTTAGAAAGAGGTTCCTTTCTGATGGTCTAAAGAGTGTGAGTCAAACTTTGGAAAGCTCAAGAGATTTCTCACTTCTTATCCTATCTTGGATACTCTTGTTGAGGGTGAGGGATTTACCATATATTGTGATGCTTTTGGTGTGGTTTGGGTTGTGTGTTGATGCAGTAGGGTCAAGTTATTGCTTATGTATCGAGATAGTTGAAGGTGTACGAATGCAACTACCCCCCCTTTAGATTTAAAATTGACAGCGGTAATTTTCACGCTTAAGATTTGGAGACATTATCGTCCATATATAGTTTTGATGATGAGCAGCTAAACTATGAGGGACCAGGTCCCTGGACATGCAAGGTACAGTACAACTTGGACACACTTTCTGCATAGTTTTGTCATCTTGTGTAACAAACTTGCAGGTGCTATTTTATACCGACTTGGATGGGTGGTCCAATGATATTCCATCCCTAATCATCACCCAACTATAAAATTAAAGAGATTCCTCTTCAACAATTGATTTTTGCATACTTCAGTGACAAGATAGCCAGCAAACCCCATTTCTACACTGCTGAAGTTCTTAGCTGACTATTTATGCTTAAATTGAACTTGTTCTTGAGTGAGTGTTGAATTGTTATCGAACTACTTATGTTATAAGAGTTGTGTTTTATTTTTGAGAGATCTTCTTAGGTAGAGTTACCTAAGCTTGTTAATGACTAGAGTTAATCAATGCAGTGAGAGTCCTTAGTAGAGTTACCAAGATGAGCTTGTAGTAGAGTTACTACTAGTAAAGGAGCCTAGAGGTAGGCTGAAATCTTACTATAATTAGGAGGAAGAATATAGTGGATTTGGATGTGCTTCTAAGGTTAAGCCATGGTTTTTCCTATGTTGGGTTTCCACGTAAAAATCTTATTTTCTAATATTTTTGCACTGCTTTTAATTTTCAGCATCTCATAGTTGCCCTACTGTTCTAACACCTAAGATTGACACTGAGGGACTTGGTCCCTCACTGTATAGTGCAACTCACAAGGGTTCAACAATTGGTATCAGAACCTGGTCACTCTAAAAGGGAAAAACCTAGAGTGTCTTGGTTAGCATGGATTCTCCATATAATCTAGAAGAAGGTTAATCTACAGCTAAACCACCAAGATTTAATGGGCAGTATTATGGGTGGTGGAAAACTAAGTTGTTTGACTTTATTATGGCTGAAGATAGTGAACTGATGGACATAATTCTTGATGGTCCTCATGTTCCTATAAAATAATTCAAAGAAGGAGATGGGACGAGAATGTTCATAAAAAATAAGAGGGAATTCAATGATGAAAATAGAAGGAAGATTGAGAAAAACTACAAGGCCAAGAAATTGTTAGTTTGTGGGATAGGGCCTGATGAATACAATAATATCTCAGCTTGTGAATATGCTAAAGAGATCTGGGATTGTTCAAGGACCAATCATGAAGGCACTACTCATGTGAAGGATTTTAAAGTAGATATGCTAACCATTCAGTGTGAAACCTTCGCTATAAAAGAAAGAGAAACTATCTAAGAAATGCAAACAAGATTCACTTTTATCACAAACGAGCTTCATTGCTTAGGAGAAGTGATTCCAATATATCAGTTCTTGGTGTTCTTCCAAAGTCGTAGGAAAGTAAAGTAGATTCTATAACAGAGGCAATAAAATTGAAATCCCTCACAATGGATAAGCTTATTGGAAATTTATTTACCCATGAGCTCAAGAAGCAGCAAGAGATGGAGATGAATGATGCAAAAAGAGAAAAATTCATAGTACTGAAGTCCTTAAACTATTATCCAGTTGATTATGAAGACACAGATATTGCCTATTTGGCAAATAGGATTGTTAGAGCGAGGAAATAGAGTGGTCAGTTCCAAAGAGGAGAAAGAAATACTAAAGTATGTCACATATGTGGAAGTCCTAAGCACTTCATCAAGGACTGTCCCATGCATAAACTAGATCATCAAGATTACCTCAAGAAAGCTGGTGACAAAGGAAAGATCAGGGACCAGGTCCCTGACAACTCAACAAGGAAGGTTGTAGCTAATTATACAGTAAAGCAAGCCCTAGCACAATGGGGAGATTTTTCCAGTGAATCAAATGAGGATAAGATTTTTAGAGATGTGTCTATGCTAGCTGTGGAAGATAGTCAAGTTATCTATGATTCCTTATTTTCTTTCATGGTAAACATAAATAATGAATAAGAAGATGAGGTAACTCTCTCTGATATAAAAGAAAGTTTAGATAACTACTCTACTCGAAAGATAAAAAGGTTTCTAAGTATGTTGATAGATTTTATGTGTGAACTATTTGATGAGAAGAATGATTTAGAAGAGAAGGTACAGAATTAAGAGTTTGAGTTCATTGGATTAACTCTTCTGAAATTTAAAACTAAAAAAATGATCACCAAATTTAAATTTGAGTATCTGAGTTGTATGAGTCACCAAAAGAAGAGAAGTGACCATGATGACAAAGAAAAAAGAGAAGCTTTTGAGTTTCAAATTAATCTTGAAGGATTCTTAAGAACATCTTATTGAAGCACAACACAGAATGAAGAGTTAGAGAGAGACCTTGTCTGGTTAAGAGAAGAGTTAAGCAAATCTCTTAAATGGACTGCCTCCTCATAGATCCTCTCTAATCTGACTTGTCAGAATTTAATGATGGTAGAAGTTTGTGCTATCAAGTAGGACTCTAACTTATTGCATCTAAAAGAAAGTTTTCTCATTATGTTGGAAGAAAAAAGAACAAACCCCTGTGCACTCATTGTAGAAGAGATGGACACTTGGAAGAAAAATATCAGTCCTGGCTTAAGGCAAAACTAAAGAATACTGAATACATTCAACAGAAAAATGTACAAGGCTTTGAGTCACTAAATATGGTGAAGAGGAACTCATCTCTACCTAAATGGGCTAAGAAGAATTTAATCATACCATTATCCTCCTACTGGGATCTAAAACTTAATTGGCTTCCAAATTCTAATTTGTAATCATAACTTCAGGCATAGGAAGGGGATTGTTGTAAGAAATAGTGCATTGGCTGAAAGAGTTCAAAGCTCTATGATGGAAGGTCTAACTATGCTCTCTCTCTCTTAAGACACTTTTAGTGGAGGTGTCTTTTTGTTAAAAGAGAATTTCAGGGACCTAATCCTAGCCTGTGAAAGCTGATATTCAATAAGAGAATGTTTGAATCTTGTGTTCTAAAGAAAGCCCTAGAATGAACTTTAGATATGATGAATAAAAATAAACTGAAAGGTATTTTTTGGGTGGATAAGAGGAGTGCATGTAGTTCCTAATTTGTCAGAAAAATCATTAATCCTTGGTGGTGGTAAATATTATGAGAAAGAGGATAAAAAATGCATAAAAGTAGTAATTCTCAAGCACCCAGTCACTAGGAAATTTATCTTAGAAGGAGAAGCTTCAGAAGCCTAAATTAAGACAAGTATGGGACCTGGTCCCCATACCTGTTTTAGGGAACAAGTTTTGAGCAAAAACAGAGTATGCATAGATTTAAACATGATACTGACTTAATCTAACATGTGAATCAATGTTTCTTCACAAAATTAGCTATGTTCAAGAGGTAGGTATCTTTGATAAAGTGGGTGAATCTAAGTGTAACTCAGTACTATACCATTGCAGGTATACACCCATGGGAACAACTTAGAAAATAGAAAAAAGTAACAAGCACGAACCTGAAGATTCACTCAAAGACGAGGGATCTGGTTTTATCTCACAGGTTAGTATCACTACAATATGCTTTAATAATCATAAAATATATTCTCTGAGATAGCCATGTATCTTTTCCTTCCCTTATAAAAGTTTTCAATTAATTTGTAAAATAAAGAGTGACTCTTATCAAAACCTAATATGCCATTCTTTAATGACAATGGTCACCTCTTCAAATTTCTAAAATAGGCTACTTCCTAGTCCCAGTCTCAACTCATCACACATTGCGTCTAGTAAACCAAACTAATCCTTCTCATTCTCCTTCCTCCAGAAAATAAAATTGAATATGCCCTCATCAAATATCTTGATCCTTCAGCAACCAAATATATAGAAAACTTTGTCTTAGGTCCTTCAAGTAAAAGTCTGGTAACCATGCTGGAATTAGGTAGAGACACATAAATTGTGAAAAAGAAGAAAGCCTCTGAGGGACCTATTCCAAGGAAAAAAGTTTCTATTTAAATAATCAAGGCAAGTAATAAGATGAAAGGATGAGATAAAGAATATTGGTGGTTAAAAGGGATTAAAATATAGATGACTCAGAAAGTTCTCCTAGGAACGAACTTTTGATCCAAAAATATTTAAGAAAAAAAAGACATGAAACATCACACGGGTACCTCCTCAACAAAGTATTTGATTACTTTAAGGTACTTAGGATAAAGAGATCACATGGAATAGCCAAGCTGATATTCAGTTTGAACAAAACTTGTTGAGAATATTTATCAAGCATATGAATTGCTAGTTGTTTAAAAGAAGTTGGGAATAAAAATAAAGGAGTTAAGAATCAATTCAACTGTCAAAGATGTTGGATTAAATGTATTTGACATTGCTGAATAAGAGGTTATCCTCTAAAGGACTAGGTTCCACTGATGAACATGGATCTAGAAATGCAAAACTCGAGGCAAGAATTGCCCAACTGAATGTTAAAGTAAAGATCCTTACCAAAAAATTAGTGGATACTCACATTTCTATAGATTCAATAATGGAGTACTACTTAATTCCTTTTTACCCAATCCTCCTTCCACCTGAGCCCTGTTATCCTCATTTCCTCATCAACCTTGTGTCAGTTCCATATCCTAGTTCTCATAATGGCTTTTAAAGATAGTTATCTTATGATGATTATTTTAGCCTAATGTACTGGTACTAACTATTTATGAGTGAATGACTCTTTAGTTTGTGTATCTAATTTGTCTCCTTACTTTAGAATTGTTCTATATATTAGTATTGCCTGAGTGGCCATGAGTTAACTAATTTGTGCTTATCTTTACTCTTGGTTTACTGTTGATTCTTTTTAATGATGCCAAAAAAAGGAATATTGAGTTCATATAGTAGGGACTAGGCACTAGGTAAATAGAGATGCAGACCTGAAAAGAGTCATATTGACTAGGGGAATTATGTAAATGAAAAGGCACCAAATGAAATAAAGGTGAACAGTGATAGAGGGAAGTTTTTGTTGCCAAATGATAACAATGGACCAGGTCCCCGTGTTGCATGAAAGAGAAAGAATGATGATAAGGGGAACATTCATCCTCAGGTGGCAATCACTCTAATTAAATATGATGAATGTGCACTAATGCTCAAATTGAATGGTTTGGTTTGTCACCATCAAAAAGGGGGGAAATTTCTATATGTAGTTTTGACTATGAGAAGCTAAACTATGAGGGACTAGGTCCTTGGACATGCAAAGTACAGTACAGATGGCACATGCCTTCTACACAGTTTTGTCATCTTGTGTAACAAACTTTTAGGTGCTATTTTGTATCGACTTGGACAAAAGGTCCAATATTATTCCATCCCTAATCATCACCCAGCTATAAAAGGAAAGATATGCCTCTTCGACAATTGTTTTTTTCATACTTCAGTGAAAAAAGCGAGCAAAACCCCATTCTACACTACTCAAGTTCTTAGTTGACTATTTATTCTTAAATTAAACTTGTTCTTGAGTGAGTGCTGAATTGTAACCAAACTACTCATGGTATAAGAATGGTGTTTTCTTTTTGAGAGAGTTGCATAGGTAAATTTACCTAAGCTTGTTGGTGATTAGAGTTAATTAGTGCAGTGAGAGTCCTTGGTAGAGTTACCAAGATGAACTTATAGTAGAGTTACTACTAGTGAAAGGAGCCTACAGGTATGCTGAAATCTAACTGTAATCAGGAGGAAGATTATAGTGGATTTGGACGTACTTATGAGCGCAAGCTTGGGTTTCCACATAAAAATATTTTATTCCTACATTTCTGCGCTTCTTTTAATTTTTAGCATCTCATAGTTGCCCTACTATTCTAACACCTGAAATTGAAACTGAGGGATCTGGTCCCTCGCTGTATGGTGAAACCCCAAAGGGTTCAACATTATATTTATGGTGTAAATTGTGAGATCTTCACGGATTATCATAGTATTAAATATTTTATGACCCAAAGAGGGATTGATTCGAGACAACATAGAAAGATAGAGTTACTTAAGGAACATGATATCTCTATCTTATATAATCCAAGCAAGGCAAATGTGGTAACGGACGCCATGAGTGAAAGGAGATGAATACAGGTAGCTTGTCTTGTATTTTAATTTCTTAGAGGCTGTTGATGTAGGACATTCATTCCTTATCCAACCTTAGGGTGCAAATTAATATTTCAGACCTTGGGATGATTCTATCTAGTGTTAAATTAAGGTCTTCGCTATATGAGCAGATTCAGAGTTGTCGGTTTAAGGATATGAGACTTTGCCTCATCCGTGATCAAGTGTTGAATTGTGAGAATAAGAGGGCTACCATAGATTTTGAGGGTATTTTAAGATTTGATAGTTGCATTTGTATTCTAAGGGTTGATGACTTGATTTAGTCAATTTTGCATGAGACCTATAGCTCTATGTATTCTATTAACCTGAGTATAGCTAAGATATATATAGATTTAAGACATTATTATTGGTGAAGTGGTATGAAAATATATGTGGTAAACTTTATAGCTCGTTTCCTATGTTGTCAGCAGGTGAAGGTCGAGCATCAGAGACCTAGTGGCTTGATTCAGATATTTCCCATTCTCGAGTGAAAGTGAGAGAAGATTATCATAGACTTTCTTAGTGGGTTTCCTTGAACTTCCCATGGTTCCGATGGTATTGGGTCATTATAGATCAATTTATAAAGTCGACGCATTTTATTCCAATTAAGATATCCTTTGGCACCGAGATGTTAGCTCATAACTATTCCAGTAAGGTATTCAGTTTTCATGGTGTTCCTATATCTATTATTTCAGAAGGGGTTTAGTTTTCACCTCTAGATTTTAGAGAGATTTTTAAAAGGAGTTGGGCACTTCGGTAGATCTTAGTATACCCTTCCATACTCAGACTAACGGGCAATCAGAGCGGGCTATTTAGGTTCTCAAGGATATGGTTCGAGCCTGCGTTATCGATTTTAGAGGTCAGTGGGAGTATAATTTAGCTTTGGCAGGGTTCGTATAAAATAATAGATACCATCCAACTATTGAGATGGTTCCTTGTGATGCTTTGTATCATAGGTGATGTCATTCTCTGATCAATTACTTTGAAACCTCCTAGATTAGACCTTGTGGTACGTACTTACTTTAGGAGATATTGGATAGAGTCAACGTGATTCATGATAGGTTGAGGGTAGACTTTGTGCCATGAGATTTGGAGTTGGTGACCAGGTGTAACACCCCATACTTAATTACGTGCATTACCCATGGGTATATGTGTTGGAGTATATGTATTGATCATAAGTTAGGTATATATGAGTTTAAGTATGAGTATTGATTATTTTGAGATGGTTTCAAGTGTATAGTTTGATTATATGTGTATACGAATCGACTTTATTTATACCAGAATTTGCTCGTCAAAGTTTCTATGTGAAGTTTATCGAGTTAACTTTACAACGATATAAAGATTTTTGAAAATAGATGAGTATCGGATATAAGCGAGCATGTTCGAAACTTGAAAACGGTGGACGCAATGAACAGTAAATGTGCAGAAATTTTCTGCACACGAAAGTACTGCAGCCAAACAGATTTTTGGGTCGACTTTAAACGATCATAACTCCTTGTACAAAATGAAATGTGTGAGCTGCTATATATCGATGAGAATCCCCGAGAGTCTTCTTTCTAATGCAATTGGTTTCACCCAAATCCATTATCGAAGCAAAGAGTTATGGTCGATTTACTTTAGCCTACCAAAACAGTCCACCATGGACAGATTCGAATTTACTTAAATTTTAAGGGCAATATGGTCATTTTCCATCACCTCATGGACGAAAATTGGTCATTATATACATATACTTAGCCTCATATCCATCATTTATCATCCAAGTTATTGAAGAATAAGAAACCCTAGCCTAATTTCAACTCCAATTATCTTGTGATTCAACCGTAGAAAATCCAAATTGATTCCGTATTTGTGTTCACCGTCTCGAGGGCTTAGAGAAGCACCCCTTATTTGTGCCAACAGGACGTCGAAATAAAAAGGGCCATTTTATGGTAAGGATGTAAATTATGTTGGTGTTATTTATATGTATATGTATATATATGCATGTGAGCATAAGAAGTATGTTATTTGATTGTTGTTGAAAGATGATTGGAAATGATGTTGGATTATTCTTGTGCATGGTTGGATTATGTTGAATTGTGAAGGGATTTGGTGTGATGATGTGGTATTGAAATGATGGTTATATATATATATATATACACATAAACCTATTGTTCAAGTTGGTTTTTGGAATGCTTTGCAAATATTGGTTGTATGGAACTATGGAAGAGAATTGTAGTGTTGGGTTGCTAATACTAGAAGCCAAACATTTCATTGTAGATAAGTGATTTGTAAAGGCGGGAAGTTGTGTTGAATTGGTATCCGAATCTACAACGAGGTATGTAAAGCATACTCTAACAATGTTCTTTGGTATGAAAACACCAATGTTCCATCAAGTAAGATTCCGAGGTTGTCCAAAAACATGTATTGTTCTACGTTACCAACGAAGTTGTTTCCATTCTATAAAGTGTCAAAATGTTTCATTGATATACCAAAAGGATCCTATTTCATTGTTGTGATATTGATGATTCTGAAACACATTGTTGATGTACCAATGAGTCTTTATTACATCGTTATTATATAGAAGGTCTATTACTTGGTTCCTATTGATGTATCGTTGTTCCAAAGGTACTATATTGGCATGAACACTAATGTAATAATCTCAAAAGCTTTTGAACTAAGTTATTGAAAAGATCTCTTATGTGTGTTACTTTATATACGTGTGGGTGGTAGCTCAGGGGCTTAAGCCTAGCATGGGCCGATCCCGATACTTGATATGATTACAGTTGATATGTATTGGGGGCAGCCTAATGGTCACAGTACGGTACAGTATTGATTATTGTTAGGTGATTGGAGGTTCGGGAGGAGGAGGTAATGGCGAATGATAATTGTTAAGAATGAAATGAATGAATGTATACCGTACCACAAATGTGTGTTAATTCAAGAACCCAATTCAGATTAATGAATATGTACATGATCCTAAAAGTGTTTATGAAGTGTGGTTCACTTCAATTATGATTTATTCACTTGTGTCTGATTTTCTTGATCCCCCATATCACATATGATTATTTACAGCTTTACATACTCAGTACATATTTGGTACTGACGTCCCTCACGGGGGGACCTGCATTTCATGCTGCAGGCATAGGTGCTTCAGCTCATTCACAGCATAGATAGGAGCCAGGTCATACAACTATTGTTGGTGAGCTCTAATTTGCTTCGGAGCTTTCCCGGTTCCTTATGTTTTGTTATTGTACAGGAGTCATGTGTCGGCGGGGGTTTGTCCCGACCGTAGTTATGTCATGTATATCCTAGAGGCTTTGTAGACATAAGGAAGGGTAAAGTCATGGAAGTTTATATATATATATATATTTGTGCATGTTGTGCTGATACAGGTAATTAGACCCTTCTATATGCAACGAAGTGCTGCCCAAATTTTTGGTGACATGTAAGTGAAAGTACAGCTATTTGAACGGGTTCTCCCAGGCTTTCTCGGCTTTGGGTGCCAGTCCGTCCTGATGGGATTTTGAGGTGTGACAAAAGTGGTATCAGAGAGGTTCATCCTAGTGAGTCTACAATGCCGTGTCTACGTAGAGTCTTATTTATCGGTGTGTTGTGCACCACATCTATAAACAGGAGGCTACGGACATTTAGGAAATTGTTTCTTTTCTTTAGATCATAGATCGTGCCTAGAGTTTATATAGCAAATGAAGACATAGTTGACCACTGAATCCATTTGTTTCTCTTATTACAGTAAGAATGCCGGATACCGGAAGTAAGAATACCGGCGACGAGTAGATGTGGCTGCCGGAGAAGGGACTAGTAAGTCACGACCTGTACAAGTTAATCAGAGTGAAGCTCAAGCTAAGCGGGTATCTGAAATGTCTTCCACTCCAGATGAAATAAGTTGAAGGCGAACCACATTCATAGAACCACTTGTTAATGCTGCTGATCAGGATATGAGGGATATAGTACAATTGTTGACCCGGATTGTTGCCGGTTAAGTCCAAGGGCAAGCTATTCCTGCCACGGGTTCTAGCGGTACTGATAGGGAGGCTAGTCTTCGGACACAAGATTTTATTAAGATGGATCTGCCTACTTTTACCGGATTCGATCTTAATAAAGATCCGCAGGACTTTATTGATCAGATCGAAATGGCCCTAGAGGTGATGCATGTATCGGGCAGAGAGACAGTGGAGTTAGCCGCGTATAGATTCAAAGGTGAGGCTATATATTGGTATGAAGACTGGAAATGGTCAAGGGGCATTGATGCACCCCTAGCTACTTGGAAAGAGTTCAAAGAGGCATTTATTGATCATTATCTTCCACATGAGACTCGTCAGGGCCGTGCGGATCAGTTCTTAAATCTTCGACAGGGTAATACAAGTGTAAGGGAGTATAGTCATCGATTTAATTCTTTGTCCAAATATGCTCCTAATGTTATAGCTACTATGGATGACAGAGTTCATCGGTATGTGGATGGATTGGATCCGTATTTGGTTAGGGATTGTACTATTGCTGCACAGAATAAAGACATGGATATAGCTAGGATCCAAGCATTTGCACAGAAAATGGAAGATCAGAGGCAAAGAAAAAGAACACAGGAATTTGAAAGCGGATCTTCTAAGAGGGCCAGATCTACAGGGCAGTTTATGGCGCCATAGAGAGGTTTTAGACCTCAATTTTCTGCTAGACCACCTAGGCCATTATTTTCTTATTCTGCAGCTAGTGCTCCACCATAACATCAGGGGTTCAGATGCAGACAATTTGGGCAAAGAAGTGAGGGTCATAGTTCGCGATCGGTGGGTTATCATGGGCAAGGGAACATGAGCCAATCGAGACATTCTCAAGAGTTATGTAATCGATGCGGAAAGTATCATATGGGCATATGTCGAATGAGAACAAATGTTTGTTTTTGGTGCGGTATGACGGGGCATATGATGAGAGAATGCCCACGAAGGTGCGCAGGTGGTGTAGCACGAACTTTGGGATAAGCTGTTGCATCATCGTCACCGGTATCTTATTTTGGTAGGGGCTCACAACTTGCAGGTCACGCTAGAAATGAAAAAAGAGTCGCCAGTTCCAGCGGGACTCAGAATCGCACTTATGCTTTAGCGGATCGACAGAATCTAGAGGCTTCCCCAGATGTGGTTATGGGTACGTTGTCCATATTTTCATTTGATGTATATGCTCTAATTGATCCCGGTTCTACATTATCATATGTTACTCCTTTGGTTGCTGGAAAGTTCAAGAGAACCCCCAAATTGTTAGATAAGCCGTTGGAAGTGTCTACCCTGGTTGGGGAATCTATTATTGCTAGAAGAGTTTATAAAGATTGTGTAGTAACTGTGTGTGGTCGAGACACAATGGCCAATCTTGTGGAACTAGAAATGGTAGATTTTGATGTTATAATGGGTATGGATTGGTTGGCGTCTTGTTATGCCAAAATTGACTGTTGTACGAAAAAGATGTATTTACATTTTCCTAATGAAGCAGTTATTGAATGGCAAGGTAAGATTGGTGCACCAAGAGGTAGATTTATTTCTTATTTTAAAGAGAGAAAAATTATTTCCAGGGGATAAATATGTAATTTAGTTAGAGTAAAGGATACGGAATCGGAATCACCAGATCTTCACACTATACCAGTAGTAAGTGAATTTCTTGATGTATTCCCTGAAGATCTTCCAGGTTTACCTCCTGAACAAGAAGTAGAATTTGGTATTAATGTGATACCAAGCACTAAGCCAATCTCAATTCCTCCGTATAGGATGGCCCCAGCAAAATTACGAGAATTGAAAGAGCAATTGAAAGATTTGCTAGAAAAGGGGTTCATTAGGCCTAGTATTTCCTATTGGGGAGCACCAGTGCTCTTTGTGTGCAAGAAAGATGGCAGATTGAGAATGTGTATTGATTATAGGCAGTTAAATAAAGTGACTCTTAAAAATAAATATCCTCTTCCAAGAATTGATGATTTATTTGATCAGTTACAGGGTGCCAAATATTTTTCTAAGATTGATTTGAGGTCAGGTTATCATCAAGTGAGAGTCAAAGAAAAAGATATACCCAAGACAGCTTTCCGAACAAGGTATGGTCATTATAAGTTTCTAGTTATGTCATTTGGGCTAACTAATGCACCTGCAGCTTTCATGGATTTAATGAATAGGGTGTTTAAGCCATTTCTATATGTATCCGTGATAGTTTTCATTGATGATATTCTAGTTTATTCTAGATCAGAAGAGGATCATGCTAATCATTTGCGATAGGCGTTGCAAACTCTTCGAGATTGCAAGTTATTTGCAAAATTTTCTAAATGTGAATTTTGGCTAAAGTCAGTGGCATTTCTGGGACATATTGTATCAAATGAAGGCATATAGGTTGATACTCAAAATATAGAAGCTGTGAAGAATTGGCCAAGGCCCACAACGCCAACGGAGATTCATAGTTTTCTTGGGTTGGCTGATTATTATAGAAAGTTTGTTGAGGGTTTTTCTTCTATTTCAGTACCCTTAACTAAGCTAACTCATAAAGCATCCAAGTTCCAATGGAATGATGCGTGTGAGGAGAGTTTCCAAGAATTGAAGAATAAGTTGACTTCTACACCTGTGTTAATACTTCCAGAAGGTACAGAAGGGTATATAGTGTATTGTGATGCTTTGAGAATTGGTTTAGGATATGTATGAATGCAGCGTGGTAAGGTGATAGCATATGCCTCTAGGCAATTGAGGCCACATGAGAAAAATTACCCCACACATGATCTTGAGCTGGCAGCGGTTATCTTTGCTTTAAAAATATGATTCCACTATTTATATGGGGTTCATGTTGATACATATACTGATCACAAGAGCTTACAATATATTTTCAGTCAGAAGGATCTAAATCTGAGGCAGCGAAGGTGGATGGAACTATTAAAAGATTATGATGTTGATATTTTGTATCACCCAGGGAAAGAGAATATAGTAGCTAATGCGTTGAGTCGTAAGGCTATGATGGCACCTGTAGAAAGGCAAGGGATGATTAAAGATCTTCATCAATTAGCTAGTTTAGGAGTTCGTCTTCTCAAAACTCCGGACGAGGAGCTTATTGTGCATAATGCCGCGGAATCCTCATTAGTAGCTGAGGTGAAAGAGAAGCAAGATGCAGATCCTGTTTTATTCCAACTCAAGGAGAATGTTCAAAATGTTGCGACGAAGGTATTTAAGCTTTCTCAAGAAGGAGTACTTCTATGCCAAAATCAGCTATGTGTGCCTATTGTTGATGAGCTAAGAAAAAAAAATTATGACTGAGGCACATTTCTCAAGGTATTCTATTCATCCAGGGTCAACCAAAATGTATCAAGATTTGAAGAATGTATATTGGTGGAATGACATGAAAAAGAACATCGCAAAATTTGTAGCTGAATGTCCAAATTGCCAACGACTTAAAGTGGAACATCAAAAGCCCGGAGGCTATATGCAATGCATAGATCTTCCAATTTGGAAGTGGGACATGATCAACATGGATTTTGTTACAGGTTTGCCTTGTACAGCTCGGAAATTTGATTCTATATGGGTGATTATGGATAGTCTTACTAAATCCGCACATTTCTTACCCATTAAGACCACTTACACAGTTGAAGAATATTCAAAGTTGTATGTTAAAGACATAGTCCGATTACATAGAGTTCCAACTTCTATTATATCAGATCGGGGAATTCAATTTACCGCAAACTTTTGGAAGTCTTTCCAACGGAGTTTGGGAACACAAGTGAATCTGAGTACAGCTTTTCACCCTCAGATGGATGGACAAGCAGAGCGCACCATTCAAACACTTGAAGATATGCTACGAGCATGTGTTATAGATTTTAAAGTCAGCTGGGATGATAATTTACCTCTTATTGAGTTTGCCTACAATAATAGCTATCATTCAAGTATCAAAATGGCACCATATGAAGCTTTATATGAGAGGAAGTGTAGATCACCAATAGGATGGTTCGAAGCGGGTGAAACTCTTATGTTCGGACCGGATCTTGTGTATCAAGCCATAGAAAAAGTCAAGGTGTTTCAGCAACGATTAAAAACAGCCCAAAGTCGACACAAGTCATAGGCGGATTGTAGAAGAAGAGGGCTAGAGTTTTCGTTAGGCAATTGGGTATTTTTGAAGGTATCGCCAATGAAAGGGGTGATGAGATTTGGCAAGAAAGGAAAGTTGAGTCCACGATATATAGGCCCGTATAAGATTATTCGAAGATGTGGGCAAGTTGCTTATGAATTAGAGCTACCCCAGGAACTCTCATCAGTGCATCCAGTATTTCATGTATCGATGCTTCGAAAGTGCATCGGAGATCCGTCCCTTATTACTTCTACTGAAGATGTGCAAGTAACAGAAGATCTTACCAATGAGGAGATTCCTATTGCTATATTAGATCGTCAAGTTAAGAAGATGAGAAATAAAGAAGTAGCATCGGTGAAAGTACTTTGGAGAAATCAACAAAGGGAAGAGATTACATGGGAAGCGGAGGAAGCAATGAAATCAAAATACCCTTATTTGTTCAAAGGTGAAAAAGAAGTGCAAGGAGTGGAACTGGGACACTAACAAGTAAGTTTTTACATATGCATAATATCTATATGATGACGTGAATATCAATTATGAATTCGAACTTGTTTCGGCTAAATAACTACATTCACATTCGAGGACGAATGTCCTTAAGGGGGGAAGGATGTAGCACCCCGTACTTAATTATGTGAATTAGCCATGGTTATATGTGTTGGAGTATATGTATTGATCATAAGTTAGGTATATATGAGTTTAAGTATGAGTATTGATTATTTTTAGATGGTTTCAAGTGTATAGTTTGATTATATGTGTATAGGAATCGACTTTATTTATACCGGAATTTGCTCGTCGAAGTTTATCGAGTTAGCTTTCCAACGATATAAAGATTTTTGAAAACAGATGAGTATCGGATATAAGCGAGCATGTTCGAAACTTGAAAACGGTGGACGCAATGAACAGTAAATGTGCAGAAATTTTCTGCACACGAAAGTACTGCAGCCAAACAGATTTTTGGGTCGACTTTAAACGATCATAACTCCTTGTACAAAATGAAATGTGTGAGCTGCTATATATCGATGAGAATCCCCGAGAGTCTTCTTTCTAATGCAATTGGTTTCACCCAAATCCATTATCGAAGCAAAGAGTTATGGTCGATTTACTTTAGCCTACCAAAACAGTCCACCATGGACAGATTCGAATTTACTTAAATTTTAAGGGCAATATGGTCATTTTCCATCACCTCATGGACGAAAATTGGTCATTATATACATATACTTAGCCTCATATCCATCATTTATCATCCAAGTTATTGAAGAATAAGAAACCCTAGCCTAATTTCAACTCCAATTATCTTGTGATTCAACCGTAGAAAATCCAAATTGATTCCGTATTTGTGTTCACCGTCTCGAGGGCTTAGAGAAGCACCCCTTATTTGTGCCAACAGGACGTCGAAATAAAAAGGGCCATTTTATGGTAAGGATGTAAATTATGTTGGTGTTATTTATATGTATATGTATATATATGCATGTAAGCATAAGAAGTATGTTATTTGATTGTTGTTGAAAGATGATTGGAAATGATGTTGGATTATTCTTGTGCATGGTTGGATTATGTTGAATTGTGAAGGGATTTGGTGTGATGATGTGGTATTGAAATGATGGTTATATATATATATATACACATAAACCTATTGTTCAAGTTGGTTTTTGGAATGCTTTGCAAATATTGGTTGTATGGAACTATGGAAGAGAATTGTAGTGTTGGGTTGCTAATACTAGAAGCCAAACATTTCATTGTAGATAAGTGATTTGTAAAGGCGGGAAGTTGTGTTGAATTGGTATCCGAATCTACAACGAGGTATGTAAAGCATACTCTAACAATGTTCTTTGGCATGAAAACACCAATGTTCCATCAAGTAAGATTCCGAGGTTGTCCAAAAACATGTATTGTTCTACGTTACCAACGAAGTTGTTTCCATTCTATAAAGTGTCAAAATGTTTCATTGATATACCAAAATGATCCTATTTTATTGTTGTGATATTGATGATTCCGAAACACATTGTTGATGTACCAATGAGTCTTTATTACATCGTTATTGTATAGAAGGTCTATTACTTGGTTCCTATTGATGTATCGTTGTTCCAAAGGTACTATATTGGCATGAACACTAATGTAATAATCTCAAAAGCTTTTGAACTAAGTTATTGGAAAGATCTCTTATGCGTGTTACTTGATATACGTGTGGGTGATAGCTCAGGGGCTTAAGCCTAGCATGGGCCGATCCCGATACTTGATATGATTACATTTGATATGTACTGGGGGCAGCCTAATGGTCATAATACGGTACAGTATTGGTTATTGTTAGGTGGTTAGAGGTTTCGGAGAAGGAGGTAATGGCGAATGATAATTGTAAAGAATGAAATGAATGAATGTATACCGTACCACAAATGTGTTTGAATTCAAGAACCCAATTCAGATTAATGAATATGTACATGATCCTAAAAGTGTTTAAGAAGTGTGGTTCACTTCTATTATGATTTATTCACTTGTGTCTGATTTTCTTAATCCCCCATATCACATATGATTATTTACAGCTTTACATACACAGTACATATTTCGTACTGACGTCCCTCATGGGGGGGACCTGTTTTTCATGTTGTAGGCATAGGTGCTTCAGCTCATTCACAGCATAGATAGGATCCAGGTCATACAACTATTGTTGGTGAGCTCTAGTTTGCTTCGGAGCTTTTCGAGTCAGTTCCTTATTTTTTGTTATTGTACAGGAGTCATGTGTGGGCGGGGTTTGTCCCAACCCTAGTTATGTCATGTATATCCTAGAGGCTTTGTAGACATAAGGAAGGGTAAAGTCATGGAAGTTTATATAGTGATGTTATATTTGTATATGTGGTGTCCCCGACGGCCAAGTATTATATATATATATATATATATTTGTGCGTGTTGTGCTGATACAAGTAATTAGACCCTTGTATATGCAACGAAGTGCTGCCTAAATATTTGGTGACATGTAAGTGAAAGTACAGGTATTTGAACGGGTTCTCCCGGGCCTTCTCGGCTTTGGGTGCCAGTCCGGCCCAATGGGATTTTGGGGTGTGACACCAGGTATCCCTCTAAGTATCTCTTATGAAAGGGGTGTTGATGTTCAGGGGGAAAGGCAAGCTCATCCACAGATTTATTGGACCCTTTGAGATCCTTCATACAAATGGTAAGTTGGCTTATTAGTTAGACTTACCCCTAAAATTTTGTTGTTGTCCTTCTTATTTTTCTTGTTTCTATATTGCGGCGACACATTCCTAACTCGTCTCATGTGCTTAGATGGGACTCAATTAGTTGGATGAGTGGTTGACCTTTGTGGAAGAGCCTATGCTCATATTGGCTAGTGATATCAGGTGGTTGTACACTAGTGAGATTCCAATAGTTAAGGTTCAATGGAGGCACCACCCAATAGAAGAGGCTATTTAGGAGATCAAGAGTGAGATATGAACCCAGTATCCTTACCTATTAGAGGCTTCATGTACTTCCTGATCCTTTACTTTTATAGATGAAAGTTCATTCATTAGTGGATATTAGAATGACTCTCCACATTAATTTCTCTATTTCCAGTCATTTTCACTATTTAGAGATTTCTTATAGATGCCCAAAGTCATTTATGACTTGTTGGAACTGACAATTCAGTTACTGAATAGTTTGTTTGGTTAATAGAGCTAATTTTGTATTTTGAAGCCTTCATCGTTTCAAATTAGCTAAAGGGAAAAAACTTCACTCAAAAAAACCTATATGCTAATTCTGATGGTTTCAACAACTCTGAAATTTTTATGTTAGGTTAGGTGGACCCTTGGTCTGTGCCCCAATGCTTCAAGACTCATTTTAAGCTATTGGCCGAAAATTATGTAAAATGGAAAGTGAGTGTGGGATGCACTTTTAGTCGAAATGACCTTGGATTGAAATTTTGACTGCACCATTGAGTCTTGAACATTGAAATTGATATGGTAGCATAGTTTATTTATGTATACGAGATTTTGGAGAAATTCTGAGAGGTTGGTGAAGACTTAAAAAAATTCAAAGTCTCAGTTGGTATTTTTGCATCGCGTATACAACCTGGAATTGGCCCACTGGTATCGCTTAATCAAGGATTCAATCACGTACGTGAGATCAGCTCAAGCAACGCAAGTGTCGCTAATGCGACATATGCTAAGGCTGTCAGTGTCACGAAAGTGACACCTGGTGGCTTAAGCGATGTAGCTTAAGCAACTTGGTGTCTGCTTAAGCGACTGGTTGTCTGCTTAAGTGACACCAGTGTACTTATGAATGGTATAGAAACCCTACTTAGCCCAATTTTCCCCATTTTTCATCTATTCTCTAGAATATTAAACCCTAAAATGTGGGAAAACATGGGAGAATAATTTGTGAGTGATTTTGGAGCTTTGGAGAGGTTAATTTATGTATTTCTTCTTTGAAATTGTGGTAAGCTTCCACTAATTTCTTGATTTAATTCTCCATCTTATTTTTAAAATCCCTAAGATCTTGGTGGCTTGATTACAGTACCATTAGAGCTCAGAATTTACCTATTTTTTAGGGTAAATGTTCCGTGAGCATTGAGCGGCATTGCATTGATTTTGAAAGTGAAATTCTATAAATAAGCTCCACATAGGATTTTTACATAACTTTGGATCCAAAGCACAATAATGCAATATGGATATCATTGTTCTCATTTTAATGAGTTGATTGTGATTTTTATAGCGTAGCAAATTCTTCAAGCTTATTTTAAGCGTCTAGGTAGGCTAGGTTTACCTTTATCATATGTTAAGCTAATTAATAGTATATTTATTATAGTATGGTAGATGAGATGAGATTTAGGTATTGGAAGCATGATTGGTAAGATTTGTCTTATTTAGAATGTTTTGGCTACATTAAAACTGTAATCTAGGTGGAATTCACCTAGTTGCTTTTGTTTAGGGAGAATTGACCTAGTCGCTCAGGTTTAGGTGGAATTGACTTAGTTTCTCATATTTGGGTTGATTTGACCTAGTTGTTCATGTTCTAGGTGGAATTGACTTAGATTCTAACATTTTAGATGGAATTGATTCAGTTGCTCATGTTTTAGGCAGAATTCTTATCTTAAGACTAACTATGGTTGATATAACATCTAGAAATAAATTCAGATACCTTATCCTAGTTCGAGGTAGAATTTGCCTAAAAATAAATTTTGTGGATTAGAAGTATCCCCTTCTGGCCAACCCTACGTGAAGACTTGTTAACTTTTATAGACTTATATACCCATGTTATACCCTTATTAATGATTATTTTGGTACTTTGAGGATATTGAATATTTAATGATTATGCTAGTTGGGTATTGGGATTTCATGTTAGATATGGTTATTTGTGTGCCTTATGGATATGGTTATTGGTATTGTGTACATAGATATGGTTATTGGTATGGTTTATAGATATGGTTATCGGTATGTTTTATGGATATGGTTATTGTTTTGACTTATGGATATGGTTATTGGTATGATCTAGTTTATTAATATAGTTTATTAATATGGTTTACTGGTATGATTTATTGATACAGTTTATTGATATGAGTTTCGGTATATATCCGACAAATGATGTTATGATGTTGATGCTATTGAAAATTTTATGATATTTATAATTCGATTTTTGGTTCAAGTCTCAAAAATAATGTTATGATGTTAATTCTATTAAGAATTTTATGACATTGATAATACGAGTTCCGGTTTAAGTTCGGCAAATGATGTCATGATGTTGATGCTATGGAGAATGTCATGATATCGATATTACAAGTTTCAATTCAAGTCCAATAAATGATGTTATGATATTGATACTATTGAGGATGTCATAACGATGATGATATAAGTTTCTATTTGAGTTTTACATTGACAGCTGGGTATGATATGATATGGGGTAGATGGTTTTATGGCTATAGAAGATATTCAGCAAAGTTATGGACCTTTGGTCATTTATATTCCTTTATTGTACTCTCTGGGCTTATGAGGGCAAATTAAGTAGTTATAATTGTTGATTTTTATGCTATTCTAGATTTATCTATTTATTTGTGCACACGGTGTTAGAGCTTATTTCCAGGTTTGGCCTTTTACCTTGACTTAGCTTATTTTGTCTTGCATCTTATCATATTTATATCATGGCTTAGCTTAGTTGGTCGATGATGTCTACTGAGTACCCATGGTTTTGCCAACTCAAGAAGCATTAAAATGAATGAACACCTATCACCAACTCTCCTAACTTAATATCAAATATATCAATAAGCTTATTCTCAAGAAGTTCATTGAAAATTTCAGCAACATTGGAATCAAGGAAGGGGTATTATTTTTCTTGCATTTCCTTTAAAGTCAACTTCTGATTTGAACGTGCTCGAGAAGTCATCTTCACACTTTGATTATTACAACCATTGTGGTGAACTTCATGGGAGACACGTCGACATTAATGGATTCTTTGTTGTCATTTATGGGGACAAACGTACTCCATATTCTATGTTCCTACTTGTCCTTTACCTTTCAAGGGTCATGGATAGGCACTACTCCTTTTCCGGTGAAGACATGCTCAACTCTATGTCATGATAACGAGAAGCTAACTCTTCAAAGGATATTGACTTAATGCCTTTCAATAAATAGAGAATCTCCCAGTGCATTCCTTAGATGCACATCTCTATTATAGAAATTTCACTGAGCCTATCTTTGCAGTTTGAGCTCATATTTCTCCATCAATTAATGAGGTCAATGAATTTCTCATTCTTTTTTGGCCGAGTATTTGTAATGTCTGCCATTCTCATTGTGTGTCTTATGGTATAGAACTGATTCAGAAGCTGATGAAACGTGGAACGATTTCACCACATAGTGAGGGACAAGGTCCCTTCGAGTCAGTCACAGGCAATCAAACAATTAATCACTGCAAAAACTAAAACCTTGTAGGAAAGTAAAGAACACAACAATTTAACATAGAAACCTCCTTTCTCAAGGGAGGAAAAATTACAGATTGCCCATATAAGTTCCCAACAATCCACTATAATCAACCTCTTGATTATAGAAACCAATATAAACCTAACTCTAGGCTCCTCCTGCTTGCAATAACTCTATTGCAATCCTAACTTGATAACTCTGCCAAGCACTCACTCCAATATTGATTAACTCTAACCAATATTGAACTTAGGTAACTCTACCTAAGCACTCACAACATAAAGCAAGAAAAAACATTACTCTTATAACTTTGAGTGATTCATTTACAAATTAGAACTCACCTCAAGAATACTCACTCTTTTCAGTACATGGAGAAAAACAAGAACTTGAGAAATACTTGAGCAAAGTAGCAGAATTGAGTTTTTGTCTCTTTCTCTCTAGAATAATCGAATTGCAAAACTCACTAATTTGAGAAGTATCCTTTTATTTTTATAGAGGAATGATGATTAGGGTAGAAATCTGATTGCGCCAAGTGTCCTTGAATGGTACACATCTCACCAAAATTATTTGCTACACTAGAAGACAAAACTGCACAGACTTGTGATAGTTGTATTTTTCCATGATGACCCAGGGACTTGATACCTTGTTGTCAGCTTCTCATCATCAAAACAAGATGTAGCAGGAACTCATACTCCAAGTGCTCCCAGCTATTGATGGAATTAGGCTCAAGGTCCGTTTACCAATGGAAGGAGTTCCCTTTAGGGAACAGACAAATTGTTTGACAAAATAGTCACAATAGGTTCCAGTATTATTACATATCTCAAAAAAGTGTGCTTACATGTTGCTTTTAATTGTGTTTGCCCTTAAATTGTTGAAATTTTAGGGGATGATAGCCGACAGGTATAATGAGGCTATCAATCCATAAATGTAGGGATTGCCATATGTAAAGGAAGAGTTGGTGGAAACATCGTACTTATCTGTGAGGATCCCTTCAATGGACTATTTAAATTGATCGACATTTAGTCCTTTAACTTCACTAGTAAGTTTTGTAACCTTGATCTGGAGCTTAGCATTTTCTGCTTCAATTTCTTGTGAAGCACTTGGTCCCTCAGAAGATAGCTCTTGATTTTTCATCTTCCATTGCACTGTCCCTGCATCCTTAGAGGCTAACTTAATCCTTAACTCCTTCATTTCCTTGCTTAGATTTTATTGAACATCCAGTAGCTTAGACACTTTGAACACAGTTCTAAGTTTTCCTTCTATGCATTCATTTTGCACCAATATTGTCAAACTAAACATTTGTTTGACAGTTCCTGGGGTCCCTTTAGTACCAACTACTCCAAAATATGGAAGCACCTAGTTCAACAAATATCCATATGGCATCCCATGTTTTCCTTCCATATCAAGAATCATCTTGTCCATATGTTTTATTATTAGAGTAGGCAAGCTTATCAGCTCAAACTTGCTCAAACATTCAATCAGAAATAGATAATCTGCAGAGGCTATTGTTCTTTTCTCTGACCTTGGCAAAGTAACCTTGTTTATAAACTCGAACACCAATTGGAACTCACTGGTGAGAAACTTCTATCGTACACCATCTATTGATGTCCCTCCCACTTTTGAAACATTAATCATGTATTCAGTTAAGGGTTGTTACTTCATAATATTACTCACATCAATACCAAACACATCCAAACTATTTCCCAGGGTTTTTTTATCCAACTTAATATGCTTTCCCTGCACTTCTACAGATAAACTTAAGCCATCATTTTAGAATTCCATAGTGTAATAGAATTCTCTTACGTCATATTCAAAGACTATAGGAATTGGTTTCTCTAACAGGTGCAACTAACCGTGATGTCTTATATACTCTACTAACTCCACCATTCCAAGCTTCTCATATATATTGGGATAAAAAACCTTTCCTGATAGAAACTTCTATGTTTTTAGTATCTCATTCCCTTGCTCTCTAGACACATCCTTCTTTTCTTCCTCTTTCTTTCTACTTTTTATATCACTGCTTGATTCTCGTTCAATAATTTTTCTCTTATTGGGACCTGGTCCCTCAGAGACTTTATTTCTTTTCAGATCTATGTGTTTTTCTTCATTTTGATAGGTCTACTAGACTTTATACTAGAGGATCTGGTCCTTCCAGTAATATGAACTTTATGTCTTGTCTTCTTAGTTGTAGCAACAACATTTAAATCAATGACTTCACCCTCTCCAATCTCTATAATTCAACATTCTCCTCCTCCTCCACTCCAGCAGCTTTCTGAAGTTTTCTTCTCTTAGTGGTCGAAGACTTACTTGCCTTCATTGCATCCACCATCAGCTTCTTTTCAGATCCCCTAGTAGAATAAAATCTAGTAACTTTTACACCAGAGTAACTAACTTTCTCCTTTCCTTTACTACCCTTCTGTTTCTTCATGCACCACTTCAAAAGTGGTTAATCCGCATCCTCCTTATTAGGAGGTGACACAACTTTTTTATCCTTAGACTCTCTATTCTTTTCACCCACATTTTCTCTTCTATACTAACTGAAATTTCCTTGGGATCATATACGAGCAAAAGCAAATTTTGAGCTACCCAATTTATGTTGCTAAAAGGATCAAATTTCTTTATAAAAATTTTATCATCACACAGTTGATCAAAGATACAATTTTAATCTGAAGGAGTAGGGGAACCACGTAAGTGTAAGTTTTAGAAAATTTTAGTACCTTCTAATTCTTCAGAGAGAAGAAGGATTTGAGAGAAATTAGATGGTTTTTATTCATTTGAAGAAAGAAAAACTTTAGATTGAGTGAAATTTTGTTCAATTGGTAAACCAAAACCTTGATTCGAATCCACTATCATGACTTAGCAAAAATTTCTAAGGTTGAGGAAGTTTGGACAGGAAAAAACTCAGTGAAGGATTGTAGATTTTCTGGAGAGGACTTAGTAGGCTTAGTTATTGAAAGTTCTTATTGAGGACTTGAAGTGATTTCTTCTATGGTAATGGGTGGAAAATAATCAGATTGTTCGATTTAGGGATTTTTAAAATTTGGTTCATTTGGGATGTTTATAACTTTAAGAGAAGGTATTGTGGGTAAAACACTTGGTAATTCTTGACGAAGATCAGAAGAGAAATTTATTAGGGAAATTAAGGAACATGAAATTTCTTCTATATCGAATTTTTGAGAGAAAAGAACCAGGCTAGTTTAGAGATTAGGAAGATTTAGGAAGATGATTTCAGTTAATTCACGGAAAAGTGAGAATAAAAGATTTGATTTTGTAATTAATGGAGGTGACCGTTTGACATTAAAAGGTGTCTTTTTGTGTAATACCCAAAAAAGTCCAAACCAATATTAGTGCCCTATTTCAATCTCATGCATAGTATATCATGATTATTTTATAGTTTTATAAGAAATTTAGATGTATATTAAGTCTTCAAATAACCCCAAGCTATCAGAAGAATCAAAACATTACTTACCGATTGAATTCTTGGGAAGGACACTATCGTAGTCAAATTTAAACGAGCATATCTATCGTTATACTATGAATCTTTGAGATCATGACCCACCAAAACATAGATAATTGAATTATCTTTCTAACGATACTAATTTTTCCTAAATACAATATTGGAGCAAAACGTTATGCCTATTTTACTCTAGCATGTCAACCTGAAAACTAAGTGACGACATTTCTGACGACTTATCACAATTCTGACAACATTTCTGATAACCTATCACATTTTTGATGACATTTCTGATGAATTATTAGCAATGTCGTCATACATAGGAAGAATTTCAAAAATTTCAGCTCCCAGGTGACTACCTGGGCTGACGGGCTATCACAGATCTGACAGCTTATCAGCCCATGTCGTCAACTGATAATTTCAGCAACTGGGAGGTAATTTCGTAGGGGTATTTTGATCTTTTTTTCCTCACTCTAAATATGGTATTAAATCCCTAAGAAGGATATTATCCCATTATTTTCTCATTCTCCTCAAGAACAAGGACATTCTCTCCCAAAAGGGTTAAACCCTAGTCAAGAAAAATCAAGAGCAAGCCTAAGGATTTCTTCAAGAACCTTCAAGAAACATTAGATCTCTTTCAAGATCAAGCTTTAAGGTATGTGTAGCATTCATCCACGGATTCCTTTCATCCGTGGAGTTCAAGAACCCTCTTTTAAACTATGAATCATGAAGTTATGTTGTGGGTTGATTATGTTTGTGTGATTGATTTTTATACAACTCCCAAATTAGAATCTTTATGTGATTTTATGAAACTAAGATGACATGTAAATTGAAATATATGAATTTTGGGTAGTTTAAATTATTAAGGTGATGAATATGCCTATGCCACAAGGTGTGCATACAAGGTGTTTGATAAAAGGCCTAAAAGACTAGAAATCATGTGTTATAGCTAAATAGAACTTAAATGACAAGACCATGCTCCATTCCTTACGACTCAACATGAATTCCATGCTAATTATTGTGTATTGTTGTTGTGATATGGAATACTCATGAAATTGAAGTTTTGTAAGTATTTACATGTTATACGCATTCTCTTTCATGTATATGGTGTTGAGAAACATGTGTAGTATGAAATCCCCTACCTATGGTATTATGAATTGTGGATGTTATTCCTATGATCAAGAAGTGTCATGTGTGTCAGTTTCTTTCCATCGAGTCCTGAGGGTACTTGTACCCGATAATTTAGTTGTGTGCCTAGAGCCATGTCATATTTCACGATATCCTTAATCAGACCATGTTCAATAGACTTCAGTCAGTCATATGGCTCGGGAAACCTCATGATCTCAGTCAGTTATCAGATATCAGTAGTATTCAGTCAGACAATAGAATTCAGTAAACTCAGTCCATGTACAGTCAGTAAATCATGTTCAGTCTCTTCAATTGGGAGTAGAAGTTAGCACCAAGTGAACCCAAGGATGGGAACTCACCTACCAGTAGAGGGTAGGATTCCTAGAAGCAATTATTCCGTTCCATAACTACGTAGCTAGCGTAGGTTGAGACATCATACCTGCTAGTTAAGGGTAGATGACGTGGCCTAACCTGCCAGTAAAGAATTCCCACTATTCTCATTTTGATTACCTGCCAGTAGAGGGTTCTCACAGCCTGTCTTTATCAGTGGCACGGTATTAATATCCTTTCGATCAGGGAAGAGATTGGACCCTAGTTTAGATATATTGGCACATATGGGGCATGTCGGTTACAAAACTACCTCCCACAGTTTTAGTATCAGTCTCAGTAAAAGAACTTAGATAGTTCTTCAGATTTTCAGGATTGTCAGATACAGTCAACTCAGTTATAGTAAGGAGCTTAAATAGTTCCATTAGACTCAGGATTGTCAGATACAGTCACTCATTTTATCAGTCATATCAAAACCCCAGTTAGTTTAGCATGGGGAATGTCGGTTACGTGAATACATCCCACAGTTTTAGTATCAGTCTCAGTAAAGGAACTAAAATAGTTTATTAAATTTTCAGGACTGTAAGATACAGTCAACTCAATTACAGTAAGGAGCTCAGATAGTTCCATTAGACTCAGGACCGTCGATACAGTCACTCATGTTATCAATCATATCAGAACCCCAGTTAGTTTAGCATGGGCAATGACGATTAGGTGAATACATCCCACAGTTTTAGTTACAGAATCAGGACTGTCAGATACAGTCAATTCAGCTCAGTAATACAGATTCAGGACTGTTAGATACGGTCAATCTTTATCATTATAAATAGACTTCAGGATCATCCACTAAATAGGACTGATCATAACTATGGTCAATCAGTATTAATATCACTCGATTTAGAGATCATCCACTAGGTAGGAATGATCTCATAATAAGTCAATTCATCTTTATTAATAATATACTCAAAGATCTCAGATTCAGTTACTCCGTACAGAGCTAAACTTAGATAGTTCCATCAGAACTTAGACTATCAGATAGTTGCTTAGTATCAGTTACATCGGTTAGGACGATCATCACAGTTATATCAGTCATCATAACTCACATTATTAGTATTTAGTTTTAGAACTGTTAGACACAGTCAATCAGACCAGTTCTTCATAATTTAAAAGGTCAGAAATAGTTGTTCATCTATTTAGTACCTCAGTATTAGTAAACTCATGTTGTCAGTATTAAGACTCAGTAGTCAGTATCACCACGAGTTCAATTATAGTTACTTATGCATGTATGTATTCTCATATTCATATCAGTCGGCATTGTTCATGAATATAAACTATTTGTATTTAGCCTACCTCACTCGTATACTCAGTATATTCAGTCGTACTGATGCATTTATGCTATGGTGCTTTCTTTTATGTTACACCATAGGTTCAGAGGCACGAGTTCAGAGCAGCAGTAGCATTGCATATTTCAGCAGTCAGAGTTAGAAGTGAGTCCTCATCCTTCGAGGACATGATTATTTCTTCATTATCCCATTAGTCAGTTTATTAGACGGAGTTAGTTGGAGACATATCCCATCAGATCCTTATTTAGATTACTCAGACAGTAGAGGCTTTCAAAATAGATACAAACTAGATATCAGACTTGGTTTAAAATTTAGTATTTTTAGTTTTGTTTTGGTATTTTGATACCACCTTATTCAGACGTTATTATTATTCAGATGTTTATACAGTTTGAAACTTATGGCCTTCTGTTCATATTTTCGTATTTTTTAGTATTTTATACAGTATACAGGTATAGATACCAGTCATAGATTAGCTTATGGTCCTTCGGGGTCATGAGCACCATGTAACGTTATGGTTCAAAAAATTGGGGTGTTATATTTTGAATTAATGTGTTTGACTACAATAGGGAGACTTTTCACATTTGTTATGAATTGATAGCATTTGTTCAGTTTAGAAAGGACATGTGGCTTTTTAAACAAAAAATTAATGGTTTCTAAGGCACTCTAATTTGGTACTAACCTGAGAGATGGGACCAGGTCCCTCTCTTTCTTAAGTGAATTCTCTACTTGTGCTTGGCTCAACTATTTTCCTTCAAAACATTTCCCATGGGTGTATACCTGTAAAGTTATAGTACTAAGTCAGGCCATTGTGCACCTACCTTACCAAGGATACATGTCACCTTATCATAGCCAAATTTAGGAAGACATATTGTTTCTGTTAGTAGTTCAGGTTTGATTGATCAATCACAACCTCAAATTGCGTATTTCAATATAACAATTTATTCCGGAGATAAATATTAAGACTAAATCTGATACTTAGAGTCCTCTAAATTTCTAAGGTTTCTTCTGTATTTCCTTAAACTAGCCAGCATCTTTCATACCCTTTTTCATATTTTTAGCTCATTTTTGGGAATAAAATACTAAGAAGACCATGGGATTTTTGACTTAAACTCTTATTAGGACTCCAGTCTCTAAAAGATGAAGTCATAATGTCAAGAGAGCATCTACCTCTCCAGTTAGACCTTCTGAGATAAGTTTTATAGGGTCCAGGTCCCTGAAGAGATTGATTGGACCCTTTTTGATATTTCTTCAACTGGAGAAGGGGTTTGTAACTGAGATCTTGGATCACCATTCATCATTTCCTATCATCCACACACTTTTGATGTTTTTTAACATTTCTACATGAGACACCTCCACTTTGAAGTGCCTTGAGAAAACAAATACAATCATACTTTTTAGCCATGCCTTAAATGTCTACTATCAATGAACCTGTTCTAACTACAATCCCTTTCTCCCTTCTACAAACCAAATCATTCGTTAGATTTGGAAACCTACTTGAGTTTGAAATCCTAATTGGAGGATAGAGGTGTGATCAAATTATTCTTTGCCCATTTAGGTAATGAGAGCCTATTCATGTTCTTCAAAAGTCTAGAACCATTAGGATAGGCATTTCCTTGCTGAATATATCAAACACTGTCTATTCTAGCACTCATTCAACTTTGATAGTTTTCTTTCATATGACCATATCTTCCACAATGAGTGCATAAAGGTTTATGGGCTTTGTTTATGGTATCCTGAACATCCTTGCCTCAAGAATCAAATGATTGTGTTTTGTATTGATACCTAAGTCCCTTACCATTTCTGACACCTTTACTAGTTAAATTAGAAAGAATCTATGAGGATGTTGTCCATTGTAGAGATTTGTTGAGTTCTTCTCTTAAACAGACCAGGTCTCTTTCTAATTCATCATTCTTCTAGAGTGTAGTGATGAGATCCTTTTGAGAATCCCTCAATTTTTCTTCAAGATCAATTTGAGGCTTCTTTATTCCCTTTACTATTAGAAGTATCTATTTTCTCCAATTGACTTATTGTTTAGATTTCAACTTTGTAACTTGTACTCAATTTTAGATATCTAGAGAGCCAAAGCTATTAATTCTAGCTCCTAATCTTCTACTTTCTCTTCTAGAGCAGTTTTTTTTCCTTCATCAATCGTATTATTAACTTTCTCCAGTTGACTAAGCTCAGATTTTAAGATTATAGCTTTGTAACATGTTCCTTAGTTTCAGATATATGGAGAGTAAAAGCAATTAACTCAAGCTCCTAACTGTCTACCTTTTCTTCTAGAGCATTCTTTAGTAGTCATTTCACACATAGAATCAATCAACACAATAGCAAGCTTTTTTTATCACTTTCTCTTCCTCCACTGCCATCATGGAAATATCTTTATGCTTTCCATCTTCTTCAGATTCTCTCAAAGAATCCCATTAGACATTTAATGACTGCTTAACTAAAAAATTAGTTGCAATCTTTCTTCTTGATTTTACAGAGACCTGGTCCCTCCCCTTACCTTTATTACCTCCAGTCTTGAGGTATTTCTCGTAATCCATTTTGTACACTTGATAATCCTTGATGAAATGCTCATGACATCCACATTTGTGACAAACTTCAATAGAGCCTTTCTTCTTGATGTAGCTTCCTCTTCTTTGAAACTAGACACTTTTTTTTATTTCCCTAACAATTTTGTTTGCCAAATATATAGCATCAGTGTCTTCTTCACTTGAATCTGACTTAAAAGTAATGCCAGAGATTTCTCTCTTTTTACTTTCTTTTTCTCTTTCCATTGGTTTTTCTTGAGTTCATGTGTCTTCAGATTACCAATACGCCTATCCATAGTAAGAGTTTTCAGGATCCTAGCCTCAGTGATAGCATCCATTTAGCTTTCCCAAGATTTAGGCAAAACCCCAAGAATTTTTCTCACCTTTTTGTACAAAGGAATCACTTCTCCTAAATAGTGCAACTCATTGGTGATTGAAGTGAATCTTTTATGAATCTCTTGGATAGTTTCTCCTTCTTTCATGGTGAAGATTTTATACTGAGTAGTCAGCATATCAACTTTTGAATCCTTCACATCAGTGGTTTCTTCATGGTCAGTCTTCAAGCAATCTTAGATTTCTTTAGCATTTTCACATGTAGAAATCTTGTTGTATTCATCTGGACTTATACCATAAACTAACAGTTTCTTAGCCTTATAATTCTTCTCAACTTTCCTTCTATATTCATCATCATATTCACTCCTACTTTTTACAACCATTCTAGTTATGTCTTCTTCTTTGACCTCTCTTACTGGCATATAAGGACCATCAAGATAAATGTTCATAATCTCACTGTCCTCGGCCACATCATGGTTGCTACCACTTATAGTACCTCCCATTAAATCTAGGTAGTCTAGTTGTAGATTGCCCTTCTTCTAGATTAGGTGGAGCAGCCATGACAACCAAATCACTCTAGGTGTTAACCTTTTAGAGTGTTCTGGCTCTGATACCAATTGATGAAACATGGGAGGGTTGTACCACACAACAAGGAGACCAGTTTCCTTAGAGTCAATCACAGGCAATTAAATAGTTAAGCATTGGAAAAACTAAAACCTTACAGGAAAGTAAAGAACACAGAGATTTAACGTGAAACCATCCTAGCTTAAGGGAGGAAAAACCATGGCTTGTCCTCACAAGCTCCCAACAATCCACTATTATCAACCTCTTGATTACAGACACTAATATGAACCTAACTCTAGGCTCCTCCTGACTGCAATAACTCTACTACAAGACTAACTTAACAACTCTGCCAAGCACTCACTCCAATATTGATTAACCCTAAAAAATATTAAACTTAGGTAACTCTACCTAAGAACTCATACTAGAAAGCAAGAAAAACATTACTCTTATAACTTTGATTAATTCATTTACAAATCAGGACTCAACTTAAGAACTCTTACTCTTTTCAGTACATAGAGAAAAACAAGAACTTAAGAAATACTTGAGCAAAGTAGAAGAATTGAGTTTTCACCTCTTTCACTCTTGAATAATAGGATTGTGAAAACTCACTAATTTAAGAAGCATCTTTTTCATTTTATAGCAGAATAAAGATTAGGGTAGAAATCTGATTAGGCCAAGTGTCCTTGAAAGGTACACATCTCACCTACGCAGTTTATTTCACTAGAAGACAAAACTGCACAGACCTTTTGACAACTGTATTATTCCATGAGGACCTAGGGACCTGGTCTCTTATTGTCAGCTACTCATTATCAAAATAAGATGTAACAGGAACTCATGCTCTAATTTCTCCCAGCTATTGATGGAATTAGGCCCAAGTCCCGTGTGCCAATCGAAGTCATTTCCTTTTAGGGAATGGACAAATTATTTGACAAGATAGTCATAATAGGTTCCAGCATTATTACATGTCTCAATAAAGTGCGGTTACATATTACTTTGAATTGTCTTTACCCTTAAATTGTTGAAACTTTGGGGGTTGATAGCCGACAGGTATTTTGAGGTTATCTATCCATGCAGTGTAGGGATTGGCATATGTAAAGGATTAATTGGTAGAAACAACATACTTATCTTTGAGGATCCCTTCAATAAACTATTTAAATATATCAATAGGGATCATTCTCTCAAAAGAAGCATTTACCTCCTTAGTTGGTGGCGTTTGTTTATAGGACATTCTATCTCATGAACTTCTAGAGCTTTCCCAGGTGCATAGCTAGAATCCCCATCTATGAAGCCATTCATTCTATCTACCAACTTATCAATTCAAGCCTCTTGATTTTGCATATTTCTGGTCAGACCCTCAATTGCCTTTGTCAGGTTTGCAAGTTGCTCCTCTATAGATGAGGCATCAGTTACCATTTCTTGCATGATCACTAGAGATGTTGGAGAGCAACATGGATTGTCATATAGTTGATCACCGAAGTGCTCAACTTATACGGTGTAAGTGGAGATAATGCATTAGTTGAGCGACCATCGTTCTTGTGCTAGAGTATTTTTAACCAGAGTGCTCAAATAGAGCTAGATTCTTCTTAAGTATCTCTGCCATACTGCTTTCTTCTTTTAAACCACTTGCATGGGACTTGCTCCTTTTAGGGTAAAAGATCTGAAAATTAGAGTTGGAGAGGACGACATTTGATGTATTTGTTGTACTAGCATGTTGGCTTTACTCCTTGTGATAGCTCCAAAGCTTCCAAAAGTAACACCAAGGATTCTTTCTACATCAACAAAGAATTTAGAATTAGCAGCCTTTAAGGCATTTGATTGAGAATTGGCCTTTCTGGAAGTCATTTTATTATTCTTAAACTTTGATGTTGTAAAAGTTGAGATGTAAGATAGAGATGGCCGTGCTAGAATTTGTTAGACAATACAATTTGAGTCAAAAAGTAATAATTGAGACAAAAAAAATACTGCAGCAATCGTTTTATTGATTTCAATATGTGAGTATTACAATCTCTATGAATCCTCTAATTCGAGTTTTCAAATATAAATTCAAGCTTGATCTTGAATTTGAACTACATTAATAAATTTGATGGATTCTATCTTGACTTATACTTGAATTCAAGAGCTTTTGTGCTTGTTCTCGAATCTTATGGTCTTGATCTTGAATTTATAGAGAAATATGTGGTGTTTGATCCACGATCTCTCTCTTTCTTCTCGTTGGAATTATTCCTTTATTTTTTGAATTATGAGACCCCTATTTATAGTTGTAGGACGGAAAGAGTTATGTGAAGGTGAATTTCTTTTGATCAATCAGATTTAAGTGATATGGCGCATCTTATGAACTTTTGACTTCACTAAGCCTATTGCGTCATTTTGATATGTGACATGATTTTATTGGCTCCTTCACTTGACTTGGTATGTCATGCCATTTGATACATGACACTCAGTTGGGCCTCTAGAATATGATGATATCTTGGGCTGAGCAAATTGGGTTCATCATTCGTAGCCCAAATTAATGAGCTAACCCAAAAAAAAAATTGACTTCAATCAAATCCATATTTATTTAGATTTAAATAATTAACCTAATCATATTAATCCATCACATTTATTTAGACTAATATATTTTGAATTTTAATACAATCATAATTTTGTACGGATTTAAGTTTAATAAAATTTCATTACTCACAGTAGCTTATCGAAGAAAGAAAGATGCATACATTTAATATTTTGCCTTAAGTATTTGGATTCAATACATTTATGAATTTTGTTTTTTATTTTTTAATTTTTTTAGAAAAAAATTTATTGTTAAAATTCAAAGAGGATGAAAAATTACCACGAGGTATTAATGAATTTGATAACTTCTTTCTTTGGACTAATCTTTTAGTTTTAAATCAATCTACGGTTTTTTACTTTTTAGTTATTTATTTATTAGTTTCGGATTGGGAATTTTGTATTATTACTCATTTATATGAATCATTACATCAAATAAAGAAAAATTATATTTGTGATTTGCTAAAAAGATAAATATTTACAATTTGCATTTATCAATAAGAAAATTTTTAATTATATATTACTAAGAAATTAGAACACAAAAACTATTCATGTATATTATGTTTTATATAAATGTAGAATATTTGCATTTCAAATATGACTATATAAGGAATAATATTAAAGAAAAATAATATTCATGATTTTATTCAAATCTATATTTGTATTATTTTGAAAAAATTTTAGTCAAACTTTATGCTATGTCAATCGACTTATTTTTAATAATCATGGTGTCCAAATTTAAATGACAAATTATGAACAAACGGCTTGACACTATTAGGGAAAAAAGGAACATTTGCAACTTAAATATTACTAAAAAAAAATAATTAATTGTTTTGTTTAAAAAGAATTAAAATATTTTCAGCTTATAAACATAATCATATAAAGAATTATAGTTGTATGTTTCTGAGAAATTACAGAACAAATTATTTATATAATCTTATTTCTTACATGGACATTAGAATTTTTACAGTTTAAATATTATCATAAAAAATATTATATAACAAAAAGTATTCTTTTATTTTTTATAAGGATTATAAATATCTTCAGTTTTAATATTCCTATATATGGAATAATATTAATACATAACAAGTAATATTGATGATTTAAATCATATTAATCAAATCAAAGATCCTTGACAGAGCTAATTAACATATAGAATTGAAAAATGAATAATCAATTTGCAACCGAGAGATAGATTTGGAAACAAATATTGCGAACGAAATTGATTCCAAAATAAAAGATAATCAAACTTTTCAAAAGTCATAAATCAAAGAAAAAAAGATTAATGATTAAGACATCTTTAAATATTTAAATTAAAATAAATATTTTGAATTTGAATCTAAATTGAGAGATAAAAATATTTGACCAGAGATAAAAACCTACAATAGAAATATGTGTAATGACCCTCTAGGTTATTTATTGTGTTTTCGATATTTCGTACTTTTTTCTTCATTTAGGACTTTTTTATAGTTGCCCGAGTTATTTATAACTTGATGAGACTGACAGTTTGATTACCAGAAAGTTTTTTTTTTTTAGAGTTATTTTCCTATTTTGAAGTTTTCACATTTAAGAATAGGTCTTGGCCTATACTTTAGGTAAACGGCCTCAGATGTAAATTCTGACAGCTTCATCAGCTCTATAATGCCAATTTAGGAAGAAGGTACCCTTGATCCAGGTTTTGAGAATTTCAGACTCACTTTTAGCAATTGGGTGGATTTGGGATAAAAACTGTCCCTTGGGTTTAGAATCCACTTTCTATCGAAACGACCTCGAACAGAAATTTTGATGACATCACTGAGTCTAAAATGTCTAATTTGGTTGGTAGCATAGATTGTTTGCATTCACGGGATTACAAATAAATTCTGAGCACCCAATTGAAGTTTATTGGGACTTATCAAATTGGATGATACCAAATTATCTGGTGCATCCCCTTTAGCAGTAGCCTCTTTAGCTGATTGAGGCCACTTTAGCGGCTCTAGACCACTTCAGTAGAGGTCCGCTGGCTAAGGCATGATTGCTAAAATGATCACTTAGCCTCTAAAGCGGTCATCACTAGTACATTAATATAATTGTATTTCTCAAATTTCAGCATCTGTTTTAAGTATAAACCACCATTATACACCACCGTGAGCTTGAAATTGTAAGGAATGTGTATTCTGGTACTTGGATTATCTTGGCATTGAATTTGTTGGCATTAAAATATCGATATTTCATAAGTTTCCAGTTCTGTGTAAATCCTCCAATATAGATCTCAACTATTGATTAGGCATGGAAATGATTTGGTACTGGTTTGGGTTAGATTTCTGTCCATTTTTAAGAAAAATTATCCTTGGTTGAGTGGAACATTGTGACAATTTCAATTTTGTGATTTCGAAAGTAGGCTTCACATGAGATTTTTAGTCCAATTTTTGACTCAAAGCATTTATACACAAAAAGAGTATTGTTATTCTCATCATCATGCATAGATCACTATTGTGATACATGGCAGCAGTGGAAGGCTTCTCGAAAGGAAAAAGCTCCCGAGTACAGAGTTGACACTCAATTTTGACCTCTCGATATGCCCCTAAACTGCTATTTTAACAATAAAAACTATTAGTTTTGAATATTAGTATCTTTCACATATTATTTTGATATTAAATAAATATTGATGTGTTGCATTCATGATTTTTAAAGTAAGTAATTTATTTTTTAATAATTTATATATATTTTTAATTTAATATTGTACATAATTTTAGTTTTGTAAATATGCACTCATAATTAACAAATATTGTTTATTATTATTATTATTATCTTATTATTATAAATTCATTTCAAATTATACCAGCAATTTCACAGGATATTTTTTTTACGTACATTAAACTTATATACATTATATAATTTTAAGAAAAAAATAATTTTATGATGTTTACTATTATCAATTTATTAAATAGTAGCCTAATTCAACTCTATTTCCCAATTTATTTGAATTCAAGCCATTGATGCACTCAATTTATGCCAATTACAGCTAAAATTCATTTCAATTGACCCAATTTAAAATCTTCAATTCATCATTTTTTAACCTAATTTTTAATCCAATTTTAATCTTAGCCGTTGATCAAGATTAATTCAACGGCTGAGATTAAATTCCCCTTTCTTTCTTATTAACCTCAAACACCCCTTAACTCTAAACATTCTCCAATCAGCCGCATACCCCTTTTTTTCTCTCTTATTTCTCTCTCTACCTCTTCTCCATCATTGATCTGCCATTGCTGAAGCTGACCATAGGACGGTCGGCATTTCCACTACCACCATCGATCCCCTCTCTTTCTTTTCTGTCTCCCTCTAAAAACACCCTTTGATCATCCTCTCCTACTCTCTATATACAAAAAGAAAAGAAAACTTTCATCCTCTACTTTCTCTTTACAAAAATAAGAAAAACGGCTAAAGAAAATTAATAAACTCTCCTTCACTTTTAAAATATTATTGACTTGTACTTTGGAGGCTGGTTTACATTGACGGCCAATTGCTTAATAATATTCAGGTCACTATGATTTTATTTTTCTCCATTTGTCTTTTTGTTTTGTTTTGCTTTCTAAAAGGTATGTTCTATTTAAATGTTTAAAATACTGAATGTCGTAGCTATGAACTTGTTACTTATGCCCTTTAGCATGAAATCCATTATAAAAAATGTGCATGTCTGATGTGGTTCCAAATTATTAGGTTTTGTTGTTTTCTCTTTTGTTGTGTTTGTTGGCTTAAATGTTGCAAGTGTTGTGGTATGCTTGCGAACATATGTATGTGATTAATCCTTGGGTTGATTCCATCAGGCTGTCTTTTTTTGTGCATTTGATTATATTAGTAGGTTCTAATTACAAAGTTAGTTACTTCGGGGTTCAAAGAGCTGCTTGGTAAAGGGATCTAAAGGACCTTGTTACCAGATTCCATACGTCTGTATTTAGATTTTTATTTATTTTGGTTTGTAATAATTTATCGTACAAACATTGTTGATGTAATAATAAAATTATGGAGACTGCGGAAATTATGTGATTTATGTGTTTATGGAAATTTTGTTGCCACATTTGAAAAATACAATCCAGGATTATTAATAAATTTGTTTATCACTTAGAAATTATGTTGTAGGTATTATTAAGTAACTTTTGGTCAAAAAACTATTTTCAACATTGTGTGCTTAATTTTGGATATCGTAATTAATTTTGAACATTTTATGTATGCCTATTTCTCAGGTCATGATGACACCTATTATAATTCACCAGTACACAAGACAATCCCGTAGTCCAAAACTACTAGTAACGGACTACCAAAAGAATGAAGGGAAGAATGTAGAATACCTATAAAAAAGATTAACATACATAAGAAAATTCCAAAACATGGTGAAATCAGTACAAGAGCTCCTAATATAGGAAGGATACAAATGAGGTACCAAATGAATATACAGATACAACCATCTCTGAATACAATATAGAGACTAGTCTAGTACATAAGAGGGAGGAAAGCAATACTCCAAACGTCAGGAGCTCAGTCTATATCTTCAAACCATGGCCGCTCTGCGCAATGCACACAACACCGGTGGTAACCCGTACTATAATCTGCAGGTTGCAGAAGTGTAGTATGAGTACCAAACACGTGGTACTCAGTAGGCAACTGCCGAATGAGCTCCAAAGGCAATGCAGATATATACAACATATAAATAGAAATAAAGTTTAAACCTAAATATCCAGCAACCACATAATAATGCTAGTGAGATAGTAAGGGAAACCTATCCTACTTATACCCAAGAACTTAACATATTAAGGCTAAGGTAGTATTAAGGATGAACTATCCTATTTCAGTCATGCTCAGGAATCTCAACACTATACTGTATATCATGTGCCAATATGCAAATAAAGGGTGAAAGAAGGATATATAATAGTATACAAGGCCAGGGAATAAATATACAATCTGAATAAATGAAGGAAAAGAAGGAGAAGAAGGATATACAGTAATATCATAGCTACATATACATAGATATACATATATGCATAAACAAGGTCAATTAAAGGTACAATTTATGTCATCAGACTAGTATCTTAAGGCCTCATAATCATAGCAGGAACTAGTGCTAGTGTACTCAGGGTTTCTAATCCATATGGCTAATCATGAGTTAACATACATAATAATCTAATGGTAATATGAAAGATCTAGAATCATACCTCAAATCTCAATACCAGGTCATTAAGAAAGTTTCCACAAACTAGCCATAACAATGATCATAAAAACAATAATAACAATAGCAACAACAATGCGAGTAACCGGCTAGTCCAAATAAATAATAACAGAGCCTTTCACGAACCTCCACCGCCCTAGGCTCAAAAGGTTCAATCAACATACAATACACTATAAGCCATACTCATCACCCATACCTTTGCAACCCCTCATAAGGCTAATAGATATAGGCATATACTAGTGATAGGCAATGCACATGTAAGAATAAATGCTAAGATATAATTCATAATGCCATAACCAATCCAAATATCATAAGAAGTAGTCAGACTCAATTGGTATACAAATATGTGTATCATCGTAATCATCCTCCAGCCTTATCGGGCATATAAGCATATTATCATAATCATCCTCCAACTTTGCTGGGTATATAAGCATATCATCATAATCATCCTTCGACCTTGCTGGGTATATAAGCATATCATCATAATCGCCCTTCTGCCTTGTCGATCATATAAGCATATCATTATAATCATCCTCTGACCTTGTCGGGAACATAAGCATATCATCATAATCACTCTTTGATCTTGCTGGGATATAAGCATACCATCGTAATCATCCTCCGGCCTTGACGAGCATATAAGAATATCATCATAATTACACTCCGACCTTTTTGGGTGTATAAGAATATCATCAATACATATAAATAACATCAATAGTATAAATGATCATCGGGTTCTACTCAAAATTTGTATCATCAGTACATCATCATCCTCCATCACATATCGAAGATATATGTATATAGATATATAATACGTGCAAAGACTTAACCCGTGGCTAAAAAGAGTGAAAATCTGTATATCCATTACTCGGGGTAAACTTTGGGACTATGTTATTATAAAAGTGTAGAAAGGGGTCAGAATTTCTCAGGATCAAAGTAAATAGTAGTATCAGAATCATAGATCAGAATTTGTCTCGGTCAAATTTTTAGAACATCATTTCCAAAACTCTTTAAACATAGGTTATTTATTAAATGGTGCAATTAATGTTATGAAGAAGTCCAGTTTTAAGGTGAAGAGGGGGCTTGAACCTCTATTTAGGAAAAATAGTAATAAAGTTATATTTTAGTTGGAATCATGTCATTTACCGATTTAATGATCATGAATGTACTGAATCTATGCATGCCATCACCAGATATTCAAACAATAAAATCATAAGCATCAATATAACTATAAACTACAGCCACATCCTTTACAAGGATAAACACTCCCCAAATGTCCAACTAATATAATAACACAACCTTGGGCCCAATAATATGTCTGGGATAACTACAACATCATAATCATGACCCTAGGCCCATATACATATCCAAAATTCATATCAATGATCATATCTATGAGTCGTACGATATCTATAAGTCATAGCATATCTATAAGGCATATCCTATGTATAAGCCATATCGTATCCATAAGGCATATCATGTCTATAAGGCATCTTATATCTATAGGCCATATATCATAACAATGTGCCATATCATATCTATAGGGCATCTCAAATCTATAGGTCATATATCATAACTAAGAGGTGTGTCATATCCATAAGGCATCTCATATATATAGGCCATATATCGTAACTATGTCTATGTTATTATTATTAAGCATGTCGATAGGCCATATCATAAATAAAATCTGAAAGCCCTATCATAGTTACAAGCCATTGATCATAATCCCGGAAAACCATCATCATTCACCAAGTCACAAAGTAACCTTATACTAAAGGCTCAATAATTTAAACTATGTCTAACATACGTAAATATGTCCACAAGGACAAACACAAGTCTTGGCCTAAGGTGGGCCAAAAGAACCCACTTCTAATCCTCGAATTCCATAATTAGGAAATTTCTATCTTGGACTAGGCTAAGGTATCTAAATTGAATTCTAGATAGTACAGAATCCATAACTAGCCCCAAGATAGGAACTCCACCTAGAACATGAGCAATCAAATCAACTCCACCTAAATTACGATTTTAAGGTCATTAAATAGTCTACATAAGGATATTCATACTAATCACGCTTCTAACGCTTAAGCTACATCCCAAATCTATAATAATAGCACAATCATTCTAAGAATTAGCTCAATCTATGAAGAAAGCAGTAGGAACCTAAAGGTTTAACAAGTATTTCACCTTACGGGTCAATTCACCCATCTAATCCCCAAACCACAATAATCAAAACTAAGTCACGATTTTCTACCCATAATCAATCTTAACATTCACATTCACATGCAATATAAAACACATCATCTTGTGAATAAAATTAGACAGAATCCTACCGCGCAATAGAACTGCAAATTCTTGAATCATCTATAAAAATTGTCTTTACTCCACAATCCAAAAATGCCACTATGCTATCGAAATCATAATCTATGCATCATTAGGAGTCAAACGAGAACCGTATTTGAATATACCATATTAGGTCAAATTGAAAGTCAAAAACAAGCTAGCAGGGCCCATAAACGGAATCTAATATTGAACCTGTCAAGAGGTCCCTCGGAGGATAAGAAAGTTGTGTCCAAAAGTTAAGCACAAATAGAGAACAAATTGGGTCTCAAATCAACTCTTAAAGTTAAAGAATTCAAAGCCCTAATTTCTAAAAATTTATCAAGAAACCGAAGGAATCGTACCATGAATTCAAAGGGAAATCGCGAAATAACCAACAACCAAGCTCCCCAAATAGTCTACAAGCTTTAATCCCACTTAATCTCACCCTTTAGGGCTTAATCTCTCAAGAAATTGATTAGAAATGGATAAAATCGTGGAATAAGGGGTCTATTTATACCCATACCAAGTCCTTAAGTCCCGCAATCGCGCGTCAGGACCTACGATCATAGCATCTTATGTTGAACACATGAGTCGCGATTGCACCATGTAACCCACGATCACAACACTTTATCTGCCAAGAGTACCACAATTGTGGCCCTTGGCTTGAGCTAGAAGATGCACCAGTTGACAACTGAAACTTGAAAAACATTCCAAGTCTCCGCCTAGCCCTCGAGATTTATCCGAATTCTATATACGCAAACAAACTATATAACCATATCAACTTCGATGATACGGACATAATGGCACCATCAAAATTTTCATCTAAGGTCATTTTGACAAAATTTGAGCCCCAAACCTAATTTCCAATTTCTTAACTTTCCTATCAATAGGCCGAAATGAGCTCGGGTGCCTTGGGACCTGAACTAAGAGTCCACCTAGCCTAAAATCAATGTTCCAAAGCTCATGGAATTATCAAAATTCTAATGCTAGGTTATCTAATAGGAGTTTTTCTCTGAGACCAAATCCTAAACAGCAAAAGCTCCAAAATAAGAAAATGAGCCTCAAATCCAAATGAATTGTTCGATCATCGAACTGGCAGTTCCGACAAGTAATAAAGGACCTATGGCTGTTTTAGAAAGGCTCAAAATGCTAGAAATTCATGCAAATCTATCCTGGAGGGTCATTACAATATCCACTACTAAAAGAACTTTTGTCCGCAAAAGTTAATAGATAGAAAGATCTCAAAAGCTCAAAAGAATGAGGTACTGGGTCCACATATTTTGGGCATGACTTCCTAAATAACCTCTAGAAGGAGATAGAACACTTCTAAGGGATTTCATCGTGAGATAGAACACTTCTAAGGGATTTCATCGTAGGTATCTCTTTTTCCACCAACTCTTTCACTTTACTTCCAAATAGACAAAACTCTACCTCCACTACCAACTGGTCTCTAATCGAACCAAAGAAGGCTAATACATGTAAATCCAAACTACGATATACTGATACCATATCGATACTCGCATAAATTAATAAAGGCTCATCCAATCCAAAAGCAAACCAAAGCATGAGTCAGACCACCAACTCCAATCAAAATATAACCTTTCTTTATCATTCCACCCTGCTATCTACCCTAAATAAGGAGGAAAAACACCTGGGTCCTGCCCGCATAATCTCATCACAAAAAACTCAAAGGGCCAAAACTGATCTACTAAAAGTCTATACAGAAAACATGAGATTAAGCCCACACGGAGCAACCTAAGAACCCAATGAAGATAATTAAGGTATGTACTCTATGCCAATGCTATAACTAGTCCAGATAATCCTTAAAAAATAAAGTCCAGGAGTCCAAGGCATAATTACTTGCCACTGAACGATCCATTCTAGGATGTCCCTTCATCAGAAAATGAAGCCAAGCAGAATCCAACTCAAGTATACTACTCCCACTGAGTATATCATCTAAGAATCTCAACGAAAAGTGAAGACCCAAGGTCAAGATTAAGGAACCAATATCAGGTCCATGTGCTATCATATGAATACCCATCAACTATAATCTATCTTTAGTCGAGAAGACTAAAAAGGTGACCATGGAGTAGGCTCAACCGGCCTATAGATGAAATACAAATGGAGGCAAATCTAAAATAAAGGTTGCACTTTATCTCGACAACTCCAATATGAAATATCAACACCAAGGCTGAATCATATCGCTCTCAAATACCCAAACTAAACTTAAAGACAGGTAGGCATTCATACTCCAAATCTATCATAACTTCCAAATCCCCATTCCAAGGAGTCGACTCAAAAATTAAGCCAGTAAGCCCATATTAATGTCAATTACTCAAATCGATCTTACTATCCAAGCCAGACATACTCGAACTAAATCATACTAAGCCAAAATCAAAACATCGCTAAACAACAAAATCACAATAGAGGATAAATCACCAGCTGAAAACATAGGAAATCAACTCCATATCTGTTAGAGGACATGAACTATCAAAGCATTCTCGAGAACTCCCCAAGGCTGAAACTCACGCTAGTAGTGGCAAAAAACTTTAGCAACTCAAATAAATACAACTTTAGCCAAAAACTAACCAGTTTAATACTCCATCTTAGAAAAGAGTACTCATAGGAAAATATCATCAAGGAGAAGCACTCTACCAAATCTCATTAGGCTAAACAAATTCCAAAATGAGGATTACCTAAATCCATCTAAGTGGAAAGCATAACTCGCTTAAACCTTGAATCACCTTGCCGAGGAAGAAAGTACCAAGCTCGCCACCAATGTCAAGGTCAAGAACACTACCAAAAAATAAACCAAGCAACTCAAGATAAAGAATTTCCAATGTAGGAAGAGGTCACAGCAAATATCACCTATCTCTAACTCTCTTAACTCCACTAGACTAAGAACTACATCATGGCAAGAACAGAGTATGCGACTCCACACCAATAATAAAAACACGTCATTGCTAAAAAATGAACTCAACAATCCTAGAAGGTGAATCTAAAACCTCTCAACGTCAACAATAAAACCTCTATTGGGTGATAAAATAGCTACAAGCAAAGAACGGACCCTAAATTGGTGAAAAAATAGCCACAAGGGAAGAACAGACCATACACTGGCCAATCTAAAGAATAGGCTACATAAAGAGGGATAGCTAAAACAAAAGCCTTCACAGCCAGGAGGCAAGTCCAAGAATCCCAAACTCGAGAACGGGCGATATAGCTAAATTGCCAATTCTAAAATCATAAAGAACCACAAAAGGTCAACCTACATTCGATACAATAATTCCTTCAACAATCAATATAGCACAACCAATAAAAGAGGAAAATAATTAACCTTACCTAATAATAAGAGAGAAATTATCCAATTGGTCTGTAGCTTCCCGAGCCAATGAATAAAAACCATAAGAAATGGAATTCTAACTAGATAACACTTCTCTAAAAAGCTACCCAGTAAGGATCAATAACATCAAGCAATGACAGTAACAATAATAGTAATATAAATATTAATATAATGAGTAGGCAGTACCAAAATGATAATCAATAGAAAGTACCACTCATGTGCTACAGTAAGGCCAATATACCAAGGTAAATGGGACTTGAACCCAAATGCTACACCCCTAGGAAAAATATCAACACCAATATACCCCATCTACTACTAAAAGAAATCATCCATGGGGGTAGCAGTATAATCATGAATTTAATAACAACACAGACAACAACCAATATGAACTCATCAAGATATATACCCATTGATGGGTACTAAAGCCTTAATACAAACAAATGAAAAAGGTAAATGTGGGAAATAAAAGCACACCTATCATGGTGAAATCCACAATCACATGCCTGGCGGGTCTAAGAAAGAATATATCTGAATGGGTCCAAACTCGGACTGATTGACTAAATCATCAATTGAGATGCCAAATGCATTATGTCTAACTGAATGTGCCACAACATCATGAGGTTTATCTAAATTAGCTAAATGGCTAGAAATACCATGTCGAGGACACTCTCTAAACTGATAATCAATCTTTTTCTAATAGTAGCAAACTCTTGAAGCCCTAACCTGGCTAGAGATATGAACTAAGCCCAATGGTTAGGCAATTAACACTAAGTCACTCTCTACTACCATGATCATCCTTCCCACAGTTATAGCCTACCTCAATAACTCTAGGCAAGTGGGGAATATATGTTAACTCTGTCTGATCAAATAATTCATGTCTAGGGCACTCTTTAAGCCAATGTCCCATCTTGCCACAACCATAACAAGCTCCTAGAATACTTTGAGATACTACCTCTCCTAATCTAGAATGGACACCACGGCCTGAAGATACGTACCAAAATCTCTACAAAGTTTGATGGGAACTCTTTCTTCTATTTTCACCTTCTTAAATTTGAGAGTCACCCATAATTTGAAATGCTACTTATGTAGAAGTGATAGGATACAAGTGAAGCGACCGCCACTGAAAGGATCCTCACTATCGAATAAAATAACAATAGCATTATACTAATGGCATAGTCTCTTATAACCACCGCCATAAGTTTAAATGCATGCTCTCTCTATGGCCCTCGCATAATCAACAAACTGAGAAAAAGAAGACCCAAATAACATCAAGTACTCTAATGAAAAATGGAGTGGAAATACTATTCCACTAATAAATCCACACACCATGTCTGTCTCAGAAGGATATAGCATAAGAATATGCCTGGTCCACTCGACAAACCTAATTTTATACTTAAAAACTGATAAAGAACCCTGATGAACACTAATAAATCCAACTCTGTCCTGAAAACTACTCGATGATCTGGATATCATCCCCAACCATGTGGGAACTACAAAAAGGCTTGGGATTTCCAGTGTTGAATCTCAAAGGAATGAAGTAGTCATGAGCTCTACTGGATCCTAGTTTGGCCCTAAATCCTTTGGCTGGCGTTAAAGATCTTTGATATCTATCTCTGACTCTCTATTCCAATGCTATGCTGAAACTTTTAGAAATGCATGTTGAAGTCTCATCTATATCTATCGATAATACTGCATCATCCTTCTGGGAAAGAATAGAGTCAAAGAATATGCTTGAGGCTCATAGTAATACGGACACATGACAAGGAGTCAAGAAATGAATTTCCTAAGAATTCCCTATAGCCTCTCGAAGATAGGTTATGGATATTTTGCATCAATCCGCAGGACTCTACTAAACACTTAGCTCTTGTCTAATACACCTATGAACCTAGGATCAGCTACCAATTTCTCACGGCCTAATATTTTAGGTCATGGTGGCGCCTGCTATATCCTACCAGTAGGCAAGCCAATCCTATAGTTCGAAACTACTAGTAACGGATTACCAAAAGAATAAAGGAAAGAATATAGAATAGATGTAATAAAAGACAAACATACATAAGATAATCCCAAAATCTGGTGAAATCAGTATAAGAGTTTCTAATATAAGGAAGATACAAATGAGGTACCAAATAAATATACTGATATAACCATCTCTGAATACAATATAGAGACTAGTCTAGTACATATCGAGATAACTTATTCATTCTAGCACTCATGCTAGAAACCATCTCTGGAACATACTGAGATAACTGGCGAAACTTCAAGGCATACTCCTTGACAGAAATCTTACTATGTTTCATATTAACAAACTCTTCTACCTTTGTTTCCCAAAACTTCTAAGGAAAGAAGCGGTCTAGGAAAGCATTACAATATCCTTCCACCGAGATGACTCAACTTAGCCACCCCTTGCCTGAACCCATTCCTCGTACCATTGATACACCACATCCTTCAGCTAATTGGTGGCAAACTTCTCCCTCCATATTCATAGCATGGATAACTCAAAAAATCTTCTTTATTTTATCTAAAAATCCCTGAGGATCCTTCTCCACCTTAACACCAGTAAAGGTCGCATTGTTCAAGCTCAAGAACTAGCCAACCATTATGGCCTCAAAATATAGAGTAATAGAAGTACTACGATCAGCCTGAGTAGCTACCAGCTAAGTCAACATATGAATGAACTAGCAAAACTAAATATTTACCACATCAACCTAAGAAGCTCGAGAGGGACTAGAGGGGACCGGTGGAACTCCAGGAGGACAATTAGGAACTGTACCCCTGTACCCGGTCTGGACCCCATAGGAAGAACGAGTTCCATCGATATTGTCCTCAAGTAGGATAGAGGAGTTTGTTTGATGTTCAGATCATCGAGGAGGAATGATCTGAAAAGTAAACAAATAGGAATTAGTGAAGAATTCAGCACCTTAGACTCTACAACTCATAAATAGAACACAAGAAAGAGAAATATTTCTAAATGACTCGTAGCCTCTCCCTTATGAGTGTGGGGCATTACACACCCTGAAAAGAGACTCTACTTGACATGACTTTATGGACTCCCAAGTGACCATGAACCTAGGGCTCTGATACAAATCAGATATGATCCTAACCAGGGCATTGTCGTGTCGGGTGCCTCAAGTCCAACTAAGACTGGATACCACCCCTAATACCCAATATATATCGCCCATCACTCTATGTTAGATGAATTTCAAACATATAACAAGATAGAACATAAATTATCAAAGATAATAATAAATTCCATAATCATAACCATCCAAACATTCAATCGGTGTCAACCCCAATACCAATACGAATGCCAAGGATGACACTAATACGGACACCGCTCATGCCCATAGTAGTCACACAAAGCCTCTAACTAAAAACAAAGAACATCCAGTCGGAACATGCCCCCAACCATAGCCAAATCCAAAGTCCAAGAAATAACTAAAAGTATAAAAAAATATCCATAACATGAAATAGAGTCTTTCGGAGTATAAAATCTCACCATTTCAGTATGACACAAATGTTTTCCTGGAATCCAAGTCACTGACCAAGAGGAGTAGTATGGTCGGTTCCTGCATCGCGTAGGGATACAGTGCCTGATAGCGAGTTAGCGGGTGAACGCTAGTATGTACTCAGGAATAAGAACAAAGTAATGCCATTATTCAAAACCAAAGCAAAAATCCAAAATGCAATCACATTCATTCATATATATATGTGTGTGTGTATGTGTGTGTACGTGTATGTATGTATATATATGTGTATATATACGTATGTATACATATATATTATGTCGGGAAAAGAAATCGGGTTTAGAATGCATTAAAATCATTAACATGGGTTATGTAGCTTGACCGTTCTATACCACCGATGGGCTATACGGGTCCAGTATTACCCCCTGAATGGGCCCCTTTGCATAAAGCCGCATGAATCGGAGATATCATAGGGGGCAAAGATTCTTGTGTACCCTTCGCCCTCCATGATACATGATACATATTTACAAGTATAAATTTAGGGGATTCTCGTGCACTCCATGAATATATGGACACCATGACCAACCCTCATGTAGGCAAACATGAGTTTCCAGCGTCTGTCCATTGGACTCACACCTTCACGGTTAGCTATTACAACCCGCTATTATTGCCCAATTAAAACCTTTAGAATTTAATCAAATCACCAAATCCAAAAGTTATTTACCAAGGCATATGAAGTGGTATCGTCATACCGACTATAGCTTGCAAGCAATGTCATTAGACAACACCTAGGGGATTTCCATGTACCCCACAAGTATTCCAATTAAACTAATCCATGACTACCAAGGCCTTTCCAGTTTATTTAAAACCATTTAAACCAATTTAGGTTCTATTACCATCTTATGCCATGCAAGTTTTTCAATAAAAGCCAAACTATGTGACAAAAACATTCTCATTGGCATTTTAACAAAAATTTTAAGGGCATATAGTTTCCAAAACCAAAATCAAGAACCAATTAACCATTCTCATGCAACCACATGTTAAAACCAATATTATACCATGAAAATCATAAATAAAGCTTGGGAAAACATTATCCAAAAAAGAACAACCCAAAACCCCCAACATATATTTCAAAACCCAAATAATATCATAATAACACCATGAAAACCATCCATTAAAATATGATTTTAGTTGAACTAAGAATGAGTGAGGAGTACTATGTCTTAGATACCAAAGAAGACGGAGAAAACCCACCCTTGAGAGCCTTAATTGACCACCTTGAAGAAACCCTAGCCTTTTTTAAACTAATAGTTTTGAGAGATATTTTAGAGTGTTTAATTGGGGAATAGTAGGTTAATGATGTCCCAAGAGTATTTTAAGTTGTGGGGTCAAAAGAAGTTAACAGAGAAAATATCTAGAATACCCCCAACATAAACTATAAAAATTCTCGCAGGTAGGTACGGTTGGACCCCTCCACTCGTACCCACATCATACGAGTGGTACCATCAAGTCTTACCCTAAATAGAAAGTTGGAGTCCATACACTGTCCACTATACGACTCCCCTTACCTCACTCATACCTATAACATATGAGTAATACCCATAAGTCATATCCAAGATAGAATCAAAGGGAGTTAGACACTAGAAAATATATGACTCCACTATACCGCTCGTACCCTATCCTCACGACTCAAAGTAAGCCACTCATACTCAGAGCTAAGTCAAGTCACTAAGTTTTAAATTAAGTGACGGATCAACCCAACGACCCATCACCACACCATACGACCCATACCACCAAACCTTATCCATAACAAAAACTTGACCACTAAACACTGGACAATCTATGAGGTGGGGTCACCTGACCCATACTCTCACCATACGACTTGTATAATCAATAAAAAGCTAAAAACTCAGGCAATTTCCAAGGGCCAAAACCTGGGGCATTTTAATATAAACATATCATAATAATCATCCTCCGGCCTTATCGAGAATATAGCATATCATCATAATTACCCTCTGGCCTTGTCGGGTTTATAAGCATATCATCATAGTCATCCTCCGGCCTTGTTGGGCATATAAGCATATCATCATAATCACCCTTTGGCCATGTTGGATATATAAGCATATCATCAACATATATATATATATATATATATATATATAACATCAATACTATAATTTATCATCAGTTTTTACTTGAAATTCATATTATTAATACATCATCCTCCGCTTTCCCATACCAAAGAGATATGTATATAGATATATAATAGGTGCACAAACTTAAGCCGTGGCTAAAAAGAATGTAAATCCATAAATCTATTACCCAGAGTAAACTTTGAGATTAAATCATTATAAAAGTGTAGAAAGGGGTCAAAATTTGTCACAACCAAAGTAAATAATAGTATCAGAATCATAGATCATAATTTGTCTTCGTCAAATCTTTAAAATATCATTTTCAAATATTTTTACACATAGGTTTTCATTAAAATTGTGCAATCATTGTTATGAAAAAGTCCATTTTTAAGGTGAAAAGTGAGTTTTAACCCCTATTAAGGAAAAACAGTAATAAAATCATATTTTTGTTGAAATCATGTAATTTACTGATTTAATGATCATCAATGTATCAAAATTCATTCATGTCATCACCAGTATTCAAACAATAAAATCATAAGCATCAATATAACTATAAACTACAGTCACATCCATTACAAGGATAAATACTCCTTGGATGTCCAACCAATATCATAATACGACCTTGGACCAAATAATATGTCCAAAATAATTACAACATTATATTCACGTCCCTAGGCCTATATACATATCCAAAACCCATATCAATAATCACATCTGCAAGTTGTCTTATATCTATAAGTCATAGCATATCTATGAGGCTTATCCTATTTATAAGCCATATCGTATCCATAAGGCATATCAAGTCTATAAGGCATCTTAAATCTATAGTCCATATATCATAACTATGAAGCATATCATATCTATAGGCCATATATCATAAGTATGAGGGACGTCATATCCATAAGGAAACTCATATCTATAGGCCATATATCTTAACTTTCTATATGTATATATTATTAAGAATATCGATAGACCACATTATAAATAAGATCTGAAAGCCCTATCATAGATACAAGGTATTGATTATAATCTGGGAAAACCATCATCATTCAACTCACAAAGTAACCTTATACTAAAGGCTCAATAGTATCAACTATGTCTAGCATGCGTAAATAAATCCACAAGGACTATTACAAGTCTTGGCGTAAAGAGGATGGAAGAACCCACTTCTAATCCTCAAATTTCATATTTAGGCAATTTCTATCCCGGAATAGGATAAGGTATCTAAATTGACTTCTAGATGGTACATAATCCATAATTATCCCTAAGATAGAAATTTTGCCTAGAATATGAGCAATCAAATCAACTCCATCTAAATTACAGTTTTAAGGTCCCTAAATAGTCCACATATGGATATTCATACTAATCAAGCTTAAAACATTTAATATACATCCCAAATCTATCATAATAGCAAAATCATTCTATGCATTAGCTAAAACTATAAAGAAAGCAATAAGATACTAAAGGTGTAATATGCATTTCACCTTATGGGATAATTGATCCATCTAATCCCCAAACTTCAATAATCAAGACTAAGTCATAATTTTCTACCCATAATAAATTTAACATTCACATTCATATGCATATATAAAACACATCATATTGTGAAGAAAAGTAGACAAAAGTCTACCTCACTATCGAACTGCAAATCCTTGAATCATCCACAAAATGTCTGTCTTTACTCCACTATCTCAAAATATTGCTACGCTATTAAAATTTTAATCTATGCATCTGTAATACCCCATACTTTTCCTAGTTTGAAAAGTTTCCCAAGAATGTCAGAAGCTTTCTTTGAAAGATGAATCCACTTTTACACATGTGGTATTTCAAATATTTTTAATTTTTGCATGTGGAAAATTCAATAAAATTTCCATCGATACAAAATTCTCCCAAATTCGACACCTAGGTGAAGATTTAGAGCCTTTTTAGTGAGATAGTGTATCACTTAAGCCTTCAGCGCGTCGCGGAGATAGCTCAAATGACAATTATCAATTTCCAGTGTTGCTCCATGATAGTGGCGCATCACTCCAAACTTCCAGGTCATAGACAAGGTGACAAAGCGATAGCTCTATATCGCCCCACTGTGTAATTTCTTATTTGTCACTTTTCAGTGACTTGGAGCGATAGTGGCACGTCGCACCAAGGATAAAATTGAAAAAATTTCTCAGAAATTAAATACGTGTCCTAGGGTCAAAAGGGTCAATTTTCCTCCCTATATAAGCCTTATAACACGAGATTTGGCCATAATTCAGCAACTTATACTCAATTACTCTAAAAAAAACTCTCAAGAACAAGCCCTAGGGTTTTCATAGAAGGTTCAATTCCAAGGGAATTCACCGTCAAATTTCAAGAATCTCTCTGTCAATCTTCGTAGAACACAAGCTAAGGTATGTGTAGTGTTCATTCATAGACTCCTTTCATCCATGAAGACCAAGAATCTCTTTACTAAGTTTAAGTCTATGGATTTCTTTATG